>CM073494.1:41585000-42835000 GCA_037074585.1 Biancaea sappan | reverse complement strand
AAAGCAGCTAAGAAACAACTCGGTATACGCATTCGATAGAAATTCATAAACAACTGTGCACCATTTTAAATTGAACATGGTCAAGCTTAGATAGGCTCATCACGTCGAGTAAAGAAATATGTATATACTTATATATAAATGTGCATGATACATCAGATAGACAGTGACATCATTTTGAATAAAAATCAATTCGAGAAGAAAGTTAAGGGCTTTGCACCAGATATGATGTTCACCGTTATTGGTCCAAGCGTCCATGCAAATAGGGCAAAACAACCCGTCAATGTCAGCACGGTTCCACTCATTCCCTTGACTACTCTCGGTGCTCCCAATTCCATAAGATGAACGCGTTTCCCCTCCTTCAGTTCTCCGCCGTTTGTTCCCCTCTTCTTCGATACAATCCTCCAATTCCTGGTGAATTATAGTAGCTGATTGATTAGAGGTAGAAGGACCGTCTTGCGATGCCCCAGCCGACTGAACTAGGGGAATGTACTCTTCGTCTTCGTCTTCGTCCTCGTCCTCGTCCTCGTCCTCGTCCTCATCTTCATCCCCGTCCTCCTCCTCCTCCTCTTCTCCGCTGGCTCCGTATTCTCCTTCACCTTCAAGTAGCGGGGCCTCTACAATTTCGACGTCCTCGTAAAGGGAATCATCAAAAGGATCCGCCATGACAGTAGTGAACAAGGGCCCTAAGAGAACCGTTTGAAGAATCAAGAAACTGTTAAATTAGTATTTTAGGCTCGCGGCTTAAGATTTTTGTTGTTGGTAACCCCTTGATTTATTTACGCTCGTCCCTTTTTTTTTTTTTTTAAACCATGGTGTTGATAATTTCATAGCTTACAAAAATAATAACTACTGATGCATAAGACAATTTAGTGACATAAAAAAACTTTAAAGAATTTTAATAATTTAACTTGGAAGTTTTTATTTATTTTTTATTTTAGAAATTACATATTTCTTTATTAAACTATCACAAGGAATAAACATACAAAAAAAATAATGATAAAAAAATATAAAAAAATAGATATAACCATCATTAGTCTTTGTAAAAAAATATAAAATAATTTTACCATGAAGCATTACAAATAATCTGATGCCTAAGATAATTTATTTACAAGCAATCATAGACTAACCCACAGGCTGTCGTTTGCAATCTTTCCTATTTACTACAATATAACAATTAATGTACAATTTAGATGAAAAATTAAAACAAGCAGTTATCACTACAAAAATTTAAAAAGTTGAAAATTCTTCTTTGCATGTTCTCATTAAGTCTCTTAAAGTTTTGTCTAGTGCCTCAAAACAGTAGTTGTTCATCATCTCATAGGGGCATCATACCAGATTATTAGATGTAATATCTGATTAATTATAATAATTATTATTGTTAATATTATAAAATATGTAATTTTAATTTTTAGAAGAACTTCCATTTAGAAAATTTTGAGAAAAGAAAAAGGGGGCATTAAAGAAAAAGTAAAATAATAAAATAAATGAATAAATTGATAAATCATGAAGAGAGTCTCAAAATTATATTTTAAGGATATGGATAGAATTTTATTTAATAAGTTAGGGACCTAATTGAAGAGTAAAGAAATTGAAAGGAGCCTCATAATATTTCAACCAAAAGAGGGTTTAAGTGGTAACTTAGAAGTATTACAAGTGGAATTACTTTATCTTGGCAGTGAAAGATTCATGGAATAGGAAGAGTCAATGAAACCATTACTTCCTTATTCTGCATTTCGTGAACCTTCTCCCTTCTTCATCTTTGTGAGCTGCCCTTCTTCTTCCAACATCTCGTAAGCTTCCTTCCTTCAAAATAATGAAACCGAACGAGGGTGTATCTCTAAATCATACTTTGTTTTCTGAACCAAAAACAGAGAAAACTCTTTCACTTAAAAAGAGAGAAATTAAAGAGAAAGTAGGAGTTTGAAATATTTTGGGCTTTGAGTAGAAATTTGGGTAACTGAAGTTTCAAACCAGAACTGGAGGATTTGACCGAAGCTTAGAGTTTGAAACAAAAGTATGCATTAGAGAAAGAAAAACAGAAGAATCCATTGGGGATCAATTTGGGAGACATCTTGGAGTTTAATTTGTGTGGATGAGTAGCATTAAAAGGGTATTAGAATACCAAACCAATGTGAGAGGGTTGATACTTCCTATGGCTAAGCATTTTTTTTTCTTTAAAGACTCTTGCATCATAGTGAAAGCACGAGACATATCCAATTTAAAGGATAATGATGATTGATACATAAAAGCATATATGAATTTATGTTGTTAATATCTCTTGAATGGAATGATGAGATGTTTGAATAATGGTGAAACTTGTGTGATTATATGTATGCAACTACTTTCCTTTTGGTAATATCCCTTATTTTAAAATAGTACAACAAACCTTCAATTGAAAGAAAGAGATTTTGAGGAACTAAAATCATAAATTTATAGATATATTGAGGATAAAATTACAACAAGAAAGGAAATAAAATAGATTCTTGGGGATTTATTTGAAAATTTCTTAAATCTGAATTTTTATAGGGAAGGTGAGACAAGGAATGGTAAAGAAAAAAATTTTAAACTTTGGGTAAAGTTAGGAACTTATTACAAAAGTTTTAAAGGACCCGCATGAAAATTTGGTTTGAGAAAGGTTGTTTTGTGTATTTTAAGCAAGAAGGAGAGGCATGTGGCATTAAGAGATAGAGGCACGTGTCTCAAATTCTCACTACAATATTTAGAAGCTCCTAGATTCTTTAGAGCAAGGTTCAGACAATCGGACTGATCATTGAACTGGTCGAGGTACCGGTTCAAGAGTCAGTGGTTAGACCATAGTCCAACCGGTAGTATATAAAAAATATTAAAAATAAAATATATAATTACAATATTAAAATATTTTTACATAATTATAAAATATTATTTTATATAATTACAAAATATTAAAAAAACTTATAATCATTTGATAGGTGAAACTGAAAAGTAAAAAAGAGAGAGGAGGTATTAACTGGGGGAGGCTTTGGGTTTGACATATAGCATGGGAAATGAGGATATGTCTTCTTCTTCCACTCTAGTTCGTAGTTGTACCTTCTCGTCACTTCATTTCTTTTTTCTTTTGGTTTTATGTCTCTCTCTCTCTTCTTATCTTCTACTTCAGTTCCTTCTTCCTTTTCCCTTTCGCACTCGCTGTTCACCTTCTTGGTTTCTCCTGCAGTTCTGCATCTACCTTTCTTCTACTTCTATTTTTTTTTAAATTTACAGTCAACCTGTGCTTCGCTTCTGCTTCTTCAAGTGAAGGAAAAATTGAATTGGTTCTTCTCTTCTTCTTCTTCTTCTTTTGAATTTTTTTTCTATAAGATTTTAGAAGAACCAGCCAACCGTGTTACCTCGCCAGTTTTTTTGGTTTTTGACTCAGTTGACTGATTTTATCTCTCTCTAGTTTTTATACATAATTCGGACCAGACGACTGGCTAGTTCACCAATTTTTTTCTCTGGCAGACTGGTCCAGTCCAGTTTTCTTTACACTGCTTTAGAGGCATACACACTCGGACTTGGGGCGAGAGAGAGGAGGAGAGATCAAGAGTGATGGAGGGAGTGTTGTGATGGCCACCATCAGCCACCACCATCGTCACCATAGCAGGTGAAGGCCTCTCCTTTTTCTTTCCTCTCTTTTCAAACTTCTTGCCATTCAAGATAAAGAACAAAGTTGCCATGAGGCAAGATTGCACATTGGAAAGAAAGGAGAGGAAGAATGAGACCGACAAAGGATACTATCACTGACAGTGATTTCTTCTTCTTCTTGAGGTAGGATTAATCTCTTTTTCTTCTCTTTTTCGTCTTCCTCCTCTTCCTTTCTCTGTTTTGTCATAATGCCAAGAAACCTAGGAACTAAATAGAGCAATATAAATAATACCAGTTGAAACTCCCTTCCTCCAATTCTTTCCCTCCTTCGTCTGTTTTTGTACAAATCAGTGATGGCGAGATGGAGAATGAGAGATTGACCGAGGAGCTTCAATGGGGAGCACAACGGAGCTATGGAGATGGGAAGGAAAAACTCGTGACAACAAATTAGACTAACTAAAGGTAGGAAACAGAAACTTGCAATTATTTTTCTGCATAATTTTCTGTTTACTGAGAACATAGTGCAATATGTATGCGTGCTTCTGATTAGGTGCTGCAATCCTCTTATTTAAGGAACTGTAGGAAGGAATTTAAGATAGAAAGGGTGAATTCTAGACCGAAATACTATTAGTCAGGCAAATGGATTAATCAAGAAAACTAAATTGGGAGAACCGTAATAGTAGAGAAATTTGGCCTCCTTCTGCATATTTCTTTTCTTTACTTCTGCTATATTTTGGAATTTGTTCTTTGATTATAATTTTTGGATGAGTATGAATTTAAATGGTGAATTGGAGCTGTATGTGTTGTTAAATTAAGGCTAGCTGAACTATATAAATAAAGACAAGGGGGTGTGGAACATGTAACAAATTTATTGTGGGTATTAAATGATTTAATTAGTCATTGGCTGAGTCATTTTGATTTTCTTTAGTACATCTATAAGAGATTTAAATTATAGTTATGGGTACTTGAAAGGTGATTAAGTGGTATGATATAAGAATTAATATTTAAAAAAAATTGTTAATAGAATTCATAGATGCTATTGAGTCTTATACCTGGTTATGCCTGCGGAAAACAATAGATGAGTGACAAATGGAGTCTTTTGATCTTGAAATTTTTGTGGGGAACTCCTTACATGGTACCAATTTAAACTGAAAATTCTCAAAAATTTAAAAGATATTTTACCTGGTCAAATAAATCATGTAACAATACTTAGCTGCATTCAGGATTAATCTGGCCAGATTCGATTAAGGATTTGTTTCGCTGTCTTAATTGCCTTATTTTGTCCCAAAATTTTTATGTAACCTAGTGAAGACATTAAGGTAACTCTCTACAAAATTTCATGGCATTTGGAATTGTTTTGATAGGCCTATGAAGTGAATATTAGAGCCACTATGAAATTAAGACTACACAAACCAATGGTTACTAACATGGCTACTTTTTGGGTCAAATGGTGGATTTAACTCTTGAAATTTTTAATGTGGTTATTTGACATGTTAATAAGAAAACGTACCAAATTTAGTGATTTTTAGAGCTACCAATCATTCCTAGAAATTTTGGGAAGTCTAGAACTCAAATTTGTCCAGAAAATAGAGCTTTGTTAACAAATTTAAGTATATTGATCTTAATATAAGTATGTCACCTTGGTTGTTTATAGAAAGACTTTCACCATGATAGTTATGTAAATTCATGTCTTTAGGACAAATTAAGGGTTGGATGTATACGTGTATATATGGGTGTATATGAATATACACACCTTTTGGTGGCATTAGAAGATATAAGTGACTATGTGTAATCATGTGCATTGTAATTATTACACATTTGAACTAGGATTGTATAACACTTGAATATATGTGCCGCGTGTTTTGGCTTACTTGGGTTGTGAATTTATACTCTTGAGTCTATGGTGACTGATGCATGATACATGAACTATATTTGAGATATGCTATGGGTGAGCTTTTGTATTGTGCATCAAGTTTGGAACATAGGAAAGTGTTTTTTTTTTGTCTATACGAATACTATTAGTCTGACTGATATATATATTTACATGTATATATATATACGTGTGCGTAGGTGTAGAATGAGTTCTGATTGGATAATATGTGATGATGGTTGTGTAGTATGTAATGTGGAATTGTGAGGAATATGTTGTGAACTGAGGTTTATTTATGGCTTGAGATTGTGGATATGCTTGTGTTTGAGAAAGAAAGGAAAGGCATGGTGGTGCACCCCATGGGAAAAATCTACATGGAGCCATAAAGGTGGAGACTTACAAATGGAGCAATAAGTGTGGATGCGACGAGGGCCACGGGCAACGATCCAGAGGTATCCTAAATGTCACGACCCTTTTCTTGGGCACATGACCGGCACAATGATAAATCTCCCATCACTATAAGCCTTTCGATAAATTCTACCCACAAGTTAAATTATTAGTTATTATCTCTATGTTATCAAAATAACCATTCCTTAATAAGTACGAAGAAAATATATCAAATTTTATTATTTGAAATGCATAGAAATGATTTACCTATAATAATATATCCTCCTTATGAAATATACTATTATACTGAAATACAAGCCAAATATGCCAAACCCTTGACCTAGATGTCCTAGACGATTACAGAGCAATATAATCTAAAACAGAAGAGGGGTTTACCTGACAGCGGGAAGGTCTGAAGTGATCTACTCTTCTAGCGAATATTCTTCACCGACAACCTAATCTGAACAAAAAGATTTCAAAGAAAGTGCGAGCTTTAAAACTCAGTGAGCAAATCAGCTTCGCGTTAATAAAATTCAAATACATCACTAGTCATCCAAGTATACCCGAGGGCTTAAACTCAACTAATAAACATAGTTAGAAATTACATACTAGAAGATATAAAGTCATCCAATTCATCCAACGTTACTAGTACTCATCAATGACAATATATCTCGGAGAGCGCATATAGGCTGGCTCACCAAATTTGTTTATTTCTGCCATGACGCACAACCTCATCCTCTCAACTAGAGCGCCTCACGGATCTATCACCGACCCGGGCTATATCCCTACTGAAGGAATCATTGTCTCCATACTTATTGGTCAAGACACCCTTTAAACCAAATTTTTCGCCTTGCTGTGAGAAAGGGTACTGTCCCACTCAATCACAATTAATAGTACAATATTTCTTATTATAATTAGAAGTACAATGAAATATTCATTCATACAACAGGTATCATATGTAACTATATTATAAGTTCATAAACCACAAATCAAGATAACAATTAAGTTGTTTTTGGAAAGATTTAAACTTCACATCACCATAAAATACTTGTTTCATCTTATTCATACTTCTGGATTAATTTTGAATTATCTCCCTATATTAGCCACTCTAAATCCAATTTACCCCTATGAATCTTGGGAGTGTCCTATGACATACTTTTTTTTATCACCAATAATACTAAAACCCTATTAAAACGGGATCGTTTCACTCACTTGGATTCTGTACGAGTATCACTTCTCTAAGTCATTACGGATAAGAGCACACAGGTGAATTTCAATATTTTACTACGGAGATTTTCATGAAATATTAAAGAAAATAAGTTAGGGTTGTTTTTGTACAGATACTATTCATACATGCGGTTACTATTCATACATACAGTTACTATTCATACGTATGGGCACTATTCATACCAAAATAGAGAATACAATCTGTAAAAGAGTACACCAAGTAAGTTCCCAGGAAAGAGTGAAGGGTTGCAATGAACACACTTAAGTACCAGGTCTTTCCTTAGCCAGAACTTTGCTAGACATGTATTCTTCATAGTTTATATTCTATTTTGGTAATCAGAGAATCTAAATAACATCTAAGCAGTTAAGGACAGTTTTTCTGATGTGGAAGATCAGCCAAAGCTACAACCATAAAGCATACTTAAGAAAATAACTTCTAAAATTTGAAAGACATAGAAAGGGCATAGTATCCTCACTTAAGCTGAAAAGGAAAGCCCCAAAATCTTAGAGGCCTAGCGTCAGAGTAAGAAAACTTAAGGAGAGAAGAAGAGAAGTTGAAGGTGTGAGTATAGAAGTAAAACGGAAGGGCCTATTTATAGGAAAAGTCAAGGATACTATTTAACATTATGTGCTAATAAATTATTCAATTTACTATTTATAAAAATGACATTTCTATTAAAATAATTCAATTTACTGTACATATTAATCATTTAGTTTACTATACAATCACAGAAAAGTGGAAGGCGACTTTACCATTGAAAACTTAAAAGGAAAACTATCCTTTCACCTTAAACCTTTAAGTTTCTTTTCAATTCAGTCCTTTCATTTTAGTCCCTATGGGTATTTCCTCACAGAAAACGTCATTTTCTCCTATGAATTTCTTTCTAGTTTCCTCTTATGCCTAAACCACATCTAGTACTCGATATTTCGATTGTATAAGTGAACAGTATCGTATATGTGAATAGTATTATACAGGTGAATAATACCATATATGTAATACCCATGAAAAATAAAATATAAATGCGTGTTTACAAACTACTGTTACTATTTCAGTATACGATACTATTCATCCGTATAATACTATTTACGTATATGGTACTGTTCATTTATACAATCAAAATGTCAAATACTAGATGTGGTTTGGTCATAAGAGAAAACTAGAAAGAAGTTTGTAGGAGAAAATGACATTTTATGTGTAAAAATACCCTCAGGGACTAAATTGAAAGACTGAATTGAAAAGAAATTTAAAGGTTTAAGGTGAAAGGATAGTTTTCCCTTTAAGTTTCCAATAGTAATAACAAAAAAATTTTCCATCGGACGCGTAAGGTGCACAGTAACTGAATTATTAGAAATGTTATTTTCATAAATAGTAAATTGAATATTTTATTAGTGCATAGTGTCAAATAGTACCCTTGACTTTTGCTATAAATAGGCCCTTCCATTTCACTTCTAAACTCACACCTTCAACTTCTCTTCTTCTCTCCTTAAGTTTCTCTTGCTCCGACGCTAGGCCTCTAAGATTTTGGTCCTTTTTTTGCTTAGGTAAGGATACTATGCCCTTTCTATGTCTTTCAAATTTTAGAAGTTATTTTCTTAAGTATGCTCTGTGGTTGCGGCTTTGGCCGATCTTCCACATCAGAAAAACTGTCGTTAGCTGTTTATATGTAATTTTGATTCTCTGATTACCGAAATAGAATGTAAACTGTGAAGAATACATGTCTAGGAAAGTTCTGGCTAAGGAAAGACCTGGTTTTTAAGTGTGTCAAGTGTGACCTTCCACTCTTTCATGGGAACTTACCTGGTGTACTCTTTTACAGATTGTATTCTCTATTTCTAGTATAAATAGTATCCGTACGTATGAATAGTAACTGTATGAATAGTAACCGTACGTATGAACAGTATATGTAAGAAAACAATCTTAACGTATTTTCTCTAATCTTTCATGAAAATCTCCGTTGCAGAACACTGAAATTCACCTGTGTACTCTTGTCCATAACGACTTAAAGAAGTGATACTCGTACGGAATCCAGGTGAGTGAAACGACCCCGTTTTAATAGAGTTTTAGCATTACTGGTGATAAAAAGTATGTCGTAGGACACTCCCAAGATTCATAAGGGGAAATTGGATTCAGAGTGGCGAATATAATGAGATAATTAATCCAAAAGTATGGATAAGAAAAACTAAGTATCTCATGATGATGTGAAATTTGAATCATATGATTATATACTATACCTGTTATAAGGATGAATATTATATTGTGCTTCTGATTATGATATGAAATACTGTACTATTGATTGTGATTGAGTGGTACGGTTGGTGCGTATAATTTATAGCACATAAAATATTCCAGCAAGTATACTGGGTCGCAACAAGTAATAAAGTGATGAGTAGAGTATCGTCCCACAGAGATTGAGGTATCAAATAAAATTCAATTAGGCTAAGTGAAATGCTATTAAGACTTATGAAGGAAATTTCAGAAATTACACAAAAAGGGGGGGTGATGATTGAAACAACGCAATATAAATACTGAAATTTAAATAACTAAACGGAAAACAAAACAGACAAAAGATGTGCAACTGGTCACAAATTCCATGGAATTGTACATCATCATCATTCCTTTGAATATTCTTGGCTAATTCTATTATGTAATTTTCAATCTAAATTTCTCAGAAAATCTTCTAAGACTGAATTATATTAAAATTATAGTTAGGAATATCTTCACTAATCTGTAACTCAAATACAATCCGATCAAGTCCTAATCACATCAATGCCCCGCAATCGCATATGACATGTTATCTCTTGTCCTACTCATTACAAATACATAGCAATCGCATACATGTATAAATAACAAACTTCATAGGACAATAAATAAAATAGAACTTTGGCCAAGAAAATACTCATTGGTCCAAATGAATTAAAGTACAATTTCCATTTCATCTAATAACCGACTACACAAGAAAATGAGATTGATTTCGTTGGTCTAATCCGATTAATTCATAGACAAATTAATCTTTGAATCATTGAGGAACAATTCAATTAAATTACAATCCATTCAATGTTGGCCAATTTTTCTAAAATATGATTGAATCCAAAAACCTTGAAATTACAATCTAACTTAACCAAAATAATTGACTAAAATCTTAGATCAACCATTCAATTAAGTTATGAAGCTCAAGAAAATTATTCAAGCCACATAAATAAAACTATCTATATCTAGATAATCTAATTTATGGTGAAAATTACAAGGTCAAGCTCAATATCTAGCTAACTCTAGCATAGACATCAAAATCCCAAACTCATTGAAGGTTAATCAAGCATTCAAGAGGAAGAATAATCGGTAAAATCCATTCCATTAAACGAAAGTGCATTAAAATCGAAATTGTTCAGCAATAAAACATCATAGAACCAAACTACATCAATCCTTAAACTTAGAAATTACATGGAAGAGAAGAAGAACATGACAGAAAACAGAAAATACAGCAGAAATCTAAGAAACTATGAAGGAAAATGGAAGAAAAGGAAAGAAAATGGGAGAAGGAGAGCCATTCCCAAATGGGAAGGCTTCCTTTCCCTCAAACCAAGCTAGAGAGTTGCCTCTGTGTTGCTCCCAGTCACTGCTGCTCTAGGAAGGCAGAAAAATGGTGCTAGGACTTCCCATCAAAAAAATGACTTAGCTTCCTCCTTAAATTTCGGTTTTTTAAAATATAAAACTGATCTAACACATGCCTAAAGGGATATTCTGCCCTAGATGCCTCCTTGGATGCCTCCTTGGTTGCCTCCTTGGTTGCTTCTTCCATGATGTGGGCAGCAAAATAGCAAACAGCAGCAGAAAAGACAGCAGACAGCAGCAGAAAAACAGCAAATAGCAGCAGAAAAACAGCAAAACAGCAGTAGAAAAACAGCAAAACAGCAGCAGAAAAACAGCAAAGCAGCAGCAGAAAAAACATGGCAGAAAACATGGAAAACAGCAGCAGAAAAACAGCAAAACAGCAGCAGAAAAGACAGCAAACAGCAGCAGAAAAATATGGCAGAAAACATGGAAAAGGGAGGTGCATAATTAATATTTCAACCATACTTTTCTGACCTACAAAAAGTAATATTTCTGTCCAAAAATTTTGACTACATGGCATTGAATAAGAGTTCAAATGGGCTCCACATCCAGCATAACCTAGTCAGCATCTGCATCACCTAAAAAGTGCCACATTAGCATCCAAATCAGCATCTTTGTCAATGTCAGCACTTTTCTCTCTAAAATTAAAATTTGTAGGAATTAAATTGAGCATTTTACAATTCAAGTTCTAAAAATATAAAATTGAGACACATTCAATCCATAAATAGTTTATACTCAATAAATTCCAAAACATAATAAAATTAGAGAATTGACAAAATTAAAGAGGCAAAAAGGACTAAAATAGGGACTAAAATAAATGAAAAAAGCATGTTATCAAATCCCCCACACTAGGCCTTTTGCACTCCTGAGCAAAATCAATTAAATACAACAGAGACAACCAAAGAACACAACAAGTAAAGTGTCGAAAATATACAATAATGAAATAATTAAAATTTGGAAAGATTTAACGCTAGGAAAAATTAATCTTTATTTTCTTAAAAAATTGCAAGCTTCATGGCAATTATTTTGATAAGAATGAATTTAAGTAACAATCTCCTCACAGGGCAAGGTGTTTATCCTCTACTCTCTCAAGTGTTTAAGATGGAATCACTCAAAATCATCCTATCACAAATTTACTACCATAAGCTTGTCAAGAATCTAAATCTCCACTACTTGAATCCAATACATACTTGAATCAAAAGGACTTTACAAGGTTGTAACGTAGGTAGGAAAAATAGTGGGAAACAAAAGGGAAAGATTGAACAATGAAACAAAATATGGCAAAAACTCAAGAAAATGAAGAGTATTTACAAGTGAAATATAAGAGATTGAGTATAAATAAATTTTGGGTCTCAAAGTTCTACCTGCTCCTCTTTTTCATCATTCTCATTTTTTTTCAATTCAAATTTTTTTTTAATTCTTTCTTTCTTTCTTTTTTTTTTGATGACGTCAGTCGAAATTTTTCTTTCTTTTTCTTCTTGATTGGCCAATCTTTTTCTTTTGCTTGAGAGGAAGTAGAAGAAATATAGTTCAAAACACCCCAAAATTCACAAGATTTTTCAGCACATCGATCCCTTAAAAGAATTTAAAATACTCCTCACATCTTAAGTTGGAAGAGAAAAATATTGTTGTAGGCAGAAAAAGTGGTGGAAGAACACAAGAAAGAAAATGGATAAGGCACAAAATGGCATACAATGGAAACAATGATAATGGATGGCTATTTGGCTAAAAGTGGTTACAAGAAACAAATGCCTAAATCATTTCCAAGTATGTACAAGATATGTAGCCTCAATCAAAGATTCAAGACAAGTTCTAGAGTGACAATCCATGATAGAGAACACACAACAAGAAGAATAGCATTTTTCACTTAGGCTCAAATCCTCACAGCTAAAAGACTATTACTACAAATTCATTAAAGTCAACGTCATTGCCATTTAACTTGAATTCATTAGAGATATAAGACTAAATTCTCTTCATGCTAAGTCAATCTACACTTTAGCTATTTCATCATGCATAATTCCACACCAAAACTCCATCAAAAATTTAAAAAGTAAGCATCAAATTCGGACAAAACAGAGCAGCAAAATTCTGCAGTGCAGAATTTCTGGCGACACAGCTTTACCGACATAGAACGACCCCAAAATGGATGCAAATGACTCCAAATAAAATTCTACAACTAGAAGACATATAAAGGTTTAAAAAAATGTAAAGAAAGTGGCAAAAACCATAGCCAAACAGTACAGAATATTCATGCAAGATGACTCAAAGTTCTGTCAAAACAGAGAAAACAGAGAAAAAAAATGGGCAACAGAAAAAGACTAAAACAAAATTAAAATTACGAAAGAAATACAACAACAAAATTTAAAAGAGAAAGATTATAAAAACTTAGGTTGCCTCCCAAGAGCGCTTGGTTTAAAGTCCTTAGCCAGACTTTATTTGGTGTCTATGCTTAGCGTCGCTTCTTCTTTGTTTTCCTTACTTTCTCTTTGATTTTTTTTTATTTCCTTCGTCAAGGAAAATGATCAAGTACCTCACACACAACAAAGAGAAATAACATGAGAGATATATCAAATAAGCAAGGTAACAAGAAGAAATGAAACTAATAAAGACACTTGAAAAGCTAAAAACACTTGAAATTGTAAAAACTAAAACAAGAAAAGACAATGTCTAAAATAACATCACTTTGGCTTAAAAGAAAAATCAATTTGAAACCATCAATCCCCGGCAACGGCGCCAAAAACTTGGTGCGTATAATTTATAGCACATAAAATATTCCAGCAAGTATACTGGGTCGCAACAAGTAATAAAGTGATGAGTAGAGTATCGTCCCACAGAGATTGAGGTATCAAATAAAATTCAATTAGGCTAAGTGAAATGCTATTAAGACTTATGAAGGAAATTTCAGAAATTACACAAAAAGGGGGGGTGATGATTGAAACAACGCAATATAAATAACTAAACGGAAAACAAAACAGACAAAAGATGTGCAACTGGTCACAAATTCCATGGAATTGTACATCATCATCATTTCCTTTGAATATTCTTGGCTAATTCTATTATGTAATTTTCAATCTAAATTTCTCAGAAAATCTTCTAAGATTGAATTATATTAAAATTATAGTTAGTAATATCTTCACTAATCTATAACTCAAATACAATCCGATCAAGTCATAATCACATCAATGCCCCGCAATCGCATATGACATGTTATCTCTTGTCCTACTCATTAAAAATACATAGCAATCACATACATGTATAAATAACAAACTTCATAGGACAATAAATAAAATAGAACTTTGGCCAAGAAAATACTCATTGGTCCAAATGAATTAAAGTACAATTTCCATTTCATCTAATAACCGACTACACAAGAAAATGAGATTGATTTCGTTGGTCTAATCCGATTAATTCATAGACAAATTAATCTTTGAATCATTGAGGAACAATTCAATTAAATTACAATCCATTCAATGTTGGCCAATTTTTCTAAAATATGATTGAATCCAAAAACCTTGAAATTACAATCTAACTTAACCAAAATAATTGACTAAAATCTTAGATCAACCATTCAATTAAGTTATGAAGCTCAAGAAAATTATTCAAGCCACATAAATAAAACTATCTATATTTAGATAATCTAATTTATGGTGAAAATTACAAGGTCAAGCTCAATATCTAGCTAACTCTAGCATAGACATCAAAATCCCAAACTCATTGAAGGTTAATCAAGCATTCAAGAGGAAGAATAATCGGTAAAATCCATTCCATTAAACGAAAGTGCATTAAAATCGAAATTGTTCAGCAATAAAACATCATAGAACCAAACTACATCAATCCTTAAACTTAGAAATTACATGGAAGAGAAGAAGAACATGACAGAAAACAGAAAATACAGCAGAAATCTAAGAAACTATGAACGAAAATGGAAGAAAAGGAAAGAAAATGGGAGAAGGAGAGCCATTCCCAAATGGGAAGGCTTCCTTTCCCTCAAACCAAGCTAGAGAGTTGCTTCTGTGTTGCTCCCAGTCACTGTTGCTCTAGGAAGGTAGAAAAATGGTGCTAGGACTTCCCATCAAAAAAATGACTTAGCTTCCTCCTTAAATTTCGGTTTTTTAAAATATAAAACTGATCTAACACATGCCTAAAGGGATATTCTGCCCTAGATGCCTCCTTGGTTGCCTCCTTGGTTGCTTCTTCCATGATGTGGGCAGCAAAATAGCAAACAGCAGCAGAAAAGACAGCAGACAGCAGCAGAAAAACAGCAAATAGCAGCAGAAAAATAGCAAAACAGCAGTAGAAAAACAGCAAAACAGCAGCAGAAAAACAGCAAAGCAGCAGCAGAAAAAACATGGCAGAAAACATGCAAAACAGCAGCAGAAAAACAGCAAAACAGCAGCAGAAAAGACAGCAAATAGCAGCAGAAAAATATGGCAGAAAACATGGAAAAGGGAGGTGCATAATTAATATTTCAACCATACTTTTCTGACCTACAAAAAGTAATATTTCTGTCTAAAAATTCTGACTACATGGCATTGAATAAGAGTTCAAATGGGCTCCACATCCAGCACAACCTAGTCAGCATCTGCATCACCTAAAAAGTGCCACATTAGCATCCAAATCAGCATCTTTGTCCATGTCAGCACTTTTCTCTCTAAAATTAAAATTTGTAGGAATTAAATTGAGCATTTTACAATTCAAGTTCTAAAAATATAAAATTGAGACACATTCAATCCATAAATAGTTTATACTCAATAAATTCCAAAACATAATAAAATTAGAGAATTGACAAAATTAAAGAGGCAAAAAGGACTAAAATAGGGACTAAAATAAATGAAAAAAGCATGTTATCAACGGTACCCCCTCTCACGGCAAGGAAGAAAACCCGGTTTAAAGGGTGTCTTGACCAATGAGTATGGAGACAACGATTCCCTCAGTAGGGATATAGCCCGGATTGGTGATAAATCCGTGAGGCGCCCTAGCTAAGAGGATGAGGTTGTGCGTCTTGGCGGAAATATACAAAATTGGTGAGCCGGCCTGTGTGCGCTCTCTGGGATATATTGCCATTGACGAGTACTAGTAACGTTTGTTGAATTGGATGAATTTTTGTCTTCTTGTATGTAATTTCTGAACTATGTCTATTGGTTGAGCTTGAGCCTTCGGATATGCTTGCATGACTGGTGATGTATTTGAATTTTATTAACGCGAGGCCGATTTGCTCACTGAGTTTAAAAGCTCACACTCTCTGTACAAACTTTTTGTTTACATCAGGTTGCCGCCGAAGAACATCCGCTAGAGGAGTAGATCACGTTGCACCTTCCCGCTGTCGGGTAGGCCCTTCTTTTGGTATATAGTATGTTGCTCTGTAACCGTCTAGGACATCTAGGTCAGGGGTTTTGTATTTGGCTTGTATTTCAGTATGATAATGTATTTTATACTGAGTATCTATTATTTTTAATTAAGAAAATCTGATGTATTTTCTTTATATTTATTAAGGAATGATATTTTGAGAATATAGAGATAATGACTAATAATTTTACTTGTGGGAAGAATTTATCGAAAGGCTTACAGTGATGGGATATTCATCATTGTGCCGGTCATGTGCCTAGAAAATAGGTCGTGACAATATATTGGAATAGTAACTATAGTTCGAGAACACATCTTTATATTTTATTTTTTCAAGGGTATTACGTTATCACCCTTTTTAAGAAATTTGGTCCTTCGTCCTTCGAATTTAAATTACCTTAATTCGTGAAAAGATGCAGATATCTAGAATGCATATAGGCCTTGGCTTCCCATGTGGCTTCTTCGTGAGTCTGATTCCATCACAGCACCTTAACCGATAGAATCTCCTTAGATCAGAGTTTCTTTACTTGACTATCGAGGATAGCTACCGGTATCTCCTCATATGACAAGTTCTCATCTACTAGGATAGAATCATTGTGAGAAGGGTGAAGTATGTGAAAAAGATCAGGAAGGTACTTCCTCAACATGGTTATGTGAAAAACAGGGTGAATCCCTTCTAGTTCCATAGGTAGGGCGAGCCGATAAGCCACTTTTCCCACTCATAAGGCCCAATGTACCTAAGACTCAACTTCTCCTTTCTTCCAAATCTCAACGCACCTTTCATTGGAGAGACTTTTAGGAATACCATATCACTGACTGAGAACTCCAAATCACGTCGTCTGTGGTCAGCGTATGCTATTTGTCTACTTTAAGCTGCTCCCATCCTATCCTGGATTGTCTTAACCATGGTTAGGGCATTTTGGGCCAAGTCGGGTCTTAACGCTTTTGCTTCACCTACCTCGAACCAACAGGTCGGAGATCTGCAACGTCTACCATACAAGGCCTTATAGGGTGCCTTCCCAATAGTGGCCTGGTAGCTGTTGTTATATGCGAACTCTACAAGATACAAATGCTTCTCCCAGCTACCACTGAAATCTAGGATACAAGCTCATAACATGTCTTCTAGCGTCTGAATCGTTCACTCTGATTATTCGTCTGTCTGTGGATTAAAAGTGGTATTGAGGTCCACTCGAGTACTTAATGGCTCTTGAAAATTCCTTCAGAAGTGGGAGGTAAATTGGGGACCTCTATCAGAAATCATAGATATGGGTACTCCATGTAGCTTCATTATTTCCTTAATGTATAATTGTGCCAACGTCACCACACCATAAGTGGTTTTGACTGGAATGAAGTGTGCTGACTCGGTTAGTTGATCAACAATGACCCATTCTGAATCATAACCTCATGTGGAATGAGGTAGACCAACGACAAATTCCATCGTTACTTATTCCTATTCCACTCAGGAATCTCCAACTGTTGTAACAAGCCTCCCAGCTTTAGATGCTCGACCTTGACCTGTTGACATGTTAAACAACAAGATATAAACTCTGTTACATCTTGTTTCATTCCTTTCCATCCAATAGATCTGTTTCAGATCCTGATACATCTTGGTGGCTCCTGGATGTACAGCATATGCAGCACTATGGCCTTCTTCCATGATGTCCTGTCTAAGAGTTCCAACATTTGGCACACATAACCATTGTTCAAAACGCAAGGCTCTTCCATTGTTAAGTGTGAAACTATTCACTTCACCACCCTTCACCTTTTCCATAATTTGGACAAGCTCAGAATCCTCTATCTGGGATATCTGTATCTAGTCTACAAGGAAAAATCTAGCCCTGATATGAGTTAAGAATGATCTTGTCTTTGTAATCTCCAAAGTAACACCTTTTGTTCTCACCTCCTGTAGTTCTTGGATCAATGATCTTCTTGTCACTATTATATGGGCTAGACTACCTATAGATTTTTGACTCAAAGCATCTACCACTATGTTCGCTTTGCTTGGGTGGTAAAGAATATTGCAATCATAATCTTTTAGTAATTCTACATATCTCCTCTGCCTTAGGTTCAAGTCCTTTTGGTCGAAAATATATTTCAAAATCTTATGGTCAGTGTAGATTTCGCAGGTCTCTCCATATAGATAATGTCGCCATATCTTTAGGGCAAAAACTACTGCTACCATCTCCAGATCGTGGTTGGGGTAGTTTTGTTCATGTTTCTTAAGCTGTCTCGATGTGTATACCACTACCTAGCCATGCTGCATGAGGACACATTCTAACCCCACTCTTGATGCATCACAGTATATTGTAAAACCTCCAAGTCCTGAGGGTAAGACCAATACAGGTGAAGAGATTAACCTTTTCTTGAGTTCTTAGAAGCTTTCTTCACAAGCGTCATCCCACTAGTACTTTACTCATTTCCTAGTCATTCGTGTGAGAGGGGTAGCTATCTGGGAAAAATCTTAAATGAAACAACGATAATATCCTGCCAATCCTAAGAAGCTGCAAATCTCTGTGATGGAGATGGGTCTAGGCCACATTTTGACCACTTTTACTTTTCTTGGGTCTGCTTGGATGCCATCCTTGGAGATCACATGTCCTAAGAAAGTTACGCGATCAATCTAAAACTCACATTTAGAGAACTTGGCATACAATTGATGATCCCTCAATGTTTGCAACACAACATAAAAGTATTGTTCATGCTTTTCCGAATTCTTTGAGTACACGAGGATATTGTCTATGAAGACAATAACGAATTTGTCCAAGAAAGGTTTAAAAATCCTATTCATTAAATCCATGAAAGCAACTGGTGCTTCTCTTAGTCTGAACGACATTACCAGGAGTTCATAATGTCCATATTTGGTACGAAAGGCTGTCTTAAGCACATCCTCCTCCTTGATCTTGAGTTGGTGATAACCAGACCTCAAGTCAATCTTTGAAAAATACTTGGCTCTTTGAAGTTGATCGAAGAGGTTATCAATGCGAGGCAACGAGTATTTATTTTTGATAGATACTTTGTTCAGTTACTTGTAATCTATGCATAGTCTCAACGATCCGTCCTTTTTTTTCACGAATAGAAGAGGAGCTCCCCAAGATGAATAACTTGGCCTTATAAAGCCTATGTCTAACAGGTCCTGTAACTGAGCCTTTAGCTCATTTAACTTTGTTGGAGCCATCCTATAAGGGGGTATAGAGATTAGGCGTGTCTTTGGAGCTAACTCTATTTGGAACTCAATCTTTCAATCTGGGGGTACACCTGGTAGATCATCTGGAAGATGTCTATAAACTCTAAGACCACTAGAACATCCTCCACTTTTAGTTCTTCCTTCTTGATATCCTTAACAAATACCAAGTATCCTTGATAGTCCTTTCACAATAAACATCAGGCACACATTAAGGATATAAAGTTTTTGTTCACCTTGAAATATGAAGGAGGTTTCTCCCGAAATATTGAATTTAACTATCTTATTATAGCAATCCAGGGTGGCATGACAAGATGCCAGCCAATCCATGCCTAAGATGACATCGAAGTCTATCATATCCAATAGCATTAGGTCTGCCATTGTATTTACTTCTCCAACTTTTACCTTGCAAGCCTGGTAGCCTCGTTCTATTAGAAGAGTGCCTCCCGTAGGCGTAGTTACTAAGAACGAATATTCTAATCTAACAACTTTTTGCATAAAGTTCTTAGCAAAAAATGGTGACACAAAGGAATGCGTAGAGCCAGAGTTAAACAAAACATGTGCAAAGTTTGATTAAATCAAAAGGGTACCTGCTACCACGATATTAGACGCTTGAGCATCTTGACAGGTTAAAGCGAATACTCAAGCGATCCTTCAGCCTGCTAAAGCTTGACCTCAACCACCTTGTCCTCTGCCAATGCCTCTTTTGATTCCGTTGCCTCCTATAGTTAAAGGGGCTCTGTTGGCAATGATGGCCTCCGATTGATTAGGGCGTATAGATCCTTGGCTGGGTCTCATGTAAAGTTGGGGGCAATCTCTCTTGAAGTGGCCCTATTGACCATGTTGGAAATAGACTTTAGTGTTGTTGTTACCAAGACAAGCTCTGAAGTGGTTTTTTTTCACACTTAGGGCACCAGGGCCTTTGTTGACCTCCTATACTACCTTGTTGATGTTGTAATGCATTGGCAGTAGAGGGTACGTGTCTAGCAATTTTAGTGGATGTAGAACTCCCTCTGCGACTGTGTAACTTCGCATCTTGTTTCGATTTTCTTTTGTTATTCCATTTTTCTTTATGCATATCTCTTTCTTCCATCATATGGGCGATGTTGACGGAATTTATGTAAGATGAAATGTCTCGTATATGTGATCCCACCCTCGAAAATAGGGAATCTCAAAGGCTTTTAATGAAACGTCGAATCATTTATTTTTCATATAGGACTATGTGAGTAGCATATTCATACAACTCCACAAATAGATTGTTGTATTCATCGATGATTAGCACTCCTTATCGGAATGTCTCAAACTCGTTCATCTTCACTTCTCGTATGCTTTTCGGAATAAATTATTCTCGAAAAATTCTCTTAAAGTCCTTCTATTTAAGGGGTGGGGCATTACTGGTTATGCCCTTCTTCCATGTTCGTCACCAGCGGTCTACCTTACCTCTTAATTGAAAGGTAACAAGGTTTACTCTTTAGGCTTCAGGGCATTCCAACATATCAAAAATTTTCTCACAGTCGTCTAGAAAATGCTGTGGGTCTTCATTAGCATCTCCTGCAAAGGTTGGCGGGTTTAGCTTCATAAATTTTGAGATCTTGACCTCTGTTCTTACCCAATCTTAAGGAGGGGGTGGGGGAGGCATCTGGTCTGTCTCTTGCACTATTGCGGCATGTACTGATGCCTGTGAGCTGTCTTCAGATGACTGTCCCACTAGAAGTTCCTTTAGCCTATTTACCTTGTTCTGCATTGTGGCTAATGCTTCCATTACCACAACTACGTTGATTTGTGGTGGTACTCCACCTCTTCTCCCAGGGTTTACAGTGGGTATCTCTCTATTTTGTGCATAGTTACTTCTTGCACGGTTAGGCATCTCTATCCTTGCACCTGCTTACTAAGCAACTGGAGGGACTAAGGCCCTACTAGATCTTGTGCGGATTCCAGAAGCATTTGATTTTTCTTGTGCTATCTAAACTTATTCTACAATTAAAAATAATATGTATTGTCACTATTATGCTTCAAGGGTAAGACAGAAAGAAAAGGATTTAAACTCTATAGGGCTTTTGGTGGATCTTTGTCCTATGGTCATGCTGCAGTCACGACAATAGGGGAGGGCCCACTAAAGACACCTTGCTCTGTAATCACTAGGAGACTTAACAAGCTTTGCTTTGATACCAACTTTGTCACGACCTATTTCTTGGGCACATGACCAGCACAATGATGAATTGGTGCGTATAATTTATAGCACATAAAATATTCCAGCAAGTATACTGGGTCGCAACAAGTAATAAAGTGATAAGTAGAGTATCGTCCCACAAAGATTGAGGTATCAAATAAAATTCAATTAGGCTAAGTGAAATGCTATTAAGACTTATGAAGGAAATTTCAGAAATTACACAAAAAGGGGGGGGGGATGATTGAAACAACACAATATAAATAACTGAAATTTAAATAACTAAATAGAAAACAAAACAGAGAAAAGATGTGGACTGGTCACAAATTCCATGGAATTGTACATCATCATCCTTTCCTTTGAATATTCTTGGCTAATTCTATTATGTAATCTTCAATCTAAAATTCTCAGAAAGTCTTCTAAGACTGAATTATATTAAAATTATAGTTAGGAAGATCTTCACTAATCTATAACTCAAATATAATCCGATCAAGTCCTAATCACATCAATGCCCCGCAATCGCATATGACATGTTATCTCTTGTCCTACTCATTACAAATACATAGCAATCGCATGCATGTATAAACAACAAGCTTCATAGGACAATAAATAAAATAGAACTTTGGCCAAGAAAATACTCATTGGTCCAAATGAATTAAAGTACAATTTTCATTTCATCAAATGACCGACTACACAAGAAAATGAGATTGATTTCGTTGGTCTAATCCGATTAATTCATAGACAAATTAATCTTTGAATCATTGAAGAACAATTCAATTAAATTACAATCCATTCAATGTTGGCCAATTTTCTAAAATATGATTTCCAAAAACTTTGAAATTACAATCTAACTTAACCAAAATAATTGACTAAAATCTTAGATCAACCATTCAATTAAGTTATGAAGCTCAAGAAAATTATTCAAGCCACATAAATAAAACTATCTATATCTAGATAATCTAATTTATAGTGGAAATTACAAGGTCAAGCTCAATATTCAACTAAATCTGCATAGACATCAAAATCCCAAACTCATTGAAGGTTAATCAAGCATTCAAGTGGAAGAATAATCGGTAAAATCCATTCCATTAAACGAAAGTGCATTAAAATCGAAATTGTTCAGCAATAAAACATCATAGAACCAAACTACATCAATCTTTAAACATCAGAAAATTACATGGAAGAGAATAAGAACGTGACAAAAATCTACAAAATACAACAGAAAACTAACAAACTATGAAGGAAAATGGAAGAAAAGGAAAGAAAATGGGAGAAGGAGAGCCATTCCCAAGTGGGAAGGCTTCCTTTCCCTCAAACCAAGCTAGAGAGTTGCCTCTGTGTTGCTCCCAGCCACTGCTACTCTAGGAAAGCAGAAAAATGGTGCTAGGACTTCCCATCAGAAAAATGACTTAGCTTGCTCAATAAATTTCGGTTTTGCAAATATAAAACTGATCTAACACATGCCTAAAGGGATATTCCGCCCTAGATGCCTCCTTGGATGCTTCTTCCATGATGTGGCAGCACTTTGACAGCAAAACAGTAGCAGAACATCAGCAGAAAAGTATGGCAGAAAACATGGAAAATGGAGGTGCATAATTAATATTTCAGCCATGCTTTTCTGACCTACGAAAATTAATATTTCTGCTCATAAATTCTGACTACATGGCATTGAATAAGAGTTCAAATGGGCCCCACATCCAGCACAACCTAGTCAGCATCTGCATCACCTAAAAAGTGCCACATTAGCATCCAAATCAGCATCTTTGTCCATGTCAGCACTTTTCTCTCCAAAATTAAAATTTGTAGGAATTAAATTGAGCATTTTACAATTCAAGTTCTGAAAATATAAAATTGAGACACATTCAATCCATAAATAGTTTATACCCAATAAATTCCAAAACATAATAAAACTAGAGAATTGACAAAATTAAAGAGACAAAAAGGACTAAAATAGGGACTAAAATAAATGGAAAAAACATGTTATCAAATCCCCCACACTAGGCCTTTTGCACTCCTGGGCAAAATCAATTAAAAACAACAGAGAATCCCAATAAGCACAGCAAGAAAAGGTGTAGAAAATATACAACAATGAAATAATTAAAATTTAGAAAGATTTACATTAGGAGAAATAAATCTTAAATTTCTAAAAAGTTCAAGCTCCATGGCAATTATTTCGATAAGAATGAATTCAAGTAACAATCTCCTCACAAGGGAAGGTGTCTATTCTCTACTCTCTCAAGTGTTTAAGATGGAATCACTCAAAATCATCCTATCACAAATTTACTACCATAAGCTTTTCAAGAATCTAAATCTCCACTACTTGAATCCAATACATACTTGAATCAAAAGGACTTTACAAGGTTGTAACGTGGGTAGGAAAAATAGTGGGAAACAAAAGGAAAAGATTGAACAATGAAACAAAATATGGCAACAACTCAAGAAAATGAAGAGTATTTACAAGTGAAATATAAGAGATTGAGTATAAATAAATTTTGGATCTCAATGTTCTACCTGTTCATCTTTTTCATCATTTTCTTTTTTTTTTTCAATTTTGTTATTCTTTCTTCCCTTTTTTTTTCTTTCTTTTTGATGACGTCAGTCAAAATTTTTCTTTCTTTTTCTTCTTGATTGGCCAATCTTTTTCTTTTGCTTGAGAGGAAGTAGAAGAAATATAGTTCAAAACACCCCAAAATTCACAAGATTTTTGAGCACATCAATCCCTTAAAAGAATTTAAAATACTCCTCAAATCTTAAGTTGGAAGAGAAAAAAAAAATATATATATATATATTTGTACGAAGAAAAAGTGGTGGAAAATCGCAAGAAAGAAAATGGTTAAGGCACAAAATGACATACAATGGGAACAACGTATGGAAGGCTATTTGGTTAAACAATGGTTACAAGAAACAAATGCCTAAATCATTTCCAAGTATGTACAAGATATGTAGCCTCAATCAAAGATTCAAGACAAGTTCTAGAGTGACAATCCATGATAGAGAACACACAACAAGAAGAATAACATTTTTCACTTAGGCTCAAATCCTCACAGCTAAAAAACTATTACTACAAATTCATTAAAGTCAACATCATTGCCATTTAACTTGAATTCCTTAGAGAAATAAGACTAAATTCTCTTCATGCTAAGTCAATCTACACTTTAGCTATTTCATCATGCATAATTCCACACCAAAACTCCATCAAAAATTTAAAACGTGAGCATCAAATTCGGACAAAACAGAGCAGCAAAATTCTGCAGTGCAGAATTTCTGGCGACACAGCTTTACCGACATAGAACGACCCCAAAATGGATGTGAATCACTCCAAATAAAATTCTACAACTAGAAGACATATAAAGGTTTAAAAACATGTAAAGAAAGTGGCAAAAACCATAGCCAAACAGTACAGAATATTCATGCAAGATGACTCAAAGTTCTGCCAAAACAGAGAAAACAGAGAAAAAAAATGGACAACAGAAAAAGACTAAAACAAAATTAAAATTACGAAAGAAATACAACAACAAAATTAAAAAGAGAAAGATTAGAAAAACTTAGGTTGCCTCCCAAGAGCGCTTGGTTTAAAGTCCTTAGCCAGACTTTATTTGGTGTCTACGCTTAGCGTCGCTTCTTCTTTGTTTTCCTTACTTTCTCTTTGATTTTTTTTATTTCCTTCGTCAAGGAAAATGATCAAGTACCTCACATGCAACAAAGAGAAATAACATGAGAGATATATCAAATAAGCAAGGTAACAAGAAGAAATGAAACTAATAAAGACACTTGAAAAGCTAAAAACACTTGAAATTGTAAAAACTAAAACAAGAAAAGACAATGTCTAAAATAACATCACTTTGGCTTAAAAGAAAAATCAATTTGACAACCATCAATCCCCGGCAACGGCGCCAAAAACTTGGTGCGTATAATTTATAGCACATAAAATATTCCAGCAAGTATACTGAGTCGCAACAAGTAATAAAGTGATAAGTAGAGTATCGTCCCACAGAGATTGAGGTATCAAATAAAATTCAATTAGGCTAAGTGAAATGCTATTAAGACTTATGAAGGAAATTTCAGAAATTACACAAAAAGGGGGGGGATGATTGAAACAACACAATATAAATAACTGAAATTTAAATAACTAAATAGAAAACAAAACAGAGAAAAGATGTGGACTGGTCACAAATTCCATGGAATTGTACATCATCATCCTTTCCTTTGAATATTCTTGGCTAATTCTATTATGTAATCTTCAATCTAAAATTCTCAGAAAGTCTTCTAAGACTGAATTATATTAAAATTATAGTTAGGAAGATCTTCACTAATCTATAATTCAAATATAATCCGATCAAGTCCTAATCACATCAATGCCCCGCGATCGCATATGACATGTTATATCTTGTCCTACTCATTACAAATACATAGCAATCGCATGCATGTATAAATAACAAGCTTCATAGGACAATAAATAAAATAGAACTTTGGCCAAGAAAATACTCATTGGTCCAAATGAATTTAAATACAATTTCCATTTCATCAAATGACCGACTACACAAGAAAATGAGATTGATTTCGTTGGTCTAATCCGATTAATTCATAGACAAATTAATCTTTGAATCATTGAAGAACAATTCAATTAAATTACAATCCATTCAATGTTGGCCAATTTTCTAAAATATGATTGAATCCAAAAACTTTGAAATTACAATCTAACTTAACCAAAATAATTGACTAAAATCTTAGATCAACCATTCAATTAAGTTATGAAGCTCAAGAAAATTATTCAAGCCACATAAATAAAATCATCTATATCTAGATAATCTAATTTATGGTGGAAATTACAAGGTCAAGCTCAATATTCAACTAAATCTAGCATAGACATCAAAATCCCAAACTCATTGAAGGTTAATCAAGCATTCAAGAGGAAGAATAATCGGTAAAATCCATTCCATTAAACGAAAGTGCATTAAAATCGAAATTGTTCAGCAATAAAACATCATAGAACCAAACTACATCAATCTTTAAACATCAGAAAATACATGGAAGAGAATAAGAACGTGACAGAAATCTACAAAATACAACAGAAAACTAACAAACTATGAAGGAAAATGGAAGAAAAGGAAAGAAAATGGGAGAAGGAGAGCCATTCCCAAGTGGGAAGGCTTCCTTTCCCTCAAACCAAGCTAGAGAGTTGCCTCTGTGTTGCTCCCAGCCACTGCTGCTCTAGTAAAGCAGAAAAATGGTGCTAGGACTTCCCATCAGAAAAATGACTTAGCTTGCTCAATAAATTTCAGTTTTGCAAATATAAAACTGATCTAACACATGCCTAAAGGGATATTCTGCCCTAGATGCCTCCTTGGATGCTTCTTCCATGATGTGGCAGCACTTTGACAGCAAAACAGCAGCAGAAAGACAGCAAACAACAGCAGAACAGCATGGCAAACACCAGCAAAACAGCAGCAGAAAAGTATGGCAGAAAACATGGAAAATGGAGGTGCATAATTAATATTTCAGTCATGCTTTTCTGACCTACAAAAATTAATATTTCTGCCCATAAATTCTGACTACATGGCATTGAATAAGAGTTCAAATGGGCCCCACATCCAACACAACCTAGTCAGCATCTGCATCACCTAAAAAGTGCCACATTAGCATCCAAATCAGCATCTTTGTCCATGTCAGCACTTTTCTCTCCAAAATTAAAATTTGTAGGAATTAAATTGAGCATTTTACAATTCAAGTTCTGAAAATATAAAATTGAGACACATTCAATCCATAAATAGTTTATACCTAATAAATTCCAAAACATAATAAAACTAGAGAATTGACAAAATTAAAGAGACAAAGAGGACTAAAATAGGGACTAAAATAAATGGAAAAAGCATGTTATCATGAATCTCCCATCACTGTAAGCCTTTCGATAAATTCTACCCACAAGTTAAATTATTAGTTATTATCTCTATGTTATCAAAATAACCATTCTTTAATAAATACAAAGAAAACATATCAAATTTCATTATTTGAAATGCATAAAGATAATTTGCATATAATAATAAATCCTCCTTATGAAATATATTATTATACTGAAATACAAGCCAAATATGCCAAACCCCTGACCTAGATGTTCTAGACGATTACAGAGCAACATAATCTACAACAAAAGAGGGGCCTACCCGAAGCGGGAAAGTCTGAAGTGATATACTCTTCTAGTGGATATTCTTCACAAGCAACCTGATCTAAACAAAATGATTTCACAGAAAGTGTGAGCTTTAAAATTTAGTGAGCGAATCGGCCTCGCATTAATACAATTCAAATACATCACCAGTCATGTAAGTATATCCTAAGGCTTAAACTTAACCAATAAACATAGTTAGAAATTACATACTAGAAGATATAAAGTCATCCAATTCATCCAACGTTACTAGTATTCATCAAAGGCAATATATCCAGGAGAGCGCACATAGGCTGGCTCACCAAATTTGTTTATTTCTGCCATGATGCACAACCTCATCCTCTCAGCTAAGGCCCCTCACAGATCTGTTATAGACCCGGGCTATATCCTTACCGAGGAAATTGTTGTCTCTATACTCATTGGTCAAGACACCCTTTAAACTAGGTTTTCTGCCTTGTTGTGAGAAGGGGTATTGTCCCGCTCAATCACAATCAATAGTACAATATTTCTTATCATAATCAGAAGTATAATGTAATATTCATTCATACAACAGGTATCGTATGTAACTATATTATAAGTTCATAAACTACAAATCAAGATAACAATTAAGTTATTTTTGGAAAGATTCAAACTTCACATCACCATGAAATACTTGTTTCGTCTTATCCATACTTCTGGATTAATTTTGAATTATCTCCCTAGATTCGTCACTCTAAATCCAGTTTACCCCTATGAATCTTGGGAGTGTCCTACGACATAATTTTTTATCACCAATGATGCTAAAACCTTATTAAAATGGTGTCGTTTCACTCACTTAGATTCCGTACGAGTATCATTTCTCTAAGTTATTTAGGATAAGAGCACAAAGGTGAATTTCAGCATTCTGCTACAGAGATTTTCATGAAAGATTAGAGAAAACAAGTTATGGTTATTTTTGTACAGATATTATTCATACATATAGTTACTATTCATACATATAGTTACTATTCATACGTACAGGCACTATTTATACCATAAATAGAGAATACAATCTGTAAAAGAGTACACCAGGTAAATTCTCAGAAAAAAGTAAAGGGTCGCAATGGATACACTTAAGTACCAGGTCTTTCCTTAGCCAAAACTTTCCTAGACATGTATTCTTCACAGTTTATATTTTATTTTGGTAATCAGAGAATCAAAATAACATATAGGCAGCTAAGGATAGTTTTTCTGATGTGGAAGATTAACCAAAGCCGCAACCAAAGAGCATATTTAAGAAAATAACTTCTAAAATTTTAAAAACATAGAAATGACATAGTATCCTCACCTAAGCAGAAAAGAAAAGCCCTAAAATCTCAGAGGCCTAGCGTCGGAGCAAGAAAACTTAAGGAGAGAAGAAGATGAGTTAAAGGTGTGAGTTTAGAAGTGAAATAGTAAGGCCTATTTATAGGAAAAGTCAAGGGTACTATTTGACACTATGCACTAATAAAATATTCAATTTACTATTTTTGAAAATGATATTTCTATCAAAATAATTCAATTTACTGTGCATATTAATCATTTAGTTTACTATGCAATCATGGAAAAGTCGAAGGCGGCTTTACTATTGAAAACTTAAAGGAAAAACTATCCTTTCACCTTAAACCTTTAAGTTTCTTTTTAATTCAGTCCTTTCATTTTAGTCCCTGAAGGTATTTCCTCACAGAAAACGTCATTTTCTCCTATGAATTTCTTTCTAGTTTCTTCTTATGCCTAAACCACATCTAGTACTCGACATTTCGATTGTATAAGTGAACAGTACCGTATACGTGAATAATATTATACAGGTGAATACTACCATATACTGGAATAGTAACTGTAGTTCGAGAACACATCTTTATATTTTATTTTTTCATGGGTATTACACTAAACGACTCTGTTGGTATAGGAAATGTGTGTAATTGATTGCATTGTTTGTTGTTGTGAATTATTTAAGTTATTTTGAAATGTATTTGACTTCTATGAGTTGTGTGAGATTGATTGAAATGTGATACTCCAAGGTTACAATTGTCTTGGTTATGGTTGAGCATGATTACATGCATGCATGTATGTATGTATGTGTGAATTTCTCTGGATGTATATGAGAATAATGGCTAGAACCCAAGAGGGTGATGAATTGGGTTTTTAAAAACTAATTGGAAGTTCAATTGGAATCAAATGCTTATTTGAAAAATATTGGCAATGTAAAACAGTGATATATCAAGATGAATGAGAATAAGTGCAATAAGTCAAATATAAAGCTTTAAACAATTAAAGAGATAAAGTAGAGAGAAAAACACAAATATTTATACTGCTTCAGCTTAACCCAAGCCTACATCCAGTCCTCAAGAGCACTTTTTGGGTATTCTACTATGAACCACAAGTTTAAACAAAACGGCACTTGTGAGCCACTACAACAGAGATCTTTTTCTTTCCAAGGGTGTCTCTCCCCCTTACAAATTGTTTTCTCTCAAAACAAACTCAAGGAACACTTTCCTTGGTCAATACAAGCAAATGAATGAGTAGAAAATGTGTGACTCTCTAAAACAGAGTGAGTGTGCAAGTGAAGAGCAATATAGAATCAAAAGATTGACAAGAGATGTTGCAATTCAAGAATCCGAGGTAAGAATTCGTGTATTGTTTTTCTTTGACTGCCTCTAAGGTCAATATATAGGCCCTAAAAGTTTTAGGCCAGTTGGAGGAGTATCCTTGATGATATCAGCTAAAATCTTCATGAAATAGCTGTTGAAACTGATGTCATCATGCCGGTAGTCGACTGATTCAGCATCATCAGTAGACTGATGCTCTTTAATGGCTCGATAGTCGACTGATGAGTGTGTAGCAGTCGACCGATTCGTTCCTATCTCAAATGTTTAAAAAGCTCAGACTTGATCAGTCGACTGATAGAAGGAGATCAGTCAATTGATGGGTACTGGAGGTTAATACGAAATGGGTCAGTGAAAAATGAGTCGACTGATATTGTGGAGGCAGTCGACTGATGAGTCTCTGTCTTTAAATTTAAAATTCTTCAGAGTCTATCAGTTGACTGATGTAAGTAGATCAGTTGACTGATCGAAACTTGCAACATTTGGAATTTAAGATAGAGGCTGATCAGTCAACTGATGATAAGCGATCAGTCGACTGTTGTTATCGATGCTAAGTTGAAATATTTGACAGTGAGGCATCAGTCGACTGTTACATGCATATCAGTCGACTGATGCCTTCTGATCTGGTATTTTTCAAGAGATTTTTTGCTTTTGGCATCAATAACAACTTTTTATCTTCAAAGAAATTGTCAAAATAAATTTGTCACAAAAGAACTTCCATGAGTATTATGGAACAATTTGCAATTTAAATTTGTTTGTTGATCATCAAAAGTTTTAAGAGAATCTTTGAAAGCAATGGGGTCAACAATATATTTTTGTCATCGACTCAATGACATTATATATGATGATATAGATGGTTATTGATGCATATTGAAAGACATAACAGTATGAGCAAGTACATTATATACTTATCTGGAATCTTTTTCATTATTAGTTACATGCGTATGATAAAAAGGATAGGTGTTAAAATTATTTTGAATTTAGTGTCTTGCCCATTGATTTTATGACTTATTCACTTTGATTATTTTTCTTAGAGCAAATGTTTGACAGGGAATTCTATATGAGAAGTGACTAAACCGTTCTGCAAGACCTTAATTGTCCTTGGGCTTGGATCATTGTCTTGTTCTTTTCTTCATGTTTGATAACTCTAGAGTTGCTCTGTAGTCTGATAGGTTTCCAGGGAGTTTGGGGTTATGTATGTCTATCATGTAAATCAACTTGAATGCTATACTTTGTGTTTATATCTGACTGAATTATGAAATGTATTCTATGAGACAATAATCAAATAGATATTGTGGAAACTGGGAATTTATTAATGTACTGTAATGAGATGTGAAAACTTCAATAGAAGTCTTCACTTATGTAAATTCAGATTTGTTTGAAGGAAACTATAAATTCCCAATTTCAAATGATTCTTGCTCGTAAGTGAAAGTATCAGGTTATATGTACAACAGGGATCTAAAATTAGGCTTATGGAGGTGAATTAGGATTCACTTCTATACTGGTCATGTATAGGGTTTAGGGATGTGACACTTTTATAGGAGGAAATATGAAGGATGTAATACTAACTATGTGTATACGTTTGTGTATATATATATATATATATGTTCATGTATAAGATTGAATTATAAGGAAATTTAGAATAATGTGTATGTACATATACATCCTATTATTTTTAGGAAAGATCTTAATATATATATATATATATATGTACACATGTAACCCATGAAGTTTCATGTCTTATTTTAAGGAAGTTTACATGTCTATATATATATATATGGATAATGTAATATTTATGTTTGTTTAGTCATGAAATATATGTACATACATATATACATTGTAACCATTTACAAGAACATTTGTTGTAAAGAGATAGCTTGTCAATATATATATATATATATATAAACGCATACATACATATATGCACCCTAATTTTGTGATCAAAGTAAGAAAGTTGTGGTTCTTCTGAATGTTAAGTTCGTCATAATATGAGGTCAGGCTTAGTCTCGCACCAGTCACGTGTCCTAGGTGGGATGTGACATTAGATCTGTCTTTAACCAAAGTGTATTTAGATCCAACCTTGTTGCTGTGAAGTAAGGCAATTTATACTCTTGAGAAATATTTTCTTCTGCTTGTGTCTTTTGATGAAATTCACCATCTGACTATCTTCATCATTAGTCTCTCACCTCACAATCATATTTCACATACAAGATCCACAAGTATCACATTTGTTCACACATATACAATGTCCATCATTCACATCCAAGTGCCATTGATATCTAGCATTTTTATATACATATTAACCACTATCTTGGTCTCTTTACATTTTTATCTTTAGAATTTCTCCAATTTTATTACACTTTGTGTTTCATTGGGTCTAAGTTAATTTTAGATGGAAAATAAACTATTTTCATCTTTTAGGACTTAAATTATTAAAGACTCAATTTAATCCTTCTTGCGTAGTTTTTAGAATTAATTTTGGAGATTCTTAATGATGTGGCACTGGCATGGCATTCCTGATGAGCTGGATGCTGATGTGGCACATTCTTGGATGACTGGGAAGCTTATTCTATTTGTCTGATGACATGGACGTGTGGGACCCAAGACTGCAACAGTTCAGACAAACTTTCTGCATCCCATCCCTCTGACCTTATTGAAAGAAGCAGCCACCAAACCACTTTCTAAAAAGGCAACCACTCTTCTACAGTAGTATGCTTTCCATACCAGAAATCAGAAGAAAAAGGCAGAAGTCAGTTTCATCCATCAGCTTTTTGGGGCATTAGTTTAGTTAGTTTTTCAGATTTTAGTTGGAGTCCTAGTTTTTCTGTAACTTAGAGCAGTTTTTGTAGACCACTTATCCTCCTCCTTTCTCCCTTCTGTTTTTTTGGTTTTTGCTCTCATGGAGGGCTGAAATCTCTTGTAATTAGCCTTGGTTCAGATTGGAGTTGTAATATGAGTTTCCATGCTTTATAAGATAAGTTTTATTCACTTTATTCTAGCATTCATCTATTTCTTTAAGCCTCTATTCTGTTATGTTTATGAATGTTTCTGGTTAGAGTTTCATGAACTTAACAACCTGTTATTATTGCTTTATATAAGGATTTATCTATCATGACTGATTGGAATGTTAGAAAGAGATGAAAATGGCATGTAATGAAGATCTTCTTACATGATTTGATTATCTTTATTGTGGTTACAACAATATGTAGTCAGAGAAGGTTTTCTTTGAGTATGTTTTAGTGTAATCCATATTAGAAGATTTTTTGGACTTTTTAGTTAAAAATCAAATGATAAATGAATGAAACTTAGCATCTGAATAAGAACTAGGAAGGTTACATCTCTAGGAAAAACCAAGGTTGGTTGTATTTTTCTGTTGTTGTTCAAATATGTTGTTTTCTACCTTGTTTGTTGTTGCTATTACTGTCCTTAATTGTAATTTTACTTGTTCTGTCACAACCAACCCCCCGTGTATTAATTAGCTTTTAATTAGTGTTTATGTGTTTAGAACAATTAGTTAGTGGTTAGAAGTGATGCTCCAAGAGTGAAAACGACCTAGGGACCATTATGCTACAAAATTGCCATGATTTCAATTCTGGGTTATTCGACATCGTAGTGGCGTGAACCAGCCATTATCCACATTTATCATTCACACAACATTTCGCCATTCACATTCATTATTCACATTCATGTACAATTATCAACATTCATGTACAATTGTTCATATTCATACATAATTAACCATATTCAAGTATAATTATTCACTCATACACAACTTTTGTAGGATTTTAGAGATCATAGAATGTAGTGGAATTTAAAACTTTTTCTCTAAAACCCATTCACCAAAAGATCAACCTATATTACCATTACATTAACCATGAAAATAAGACGAATAGAAATACCTCTTGTAGAGCAACAACCTCTCCAAGCAAAAGCAAGTATCTAAAGTGGGATATCTTTAATAGTAATCCATGCAAAATTATGCTAAGCAAAAACCTCTTTCGGTGACGGGGCTCTTTCTTGTTCTTGTGGTAGCAAGCATGAAGAAGCTATGAAGGAAAACCATCTTGGATGAAGGAGAAGAAAACAAGTGTGTTTCTAAAACCAAGATACTCAATAATTGATAGAGAGTGAATATGGTATGTGGCTTTCACTATCACTTTTAAAGTGATAAGTGCTACCTCAAACCCTAAAGCCCTAATACCCATAGTGGGCGTCATTCCCTTAGGAGAGGGTTGGCCAAAAGGTTCTCATTTGGGATTTTCCTTGCTTGGGTAGGAATAGGAATATATTCCTATTTCTTTTATTCTCTTATCTCCTTTTTAATTAATTCTTTAATTGAGGATCAAATCCTCAAGCCCGTTTCACATTCCTAGTGAATTTCTATGTGTATGACCTATTAGGTTTTTAGCTATGTTGGCCATTCACAATCAACACTTGATGGTAAATAGATCACGAATGGTATCTAGCCCCAAAAAGTTAGTTGTTTGACTTTAAACCTTTCTGTAACTAAAGCATGTCTATGCAATGTGTCATTTCACCATCTTATACCTAGTTGGTTCAAAGTATAGCCTATGTGTCAACTCCCACTAGACTTGATTACATCACATCCAGCCCAAGTAATCAGTTCCTTGTCCTGTGGGATCAATCACTTTAAACTATGTAGCTGAAGACCATCCTGATGACAAGTCTACTTCGACTAAAGACTTCTTAGTGATTATCCCGACAAGTGGCTATAGGTACACTTCCTTCTATTAGGAGTGATGACTGTTAATTACTCAAGTATCTTCAAATAATTCATGCTATGCCCAATCACCACCCTAAGAGTGACCCATGGTGGGTAACAAGGAATGGAGTCAAAACACAGAATCTATATCCAAGATAACTTGAGTTCCTTAAGTCCAAGGATACTTGCACTATTAGCTGCTATGAGACCTATCACTGATATTTGAATAGGTATCCATGTGATGTCTCATGCAGGTCATCCAATGTACTTGTTACCCTTGACAAGCAATCATATGTTTACTCAAAACATCTCATGCTTAAAGCTTATGAGGACAGCTGCTTGATCAAATCAAGAAGCATAACATGTGCTAGTCTATTTGAATCACTCATGTCTAGTCTCAGGTGATCCAATGACTAGGGATAGTTTAGATACATATATAATTTCACGATAGGAAGTCTCACATTATGATCACGATCATAATTTCCTTCATGCTAAGTTTTGTTTCATTGACTTCATTACTTATATTACGATCTAATCTTGAGTTTATGAATATAAACATAAATAATGAAGAAAACCCCTTTGAATTAATAACTAAGTTTGTACATCTTATGCTAAGGGTGATTGCCTTTAGAGCACTTTTCTAACAATCTCCTACTTGCGCTAAAGCCAATCACCTTTGTATCTGATACTATAGGCATGTGTGTGTCTCAAACTTAGATTGGGGTAGTAGCTTAGTTAGCATATCAGCAGATTCCTATCAGTGGGAACTCCTTCTATTTTCACATCATTTCTTCCAATGATCTCCTTAATTAAGTCGTAACATCGGAGTACGTGTTTGGATTTCTAATGAGACCATGGCTCTTTTGCTAGTGAAATGGCTCCATTGTTGTTGCAATAGAATGATACTGTATCGACAATGCTGGGAACCACTCCTAGTTTAGTGATGAACTTCCTAATCCAAACCGCTTCTTTTGTTGGCTCAGAAGTCGTAATGTGTTCTGCTTCGGTGGTAGAATCTATAGTCGTTTCTTGCTTGGAACTTTTCTAACTAATTATACCTCCATTTAATATGAATATGTAAGTTAACTGGGATCTTGAATCATCCTTGTCAGTTTGGAAGCTGGCATCTGTATACCCACTTATCTTGAGACCTCCTTCTCCATATATTAAGAATAAATCCTTTGTCCTTCTTATGTACTTAAGAATATTCTTAATAGCCACCTAATTATCCTCACTAAGGTCAGATTGATATTTTCTCATGATACTCAGAGCATATGATATGTCAAGCCTAGTACATAACATAACATACATGATTGATCCTATGGCTGAGGCGTAAGGGATCAAACTCATATGAGTTCTTTCATCTTGTGTCTTCGGACACATAGACTTTGAGAGTGTAATCCCATAACATGAATCCTTTCTTGGACTCTTCCATGCAAAATCTCTTTAGCATTTTATCTATGAATGTAGACTATGAAAGACCAAATAACCTATTAGATCTATTTATATAGATCCTTATCCCTAATATGTAGGTTGCTTTTCCAAGGTCTTTCATGGAGAAATTCTTGGAAAGCCAAATCTTCATGGACAAAAGGACAGAAACATCATTTCCTATGAGTAATATGTCATCTACATATAACACAGGGAATACGACTGCACTCCCACTTACCTTCTTGTACACACAAGGTTTATCCAGATTTTTTGAAATCAAATAAGATGTTTCAACTCCTAAATGCTTGCTTTAATCCACAGGTAGCACTATAAAAAAACCTGTAATTAGGGATGGAATTCAGAGACAGAATTTGTCTGTCTCAAAATTTGTTCAAAATTTCGTCCCTAATTCCAATCTGGGAAATGCTTGATTAGGACAGATTCTGAGACAAATTATGTCTATCCTTGACTAAATGTCTGTCCTTAATCTTAAAGACGGATTACGTGTGCCTTAATTCTATCTCTAAGCTTTTTTAATTTTTTTATAATAACTGAAAATTTTAGAGATGGAATTTTCCTATACCTAAAATCCATCTCAAATGTATTTAAGTTAAACGATGTCATATAAGGATGCTGAGATGGAATTTTTCGTCTCATAATTCCGTGCCTAAAAATTAACCCGAAAACCCCTTTTCCCCTCCCCGCATCTTCGTTATCTCTGTAATTCTCTCTCTCTCAAGCTCTTTCATCTGACACTCTCTCCCTCTCTTTGTCTCTACTTCGTCATTTATACCTCTGCCCCTTTTTTTTTTTAATTTCCATTTCTTATTTCTAGTATTAATTGTTCTTCAAATTGCTACTTAGTTACACTCGTCTAATTTGCATGAAGGGTTCCATTTTCTATTTGCAAGGAAATTTGGTTCTGGTGTCATTGGCTGACGAAGGTACGTATATTTTTCTGGTTGTGTCTCCATTTTGATTGTTGTTTGAATTTTTGGTTTCCTAGTTTTGTTGGGTTTAGGGTTTTGATGTTTATTACTTTTTATGTGACTGAATGAATAAAGTCCATTAATGGTGATGAAATTTTTAGTTAAATAACCTATACAAGGCTATATTAGCTAAATCAAGCCAGTAAGAAGTACCTCTCTAACTTTTTTATGCACATAATACAATCTTTTGGCTGAAGGCCAAGCTTCCTCTAATCCAAAAACTTAAATTCCATGCATAACAAACTTGCTTTCTACCCAAAAGATCGAAACTCAGTGTTGAAATTTCTGTTTTTGTAATCCTAGAATATGATCTAAGAGGTGTAATCCTAGTTATCAATAGATTTTAGCGTACATTAGGTGCTACAAACAATACTAAATGGTTAACACTTTCTTTTTCTACAATAACTTCCTTTAGTAGAACATATATAGATCTTTATGTCTTAGTTGACTTTGTAGTGCATAAATGTAACTGGGAATAGCCACATAAAGTTTGCAAACAGTGAAATATTGTGACAACCAAAATCTCTATGATCACTGCCAAATAACTTATATGGCATAAATTTTTATTGCAAAAATGTCTAAGCTTTACTCGCAAATTATCTCATCGTAACTTGATTCATATGGGACCTACTTATTTAGTTTTCTTCCCCTCTTAATGACATAAATCAAAAACTCTTTAATGCTACTTTTCTATGCTCTTCTTTGACTGCCAGAGAAGAAAAGAAAAGAGACAGCAACACCATAAGAAATTGAAGAGTTACTTATAATTAGAATTTTAAAAAAAAAAGTAAAAGAAAACTAGACATGCCAAATGATTTAAGTATCGGGTTAGTATCGATCAGTACTATATCATAAAAATGAGAGGAGGATTAACTTAGTGGTTCCCATAAATAAATTACAAAAAGATAAACACAAAAGTTTCAAAATACTTTAGGAATCAAATGGAAAAAAAAGGAATTAATAAGATTATCTCAATGGCCAAGACCTTTCTTGAAGGGAGAGGTTGGAACAAAATCTTCACATCCTCTATATTTAAGAGGTTGTTTTACATATTTGTTAGGAAATGTAGTTTGAACTTTTCTACTTGTATTAAATTGAGGGCAAGATAGATGCTTATTTAATCTGAAACTACGAATGCTTGACAAAAGTGGAAATTTTCTGAATATGAAAGAAAAGAAGGCTTTAAAATAATAAAAAATTGTATGTAGGTTACATTAGCTAGAGATCATCAAGCAGGTAAAAGGAATAAATAAAGAATATATACATCTCAAAAGGAAGAAGAGAACTTCAGAGAAATTTCAAACATATTATAGAAACTTCTGTCCCTTGAAATGTATAATACTTTCCATATCCCACCATATGGAAGAAGGTACACATATACTAATTGCCATTTTCTAAAAAATGCATACTATATGCTTGCCATATGCTAAACAATAAACTAGGAGAAAGATCATTATGTTATATTGGATAATTATAAATAAATATTTTAGATAAATATTAGAAGAAATTACATATAATTAAGTGTAATTTTTTGTCTTGATAATGAGCCATAACCACCAGTCCACCATTATAGTTTCTTCAGACATAGACACTCCAAGGTAGCCAATACAGGCAAAATCCATCCACTATGATATGGTCACAGATTGTTCAATGCAATTATTATTAACTATCATGAATGGTTTGCTAGGTAATGATAGATAATCAATAAATCAATATGATCATTTTACAGTAACAATCTTTATTACGAGATAGACAAAATTAAAGCAACCCATTTACTATCTTAGGAAAACAAGAAATAATAGAACTTTTGGATTGCGTGATTTATGACACCACCTTAGTTTGCAACTTGGTTATACATTAGTTCTTCAATGTTACCATATAATTGCAACACAAATTGGTGTTAGAATCAAACAATTTTCATTGTTTCTCAGGTTATTATAACCTTGTGTTTTTTGTCTTCTTATCTTGTTCTATATTAGAATACTTCTTTTGTGGTTTCCCATTTGACATCTACATATTGATTTCTACCATGTATAACTTCTATGTATGATGGAATTTCTCCACCATGTTCATCAAAGGGTTACCTGAGGTCTATGACAACACATGTTTGAGTGACTTAGGCTTATATGCAATTCTAACAAATAGCATAAAGTGAATTGGAGGTTTTACTTTGTGGCAGTTAATGAGGTTATTTTAGGAACTATCCTATAATAATCAATACAAACTATTCACCACCAAGCGCGTAGGTTATCAAATAATAAAATGTTGTTCTAACTTAATTGTTTACTAAAAAAAAATACGAACTATTCCAAATAGAATAGTATTGGTCAAATGCTTTAAATTTTAAGCATACACCAATATTTGGATAAAAAATAACTCAATACAAATGTTACATTAATAGATGAAGAGTCATTAAGTAAACTAAGTAGGTCTAAGTCTGACATTACATTTTTATTTTTATATATATAAAAATTAAAAAATAAAGAACAAAATAAAAACTTTTAATCTTAATAAAGTATGAAAAAAAATCTAGTACTAATTAACAAAAAGGTACATTATGGAAATGAGATATAGAAATCAAATTTATTGTTTTTGCAAGTAATTGATCTTTTTTGTTGCTTCATTTTTTTTTGTTCGTCAGCACTTGGGTGTGCTGAAGTGCTAACCATTGGGCTATTTTCTTTCAAGTATGACATCAAGTTGTTTTGTTGTTTTGTCAACATTTGGGTTTTGATTTCATTTTCTCTCTTTCATATTTTGGATATGTTCTATTTTAAAGGAAAACTCTGTCAAAATTTCTACTCACTTATAATCTACTTTAAATTTAGTGTTTTTAACATTTTTATAATCTACTATAGTATCATGATTCCTAATGCTTTTATAATCTACTCCAAATGTCTTGATAGATATTTTATTATTTCACACCCTTTATCTTCTATTGCATTGGATTGTTAAGTGCTATATATTAAGAAATTTAGGATTAAAAAAATCAAATTGAAATAAATTAATCTAATAAGAGATTTAGATTGAGACACCTGTCTTTTATAGATTAAATTAAACTACTTAATCATTCAAAATAATAAATTGAAATAGTAGGATAGTCATCACTTGTGTGTGTGAGATCATTCTTTGATTGTCATCGATAATTTCTGCTAATGGACTATCTATATCGATGAAACAAGAATGCATTCATGAGAAATCAGGATGAGAATGCACCTCCTCCTCCTCGGTTACATGGGACTCAGGTATGTAACAAAGTATGTGAGATTCCATTGGTCTTTGATTGTGGCGAAGTTGTCACTTTTCAAGGGTATGGGGTATCAGAAAAATGGACTAAGAAAAATATTTTTTGGGAACTCCTGTACTAAAAAAGAAATTTTATACGACATAATTTAGATGTCATGCACATAGAGAATAATGTGTTTGACAATGTTTTTAATACCGTTATAGATGTCAAGGGTAGAACAAAAGACAATGCCAAGGCTAGGATGGACATTTTTGAATATTGTCACTGTAAAGACTTGGACTTAGTATCTCATGGTGGCAAGTGGTTGAAACCTAAGGCATTCTACTCTTTCACTCTAGATAAAAGACGTGCTGTCTATCAGTGGGTTAAGAACCTTGCATTTCTTAATGGGTATGCCTCCAACCTATCACGGTGTGTTCACTTGAAGGAAGGTAGCTGCATGGCATGAAAAGTCATGACTGTCACATCTTTTTAGAGCGGTTGCTTTCTGTCGCATTCATAGATCTTACAGAAGTTATGTGGAGACCTCTATCAGAACTTAGTTCTTTAGGGACATTTGCTTGAAAACATTAATAGTAAAGAGGTTAACACAGTTGGAGGAAAACATTCCAGTGATATTATGTAAGTTGGAGAAGATATTTCCTCTTGGCTTCTTTGACTCCATGGAGCACCTTCTCGTACACCTTCTATATGAAGCAAAGGTTGGTGGGCCAATACAATATCACTGGATGTATCCTATCGAGAGGTACACACTAATTAATTATAGGTATTCTATTCCCTTCAACTAGCATTGTACCACCTATAATTTTACTGACTTGTGCTCTGATTATAAATTTGACATAGGTTCCATCACACCTTGAAACAAAAGGTTAAGAGTAAGGCTAGAGTGGAAGGGTCCATATCTGAGGCATACATCATTGAAGAGACATCTACCTTTTGTTTTCATTACTCTGAGGAAATTGTTGTCTCTAGAATAACTAGAGTTCCTAGAAACGATGATAGGGGAGAACTTTCAGACCGATGCTCAATCTTCAATTATCTTGGCCGTGTAGGTAGTGTTATAGTTCATGTTTCTTAATTGACCAAGAGGTCAACATGGCCACAAAATACATTTCAATGAACTGTGATGAAGTGCAACCTTACCTTGAGTACCCAACGTTTAACTTAAGGTATCTATCAATGTTAACATTTGATCATAAATTTTATTATCCAATGTTGCTTGTTACAATGCAGTTTGTTTGTTGATGACCTACATGCCTCTATGCCCAATATTTCTAGTGATAAGGTTCATAAGTTCATAGATTTATGATTCCCGACTTGGTTCCATGCACATGTAAGTATTCTCAACTATGCTTTCAGATCATGTAGTTTTCGATCCTTCTTCCTACCTTATTTTTCACATCGTATGGAATATAATATCTCTCTATCTTTTATCTCAATAGATGTTAGATCCAACCAATTGAGTTGAGGATCCATTAATGAAAAGCACTACATGGGATCCGGTGAGAAAAGTGAATACACAGCCTATATACTTCATCAACAGATATAAATTTCACACCGAAAAGTATAACCTGCATAGACACACATACAACTATGGTGTATGCATCAAGGGGTCTGACTATAAGGATGTAGAGTGTGACTACTACGATGTACTTTAAGAGGTTGTTGAGTTAGTATTCACTGGGTCACCGCTAAAGCATTTGGTTTTATTTTGATACGAGTAATTTGATCCAATGATCAGTCATGGTATAAGAATAGACACTCAACTGAGAATTGTTGAGGTTCACAAGTATCAGAGGCTCACCACATATCCATTCATGTTTTCCCAATAAGTATTACAGGTATGCTATTACGCTTATCCTACAAACTGGAGTAAGGCTAACTGGCTCGTAGTGATTAAGGTGAAGTCTAAGAAAACTATTGAGGGTCAAAGTACTTATGTCAGTACTGATGTATTTAAAGAAGAAGATATGAGTGAGGTCATGCCTGCTATGATAGAAAATAAGAGTGACCTCTGTGTTTTACAAAAAAAATGGGCAATATGAAGAGGTTGACGAGGGCGTGAAAGATCAAGTATTTCTGAATGATGATGAGGATGATGAAGAGGAAGACAGAGATGACGAGGAAGATGATACAAATAGTGACACAGTTTCAGAAGGGGATGGTGAGGAAGTAAATGTAGAAGAAGATGACTCATCTAATTAGTCACTTTATTAGCTGTGGTATTAATTGACTAATTTTCATGCATCTTTCGAACTTGATTTTGAAATTATAATGTTGTATATATCTTTCTAACTTAGTTAACTATCACATATTTGATACAGATGTTGAGTATTCACACATCACAAGGTAGAGTACGCTTAAGAGGCCGTTTGATGATACACTTACCTCGACCCTCTTCGCTACCGTCTACATCAGCACCACTTGCCTCATCCCCTCCACAGTTTGGCAGGTAAAGCACTAACTTTAAGCAGACAAAGTCCACCGAGGTCCCTTTGACTTTCCCTCTTATGGTCAAGGGCGTTCATACCCCTGGTAATGTGTAATCCACAGTTGAGATGCTTCTGCTGATAGTCGACGTTGGATATGACCGATTAGAGATAGATGAGTTATGTTTTTCAAACTGTAGTTGTCATTAATTATGTTTACTGACTGTATTATCTATATTTGAACTAGCTAGCTTCCATCCTATTGTCAAGCTGCTTAGAGAGATTGGCCCTATCATACAGAGAAAATTTGAGGCCCTGACATTTACCCATGGCACCACACTTGATGACTTATGGGAACTATGGTTTACAGAGTAGGCGGTAAGTTCCTTTAGTCAGTTCATAATGTTTTTCCCATTGACCATAAATTAGATTACTATCATTTATTCTTTTACTTGTTGTAGAAATGCAATAAGTGGTTGCCTGAACATGCAACCCTCATTAGGAAGAATTGGGATACCAAGTGCAGACAGGTCTTACGCCACATGATGGGCAACGTATGCACATAATGGTTTGAAAAGCAATAAAGGCCCAACTAGATAATTAGGATATAATGAGCCAACTAGTTGAGAAGTGGTTAATCAAATCGTATAGGAAAAAATGCGAGAAGGCATGACAAAACAAGGCCTCAACTACTGGAGGGACACTTCACACCGGAGGTAGCATTCTGGCATCTGAGCACTTGGTAAGTCCAGCTTCAATAACTTACTTAATTCTCTATTTTAAAATGCATGATCAAGTAATAGACAAAATTAACAATATTCATTATTTATAGGAGATTAAGATCGGTCATAAGCCTAGGCTGGTGGACTTGTTTATGCGCACCCACTAAAAAAACAGCACATGAGAGTTTGTGGACTAGCGATCGTGAGAAGTTTACATGAATATACTTTTTTTTTTCTGTTTTGTATCAAATATGCATTGACTTTTGACATTGATTATATGAATGTTTGACAAGAGGAGTACATGCGGTTGAGATCATCATAGGCATCCGTAACTAGTGCAGGTGTCAAATTTGGGGATGACAGTGGCAACGACATCACGTTGTGGCTACAGGCAGTTGGAAGGAAGAATAAGAAGGGCCATATCTTCTGCTTGGGGTCAGAAGTGCGTCAGTTTGGTTCTTCAAGTAACCAATATATTGATTCATCTGGTCTCCATCCTAACTTTAAGGAAGAGTTGTAGCACCACATGCAGACAGTGATGGATGTTGACGGCTTGGCAAGCGTACCAATCGTACAAGTAATATAGTGAAAATTAAGTAAGAGAATCGTTCCCACGAGGATTAACTTGCTAATTACTCGAGAAATTAAGTTATATTAGTTAGACAATGCAAATTTCAATGGTTCTTGACAGAAGGAAAGTGAAAATGTAAAGTTGAGTTAGTAGTGAATTGTAGGTTGTATGAATTTTAAACAAGCACAATAAAAATCACAAGACAAATGCAATTAATTTCACAAGATGAACACAGCCTAGGATTGCCAATCCCCCGTCGTTCTTTATAAGTTTTGATCCCTCTCCCTCTTGTTATCACCGGCCATACATGCTAATCTAGGATACGAATATGTTTAGAAGGATTCTCCCGAATGCCAACTAAAACTCAACCCGAAATATCATAATTCCTTATGTATTCTTAAGTTCCGAAAATGCACAAACCCTAATCTGACTATATGAGGCTAATATCTATATTCCTATGATATTAACAAATCTATCCCCTCTTCTTTGTGGTTCAAGAACTCATACTATCCATTCTATGGTCTAGGTTTTACATTCCTCTCCCAAGTATAGCAAAACCACCAAACATTCCATTAAATTGATCAAGTTTAATGAAAGCAAGAAAATGAGAATGAATAAACATGTATTAATGGCCAAACAATCACAAGAGTCAAGAGATTAACAAAACTTAATCCAAACTAAGGTTCATAGCAATCCTAGTACAGAAATTTAGCTACACATCATCACAAAATACAGAAAATGAGAGAAGAGAAGAGAAAACTCCATGATTCCAAGTTGGGTGGAAGAAAAATGGCTTCAATCTTCTCCAAAAGTTGGTTGCCCTAGCTTCTGGAGGTGAATTCGGTGCTCCTCCTTCGGTTCCAGCCCAAAAATACCCTAAAATTTCAGTCCAAATTGCCTTTTAAAGCCTTCTGCACGTGACAGTAAATTGGCTTTTGCGCTTAAGCGCATGGATTTCCCGCTTAAGCGCGATTTAGGCAGAAACGATTCTCCATCAGCAAGGTGTCACACGCTTAAGCGCATAGAATTCCCGCTTAAGCCTGTTTTGGACAGAATTGAGCCTCCAATGCAGCAAGCTTCACGCTTAAGCGTGAATATATCCCGCTTAAGCGTGAATGTGACAGCAAAGTCTTCATTTTGAGCCTCTTTTTCTTCTCCAAGGTTCCTCTTCACCTCAATTAACTCTTGGCTAATGGATTTCTCATCTTTCAACAACACTTTCCTAGCTGAAATACCTGCAAAAGTAAAATCACCAACATAGTTACAAAAGTAACTCAAAAAGAAAGTGATTAAAAGTCCAAAAATTGCATTAAAGAATCATGAAATCACTCCATTTATTAAAAGATCAAAGAAAACTAAAACTAATCTAAACTACTCAAAATATGAGCTAAGAATTACAAGACAACAAGAAAGAGATCAAAAGAGAGGGTATTTAACATCAAAATGGCACTAAATTGAGAACTCAACACTCCCCCAAACTTGAACCTTTGCTTGTCCTCAAGCAAAAACTTTCAATGAGAAAAATTTTGAGAAAAATATGTGCGACCAAGAATATGTGCAACTAGGAGGGGTAAAGATATGAAAATGTGAATTAAAGCATACCAAGCCTCATCAAACCATTACTCCAAAGATTTAACTCAAGAGTTTGCAATCTTAAGGATTCAATAAGAAATGTTAACCAAACCACAAGAAAATTTGAAATCAAAACTTCACCTCTTGGAAAAGTTTATAAAACCAAATTCACAAAAATTCCAAAATTAAATTACTTCTTTGTTCTCAAAGGCATCGTTTTATTTCGATTCTCAAGGGCTTCACTGTTTTGTTCTCAAGGATATAGCTTCCTAACTTTCCTTATTTCATTTGGAATTTTTTTTTTAATTTTTTCATTTTAGTTTAATTACAAGAGCCTATCCCTTATTGAAACTTTTAGCTATCCCCTTATTGAATCCTTTTTTCACTAGCCTCTTATTGAACTTTTTTTTTATATATAAATATGAAAATGATCTAAAAACCATTCAAAGAGACAAAAATAAAACTCCCATTATTTTGAAGTGATAGAGTTAACACTTACAAAATATGAAAACTTAAGATTAGCAAACTCAAGAGGTAACTCTTAAAAAGAATTGCATTTGACATGATTTGACTTGCCAAAAACTTCAAACTTTCAGATTTCAAAATTTTCAAAAATTTCCTCCTACTACACATACATATGGACAACACAAAATTAACCAAAATTTTCTCAAAGAAGAAACTCATCAACAAACCTCTTCCCCAAACTTAAATTTGACAGTGTCCTCACTGTCCCAGATCAGCATAATAGAGGAAAAGAAGACACAACATAACAAACAAAACAAAACAAAGCAAAACAAAATGCTATTACGAACATCCTAACTGCCATTCACCAAGATAATAAACATGACCATATTTAACATTTATCAATTCAACTCCAAAATAAATAATAAATAGCAGTTAAAATATTACCAAGAGCAGCACATCAAACCACAACAAAAAAAATAGAAGAAAAGAAAAAAAAATTACGAAAGCAATAAACTTGGGTTGCCTCCCAAGAGCGCTAAGTTTATAGTCTTCAGCCAGACTTTACCGGTTTTATCCTGGATCACAATAACCCATTGAAGAGTCTTGAAGCTGAATCGACATTGTTTCTTCCTTATTATTGCCGGCTTCCTTTTCCATCGGTGATTTTGCAATATCAAACACATTGAAAGTCTCTATCTCTTTCTGAACTGTCAGAGTTAATGTCCCATGAGCCACATTAATTACCGCTCCCGAAGTAGCCAAGAATGGCCTACCTAGAATGAGAGGGATTTCCTCATCTTCCGCCATGTCTAATACTACAAAATCTACAGGAAAGAAGAATTTTCCCACTTTGACTAGCACATCTTCTACTACCCCATATGGATGTCTCACGGATCGGTCGGCGAGCTGAAGAGTCATCATAGTTGGTTTCACTTGACCAATCCCTAGTTTCTTGAAAATTGATAGTGGCATAAGATTGATGCTAGCCCCAAGATCACATAAAGTCTTCTTGAATGTGACATCCCCAATAGTACAGGGGATGGAGAAACTCCCTGGATCCTTGAGTTTCGGAGGCAACTTCTTATGTATGATTGCGCTGCACTCTTCATTCAATGTGACTTTTTCATTATTTCCCATCTTCTTCTTTTTCAGCAACATTTCCTTCATGAATTTTGCATACATAGGCATTTGTTCCAAGGCTTCAGCAAAAGGTATACTTATTTGCAATTTACTCAATACCTCCAAGAATCTGCTGAACTGCTTCTCATTGTGCTTTTTGGGCCTCTGAGCCTGAGGATACGGTAGTGGTGGAACAAAACTTTCAGCCCTTTTATCTTTTACCACCCTTCCATATTTACCTTTTTTCTCTGAAGCATCAGCTTCCTCAGTTAGAGGTTTAGCAACCTCATCTTTTCCCTCTTCAACAATCACATCTTTAGGTGGATCATGTGATGTAATAGTATTTGGAAGCTCCTTGCCACTCCTTAAAGTAATAGCATTACAATGCTCTTTCCCCTCCCTTCTTGGGTTATTTTCAGTGTCACTGGGGAGATTACCTTGAGGTCTATTATTAAGAGCATTGGCCAACTGTCCCATTTGTGTCTCCAAGTTTCTAATAGCCACATTTTGGCTCTGAATTAAAGATGATTGACTCTGGATCACAACATCGTTCTTGGCCATGTATTGCATGAACATATCTTCCAAAGTGGGTTTCTGTTCCACCTGAGGTGGTGGGGCTCTATTATGAGGAATGTGATGGTTTTGGTTATTGAAGCCGAGCGGTTGAGAAGGTCTACTAGATGATGATGAGGCAGTGGGATTGAGACAATGATCATTACTCCATGAGAAATTCGGATCATTTCTATTTCCCAGATGGTAAGAATTTGAGTAGAAGGTATTCTGGTTCCTCTGGTGATTGCCCATATAATTTAACTGTTCCATGGTAGAATTCTCCTCACAGCAACCATTAACGTGAGCACCCCCACAGAAGTCACAGCTTGGTGCCGGATTACTCACTGTATTTACTCTTAGCGGCTCTTGTTGTCTAGCACACAACATCTCAACCTTTTTAGTTAGGGCTTCATTCTGGGCTAAAATAGCATGAAGAGTGTCCAACTCCAGCATCCCTTTCTTTGAGTTGTTCTTGGCTCTGATGGAAGCATTTTGACTAGCCCCCATGGTCTCAATAATGTCCTTGGCTTGCTCAATTGACTTGCCCAATAATGCACCGCCAGCTGCGGTATCCAATTTATCCCTGGTTTCATAATTCAATCCACTGAAGAAGATTGAAATCTGTTGCCACTCTTGAATGCCATGATTCGGGCATTTCCTCAACATCTCCTTGAATCGTTCCCAAGCATTGTATAATGTCTCGCCATCTTGTTGAAGGAATGCTGTAATCTCATTTCTCAATTTTACTGATTTGGAGGGAGGGAAGAATTTATCCAAGAATTTCCTTCGCAGTTCCTCCCACGTAGTTATACTCCCCGGTGGTAGAGTCATCAACCAATTCTTTGCACCATCCCTTAAGGAGAAAGGGAATAATCGAAGGCGGATGGCATCATCTGTAACTCCATTCAGCTTGACCATATCACAAATATCAAGGAAGTTCACAATATGATTGTTTGGATCCTCCATAAGACTTCCCCCAAACTGGCTTTGTTGTACAAGATTTAACATCATAGCCTTCATCTCAAAATTGTTGGCTCCAATCGCGGGCTTCACTATGCTTGAAGCATTCCCAGCATTAACAGGTGATGCATAATCCCATATTGCTCTGAATCCCATTTGAGGCTCATCAACAACTCTATTTCCAGCATTGATCTCATCACCCTGGTGATTCAAGTTGCCTTCAGCCATTTCTTTTTGTATAGCTTGGCTTACTTGAGCTTCTCTGGCTTTAGCCTCCTTCCTAACTCTTCTTACTAGTCTTTCAATCTCAGGTTCGTAAAGAAGGTCAGAAGGATTGAGAGTACCTCGCATACGCAATGAAAGGCACTAATTAGCAAAGAACAATATGAACAACAGAATTAACACAAAAACTAAGATGATAAACTAAGAGAAATAAACAAAGAAAAACAGCTATAGACAAAGGTCTAATCTAACACTTCTTAATCCCTATGAATATTAGCAACAACCGTTAATCCCCGGCAACGGCGCCAAAAACTTGTTGACGGCTTGGCAAGCGTACCAATCGTACAAGTAATATAGTGAAAATTAAGTAAGAGAATCGTTCCCACGAGGATTAACTTGCTAATTACTCGAGAAATTAAGTTATATTAGTTAGACAATGCAAATTTCAATGGTTCTTGACAGAAGGAAAGTGAAAATGTAAAGTTGAGTTAGTAGTGAATTGTAGGTTGTATGAATTTTAAACAAGCACAATAAAAATCACAAGACAAATGCAATTAATTTCACAAGATGAACACAGCCTAGGATTGCCAATCCCCCGTCGTTCTTTATAAGTTTTGATCCCTCTCCCTCTTGTTATCACCGGCCATACATGCTAATCTAGGATACGAATATGTTTAGAAGGATTCTCCCGAATGCCAACTAAAACTCAACCCGAAATATCATAATTCCTTATGTATTCTTAAGTTTCGAAAATGCACAAACCCTAATCTGACTATATGAGGCTAATATCTATATTCCTATGATATTAACAAATCTATCCCCTCTTCTTTGTGGTTCAAGAACTCATACTATCCATTCTATGGTCTAGGTTTTACATTCCTCTCCCAAGTATAGCAAAACCACCAAACATTCCATTAAATTGATCAAGTTTAATGAAAGCAAGAAAATGAGAATGAATAAACATGTATTAATGGCCAAACAATCACAAGAGTCAAGAGATTAACAAAACTTAATCCAAACTAAGGTTCATAGCAATCCTAGTACAGAAATTTAGCTACACATCATCACAAAATACAGAAAATGAGAGAAGAGAAGAGAAAACTCCATGATTCCAAGTTGGGTGGAAGAAAAATGGCTTCAATCTTCTCCAAAAGTTGGTTGCCCTAGCTTCTGGAGGTGAATTCGGTGCTCCTCCTTCGGTTCCAGCCCAAAAATACCCTAAAATTTCAGTCCAAATTGCCTTTTAAAGCCTTCTGCACGTGACAGTAAATTGGCTTTTGCGCTTAAGCGCATGGATTTCCCGCTTAAGCGCGATTTAGGCAGAAACGATTCTCCATCAGCAAGGTGTCACACGCTTAAGCGCATAGAATTCCCGCTTAAGCCTGTTTTGGACAGAATTGAGCCTCCAATGCAGCAAGCTTCACGCTTAAGCGTGAATATATCCCGCTTAAGCGTGAATGTGACAGCAAAGTCTTCATTTTGAGCCTCTTTTTCTTCTCCAAGGTTCCTCTTCACCTCAATTAACTCTTGGCTAATGGATTTCTCATCTTTCAACAACACTTTCCTAGCTGAAATACCTGCAAAAGTAAAATCACCAACATAGTTACAAAAGTAACTCAAAAAGAAAGTGATTAAAAGTCCAAAAATTGCATTAAACAATCATGAAATCACTCCATTTATTAAAAGATCAAAGAAAACTAAAACTAATCTAAACTACTCAAAATATGAGCTAAGAATTACAAGACAACAAGAAAGAGATCAAAAGAGAGGGTATTTAACATCAAAATGGCACTAAATTGAGAACTCAACACTCCCCCAAACTTGAACCTTTGCTTGTCCTCAAGCAAAAACTTTCAATGAGAAAAATTTTGAGAAAAATATGTGCGACCAAGAATATGTGCAACTAGGAGGGGTAAAGATATGAAAATGTGAATTAAAGCATACCAAGCCTCATCAAACCATTACTCCAAAGATTTAACTCAAGAGTTTGCAATCTTAAGGATTCAATAAGAAATGTTAACCAAACCACAAGAAAATTTGAAATCAAAACTTCACCTCTTGGAAAAGTTTATAAAACCAAATTCACAAAAATTCCAAAATTAAATTACTTCTTTGTTCTCAAAGGCATCGTTTTATTTCGATTCTCAAGGGCTTCACTGTTTTGTTCTCAAGGATATAGCTTCCTAACTTTCCTTATTTCATTTGGAATTTTTTTTTTAATTTTTTCATTTTAGTTTAATTACAAGAGCCTATCCCTTATTGAAACTTTTAGCTATCCCCTTATTGAATCCTTTTTTCACTAGCCTCTTATTGAACTTTTTTTTTATATATAAATATGAAAATGATCTAAAAACCATTCAAAGAGACAAAAATAAAACTCCCATTATTTTGAAGTGATAGAGTTAACACTTACAAAATATGAAAACTTAAGATTAGCAAACTCAAGAGGTAACTCTTAAAAAGAATTGCATTTGACATGATTTGACTTGCCAAAAACTTCAAACTTTCAGATTTCAAAATTTTCAAAAATTTCCTCCTACTACACATACATATGGACAACACAAAATTAACCAAAATTTTCTCAAAGAAGAAACTCATCAACAAACCTCTTCCCCAAACTTAAATTTGACAGTGTCCTCACTGTCCCAGATCAGCATAATAGAGGAAAAGAAGACACAACATAACAAACAAAACAAAACAAAGCAAAACAAAATGCTATTACGAACATCCTAACTGCCATTCACCAAGATAATAAACATGACCATATTTAACATTTATCAATTCAACTCCAAAATAAATAATAAATAGCAGTTAAAATATTACCAAGAGCAGCACATCAAACCACAACAAAAAAAATAGAAGAAAAGAAAAAAAAATTACGAAAGCAATAAACTTGGGTTGCCTCCCAAGAGCGCTAAGTTTATAGTCTTCAGCCAGACTTTACCGGTTTTATCCTGGATCACAATAACCCATTGAAGAGTCTTGAAGCTGAATCGACATTGTTTCTTCCTTATTATTGCCGGCTTCCTTTTCCATCGGTGATTTTGCAATATCAAACACATTGAAAGTCTCTATCTCTTTCTGAACTGTCAGAGTTAATGTCCCATGAGCCACATTAATTACCGCTCCCGAAGTAGCCAAGAATGGCCTACCTAGAATGAGAGGGATTTCCTCATCTTCCGCCATGTCTAATACTACAAAATCTACAGGAAAGAAGAATTTTCCCACTTTGACTAGCACATCTTCTACTACCCCATATGGATGTCTCACGGATCGGTCGGCGAGCTGAAGAGTCATCATAGTTGGTTTCACTTGACCAATCCCTAGTTTCTTGAAAATTGATAGTGGCATAAGATTGATGCTAGCCCCAAGATCACATAAAGTCTTCTTGAATGTGACATCCCCAATAGTACAGGGGATGGAGAAACTCCCTGGATCCTTGAGTTTCGGAGGCAACTTCTTATGTATGATTGCGCTGCACTCTTCATTCAATGTGACTTTTTCATTATTTCCCATCTTCTTCTTTTTCAGCAACATTTCCTTCATGAATTTTGCATACATAGGCATTTGTTCCAAGGCTTCAGCAAAAGGTATACTTATTTGCAATTTACTCAATACCTCCAAGAATCTGCTGAACTGCTTCTCATTGTGCTTTTTGGGCCTCTGAGCCTGAGGATACGGTAGTGGTGGAACAAAACTTTCAGCCCTTTTATCTTTTACCACCCTTCCATATTTACCTTTTTTCTCTGAAGCATCAGCTTCCTCAGTTAGAGGTTTAGCAACCTCATCTTTTCCCTCTTCAACAATCACATCTTTAGGTGGATCATGTGATGTAATAGTATTTGGAAGCTCCTTGCCACTCCTTAAAGTAATAGCATTACAATGCTCTTTCCCCTCCCTTCTTGGGTTATTTTCAGTGTCACTGGGGAGATTACCTTGAGGTCTATTATTAAGAGCATTGGCCAACTGTCCCATTTGTGTCTCCAAGTTTCTAATAGCCACATTTTGGCTCTGAATTAAAGATGATTGACTCTGGATCACAACATCGTTCTTGGCCATGTATTGCATGAACATATCTTCCAAAGTGGGTTTCTGTTCCACCTGAGGTGGTGGGGCTCTATTATGAGGAATGTGATGGTTTTGGTTATTGAAGCCGAGCGGTTGAGAAGGTCTACTAGATGATGATGAGGCAGTGGGATTGAGACAATGATCATTACTCCATGAGAAATTCGGATCATTTCTATTTCCCAGATGGTAAGAATTTGAGTAGAAGGTATTCTGGTTCCTCTGGTGATTGCCCATATAATTTAACTGTTCCATGGTAGAATTCTCCTCACAGCAACCATTAACGTGAGCACCCCCACAGAAGTCACAGCTTGGTGCCGGATTACTCACTGTATTTACTCTTAGCGGCTCTTGTTGTCTAGCACACAACATCTCAACCTTTTTAGTTAGGGCTTCATTCTGGGCTAAAATAGCATGAAGAGTGTCCAACTCCAGCATCCCTTTCTTTGAGTTGTTCTTGGCTCTGATGGAAGCATTTTGACTAGCCCCCATGGTCTCAATAATGTCCTTGGCTTGCTCAATTGACTTGCCCAATAATGCACCGCCAGCTGCGGTATCCAATTTATCCCTGGTTTCATAATTCAATCCACTGAAGAAGATTGAAATCTGTTGCCACTCTTGAATGCCATGATTCGGGCATTTCCTCAACATCTCCTTGAATCGTTCCCAAGCATTGTATAATGTCTCGCCATCTTGTTGAAGGAATGCTGTAATCTCATTTCTCAATTTTACTGATTTGGAGGGAGGGAAGAATTTATCCAAGAATTTCCTTCGCAGTTCCTCCCACGTAGTTATACTCCCCGGTGGTAGAGTCATCAACCAATTCTTTGCACCATCCCTTAAGGAGAAAGGGAATAATCGAAGGCGGATGGCATCATCTGTAACTCCATTCAGCTTGACCATATCACAAATATCAAGGAAGTTCACAATATGATTGTTTGGATCCTCCATAAGACTTCCCCCAAACTGGCTTTGTTGTACAAGATTTAACATCATAGCCTTCATCTCAAAATTGTTGGCTCCAATCGCGGGCTTCACTATGCTTGAAGCATTCCCAGCATTAACAGGTGATGCATAATCCCATATTGCTCTGAATCCCATTTGAGGCTCATCAACAACTCTATTTCCAGCATTGATCTCATCACCCTGGTGATTCAAGTTGCCTTCAGCCATTTCTTTTTGTATAGCTTGGCTTACTTGAGCTTCTCTGGCTTTAGCCTCCTTCCTAACTCTTCTTACTAGTCTTTCAATCTCAGGTTCGTAAAGAAGGTCAGAAGGATTGAGAGTACCTCGCATACGCAATGAAAGGCACTAATTAGCAAAGAACAATATGAACAACAGAATTAACACAAAAACTAAGATGATAAACTAAGAGAAATAAACAAAGAAAAACAGCTATAGACAAAGGTCTAATCTAACACTTCTTAATCCCTATGAATATTAGCAACAACCGTTAATCCCCGGCAACGGCGCCAAAAACTTGTTGACGGCTTGGCAAGCGTACCAATCGTACAAGTAATATAGTGAAAATTAAGTAAGAGAATCGTTCCCACGAGGATTAACTTGCTAATTACTCGAGAAATTAAGTTATATTAGTTAGACAATGCAAATTTCAATGGTTCTTGACAGAAGGAAAGTGAAAATGTAAAGTTGAGTTAGTAGTGAATTGTAGGTTGTATGAATTTTAAACAAGCACAATAAAAATCACAAGACAAATGCAATTAATTTCACAAGATGAACACAGCCTAGGATTGCCAATCCCCCGTCGTTCTTTATAAGTTTTGATCCCTCTCCCTCTTGTTATCACCGGCCATACATGCTAATCTAGGATACGAATATGTTTAGAAGGATTCTCCCGAATGCCAACTAAAACTCAACCCGAAATATCATAATTCCTTATGTATTCTTAAGTTCCGAAAATGCACAAACCCTAATCTGACTATATGAGGCTAATATCTATATTCCTATGATATTAACAAATCTATCCCCTCTTCTTTGTGGTTCAAGAACTCATACTATCCATTCTATGGTCTAGGTTTTACATTCCTCTCCCAAGTATAGCAAAACCACCAAACATTCCATTAAATTGATCAAGTTTAATGAAAGCAAGAAAATGAGAATGAATAAACATGTATTAATGGCCAAACAATCACAAGAGTCAAGAGATTAACAAAACTTAATCCAAACTAAGGTTCATAGCAATCCTAGTACAGAAATTTAGCTACACATCATCACAAAATACAGAAAATGAGAGAAGAGAAGAGAAAACTCCATGATTCCAAGTTGGGTGGAAGAAAAATGGCTTCAATCTTCTCCAAAAGTTGGTTGCCCTAGCTTCTGGAGGTGAATTCGGCGCTCCTCCTTCGGTTCCAGCCCAAAAATACCCTAAAATTTCAGTCCAAATTGCCTTTTAAAGCCTTCTGCACGTGACAGTAAATTGGCTTTTGCGCTTAAGCGCATGGATTTCCCGCTTAAGCGCGATTTAGGCAGAAACGATTCTCCATCAGCAAGGTGTCACACGCTTAAGCGCATAGAATTCCCGCTTAAGCCTGTTTTGGACAGAATTGAGCCTCCAATGCAGCAAGCTTCACGCTTAAGCGTGAATATATCCCGCTTAAGCGTGAATGTGACAGCAAAGTCTTCATTTTGAGCCTCTTTTTCTTCTCCAAGGTTCCTCTTCACCTCAATTAACTCTTGGCTAATGGATTTCTCATCTTTCAACAACACTTTCCTAGCTGAAATACCTGCAAAAGTAAAATCACCAACATAGTTACAAAAGTAACTCAAAAAGAAAGTGATTAAAAGTCCAAAAATTGCATTAAAGAATCATGAAATCACTCCATTTATTAAAAGATCAAAGAAAACTAAAACTAATCTAAACTACTCAAAATATGAGCTAAGAATTACAAGACAACAAGAAAGAGATCAAAAGAGAGGGTATTTAACATCAAAATGGCACTAAATTGAGAACTCAACAATGGACCAGCTGAAGACTCAATAGGATCGCCTTAGTAATACTAAGGAAGCACTTAGCACGGCGAACCATCATTTGGAGTAGAGTACTCAGTTGATACAGAGTCAGGAAAACTTGCTGGATGAGTTTCGGCACATGATGGACCGCTATCCTAGGTCTTATCCTATGACTGACGACGATGAGACCCAGCCCCCAGATCATCGCTTGGACTAGGTTTTTATATGAGATTGATTGTACATTCAGGATTGATTGTAATACTTTTTTTTTCTTTATATGTGATGGTGGTGTTTATTCTTATATGTTTATTCATTAATGTTGGAATGTTTGCTGGAATAACTATATGAATATGTGCTGAATTACTAAATTACAGGTTTTCAAAATTGGGTTAGTTGATTTTTTAACTTTAATAGAAAAAAGGATTAGGGGTGGATTTCTGGGATAGATTTGACTCGTCCCAAATTAGGGACAAAAAATATCTGTCGCTGATGGATAAGTGTAACATCCTTGTCCATAAGGGGTATTGTTAGTTTGGTGCATGAAAATTTGATTTATTTATTCATTTATTTATTTTTCTTTATTATTGATGGTTGGAATGACGATGCAAAATATTTTGGGTTGTGTTGCTGTAAGTTAGAATTAAGATTGTATTTTATATGTTGTGTCATTATATTTTAAAATGGGATTTGATTGATTTTTTTTTTTTAGTTGAAGAATTTTTATGTGTGTTGCTATGTTTCCATGATGGGACTTATTTGATTAAATTTAAAACTTATTTATGTGAATGGTTTTATTTTCTATTTGAGATCACATGTTTAGTGTAAGTGTATTTTATGTTCAATTAAATTAAAGAAATAGGAAGAATTTACTTATGAAGGAGTCAAAGGATACACATGGAAATTTTCCTTTTCTTTAGCTTCAATATGTGTCAACACTTTATTGATACCTCTCACACACATATACCACTGAGATATCACTTCTCCTTCCCATTTTCGATTTCCACTCCATTTCACGCTCGAGCTCCACTTCCTTCGGTTGGCTTGACTCCTTCACGTTGGTTTCTCCAATATTCAGTAGAGATTCAAGTAAGTCGCTAATAGTTTCATGTCTTTTTTGTTTTCTTCTGCTACTTCTTTCTCCATAGCCATGAACCCAAGATAGCAAAGGTAGGGAATTTTTTATTTACGTAGGATTGGGGTTGTTCCAATGTTATTAGTTCTTGATTATTGAACATTTAGAAGTATTTTAGCAAGAAAATTGATGGAAAAGCTAGAAAGAAAAGTTTGACAAAATGGGGAACAAAAAAGAAAGTAAAATATGTTTAGACTTGGTTTTATTTTCTAAATCTATCAAGGATTTTTTTTGGGTGATAAAAGCAAAGTTAGAAAGCTCAAATAGGTGATAATAATGGATTAGAGATGAATGGGAGCTCATGGACAGCAAAGAGATGAAAAAAGCAGAGCATGAATTATGGGAAAATTTCTCCAAAATTCTGCAGAATTCACTACTGCCCCTGTTTTGCTGTTAGGTATGAATTCTGCAAAATTTTGTAGATTTTCCCTTATCTTTTGTTAGCTACTGGTTGAGTTTAAATTCTGCAGAAATTTTAGATTGGTTCCTAGTATTATACTGATTGTTGCAGCAGTTTATTTTTCATTAAAAAAATTATTTAGTTTAACTTGTAAGCAAATTCAGTTTTTAATTTACTCTTTATATTCTATGTTAATTGTATTTTAGGGAATTCTTGGGAATCATCTCCTAGCACTTTATATATTAATAACTTGCAAAAACAAAGGTAGTTAGTGCCATATTAAGGTGAGTTTGGTGACATTGTTCCAACTTTTTTTTTAAAAAAAAGTTTTAACATCAAGCATCATAGAGGCTAGAATGGAAATGGTATGTTTTTAAACTTAGTTCAAGTACTTATATGCTTAATGATCTTGTTTTGTTGAGTATTCATATTCTAGGAAATTCTTATTTATGATGAAAGCCACACTTGAAGAATTTATGTGTTGGCAATGTTAGCTAGAAATTAATATGGTTGATGTTGTATTAATTATGTTGTGCTGAAAACTTGAGTGTATGTTATAAATGTAATTGTGGTATGATGATGATTATTGTTTGTGTTTGGTTCATAGTGGTGCACCCTATGGGAAGAATTAAAGGAGTCATAAGGGTGGAGATTTCTTTTTTCTTGGAAAGATAAGGATGGATGCGGCCAGAGGGCAGTGGACAATGATCCACTGGTACCGTAGATGACCCGGTTGGTACGGGAGCTTGTGTTACGTATTGTACGACTTATATTTCTCTTCTTAATTGTGATTGACATGAAACTCTTAAATTGTTGGTGATTCTATGATGCTAGATGTGGTAAACCTGATTTTACTAGATGATGTTATCCATTCACTGAGTATTTCATTACTCATCCTGTTATTTTTACAACATTTTAGAGTCTATAGCTGAGGCAAGAGATTGTCCAGGGGAGCAGAGGGCTCACTCCATACCGACCCTCTTGTATCTTGGGTTGGTCATTTTGTGTCTTATGTAATCTTAATTATTTCATTGGACTCTAGATGTCACTCTGTGATCACATAAGCCTCCTAGGATTTTATGGATGGACTATGTAGAAATATGATGCTTTATGTTATTTCCTTGTGATCTTATTGTTTGAAAGTTGACACTTTGAAGTTATTTTAAATTTGGAAGTATTGAAGACTTATTTTATTCTTTTTTTTGTCATGAGAAATGTTCGAATATTATATATGGAATTTGGAGTATTTATGAAATGTTTGAATGATGTGAACTTGAGTTAGCTTTAAAGATTTGGAACAAAATGTATGGGTGATTGAAATTCACTGTAATGAGAAATTTCATGGATTTTTGCTTTTATTAGGTTCACAATGTGAAGGATATTTCACTATCGTTCTAGTTACATGGGGTTTTTTAGGACAATAAGTCCCTACGGGTTCTAGGACATATTTGATCCACCCCTAATTAGGGACGAAAAATATCCGTCCCTGATGGATAAGTTAGGTACGAATAAAACCCATCCCTAATTACAGATGAAATTGCTAGGGACGAAAAAAACCTGTCCCTGATTACAAATGGAAAGTAATTTGTCTCTGATTAGGCATTCTATCCTAAATCAGAGACGGATTATCCTACCCTCAAGTTCGTCCCAAATCTGGGATGAAATTTTTTGTCCTAGATTTGAGACAGCCAGGATCCTTCTCAGATATTTTGAGACGAAATTTTTCATCTGGGATGGAATTATTCCATCTCAGAAATCTGAGAAAGGTTATTTATCCGTCCTAGAAATTAGGAACGACCTTATCAGTGACAGATTAAAATGTCTTTGATTCCGCCCCTAACTTATTAGGGATGGAATTCCCCCAAATTAGAGATGAAAAATTCCATCTTTGATTTCTGTTTTTCTTGTAGCATAGATCTCTGAAGCTTGCATACTTTGTTGCTATCTTTGGATGTGAATCCTTCGGGTTGTATTATATATACATCCTTGGTCAAGTTTCCTTTGAGCAAAGCTGTCTTCACATCTGTTTGCTATATCTCGTAATCATAATGAGCTACTAAGGCCAAGAGTATCCTAATGGATTTAAGCATGGCTACTGGTGAAAAGGTTTCGTCATAATCAACACCTTGTTTTTGACGATATCTCTTTGCAACCAACCTTGCTTTATAGTTTGCAAAGTTACCTTCCATGTCAATTTTCTTTTTGAAAATCCATTTGCACTCGATGGGCTTAATTTTCTTAGGCAGATCAACCAAAATCCAAACTTGGTTGTCATACATGTATTCCATTTCCGATTTCATGGTGTTGAGCCATTTATTAGATTTTGAACTCTTCAGAACTTCTTCGTAGGTTGTAGGTTCCTCATATTCTATATGTAGCACATCATTGGGTTCACTTATGAGAAATCCATATCTCTTAGGAGCTCTATGTACCCTACTAGATCTATAAAGCATTTGTGCTTGTACGGAAGGCTTGGCCATTACTCTTCTTGAATGAATGAACAACTCTGGTTCTTGAGCTAGTAAATGTTTCGTATCTATCAGCTCTTGAGCAGGTAGTTGTTCTATGTCTACTTGAGTATCTTGAACTTCCTCAAGTTCAATCATACTCCCACTATTTTCCACTAAGAGAAATTCTTTCTCTAGGAAGATAGCATGCCTTGAAACAAACACTTTTTGTTCCAAAGTATGGTAGAATTGATATCTGGTGCGTATATTTTATAGCACATAAAATATTCCAGCAAGTATACTGGGTCGCAACAAGTAATAAAGTGATAAGTAGAGTATCGTCCCACAGAGATTGAGGTATGAAATAAAATTCAATTAGGCTAAGTGAAATGCTATTAAGACTTATGAAGGAAATTTTAGAAATTACACAAAAAGGGGGGGGATGATTGAAACAACAAAATATAAATAACTGAAATTTTAATAACTAAACAGAAAACAAAACAGACAAAAGATGTGCAACTGGTCACAAATTCCATGGAATTGTACATCATCATCCTTTCCTTTGAATATTCTTGGCTAATTCTATTATGTAATCTTTAATCTAAAATTCTTAGAAAGTCTTCTAAGACTGAATTATATTAAAATTATAGTTAGGAAGATCTTCACTAATCTATAACTCAAATATAATCCGATCAAGTCCTAATCACATCAATGCCCCGCAATCGCATATGACATGTTATCTCTTGTCCTACTCGTTACAAATACATAGCAATCGCATGCATGTATAAATAACAAGCTTCATAGAACAATAAATGAAATAGAACTTTGGCCAAGAAAATACTCATTGGTCCAAATGAATTAAAGTACAATTTCCATTTCATCAAATGACCGACTACACAAGAAAATGAGATTGATTTCGTTGGTCCAATCCGATTAATTCATAGACAAATTAATCTTTGAATCATTGAAGAACAATTCAATTAAATTACAATCCATTCAATGTTGGCCAATTTTCTAAAATATGATTGAATCCAAAAACTTTGAAATTACAATCTAACTTAACCAAAATAATTGACTAAAATCTTAGATCAACCATACAATTAAATTATGAAGCTCAAGAAAATTATTCAAGCCACATAAATAAAACTATCTATATCTAGATAATCTAATTTATGGTGGAAATTACAAGGTCAAGCTCAATATCTAGCTAACTCTAGCATAGACATCAAAATCCCAAACTCATTGAAGGTTAATCAAGCATTCAAGAGCTTAATAATCGGTAAAATTCATTCCATTAAATGAAAGTGCATTAAAATCGAAATTGTTCAGCAATAAAACATCATAGAACCAAACTACATCAATCCTTAAACTTAGAAAATTACATGGAAGAGAAGGAAAAACATGACAGAAAACAGAAAATACAACAGAAATCTAAGAAACTATGAAGGAAAATGCAAGAAAAGGAAGGAAAATGGGAGAAGGAGAGCCATTCCCAAGTGGGAAGGCTTCCTTTCCCTCTAACCAAGCTAGAGAGTTGCCTCTATGTTGCTCCCAGCCACTGCTGCCCAAGGAAGGCAGAAAAATGGTGCTAGGACTTCACATCAGAAAAATGACTTAGCTCCCTTAATAAATTTCGATTTTCCAAATGTAAAACTGATCTAACACATGCCTAAAGAGATATTCTGCCCTAGATGCCTCCTTGGATGCTTCTTCCATGATGTGGCAGCACTTTGACAGCAAAACAGCAGCAAAATTAATTTTTCTGCAGCAGCAGAAAGGTATGGCAGCAGCAGAATGGTATGGAAGCAGCAGAATTAATATTTCTGCAGCAGAAAGTGACAAACAGCAGCAGAACAGCAGCAGAATATCATGGCAAAATTAATATTTCAGCCATGCTTTTTTTTTGACCTACGAAAATTAATATTTCTGCCCAAAAATTCTGACTACATGGCATTGAATAAGAGTTCAAGTGGGCCCCACATCCAGCATATCCTAGTCAGCATCTGCATCACCCAAAAAGTGCCACATTAGCATCCAAATCAGCATCTTTGTCCATGTCAACACTTTTCTCTCCAAAATTAAAATTTGTAGGAATTAAATTGAGCATTTTACAATTCAAGTTCTAAAAATATATAATTGAGACACATTCAATCCATAAATAGTTTATACTCAATAAATTCTAAAACATAATAAAATTAGAGAATTGACAAAATTAAAGAGGCAAAAAGGACTAAAATAGGGACTAAAATAAATGGAAAAAGATGTTATCAATATCATCTTGTTTCCTTAGGGTATTTGTCATATCCCACCTACGGCATGTGACCGGCATAAACGTAAGTTTGATTTCACCTGAGAACTGATATTTTATATATAATTTAGTCCTTATCTTAGTCCTATTGCATACATTTTCTTGATAACTCTCTGATTCTATTATGTTTTAGAATTAAATGGATGTAATTTAATTATGAACTAATTGTGCTTTAATTTTGTAATTAGAGAGCAAAATTGATGACATGGATGAAGGTGTATATGTGGGAGCTGATATAGCATTTTTTGGATGATTTGGTGCTAACTAGGATATGATGATGTGGGCCCACTGCTGTTCTAAATCAGAGTAGCAATTCAGACTTTTTTGCTTTCCAAAGTTTACCCAAAATGGCAAATTCGCAGGTTAACTGTCAAGTGCAGAAAAGTCCCTTCAACAGCCTCCATTTCCATGCTTTGCTTCTGCCCAAGGTGCTGCACTTATTGTAGCTTTTTAGATGGAAAATGACAGCACAAACTAGTGCATTTTCGTCCTCTAAGGGGCTGCTACAAAGGAGAACAGATCTGATTTCATTTTAGATAGAACATACATTTTCTTCTTCCTCTGTTCTGCGATAGTTTAGGTTTTTTGTAGTTTTCCCTATGTATTTTTGTTTTAGTCCTTATAGAGGGCTAAAACCCTTTTTGTAATTAATCTTTAGTGGAACTAGGAGATGTAATCTGAAAGCTTCTGAATAGATAAGTGTTTCTGACCTAATCTATTTCAGTTTAATCCTTGTTTTGCCTCTTGTTCTCATTTTTGTATATTTTTCTGTTTAGAAAAGTTATATGGGCTTGATTCCTATTTTTATTGCTTCATTAGAGGGTAAACCTTGTTGAACTTGTATTTATGCGGTTACTATACATGTTTAGCAAGTAGGATTAGATTGGGTTGCCAATATGGGATTGTGTGAGAGCAAGATTCCGGTTAGGACTCAATGTGTTCAAGTTCTAGGAGATTTTCTAGAAAACTTAGTTGATGGCCGGAATAATAGATGAAGTTGGAACTGATTTTTAAGAAAAGGATAATGATGATTACACTTCTAGGGAAAGCAAAGACTGATTACATGCATCTCTGATATTGTTCTGTAGCATGTCCTGATTTGCTATTGCTATTACTGCTATTGTTTGCTGTTGTTACTGTATTTTTCTGCTTCTGTCATCAACCAAACCCCCTGTGTAGTTAATTAGTGTAATTAGTATTTAGAACAATTAATTAGCAATTAGAAGTGAGGCTCCTTGAATGAATACGACTTGGGGATCACTATACCTAAAAATTGCCACGAATTCAATTTTGGGTGATTCGACATCGTAGTGGCGTGAACCAGAATTTTGGCATCGTTGTTGGGAGCCAATTCACTTCTAAGTTGTAATTTAGTTGTTCCATTGTGTCTTTGTTTGATTTTTAGTTATTTAGCATTGTTGAAATGGTTTACAAGTTTTGATTTTTTTTTTCTCGGAAACTAGTCATTTTCTAAATTAGCAAAAACCTTACTATCTCTGATTGACCTCAAACTTGGTGTATCACTAGTTTTTCACGTTTTAAGTAAGTTATAAACTTTACTTGCCTTCAGCCCAATACGGGGTGGCCATTTTTCCAAATTCCATCGTTTAGGCCTTCTTTTCTATTTTTTTATTTTTTTATTTTTAAATTAATTGTGATTTTTGGTGTGATTTTTGTAGATTGAATTTTTAAGTTCTATTTTTTGCATTTGTTCTTCCAACTTATGAAGGATTTTTCCAAGAAAAATCATATTTTTCTGAGACACTTCATTTTTTAGTGATTTTCATCAGTTGGAGTTAATTATAGTGCTTTTGCCGTTTTCAGTGTCTCTATTGTTTTCTTGTGAATTTTACCCTTCCTAGTGTATGAGAAGGTCTCTTAACGTGGACTTACCACCCTTTGATCCTGAAATTGATAGGATCTTCCATAGGTTAGTGAGAAGCAATAGCATTAGTAGTAGCATAGTTTCTGAACTTTTTTTTTCTGAATTTATTGATCTTGTTGTCAATAGTGTAGAGTTAGAATCAGATTCTGAATCTAATATTGTGATAGAGTCAACTAATTTTGAGTAAGTTGAGATAACTGGGATGAATAATCCAAATGCACAAGTGTCTAAAAATAGGCTTGAGTAAAGCATTAAAGAGTTGATTACACCTGATGTGCATTATCAACCATCATGAATAAATTATCCTGAGTTGGATGCTAATTTTGAATTAAGGTATGGTCTTATTCATTTGCTGCCCAAGTTTCATGTCTTGTAGGAGAAGATCCACATAAACACTTGAAGGAATTTCATGTTGTCTGCTCCACTATGAGACTATATGGAGTGGGAGAAGAACAGATCAAGTTGATAGCCTTCCCTTTCTTTTTGGATGGGGTAGCCAAGGATTGGCTTTACTACTTGCCCACTACCATAATAACAAGATAAGATGACCTGAAAAAGATGTTCCTAGAAAAATTCTTCCCAGCCTCCAGAACAGCAGCAATTAGAAAAGACATAAGTAGGATTAGGCAATTAAGTGATGAGTCATTGCATGAATATTGGGAGAGATTTAAGAAGCTTTGCTCATGCTGCCCAAACCACCAGATATTAAACCAGCTTCTGATTCAATACTTTTATGAGGGATTGTTGCCTATGGACAGATACATAGTTGATGCAGCTGCTAGTGGGGCATTGGTAGATAAGACCCCTGCTGCAGCAAATGAATTGTTGGCCAAGATGGCCCCAAATGCACAACAATTTGGCACTAGATTGAATGAGCCAACATGTACTGTGAATAAAGTGAGGACATCTCCCATGGAGCAACAAAGGATAAAAAATAAATTGGAAGAATTTGCTTCAATGGTGAGGTAATTAGCACTAAATTAGAGATCACACCCACCAGCCCTCCTTCCTTCAGTTTGTGGCATTTGCACTTTGGCCACTCATAACACTAACCAGTGCCCTCAATTGCAAGATAATACTGAGTCTTGTGCTAGTATCTTTCCCTAATAACCACACTATTCCTATTAGTCAAAGTATGACCCGTTCTCTTTCAAATCTAAGATATGGGAGTAGTTCAAATCAACCTTTTCAGAATAGGTATAGTGCTCCTAGCCCAAGCAATACCCTTCCTCCTCTACCCCCTAGTAAACCAGAACCTAGCTTAGAGTATTATGTTAAGCAATTGGCTTTCAGCACCATCCAGTTCCAAAAAAGAACTGATTCTAGCATTCAAAATTTAGAGACTCAAGTAGGCCAATTAGCTAGCTCCATTAATAAGCTCGAGAGCCAAGGTTCTGGTATTCTCCCTTCCCAACCTATGATTAACCCTAGAGCAAATATGAGTGTCATTTCTTTAAGGAGTGGCAAAGAGGTAGTAGAACTAACCCCTCCCCCTCCCATTGTGGTAGAAATATTAGATGAGCAAAGAGAGAGTCCTTCATCATCAAGTAACTCAAAACAGAAAGATAAAGATGATGAGGAAACCCCTAATAGACCACTACCCTTCCCTAGGAGGTTAGCACAGTCTAGAGTCTTAGAGCTTGATGCAGAAAAGGAAATCATGGAGACTTTTAGAAAGGTTGAGATCAATATCCCATTGTTGGAGGTAGTAAGGTAAATCCCTAAGTATGCCAAGTTTCTAAAAGAATTATGTACAAACAAGAGGCGTCTTAAGGGAAATGCAAAAGTCAATTTAGGCCAAAATGTGTCGGCCCTCATTCACCCACCATTAGTGTCCAAATGCAAAGATCCGAGCACGTTCACCATTCCTTGTACCATTGGAAATAAGGAGTTCCCCAATGCCTTGCTTGACTTAGGTGCCTCAATCAATGTCATGCCTACGACAGTGTACCAAGATTGCTAATTTGGGACCCTTTCTCCTACAGGAGTGGTAGTGTAATTAGTAAATGGAATCACAGCTTATCCATCTGGAGTACTTGAGGATGTTTTAGTCAGGGTCAAGGATTTCATCTTCCTTGCAGATTTTTATGTGCTTGAAAATTTTAGTACTCATAGACAAGCACCATTGATTCTTGGCAGACCATTTTTGAAAACATCAAAGGCCATTATCAATGTGCGTGATGGTACTCTTTCTACGGAGTTTGCTAAAAATAAAATTCATTTTAATGTTTTAGAGCAATCCATGGAAGAGTTCTCTTCTTCTACTGTGCATTCTATGAGCTTTATTGACACATTGGTAGACCATGAAGATTGTGCTGACTTGAAATTTGATATGATCTCTAATTTTTTTGATTATGTGAATGAATTTTCATGTGACTGTGATTCTGATTTTTGCCAAGCTTGTTTGGAAATTGAAAGTGCTTTGATCCTGGCAAATCTGAATTTTCAAATTTTGAGTTGTGTGAACCAGATTTGGATTCTGTTTCTATTGTAGAATTTGTTGTTCCTAATTCTAGTTGCAATTCAGATTTTGATTTCTTTCATACCTCTCTTTCTAATTTTAATTTTGATTATGTTTTTCACTTTGATTCACTTTCTATTTCTGTTTTTAATTTAGATCCTGTTTTAGATGATAGTTTTATTTTAGATGGTGTAGATAGTAGTTCTGATTTGGATTTTGTTTTAGATAGTAGCTCTAGTTTAATTTTAAGTCTGTTTTAGAAAGTGGCTCCCTCTTTGTCTTAGATTCTAGTTTAGATAGTAGTTCTTCTTTTTTTCCTTGTCCCTCTTCTTCCCCTTTTCACTTCGATCCCTTCAAAGCAAGTGAAGCTTTTTCTGTCTTTGAGCAGGTTGGCCTTGAGAAGTAATTATTCCTACCATGCAGCTACTTGCTCTCAATCAAATTTGGAAGAAGCCAGTGCCACATGATTGGAAGAAGCAGAAGCGGCGTGCCTCATACAACATCAGGCCATTTCTATTCCCTTCTCTTTTTACTTTTCATTGTCCTCTTTTTTTATTGGAAAATATGTGCTGTGCATTTAGGACAATGCAAATTTTAAGTATGGGGGGAGGGGAGAATAAATAGATCTGGAATTTTTCATGGTTGAAAAAAAATTTATGTTCTATTTTTATGTGTTTTTGCCATGCATCTAGCTTCTTTTCTGCACTTTTGGAGCTTTTGGTTTGTGTTTTGGTGCAAAATTTTAGATTGCTTTTAAGGTAGTTTTTAGTGATTTCTTTTTTTTTTTTGGAAGAAGATTTTGTTGTGGAATTATACTTGCTAGAATGGTTAGATTTGCATTGTTTTAGCATGACTAGAATTTTAATCTTGCTTTTCTAGAATTCAAGCTTAAATGACAATCAATTTGGTTTCAATGAATTTTAGTAATAGTCTTTAAACTGTGAGATTCTGAGCCTAATTGCAAATATACTATTCTTTCTTGTTGAGTGTTGCACTTATCATGAATTATCACTCAAGAACTTGTCTTGAATCTTGTTGAGGCTAAATTTTACATGTGCATGCTTGGAGATGATTTAGGCATTTCTTTGTGAACCATTTTTAGCCAAATTGCCATCCCTTGTGTTTTTTCCATTGTATGACATTTTGTGCCTTATTCCCACTTTCCTTCTTGCATTTTCCACCACCACTTTTTCCTTCCAAAACTAAAATTTTTGCTTCCTAATTTGAGAAGTTAAGTGCATTTAAATTCTTTTGGAGTTTTGATGTGCTGAAAATTTTTGTGAATTTTGGGATATTTTGAAATCAATACTTCTCTCTACTCTAAAGCAAAAGAAAAAAAATTAAAAAAAAAAAGGAAAAAGAATGATCAATCAAAAAGAAAGTAGAAAAAAATATTATGGTTGAAATAGAAAATGTGTTGACATCAAAAATAAGAAAAGAAAAGAATAGCAACAAAGAAAAGGAGTAGATAGAACTTTTTATACCCAAAATTTATTTATATTCAATCTCTTGTAATGACATAGCTAATGATCTTCATGTTCTTAAGTTATTTCCTTCATTTTCCCAAGTTGTTTTCCACCTTTATTCTGTTTTCCTTCTCTCTTTCCATTGTTTTCCACCCAACATTATATCCTTGTAAAGTCCTTTTGATTCAAGCATGCATGTGAATATGAGTAGTGAAGATTTTAGATACTTGACAAGCTTATGGTAGTGATTTTGTGATAAGTTGAATTTTGAGTGAATTATGGTGCGTATAATTTATAGCACATAAAATATTCCAGTAAGTATGCTGGGTCGCAACAAGTAATAAAGTGATAAGTAGAGTATCGTCCCACAGAGATTGAGGTATCAAATAAAATTTAATTAGGCCAAGTGAAATGCTATTAAGACTTATGAAGGAAATTTCAGAAATTACACAAAAAGGGGGGATGATTGAAACAACACAATATAAATAACTGAAATTTAAATAACTAAACAGAAAACAAAACAGACAAAAGATGTACAACTGGTCACAAATTCCATGGAATTATACATCATCATCATTTCCTTTGAATATTCTTGGCTAATTCTATTATGTAATTTTCAATCTAAATTTCTCAGAAAATCTTTTAAGACTGAATTATATTAAAATTATAGTTAGGAAGATCTTCACTAATCTATAACTCAAATACAATCCGATCAAGTCCTAATCACATCAATGCCCCGCAATCGCATATGACATGTTATCTCTTCTCCTACTCATTACAAATACATAGCAATCACATACATGTATAAATAACAAGCTTCATAGGACAATAAATAAAATAGAACTTTGGCCAAGAAAATACTCATTGGTCCAAATGAATTAAAGTACAATTTCCATTTCATCAAATAACCGACTCCACAAGAAAATGAGATTGATTTCGTTGGTCTAATCCGATTAATTCATAGACAAATTAATCTTTGAATCATTGAGGAACAATTCAATTAAATTACAATCCATTCAATGTTGGCCAATTTTCTAAAATATGATTGAATCCAAAAACCTTGAAATTACAATCTAACTTAACCAAAATAATTGACTAAAATCTTAGATCAACCATTCAATTAAGTTATGAAGCTCAAGAAAATTATTCAAGCCACATAAATAAAACTATCTATATCTAGATAATCTAATTTATGGTGGAAATTACAAGGTCAAGCTCAATATCTAGCTAACTCTAGCATAGACATCAAAATCCCAAACTCATTGAAGGTTAATCAAGCATTCAAGAGGAAGAATAATCGGTAAAATCCATTCCATTAAACGAAAGTGCATTAAAATCGAAATTGTTCAGCAATAAAACATCATAGAACCAAACTACATCAATCCTTAAACTCAGAAATTACATGGAAGAGAAGAAGAACATGACAGAAAACAGAAAATAAAGCAGAAATCTAAGAAACTATGAAGGAAAATGGAAGAAAAGGAAAGAAAATGGGAGAAGGAGAGCCATTCCCAAGTGGGAAGGCTTCCTTTCCCTCAAACCAAGCTAGAGAGTTGCCTCTGTGTTGCTCCCAGCCACTGCTGCTCTAGGAAGGCAGAAAAATGGTGCTAGGACTTCCCATCAGAAAAATGACTTAGCTTCCTTAATAAATTTCGATTTTGCAAATATAAAATTGATCTAACACATGCCTAAAGGGATATTCTGCCCTAGATGCCTCCTTGGTTGCTTCTTCCATGATGTGGGCAGCAAAACAGCAAACAGCAGCAGAAAAGACAGCAGACAGCAGCAGAAAAACAGCAAACAGCAGCAGAAAAACAACAAAACAGCAGCAGAAAAACAGCAAAACAGCAGCAGAAAAACAGCAAAGCAGCAGCAGAAAAAACATGGCAGAAAACATGGAAAACAGCCGCAGAAAAATAGCAAAACAGCAGCAGAAAAACAGCAAAACAGCAGCAGAAAAGACAGCAAACAGCAGCAGAAAAATATGGCAGAAAACATGGAAAATGGAAGTGCATAATTAATATTTCAACCATACTTTTCTGACCTACAAAAAGTAATATTTCTGTCCAAAAATTCTGACTACATGGCATTAAATAAGAGTTCAAATGGGTCCTATATCCAGCACAACCTAGTCATCACCTAAAAAGTGCCACATTAGCATCCAAATCAGCATCTTTGTCCATGTCAGCACTTTTCTCTCCAAAATTAAAATTTGTAGGAATTAAATTGAGCATTTTACCATTCAAGTTCTAAAAATATATAATTGAGACACATTCAATCCATAAATAGTTTATACCCAATAAATTCCAAAACATAATAAAATTAGAGAATTGACAAAATTAAAGAGGCAAAAAGGACTAAAATAGGGACTAAAATAAATGAAAAAAGCATGTTATCAAATCCCCCACACTAGGCCTTTTGCACTCCTGGGCAAAATCAATTAAATACAACAGAGACAACCAAAGAACACAACAAGCAAAGTGTAGAAAATATACAATAATGAAATAATTAAAATTTGGAAAGATTTAACGCTAGGAAAAATTAATCTTTGTTTTCTTAAAAAAATTGCAAGCTTCATGGCAATTATTTTGATAAGAATGAATTTAAGTAACAATCTCCTCACAGGGCAAGGTGTTTATCCTCTACTCTCTCAAGTGTTTAAGATGGAATCACTCAAAATCATCCTATCACAAATTTACTACCATAAGCTTGTCAAGAATCTAAATCTCCACTACTTGAATCCAATACATACTTGAATCAAAAGGACTTTACAAGGTTGTAACGTGGGTAGGAAAAAATAGTGGGAAACAAAAGGGAAAGATTGAACAATGAAACAAAATATGGCAAAAACTCAAGAAAATGAAGAGTATTTACAAGTGAAATATAAGAGATTGAGTATAAATAAATTTTGGGTCTCAAAGTTCTACCTGCTCCTCTTTTTCATCATTCTCATTTTTTTTCAATTCAAAAATTTTTTTTAATTCTTTCTTTCTTTCTTTTTTTTTTTTGATGATGTCAGTCGAAATTTTTCTTTCTTTTTCTTCTTGATTGGCCAATCTTTTTCTTTTGCTTGAGAGGAAGTAGAAGAAATATAGTTCAAAACACCCCAAAATTCACAAGATTTTTCAGCACATCGATCTCTTAAAAGAATTTAAAATACTCCTCACATCTTAAGTTGGAAGAGAAAAATATTGTTGTAGGCAGAAAAAGTGGTGGAAGAACACAAGAAAGAAAATGGATAAGGCACAAAATGACATACAATGGAAACAATGATAATGGATGGCTATTTGGCTAAAAGTGGTTACAAGAAACAAATGCCTAAATCATTTCCAAGTATGTACAAGATATGTAGCCTCAATCAAAGATTCAAGACAAGTTCTAGAGTGACAATCCATGATAGAGAACACACAACAAGAAGAATAGCATTTTTCACTTAGGCTCAAATCCTCACAGCTAAAAGACTATTACTACAAATTCATTAAAGTCAACGTCATTGCCATTTAACTTGAATTCCTTAGAGAAATAAGACTAAATTCTCTTCATGCTAAGTCAATCTACACTTTAGCTATTTCATCATGCATAATTCCACACCAAAACTCCATCAAAAATTTAAAAAGTGAGCATCAAATTCGGACAAAACAGAGCAGGAAAATTCTGCAGTGCAGAATTTCTGGCGACACAGCTTTACCGACATAGAACGACCCCAAAATGGATGCGAATCACTCCAAATAAAATTCTACAACTAGAAGACATATAAAGGTTTAAAAACATGTAAAGAAAGTGGCAAAAACCATAGCCAAACAGTACAGAATATTCATGCAAGATGACTCAAAGTTCTGCCAAAAGAGAGAAAACAGAGAAAAAAAAAGGGCAACAGAAAAAGACTAAAACAAAATTAAAATTACGAAAGAAATACAACAACAAAATTAAAAAGAGAAAGATTAGAAAAACTTAGGTTGCCTCCCAAGAGCGCTTGGTTTAAAGTCCTTAGCCAGACTTTATTTGGTGTCTATGCTTAGCGTCGCTTCTTCTTTGTTTTCCTTACTTTCTCTTTGATTTTTTTTATTTCCTTCGTCAAGGAAAATGATCAAGTACCTCACATGCAACAAAGAGAAATAACATGAGAGATATATCAAATAAGCAAGGTAACAAGAAGAAATCAAACTAATAAAGACACTTGAAAAGCTAAAAACACTTGAAATTGTAAAAACTAAAACAAGAAAAGACAATGTCTAAAATAACATCACTTTGGCTTAAAAGAAAAATCAATTTGACAACCATCAATCCCCGGCAACGGCGCAAAAAACTTGGTGCGTATAATTTATAGCACATAAAATATTCCAGCAAGTATGCTGGGTCGCAACAAGTAATAAAGTGATAAGTAGAGTATCGTCCCACAGAGATTGAGGTATCAGATAAAATTTAATTAGGCCAAGTGAAATGCTATTAAGACTTATGAAGGAAATTTCAGAAATTACACAAAAAGGGGGGATGATTGAAACAACACAATATAAATAACTGAAATTTAAATAACTAAACAAAAAACAAAACAGACAAAAGATGTGCAACTGGTCACAAATTCCATGGAATTGTACATCATCATCATTTCCTTTGAATATTCTTGGCTAATTCTATTATGTAATTTTCAATCTAAATTTCTCAAAAAATCTTTTAAGACTGAATTATATTAAAATTATAGTTAGGAAGATCTTCACTAATCTATAACTCAAATACAATCCGATCAAGTCCTAATCACATCAATGCCCCGCAATCGCATATGACATGTTATCTCTTCTCCTACTCATTACAAATACATAGCAATCGCATACATGTATAAATAACAAGCTTCATAGGACAATAAATAAAATAGAACTTTGGCCAAGAAAATATTCATTGGTCCAAATGAATTAAAGTACAATTTCCATTTCATCAAATAACCGACTACACAAGAAAATGAGATTGATTTCGTTGGTCTAATCTGATTAATTCATAGACAAATTAATCTTTGAATCATTGAGGAACAATTCAATTAAATTACAATCCATTCAATGTTGGCCAATTTTCTAAAATATGATTGAATCCAAAAACCTTGAAATTACAATCTAACTTAACCAAAATAATTGACTAAAATCTTAGATCAATCATTCAATTAAGTTATGAAGCTCAAGAAAATTATTCAGCCACATAAATAAAACTATCTATATCTAGATAATCTAATTTATAGTGGAAATTACAAGGTCAAGCTCAATATCTAGCTAACTCTAGCATAGACATCAAAATCCCAAACTCATTGAAGGTTAATCAAGCATTCAAGAGGAAGAATAATCGGTAAAATCCATTCCATTAAACGAAAGTGCATTAAAATCGAAATTGTTCAGCAATAAAACATCATAGAACCAAACTACATCAATCCTTAAACTCAGAAATTACATGGAAGAGAAGAAGAACATGACAGAAAACAGAAAATAAAGCAGAAATCTAAGAAACTATGAAGGAAAATGGAAGAAAAGGAAAGAAAATGGGAGAAGGAGAGCCATTCCCAAGTGGGAAGGCTTCCTTTCCCTCAAACCAAGCTAGAGAGTTGCCTCTGTGTTGCTCCCAGCCACTGCTGCTCTAGGAAGGCAGAAAAATGGTGCTAGGACTTCCCATCAGAAAAATGACTTAGCTTCCTTAATAAATTTCGATTTTGCAAATATAAAACTGATCTAACACATGCCTAAAGGGATATTCTGCCCTAGATGCCTCCTTGGTTGCTTCTTCCATGATGTGGGCAGCAAAACAGCAAACAGCAGCAGAAAAGACAGCAGACAGCAGCAGAAAAACAGCAAACAGCAGCAGAAAAACAACAAAACAGCAGCAGAAAAATAGCAAAACAGCAGCAGAAAAACAGCAAAGCAGCAGCAGAAAAAACATGGCAGAAAACATGGAAAACAGCAGCAGAAAAATAGCAAAACAGCAGCAGAAAAACAGCAAAACAGCAGCAGAAAAGACAGCAAACAGCAGCAGAAAAATATGGCAGAAAACATGGAAAATGGAGGTACATAATTAATATTTCAACCATACTTTTCTGACCTACAAAAAGTAATATTTCTGTCCAAAAATTCTGACTACATGGCATTAAATAAGAGTTCAAATGGGCCCTATATCCAGCACAACCTAGTCATCACCTAAAAAGTGCCACATTAGCATCCAAATCAGCATCTTTGTCCATGTCAGCACTTTTCTCTCCAAAATTAAAATTTGTAGGAATTAAATTGAGCATTTTACCATTCAAGTTCTAAAAATATATAATTGAGACACATTCAATCCATAAATAGTTTATACCCAATAAATTCCAAAACATAATAAAATTAGAGAATTGACAAAATTAAAGAGGCAAAAAGGACTAAAATAGGGACTAAAATAAATGGAAAAAGCATGTTATCAAATTACCCTTAAATACTTGAAAGAATAGAGTGTATACACATCCTTGGTGAGGAAGCTAATTACTTTAATTCATGCTTGTCAAATTAAATTGCCATGATGCTTGCAACTTTAGAAATTTAAGATTCATTTTCTTTAAGTGCTAAATCTTTTCAAATTTGAACTACTCCGTCCATGCATGCTTTCCATGCTTTCTTTTGATGTTCTGAATATGTTTTGAATTAGATTTTGCCCATGAGTACAAAAGGCTAAGTATGGGAGATTTGATATCGGGAATTTTTATATACAATTTAGTCCCTATCTTAGTCTCATTGCATACATTTTCTTGATAACTCTCTGATTCTATTATGTTTTAGAATTAAATGGATGTAATTTAACTATGGACTAATTGTGCTTTAATTTTGTAATTAGAGAGCAAAATTGATGATATGGACAAAGGTGCATATATGGGAGCTGATGTGGCATTTTTTGGATGATTTGGTGCTGACTAGGATATGCTGATGTGGCCACTGCTGTTCTGAATTAGAGTAGCAATTCAGCCTCTTTTGCTTCCAAAGTTTACCCAAAATGGCAAATCCGCAGTTTTACTCTCTAGTGCAGAAAAGTCCCTCCAATAGCCTCCATTTTCGTGCATTGCTTTTGCCCAAGGTGCTGCACTTTCTGTAGCGTTTTAGATGGAAAATGATAGCACAAACCAGTGCATTTTCGTCCTCCAAGGGGCTGCTACAAAGGAGAATAGATTAGATTTCGTTTTAGATAGAACAGACATTTTCTTCTTCCTCTCTTCTGCAATAGTTTAGGTTTTCTGTAGTTTTCCCTCTGTATTTTTGTTTTAGTCCTTATGGAGGGCTAAAACCCCTTTTGTAATTAATCTTTGGTGGAACTAGGAGATGTAATCTAAATGCTTCTGAATGGATAAGTGTTTCTGACCTAATCTATTTCAGTTTAATCCCTATTTTGCCTCTTGTTCTCATTTCTGTATATTTTTCTGTTTGGAAAAGTTATATGGGCTTGATTCCTATTTTTATTGCTCCAAAGAGGGTAAACCTTACTAAACTTGTATGTATGCGATTGCTATGCATGTTTAGTAAGTAGGATTAGTTTGGGTTGCCAATATGCGATTGTGTGAGGGCAAGATTCCGGTTAGGACTCGATATGTTCAAGTTCTAGGAGATTTTCTAGAAAACTTAGTTGATGGTTGGAATAATAGATGAAGTTGGAACTGATTTTTAAGAAAAGGATAACGATGATTACACTTCTAGGGAAAGCAAAGATTGATTACATGTATCTCTGATATTGTTTTGTATCCTGTCCTGATTTGCTGCTGCTCTTACTGCTGCTGTTTGCTATTGTTGCCGTATTTTTATGCTTCTGTCATCAACCGAAACCCCCCGTGTAATTAATTAGTGTAATTAATATTTAGAACAATTAATTAGCAATTAGAAGTGGCCTTGAGTGAATGTGATCTGGGGATCACTATACCCCAAAATTGTCATCAATTCAATTTTGGTTGATTCGTCATCATAGTGGTGTGAACCAAGAACCTAACTCATTTAACAATTCAATATGCATAATATTTCAAAATAGACAAATAAAAATAAATTTCATCTAAGAAAAACTTCCTTTTACTCATCCATGAACAATTAAATATGAGTACTCATATTACATAAATATATTTTATACATTTCATCACAACAAATTAACTCAATAAAATATCAAGAACCAAATTTTTAATATATTTGAGTCATTTATATGCACAATTCCTCAGCTTTCAATAACCGAATTCTATTTCCTATGCTACCTATGAGATCACAGAGCGACTCTAAAATAGTAGCACAAGGACACAATAGTGAACAATAAATCATTCCCGAATTCAAATGGAGCCTTGGACTAAAGATTCATAACTCCTCACATGAATATTTACCTTCGTCAGTCAACTCTGAAAAATGTTAACAAGAGGGATATGAGCAAACCATGTGCCCAATGAAGGCATAATATTACACTATGATGAAAAAAATTATCATGCATCATGATGATAACATGAGTCAATTATTCATAAATTAAGTATAACATGATGCAACATGGTCCAAAATAGTTTCCAACTACATCCAATAAATCAAGGAAGTGTCAATACAATATAATTTATAACAATTCACAATAGCAATCAATTCAATGAAACATACAATATAATTGCATAATTATCCCTTACTAACCAGGTCATCTAGGGCATGTCTGGATTGTTGCCTGTGGCTCCTACCGCATCTACCCTTATCACTCAATTTATAAATCTCCACCCTTGTGGCTCCTTGTAGAATTTTCCATGGAGTGCACCACCATGTCTTTGCATTCTTTCTCAATCACAAGCACAAGCACATATATGAATCAAATCTTATATCATAAAGCATGCCATAATTATCATTCATATCCATATGCCATATTCATTCCAATTAAACCATATACATAAAAGTTTATGTGATCCACATAGATGTATACCATTCACATGTTTGTTTATTCTACAAATCATTCATATCAATATCAGAATGTTAATCTTTTCAGAATCATAAAAGTAACTCTTACAATACTAATATTAGTTCAACCACACAGCCTCAAATAAAATTCATCATGTTTAAGTCACGAAGCACTCCTATTTCCCATTGCGAAGATGGGGAATGTGTATGCACCTTTATGTATTATTTTCTATCACATCAGCAGATAATAACATAACTGACACATATAGCTAAAATAGTAGGATTATTAATTATCATTTATTGCTACTACTTCACCAATCAAGATGTTTAACATACTTCATAAGACATAATAAACAGTATTGTATAATACCAAATACATTCCATAAGATAGAATTTGTTACTTTCTGAAGATTCTATCAACTATCCTTCTTTGAAGTCCTATTCCACATGTATGACTTAACTTATATTAGAGTGTTATTATAACACTAAATTATTATTCTATCTCATGCCATCTATTTCATATTATGATTCTTCATAATCACCTTCCTAATCCCATCAAACATCTAAGTACATAAAAATTAGAACTTATGGCATAAACAACTATTCAAAGATCTATTAATTATCTATTCATGAAAGAACATAAATATAATGTATATAACTACACAAATCTCTAAACCAATTCTATCTCACCACTAAAATTAAAAGTACAATAACAACATAACATACCCTTGTGCATAATAATCACTTTTCTCTTCCAACTAGATATATCACATGCTATCACCATGATGCAAAGGTTTGTAAAACAAACCTCTTAGTCATAGGAAAATACCAACCAACTCACCTTGATTCTTCACTAAAATACTCTTCACATTTATAAAGGATATTATTTGTAATGATCGTCAAGGCATTTTCCTACAGTCGTAACCAATTCCAAGCTCGTTCAGCTATTCAGTCTCTCAAGAGGTTATTCACTGATTCTAACTTAAACAAATTCATATATTTTCATAAACTTTTATTAATAAAGACTCTAAAATATTCCCCTTTTATGATAACCCAATATATCTAGCGTATTTAAATTTCTAATTTCTATTATAATTCTTTGGGTAATTTCTATAACTAAATTAGCAGAATAAACTACCTCTAATTCTCATTATTTTAAGCTTTTACTTTAAATTTCTTAAATTCAAGGTCAATTTACCTCTTCCTTTTACAATTCTTATTTTTAATAAATTCATCTACTCTTCAATTATATAATATGACTAATCTAAATTTTAGTTTAATCATATTTAGATTAAAGAAACTACATTTTTCTGCTACCATGTTTCCTCCTTTTTAAAATTATGTAGCCACTGTGTTTAATTATAATTATGAAATTTATAAATATACAATATCTGAAGAGAAGTCGACTGCTAAGAACCTTGTCTCCCTGTTTCTACATTTTGTATGTTTCTCTTCGGTTTTAGTCATCAATTCAGCATCATAATTTCATCTCTAAATCATATTATAATATATTTGATCAACTCTACCCATAACTAAATGAAAGGACAAGTTCTAGAAAATTCTAACTTTCAATTCCCTCAGTCCCTGTTCTGTGTTCTTGTTCTTTACTCTATCAAAACTATCGAAATTTAATCCTATATAGTCCGCGTTTAATCTTAATCAGAAACCAGAAACTTTCCATTTAAACCTGGAACCTTCTCTCGTCTTCCCTATTTGATTTAGTCCTAATCAGCCCCAAAATTTTCCATTTAAACCAAAAATTTTTATGTGCCGAAAGAGGGAGGGATTTTCATCAGAAAATAGATTAACATGAAGCTCTCTTACCTCTTGTTGTAGTCCAAAATCTGTTTCTGCTCAAAATGATTTTTTTTCTTGGCCTTACCTTTCTTTCTTTTGTTTTACAAGCTTCAACTTCTGCTAAACTTTCTTAAATTTCTAGTTTGAAGTTCTAACAAAGAAATTACTACTCAAATACCCAGAAATTTGAAACTTCTACTGTTGTATTCACTTTTTTTTTCTCTCTCTCTCTCACTTGGATTACTCTGTTTTAGTGATGGCGAAAGGGATGCTTAGCTCTTTTCTCTCAAGGTCACTCTTTCTTTCAAGCTCTCACATAAAATGGAGAAAGATGTGAAGGTCACGACAATATAAAATGGAAGAGACTAGAATTTTCTTTACTTTCCTGATGAGGCTTCATGAGTAAGCTAAGAAAGGGAAGTGGATTTACACATGTGATACTTCTAGGTTGCCGCCAAGTCTTAGTTTGATTAAAATAACAGAAAGCTCTTCACAAACTTTTTATTTTTGCTATTATATCCATGGTCTTACGAATAAATTTCATTTATACCTTTTAAAAAATTTATCTATGACTTTTCCAATATAACTTTATTTCTTTTATTTATATTTATTTTTATCTCTCTCCTTCTTTCTTTTCTCCTTTTTTTTTGAATTTGAAAGTTTATTGTACTATTTTAAAATCTGGGTTATTATAGTATCCCATAAATAGACATATGTCAGATTTGCCTCAAGTTTATCTAACATTATCTTCTTCACATAAGCTAGACAACCATATATCTTCAAGTAAGATAAGATGAGTTTCTTATTATACCATTTCTCAAATAGAGTAACATCAACTGCCTTGGTTGGGATTCTATTTAGGATGTGAATAGCGGTCTCGAGTGCATAGCCCCAAAAGGACTTAGGGAGATATGCATGACTCATCATGGACTTAACCATGTCTAACAAGTAGTTTCTCCTTTCAGTGACACCATTATGTGGTGGCATGTAAGGTAGAGCCCATTGGGACAATATCCCATTGTCCCTAAGCAAATCTTGAAACTCTTGGTTTAAGTATTCACCACCTTGATCAGATCTTAGTGTCTTGATACTTTTACCAAGTTGTTTCTCTGCTTTATTTCTGAATTCTTTAAACTTCTCAAAGGCCTTAGATTTGTATCTCATTAGATACACATATCCATATGTAGAATAGTCATTAATAAAGGTAATGAAGTAGGAATTACCAATCCTGGCATGCGTTGACATTGGTCCACATACATTGGTATGTATTAGACCCAATAAGTCAGTTGTACGTTCACCCTTTCCACTGAAAGGTGATTTAGTCATTTTTCCCTTTAAGCAAGAGATGCATGTGTCATATGATACAAAATCAAATGACCCTAAGTCACTTACTTTATGTAACTTACTCATGCATTTCTCACTTATATGACCTAGACGATAATGCCATAAATATGAGTTAGTTGATTATCTTGTTTTAGGTGTTTACGGTTGTCATTTTCGATATTGAGAATCGGGTTAGATGTATCTAATACATAAATCCTATTGCATAATATTCCAATGCCATAAAGAATACCATCTAACATTATGTGACAACAGTTGTTACTAAATGTTAAATGAAAATCCTTTTTATTCAAAATCAAAACAATGTTTTTAATCAAGGATGGAATGAAATAACAGTTGTCTAATTCTAAAATTAAACCACTAGGTAAAGGCAATACATAAGTTGCTATAGCTAATACAGTAACTCTTGCTCCATTTCCAACTTGTAGGTCCACCTAGCCTCTGATCGACTGTCTATTATTCTTTAAGCCCTATAAATCAGTACATATGTATGAGCCACAACCAGTATCTAATACCCTAGTTTTACTAGAAATAATATTTATCTTAATGATAAAAATACCTGAAGTAATTTTGGCATTAGATGCTTCTTTCTTCTTCAGGGACTTTAGATAAGTCTTGCAGTTCCCCTTTCAATGGCCTTCTTTGCCACAATGGAAGCAAGTCCCTTTAGGTGCAGCTTTCTCTACCTTTTTGGCCTGCTTTTTCTTGATACCTCCCTTGACCTTAATGGGTTTCTTCTTCTTGGAACTTTTCCCTTTAATCTTAGAAGAATCCACCTGTATCACAGCCTTCTTCTCTTTCTTGATAGAAGGCTTAGTTGCCTTGAATAAGTTGATCAGCTTTTGTATAGTCGATGAGATTTGATTCATCTGATTGTTCATTATGAACGGTGCGTAATTATTAAGTAAACTCTGGATAATTAAGTCAACACTTAATTCATGATCCATCGTGAAACCTATCGCTGCTAACCTCTCAATATAGCCATTCATCTTAAGTGTGTTGCATTACAGATGCCCCTTCTTGCATCTTGAAACAAAAAAGTGAACATGAGACATCAAACCTTTCGATTCTCACTTATTCATCAAATAGTTCCCTCAGATGGACGATCATGGTGCATGTGTCCATGGCCTTGTGTTGCTTCTAAAGCTTAGGTGTCATAAAGGCCAGCATGACATATGTTGCTAGCTCATCATCACCCATGTACTTTTTATAGGCCAACACCTAGTCCGCATCAGCGTTATTAGCGGGGGTTCAGGGAATGCCTCATCAAAAACATATGCTATGCGTTTAGCCTTCAGAATGATTTTAAAGTTTCTTAGCTAGTCGAAGAAATTTTCCCAGTCAACTTAGTTGACTCGAGAATTGATCTCAAATTCACGGTGGATGTCATAATTCTATCAACCTAGATGTAAAAAACTTGAAAATGTTCAAGTATGTACATGAATGCATGATATTGGTTTTTTTAAATATATAACGCATAATTACTCCCACTATTTTTTACGAACCCAAAACAAAAAGCAACACCCCATTTTGGATCCAGGAAAACCCGTTGGAATTTCTCCTACTGGGCCTGATGTCCAAAACTCATCTTGAATGACCTTGGAGAGAGTCTAACAAGCCATCTTGGATCAAATGGTAGGTATCGCCCCATATTAATGGAAGACTTTAGCTTTAATATTGTTTGAGGGTTTTCTTAGTTTCATCAGATTTTAAATTAGACATGCATCATATGTGTAATATCATTACACATATATAGATAGTAAATTATATGGCGTGCTTATGGACTTACCTATAATTAACTCTTTGAGCCAAAAGAGATGACAAGGTCAAACCTAGGTATATGCATGATTTTACATTGACAACATAGAAATTCTATTTCTACTCTTCATATGGCCTCGATTCCGTCTCCATGGTTTCTTTCTTTCGTCTCGTTCCTATACTAACCTTATGTAATCTAATTACATTTTTTTAATGAGAAACCTCAAGTTACATTTGAGGGGAGTTAGGTGAGAAGAAAGTTACAATAGAGAAATATAGAGAGTCAGGCTAAATAGACCCTATTTACCAAAACCATAATTTAAAAAACATGTATGAACAATTCACACTTGGTAAAAGTCCATAATCAACCATCATGAAATACATACATTCTATCATGCATTGTCTATCAAAATAACTGTATAATGGAAGTCAACATTTAAGGTCTATGTGGCGTTAGAATAATTTCATCACATAAATTATTTCTACTTTTATTTTAATCTCAATTAAAAAATTGCTTGTTTCCTTGTTTAGAATTAAAGACCCTTTAACTCTAGTTTCGTAATCTAATTAGGAAAAATAAATAAATCTCAATTCAATTCCAAATTGATTCGTTTCCTTATTTAAATTAGGAAAGTAATAAAGATTCTAGTTAATTTTAAAAAGTTTGTTTCTTAATTAAAGATAAGAAAATAATCTAGATTTAAATAAATAAATAATTAATTAATTAATTTCTTAAATTATATTAGGAAATCAATCAAGATACAATCTAATCAATTAATTAAATTATTTCCTAAATCATATTAGGAAACTAATCTTGATCCAATCTAACCAATTTATTTGACTATCAAATTAATTTATCTTATATTGATTAAGATTTATTATTCCATTGATTTCCCTTAAATCAATCAATCAATTTAATTAATTTATTTCCTAATCAAATTAAGAAAATAATCATATCTTGAATCAATTAATCTAATTATTTTGCTTCCTAAATCATATTAGTAAACTAATCATGATCTAGATTAATCAAATTAATTTAACCTAATTCAATCTTGAATTTGGATATATTTTTATTTTTATTTTTATGCCAAAACAAACATCTACTAAGAGAGGAAAAATGGGGTTTATGGATCAAAACAAATTTTCTTTTAAAATCCTTTTGATGAAAACATTTTTTTTTCATTTAGAAAGGTTCATGTTTGGCATCAAAACATGTTCTTCAATAAAATTCATAAAACCATCTCATGCTTTTTTATGCAAAAATTTAAAGAAAAAGAAAGAAGCATCACACCATGTTCATGTTTCAAAAACATAAAACCTAAACATGTTGATTTCTATTATACTCATACATTCTTCGTTTTAATGTAATGGTAACTGTAGGTGAGCTCTAATACCACTGTTGGATTTTAGAGATCATAGAATACAGCGGAATTTAAAAGTTTTTCTCTAAAACCCATTTACCAATGGATCAATCTATATTACCATTACATTAACCATGAAAAAAAGACAAAGAGAAATACCTTTTTTAGTGCCGCAACCCCTCCAAGCAAAAGCAAGTATCTAAAGTAGGATACCTCTAATGGTAATCCACGAGAAATTATGCTAAGGAAAAACCTTTTCAGATAATGGGGTTCCTTCTTGTTCTTGTGCTAGCAAGCATGAAGAAGCTATGGAGAAAAACCTTTTGGATGAAGGAGAAGGAAGCAAGAGTATTTCTAAAACCAAGATACTTGACAATTAAGAGCGAGTGAGTATGGCGTGCGGCTTTCACTATCACTCTTAAAGTGATAGGTGCTATCTCAAACCCTAAAGCCCTAATTCCATTAGCGGTTGCTATTCCCTTATTGGGCTTCTTAAGGTAGGTGGCACCTTAAGAAGCCCAATCTCTTTGAGAGATGGACAGACAAAAGGTTCTCATTTGGGCTTTTCTATGTTTGAGTAGGAATAGGAATATATTCCTATTCCTTTTATTCTCTTATCTCTTTTTAATTAATTCTTCGATCCTCAAGCATGTTTCACATTCCTAGTGAATTTCTATGCATGTGACCCATTGGATTTTCAACTATTTTTGCCATTCACAGTCAACACTTGATTGATAATAGGTCACGAGCGGTATCTAGCAACACATCATGACCCCTAATTGACCGAAATGTCAATTGTTTGACTTTAATCCTTTTTGCAGCTAAAATGTATCTATGCAATGTGTCCTTTCATCGTCTTATGCCAACTTGGTTCAAAGTATGGCCTATGTGTCAACTCCTATGAAACTTTATTATGTCATGTCTAACCCAAGTAGTTAGTTCCTTGTCCTGTGGAATCAATCACTTTAAACTATGTCACTAAAGACCATCATCATGACAAGTCAGTTTTGGCCAAAGACTTCTTAGCGATTATCTTGAAAAGTGGCTATGGGTATACTTCCTTCTATCAAGAGTGGTAAATCCTCTGTTGACTACTCAAATGTCTATGAATACTTCACGTTTTGCCCAATGTCCACCCTAAGAATGACCCATGGTGGGTAACAAGGAATGGAGTCAAAACACAGGATCTATATCCAAGATAACTTGAGTTCCTCAAGTCCAAGGATACTTACACTATTAGCTGCCATGAGACCTATCACAGACATTTGAATAGGTATCCATGTGATGTCTCATGCCGGTCATCTAATGTACTTGTTACCTTTAACAAGCATTCACATGTTTACTCAAAACATCTCATGCTTACAGCTTATGAGGACAGCTATTTGATCAAATCAAGAAGCACATCATGTGCTAGTCTATTTGGATCATTGATATCCAATCTTAAGTGATCCTATGACTAGGGATAGTTTAGATACATACATAATTTCACATGATAGGAATCTCACATTATGATCACCATCATAATTTCCTTTATGCTATGTTTTGTGTCATTGACTTCATTACTTATTTTACAACCTAATCTTGAGTTTATGAATATAAACATAAATATTGAAGAAAACCTCTTTGAATTAATAACTAAGTTTGTACATCTAGTACTAAAGGTGATTGCCTTTAGATCACCTATCTAACAAGTTTCAGCATATATTCCCTTATACTATTCACATTCATTATTCATACACGGGTTTGCTTGTTCAAATTTGTAACATCTCGGGTTTTAAGGCAACTTATCATGTACTCTTAGAAATAAAAATGGGAAATTTATTAGAATTTATTCGATTAAATTGAAGCTTTGGGGTCATTGAGAATAATACTGGAATTGGAATAATAATAATAAATAAATAAATAAATAATTGTTAAAAGACTTATTTGGAAATTTTATAAAGTTGTGTACAACTTTTGATTCTTGGTGGAAAAGAAAAGATAAAGAGTAATAAAATAAATTTTGTATTTATGGGTGTGAGTGAGAATTTTCATAAATTCATAAGGACCTAAGTGTAATATTATTAGAAAAAGTGTGGCCTCATGTAATTTGAACTATGGAGTACATAAGTGGCCCATGGGTAATTGTAAATGTGTCCCCCTTTCTTTTTCTTATCTTTTTCTTTTTCTATATTTCTTTCCATCAGATTAAACATAAAGCTTCTAGAGGAAGCCTTGGTGGGACTTATCTTTATGAATAAGCTTAAAGACTGAGAGAGGAGAAAAGAGCTCAGGGGTGGCCACTATGGTCACTGATGCAATGCTGCCGAGTGCCTTCTTTTTCTCTCTGCTTTCTCTCCTCCCATCTTGTCTTCCTCTTATGTTTGGCCATTGTGAGGTAGCGTACGAGAGAAAGTGACAACAAGCCGAAGAGTGAACGAGATTAGATATTGGAGCTACCACCGTTGTTGCTGTTCACGATAGATGTCCTTCGAGTGGGTTGTCAACACGATGGCTCATGGCAATGTTATATGTAGCATGACAGTAAGCGAATTAAGCTATTCTATTTTACGATTTTATTCTCTTCCCATGTGTTTGTGTAGTCAATTGGGGGTTGAAATAGGATAAGCGAATGTCACACCTAAAACGTGATCGGCCAACGTTTCTTTTAAAAAAGAAATTAGTATAAAATCAGATTTCGAAATTAAAAACTAATTTTATTAGCAAATTTTATTTATTAGGAAAAATTTTGGAAAAACCTTTAAATTTAACAATCTGTGTTTAGAGAAAAACTGAGTTTGGAAGTTGAATCATATAGGGAAGGTGTTAGGCACCCTATACATCTGATTTAGAAAGTGTACAAGTATTTTATATTCATAAACAATTGCCATTATTAATTACAAAAAAAAGAACAAAAAAAATAGAAAAAAGAGAATAAATAAATATATATACAAGGCCGGACTTGGCTAGGCAATGCTCAGGGCCTACGTATTCAACAGTTTGGATCAAAGTCCACGTAGTTCATCATTTTGAAGACATTTTTGAAGAAATATTTGAGTTATTGAGATTTATTTTAAAAGAAAGGTTTTGAGAGACTTTTTCTCACAAGCATTATTATACAATCGCGTAGTGAGTACTTTGTCTTAATTTCAAAGGGTTTAAAATTTAACAGATTTATTTTTTAGGATAAATTCTTTCCCACTTGCATTGTTATATAATCACATTATGAGTATTTTATTTTATTTTTTAAAAAAAGAAGATCCACTTCGATGGAGTCGGCCTCTTATCTCATTAAAGATTATTTGAATTTTTTATTTATTATCTTACGGCATTGATTAACAATCGCGTGATAGGATAATAAAACTTTGCCTAGAGATAGAGATTAATGCACTATTCTAGAAAAATCAATCATTTCCCAACTCATTATCGGCCATGAAATTAAAGGAAAATATCTTTGGATTTTTTGAAATTATTTTGAAAATGAATTTAAAGTAAAATGTTTTCTTTGGATTTTTGAGATTTTATTTTAAAAAATGATTTAATCAACTTAAGTTAGGATTTTAATTATTTTAATTTTAAATTTTTTTATTATTATTTTTTAAATATTTGAGATTACATAAACACAAATGTGTATATGTGTATATATAAGATATGTGTAAAAACATTATACCACACATGAAAACACACATACATATATATATATATATACATATATCATACATAAACACACAAATATACTCACAGATGTATCACATATTATATAAAACATATATTGATATGCATATACAACACACAACACACACATCAAATCTTCGAAACTTGCCTTCTCACCTTTCTTTGCCTGCCATGAGTCTTTGCTTCTCTCTCCGCCGTGGTTTGTTTTCGGTTTTCTAGCAACTCTTGGTCTCACGCTTTACTTTCTCTCTCGGTTCATTCTTTAGGTGTCTCACAGTGCTTTGTTTTTGAAGACTTAAAACAGAGGGCATTCTGGTTTATGGGAGGAGATAGTGAAGGCTGGTTCTCTCAGTTTGGGGGTTTTTGGTGTGCCAAGGGGATCACTCCTTCTCCACTGCAGTGAACAAGAACAGAGAAACTCTTTCGGCCTCTCTATTTCTCTCTCCCTTCTCTTTCTCTCTCTCGACTATCAATAGCAGGAAAGGGAAGAAAAGTTGATGGTGCTGTGTGGATGCAGGAAGAGAAAAAAGAAAATATTGTATAGATTGTGAGACTAAGGAAGATACGATACGGAATCTGTTTTGCAACTCTCGATTTCTCTCCCTTGTAACGTCTCTTCCTCTCTCAGTTTTTGAGTACCCTCGCACCCCCTGCAGTGATCTCTCATTTATAACCATCCATGATGACCTCTGTAATGTGGCGAAGTGGTTGGAGGTAGCTATTCCTGCCTCAATTTCCAGCGCACCCCCACATCAGTTTCAAGGTTCTGCCTCCATGAAGCTCGAAAGCAGTTCCACAATGTGCATATCATGCTGTCTCTTGTGTACATCATAATTCTCTTCTAATCTCTTTCTTTTTCTTTTTTTTAATTAATTAATTTATTTATTTATTATGGGTTTTAAAAAAAAGAATTAAGATCCCCTCTATAAAAAAATTCCCTTTATTTCTATTTTTTAATTTTATTATACAGGACAAAATTAGGTGTTCACAGGAGGACTAAGAAATGATTTTCTGGTTGAGTTTCAGTATTGAGGACCCGAGGGAAGTTCAACAGCTAGAATAGAGCATTGTTGTCACGACCCGCCAACCAAGTTCGTGATAGGCGCAGACAGTGTATTACCAACACTGTCGCAAGCCTTGATTCCAGGCACATGATCGTTGGTAGCCTATATGATTACATAATACACTAGAGAAATATAATAAAATATATTATCTTACCCCAAACAGTGGGAAGGCACCCTCGATTCACGAACCCTCGACCTGACCACCCCTGTATGCTTGCAACTGTGAAGGGGTGAGTCTAAACCATGAACTCACCATTATTAGCCCTGCACTACATAGGTATACAATATATATATATATATATACATATCCCAATTCAGGTATATCCCGTATGACACCAAGCTGCCTGTAGGCACGCATGTGGTATCACGTCCCAATATATTCTCCCCCAAACACATACATACTACACATAAAAAAAATGCATGAAACCCTACCATAGCACATGTATGGTCTCTTAGATTGTGCCTTTAGCCAGTACATATATCCCACACACAAATAAACCACCACACAATAATATAAATGATGCAAATGAATGAAATGCAATGCATATCCCGTTCTTTTCCATGCCATACTGAAGTCTAGCCTCAATGGGCATGCATACCCAATGACACCACTTAGCGATATTACACAATGGGTAGCTTCCCACTTCCATTTCCCTTTCATTTCCACTTTTCCATAATATAAATATGTAAATGAATATATGCAATGCACCCACACAAATATCACAATCAACCCTCTATTCCCATCCACACATTCCACACAATAATACATTTAATAAATAAACGTATATAAAACAATATAAATATATATATACATATATGTATATCTGTATATAGGAAAGCTAGATAGATCCCTCACCTGGATTCCACGCTCTCGGTGCTCTCGCTTTGTGCCTTGACCATCCTTATTGTAATCAGGCAAAAATCAGTCAACGTTACAAAATAGAGAAATTCCTCTACCACTAATCCTGACCTTTACCCAATTCTTCAAACATAACTCTCAATAGATTATTAATCTCTAAATGAAAATACCATTGGAAAGTAGACTCAAAGAGCTTTCTAATGATATAAAGTTTGTATAAAATGGAGTCCAGATGAGAGAGTTATGGCCGATTGAAGATTAGCCCAAGTTCCTTAGCACAGATTGCACCTGGGCGCCAAGCCCTTATTCTTCCCCAAAAGTTCTTGAACCTTGGCACTTGGATGCCACGATCGTAATCCTTCATGATTCTTCTCGGATTTGGCCCAGATCCGGCTAAATCTCCACTGTTTTCCATTATTCCTTCCATAGGATATCTTTCTTGATGTCTAAGGAGTATTTAGACACAAAAGCCCTAATTTTCATTGAGAAATGAAGCTGTAATCTTGATTTATCCCATGTACCCTTAAAACTAGAAAATAGGAAAAAGCTTGAAAAATAGGAATTCCTACCTCAATTCCTTACTTTCGCTACATTGCTAGGCTCTTAGAGGCTCGCCTTATCCCCTGAGATCTGTCCCCTAAAGCCCAATTGAGGATTTGGAGTGAAGAGAGAGAGCAGAGAGAAGGAAGAGAGAAAAAGAGGAGAAAGAAGGTGAAGAGAGAGAGAGGAAAGGAAGAAATGAGGAAAAAGGGGTGAGGCCACCTATATATACTCACCCGAGGTGAAATTACTGCGTTGCCCTCCAATTGACCCTCAGTCATGACTGGTAAAAACAAATCCGTAATATCCCACCTTGGATGTTTCTAAACCCTAGGTGCCCTATAATTTTTCTTATTTTACTTTAGTCCCTATTTGTATCTAACCTGTTTCTTAACTCCTTTGTTACCCTCGGTTCCACCAATACATTCCTCGACTCTCTACCACTCAATTATTCCATAACCTTGCCACTTCTAAGCCTCACATTTTCTTCCATATGCCACGAAAATATTTCCTCCACCCGAAATATTCTATAAAATTAGCTTTACATAATACTCAAAAATCATGAATTTTTCAGGGTATTACATTCTTCCCCCCTTTTTGAATGTCTATTTGATATTATCATTCTCCCTCCAAAACTTCATACATGATGATATCAAATAGATATTCATCATTACTGGTTCTTTATGCAACAACTTCCCTTTGACTGAACAAGAACATTTCTCCCACTAGGGCATCCATCCAAAAAGATAGGACTGCACCATTTCTTGCCATCCTCCGGTATATCTTTTCTTACCTTAGAGAAGGGTAGAGAAGTTCTCACAGAACTTCCCCTCTTTTAGCTCTGAGCCAAACTTAAAGTACATCTCACTCACCCTACTCATTAAGCTTCTGCAGCCCACTCTAATACCACTAGGGAATACCTCTATTAGAGATTTCCCTATCTCACATTTTGGATCACTGCACGTACAATCCAAGCGCTTCTTAAACCATGACCTCAAACCTCTACATCGAGTGTCAACTCGCTGACTACCATAGGGGTGATCTACTCGATAATATCCACTCTCATAATCCCACGCATACCTACTCCTCAATCATAAATAACTCATAAATGTCATGAGGATACACCTATAGTAAAAGTGTCGATGTTCTTCTAATGTGATATCTGAATCTTTCAGGAACTGTTTTAAGAACTTCCTCCTGAACTGTTCCCATCCCTCATGTGAGAATTTGGGATCCTACCATTGCTCACTTCATCCCTCTCTTAACCAATAGCTCGTCCTTTCCTAATAAGGACGAAGCTGATCTTCCATGAATTTGTAATTCATTGTTTGTGTAGTCTTTGTACTGTGGGAGCACGATTTCTACACCTACTAACCCATTTCCTCCTTTAGTGTCTCTCACACTACTCATCCGAATTCCTTCATAGGATTCTACTTCATCATTTTTACTGCTTGTCAAGCCTTTTCATTCTTTCCCTATCCTTTTCTTGGCTCAACTAAGCTCTTACCAAAGAGCATACCCACAAAGCTCTACTTCTTCAAGATTATCATCACTTCTCCATGCTTCCATCTTGCCGCATCCACCCTTATAGCTCTAGAATGCTCGTGCCTCATACCACTTGGGATGTGTCACAAACATATAAGAGGTAGAGCTGGACGTTTGAGTCAGTCATAAGCTCAAATGCATCCTTTAGAAAGAACATGATAAAAAATAAAGAAAGACATATCCGACAGGACCTTCGGTAGAGCTGTCTCTCTATAGTTGTACCATGGTTCACAACGATAAAGAAGGACCCATTAAGGTTACCTTACTCTATAATCAATAGGAGACCTACACCTTAATTCGTAAACCACAATCACTCTGATACCATATTTGTCACGACCTGCTAGCCTAGTTCATGACTGGCACAGACAGTGTGTTACAACACTGCCGCAAGCCTAGATTCTAGGCATAGGATCATTGGTGGACTACATGATTATAGAATACACTAGAGAAATATAATAAAATATATTACATTATCCCAAACAATAGAGAGGCATCCTTGATTCACGAACCCTCGACTTGACCACCCTTGCATACCTATAACTTGAGGGGGTGAGTCTAAACCACGAACTCACCACTATTAGTCCTACACTACATAGATATATAGAATATATATATATATATATCCCAATTCGGGAATATATCCCATATGACACCAAGTTGCCCATAGGCACGCATATGGTATCATGTCCCAATATATTCTCCTCAAAACACACACATACTACACATAAAAATAAATGCATGAAACCCTACACAAGGGTCTATGCTCCCACACCATATCTTAAGAGTGTTATCGACGTGGGTTGGCATTCCCTGAATTATCACTCAACAAATTCTACTATGTATCGGCCTCTTGGTTCATATCCATAACCATAACACATGTATGGTCCCTCGAATTATGCCCTTAGCCAGTACATATATGCCACACAAAAATAAATTACCACATAACAATATAAATGATGCAAATGAATGAAATGCAATGCCTATCCCACTCTTTTCCATGCCATATTGAAGTCTAGCCTCAATGTCCATGCATACCCATTAACACTACTCAACGATATTACACAATAGGTAGCTTCCCACTTTCATTTCCCTCTCATTTCTACTTTTCCATAATATAAATATGCAAATGAATATATGAAATGCACCCACACAAATATCACAATTAACCCTTTATTCGCATCCATACATTCCACACAATAATATATTTAATAAATAAATGTATATAAAATAATATAAATATACATATATATATACGTATATGCATATCCACATATAAGAGAGCTAGATAGATCCCTCACCTGGATTCTACATTCTCGCCGCTCCCTCTTTGTGCCTCGACCATCCCTATTGTAACCAGTCAAAAATCAGTCAAGGTTACAAAATAGAGAAATTCCTCTACCACTAATTCTAACCTTTACCCATTTCTTCAAACATAACTCTTAACTGGTAATGAATCTCCAAATGAAACTTATACCATTGGAAAGTAGACTCAAAGAGCTTTCGAACAATATAAAGTTTATCCAAAACAGAGTCTGGATGAGAGAGTTATGGCTGATTGAATATTAGCCCAAGTTCCCCAACACAGATGCTCTTGGCTGCCAGGCCTGGCACCTGGGCGTCCAACAAGTGCCTGGCGCCTAGGTACCAAGCCCTTTTTTCTTCCCTAAAAGTTCTTAAACCTTGGCGCCTGGGCACCACGATCACCATCATTTGTGATTCTTCTTGGATTTGGCCCAGATTCGGCCAAATCTCCATCGTTTCCATGATTTCTTCCATAGGATCTCTTCCTTGATGTCTAAGGAGTATTTAAACACCAAAATCCCTAATTTTCATTGAGAAATAAAGCCGTAATCTTAATTTTGCCCCATATACTCATAAAACTAGAAAATAAGAAAAAGCTTGAGAAATAGGAATTCCTACCTCGATTCCTTGCTTTCCCTACATTGCTAGGCCCCTAGAGGCTCACCTTATTGCCCAAGATCTGTCCCCTAAAGCCAGGTTGAGGATTTGGAGTAAGAGAGAGTAGAGAAAAGGAATAGAAAAAGAGAGGAGAAAGAAGGTGAAGAGAGAGAGGAAAGGAAGAAATGAGCAAAAAGGGGCGGGGCCACCTATATATACTTGCCCAGTGTGAAATTACTACGTTACCCTCCAGTTAACCCTCAGTCATGACTGGCAAAATTATCAGTAATATACCACCTCGGGTGTTTCTAAATCCTAGGTGCCCCATAATTTTCCTTATTTTACTTTAGTCCCTATTTGTATCCAACTTGTCTCTTAACTCCTTCGTTACCCTCGATTCCACCAATACATTACTCGACTCTCTACCACTCAATTATTCCACAACCTTGCCACTTCTAAGTCTCAGATTTTCCTCCATGCGCCATGAAAAATATTTCCTCCACCCAAAATATTCTATAAAATTAGCTTTACGTAATACCCGAAAATCATGAATTTTCCAAGGTATTACAATTGTAAGGTAAGAAACTGTCATATTCTCTTTGGTTCTCTCAAAACTATATAATTTTTATGTAATGGTTACCTTGATTTTATTGTGAAAATGGAAAGTTGGGTTACTATGGGTAGCCGAGGGCATGGATAGTTTATATTTTTTATTTGGGTGAGGGTGAAGGAGAGTAATTAGGATTAAGGGAAGTAGAGGGCATATGGTTGAATATTGGATCTTTTTTGTTATTAAGTATGGTTTCTGTTATTATTGGATAGGTGGACCTTGTGTAAGTTATATGACTTTAGAAAGATAATTTATGGGTTATTATTATTTTTTGGGAATAATAACCTGGGAATTTTGGAAGGTTGAACAATTGAGTTGGGTGTGTGCTTTGAAATTCTGGGCTATTAGATGATAATTTTAGAATGGTTTTAGCATCAAAATAATTAAGTGTGAGATAGTAATTTACTCTATTTTATGCTACCAAATTTGTTGGGCCGAGAAGGGTTTAAATAATTATACAGCAAACTGTTTTGCGCTACAGTCATTTGAAGAGGATGAGGAAATTCTAATTTATTCTTTATCATCCCTAATTATATTTTAGGATGCTCGTAACCCTTGATATCATGTGGAAATTAAGAATGCTGGTGGAAACTCAAAATACTGATTCTTCCTTGTTCTTGTAATATGGCATTGGCTCAGGTGAGTAGCTAGCTCACTCTCGACTATTTTCTAAGGCTTGTCACTACATGCTAAGACATGCCATGTGAATGAGATGACAAAGATAGACCTTAATCAAAGTTTATCTAGGATAGAAATTGTATGGTGAGGAATATGTTTAAAATGGGTTAGATAGAAATTATTCAAGTGTAGAATGCAAACCACAATTAGTAATCTATTGATTTCAACTTGTTCATGTTAGCATCTAATGTGCTTGTTTTTCTTTGACTTGTTTTTGATACATAGCAAATTCCTATTAATTGACCAATGGTTGAATGTTGCAAATCTTGTGATGCTATATGAATACCATAAGTTCAGTCCTGAAAGGAGTGGAAAATTATGTAGGTATATGTATGTAAAAGTATGTGTATATGAATATATATATCCATTTTATAATATGCCTACATTAGAAAGTGTGTATGTGTATACATACCTAGTAACCACATGAGCAATGTGTGTGATGAGAGGTATACATGTACACACATATATATGGTACAAATATATATACAATTTCACTGAGTGAATCCGAAAAGATGTGTAAGTATATATGTGCATGTATTGGACACATAAATTATGAATGAAGGATATGCATATACATAGACACACATCAATCTCCCAAGTTGATAATTGAGGGACTTGATATACATATATGTATATATACAAAAAATATGTAGTTTGAAAGAATTCGCATGATATTAACTTATTGTGACTAAATAGCAGTGAAATTCATGATATGCATACTTGATGGAAATGTGTTGTTATGAGATTATTGGATGTTATTGCTGAGAGTTATGCCCAAATTATGATTGTGATGTATGTAAAAATGGTGTTGTATGCTTGGTGTGCAGTGTGGAATATGGTTATGTGGAAATCCCATGAGTTTTATGCATTATGAAAGTTGAATAATAGATGTATTGATATTATGGTGCTTGATATATGTGAATAAACAAATGTGAATTTGTGTGTCGTGGATTTGATGGGATATAAATTATGGTGGTGCGGCATGCATTTATGTAAGATAATGTGGAACATGTCATAAGTATTTATGTTTATGGTGCATAACGTATGATGATATCATATGAATTGTGGATGATTAAGGTTGCTCATAAATGTGATTATGGTTGTGTTTGATTGGAAAGGAAAGGCATGGTAGTGCACCCCATGGGATGAGATACATATAGAACGATATGGGTGGTCTCTTTTTATTAAAGCGATAAAGGTAGATGCGATGTGAGCCACAAGCAACGATCCACTAATACTGTAGATGACTCGGATGGTCTAGGATATGTGTGAATTATATGGCTGTTGTGTTCTTGTTTGATTTGGATGTAGATAACCCAACTTGTATTCTACAACATATGTGAAATTGATTACCAATGTATTGTCTTTGATGTAGCAATTGTTCTGGATGTTGTTAAATGAAATTACATGTATATATATGTTTATATTGCTACTTGCATATTTATTACATTCCCTCAATTGTAGTTGTGCAAATCATTGTCGATGAGTGATTGAAGCATGTTGAAAGAGTATTGGGATGTATAGGTATGTTAATCCATTAGATGGGAAATCTCTTTCATTATCATTGATTTGTGCATGTTGGAAAGTATATAGCGCTAGTTCTTTTTTTTGGAGTATAGCTATCTGCTTATTGAGTCAATGACTCATCCTATTCTGTTTAACATTTTAGAGAGGTAACCAATGAGATATTCAACATGAGGAGTAACGGAGTCAAGACCTCTATTGTTCTTAGGGTTAATTTCATGTTCCATTCATTCTTTTTCTTCTTCATTGAGCACTCTAGAGTTGCTTTGTAGTCTGATAGGTTCCCTAGGAAGATTGGGTTTATGTATATTGGATATTTATATTTTAGCCTAAATGTTGTACCTTGTGTTTATATATTTGACTAGAATATAAAATGTAGTGGTGAGGATTTTCTTTATTTTCTCTATTATTGATGTTGGTTGGTTCTAGGTGTGGGGAAGCTTCTTTAGGTTCATATCTGGCAACTTTTATGTGGTAATCTTGGGCGGCATTGAGGTGAGTGGATGACCATGCCTTTTTAAGTTTTTATTTAAATTGGCCAAGTCAATATAAATCTTATTCACACCACAGTTAGTAATTCTTTAATGAAATTATCTAGTTAGTGTAAATAACTAGACTAAGGGATTTCATTGAATGATTGTGGAAATTAATTGTGGGAGTTATTTTGTAGGATTTAATTTGTGGGATTTATTTTATGAATTTGGAAGTTTATGTTTATTTATATTTCTAATTAATTATATTAATTAGAAAGTAGAATTATGAATGGAATAATTACTGTTGTTGTGGTGTGGAATGTATATGGAATTAGAGGATTTATTGTGGTATTGTGTTGTGTGAATGCATTGCATATCATCATCTGCTCATTTATATTGCTTTTGACAAAGAAAAGAAAAGAAAAGAAATGTGGAAAGTAGACGGTTGGTCTTCTGCAAGATATGGATATATTCAAAGGTATGTACCTTTGGAATACATTCATTGAGGGTTGGTCTTCAATGGGTAGCAAGAAGAGTGGGAAATGCGCATCATGCATAATACATTGCATAATGCATTGCATAATACATTTTGGAGTGGATGTTTCGGAGTGGATGTTTATTTATGCTTTTTATGCATTTGAGAATTGTTTATGAATTCGCTTGTGAGATTGTAGACTCACATAAGGGTTGCGGATTGTGGTTGCAGGGTAAGTATGCTATTTATATTCTTTTTACTGATAAGTACTGATTCTGTGTGATCTAATTATTATAGTGAAGCTGGTATTTGTACTTGTGCTCTATTTCATTGCACAGTCATTTACTCACTGGGTTTTTATAAAACTCACACTCTCTGTTGTTGTTTCAGATTTAGCAGCTAAGGAGGTTGGGGAAACCGCTGGAGTTTAGCGGCTTGGAGATATACTCCACTTAGTCGGTGGGTTCTTAAGGAACCAAGTTCTGGGCTCTCTGTTATAGAATGCTCTGTAAACTTATAGGCCACCTAGGTCCTGCTGGGTTGAGGGGTTTATTTATTGTAAATGTATTTTACTCTGTAAATTTACATTATGCATAGTTGTGGATTATTAGGATTACATTGAAATATTTGAGTTACCACTGAGGTATCCCTTAGCTGTATATTAAATAATATGTCAAATTTTCAGGGTGGTACAAAATGGTATCAGAGGGGAAGTTTGTTTAGGTCTCCTATAGATTACAGAGCAAAATCTACTTTGTGAGCCCTTCCCCATTGTTGTGAACCGCACTGCACAACCATAGGATTAGGTCTCATAAAAGACATTATAGGATGTTTAGTACCTTTTATGACTTGCTCCTTGATGGAGTTAGTCAGAGTTTATTTTATTAACTTGAGAAGTACTTGTTCTCATGTGTAGGTTTTTGGCTCATGGAGGAGGAGTAATCCTCATAGCACTGGGAGCTTATGAGCTCAAAATATGGGTTTGAGTGAAAATGTATTGTGGAAATATATTGTGTGGAACTATATATTGTAGAAACATGGGTTATCCGTGTAGCGTGCGATTATCTGAGATAGTTTATTTCATATTCGGTATGTTGTATTGGGTAAATTTATCCGTTTGATGGAATGTAGACATAGATATATTCATATATATATATATATATATATATATCTATATTTCTAGGTCATAAATGGTAAGAGTTAGACCGGTATCATCAGTTACTAACTCGAAAGGTATGGTGATTTTTAGTTTGCTAGTGTGTAATGATGGTATGAATATTTGCACCTTGTATCATTGCTAGTGGGGAAAACTTGCCAAGGTTTTAAATTTTGGAGAAGGGAAGTCTGTGCATGTGTTTGAGGGAAAATATTCATTATATATTTTAATGAATTGTGGAAAAAGGAAGGTTAGTTATAGCAGTACGGTTTTGTCATGAGTATGGAATTCATACTCACGGAGTGTGTGGGCACTCTTTACGACTTAAGTGGTTAATTGAGTAGAATGATAGGTTTGAGAGTTTGTGAGGCAACATCTACGTGGATTTGTGTAGGATCCATTTTCCAAGGCATTGGTAGTGTCCTAAGAGGGTCGAATATGGTTGTGTGCTAGAGATGGGAGGATGATCTTGAGAGGAAGACTGAGGACTAGGATATAGGTTACATTATGGGGGATTGACATCGAGGTGGTTATGTTAATTTGAGTTTAGGTGTGTACTCGATCTAATATTCCAAGTTGATGTTGGCATTATTGTTTTCAGTTGAGAAAAGCCAAGGCATATGTGGTGAGGCAGACCAAGTGTTAAAAAAAATGTGTTGGAAGGTAAGTTGTCAGTTCTTTAGGGTCAACTACTTGTGTTGTACCCGTCTAGCTGAGGTCTATTAGTGGTGGAGTTATGAGTGGCAAATACATTTAGTTCAATAAGATCAGTCTAGAAAGGGAAGGACTTGCGGGACAAGTCCTAGGTGGTAGATTGGATGAGGATTCTGTATGTATGGAGTATGTTAAAAAAAAGGAAAATTTGGTGATGTTGTGCCCGTTTGGTTAACTGGAAGTCCGTAGATGGTACTATTGTTTGGTGAGTAAGATTCGGTAGGTAGGATTAGTCTTAGAAGGAAGAGGAAGACTTTCGAGAAAAGTTCTCAGTAGTTGTTCAACTGATGATATGGTAGGTGTGGGTGAAAGAATGCATGAGTTTTTAAACTAAGGAGTTCAGGTGGAGTAGAAGGCGAGTTACGAGATAGTATGAAAATCTCGTGATCTTAGAATGGTTGGAGTAAGCGGCAGGCTTTTGGCAGGTGTGCCATTAAGTTTGAGAGGAGGTAGTGGTGAATGTGTAATGTTTGGGGATAGTAGAAAGTTTCACTTACTTTTCTATTATGTAGGGAGGTTTAAGAATATAAGGTACTTACATATCGGCAGATATGTAATACGCTTGGACAAGTACATACGGCCAAGTGGGTTGAGGGGGAAAGTTAAGTATGTGAGCATTAGGGGGGTTGTTACGAGTCGAGAGTAAAGAGATCATGCAGTGAATGTGGCCTAGGGTGAGTTTAGGTTAAACCTAAGCTCCTTGGTGTTAGAATGAGTTCGTAGACATTAAGTGTGTCCCTTTAAAAGAAAATATGTAGGGAAATGTGATTTCACGTATAAGCATATATGGAATGTACATATATGTGTGATTACGTAAGATCTCAAGTGAAAGCTTGTGAGGTTAGGATGATCTTTTTGGGACATATAGACCTGAAGAATGGAATCAATGGTTAGTAGCATACAATTAAGATCTTAGAATTAGTCATTTCCACAACGTACTTTCAAGTACACTTTTTCTCGTGGAAGGAGTTGTGAAGCCATAGAGATCAACACCTACTAAATGGCTCGTGAGGATTGGCCACTAGGTGAGGTTATGTGAGAAGGCCCAGTTATTTTATAAGAGTAGGTTTACTAATAGGAAGATAAGAGGTAAGTTTTAGTAGACTTATTAGTAATTGCATGGTTTGATGGTAGGTTTTGGCCAGTAGGTCATTGTGTTGGCAGTCTAGGGTTTGATCTTAGTAATATTTTATTAGGTCATGTTTGCACCCAATAAATTGAGGCTTAAGATAGACTTGGTGCACCCTTAGAGTCTGGTAAGACTCACAGATAAGGTTTGCACTATTGGAATTAGATGAGGAATTCATTGCATGGGCTAGTTTTCAGGATAGACTTCCCTGTGATTTTAGCCAATTGTCGTGATAGAGAACCAAGTGCTAATATCCAGGAAGAGATGGAGAATGAGATCAGTTTCTGTTGGAATTTACTGTGTTTATTTTGCTGAATTTAATTTGTGGTGTAGGAACTGAGTGGTGTACTCCAAAAGTCAAAAACCAGTGGTTATGGCACATAAACTAGGACCAAAAGGAATGCACATGAAAGCTAGAAGGCTTGAGAGAAGGGAATAGGGAACTGTGGTTGCTTGCGTCACTTCTTGTATATTTAATATATGTTTTGGTTTGATTTATGTGGAATTGTTATGAGATCTCAGGGTATACTCTTGAGATCAAAATGGCAGTTGTCGTTATTTGGCAGAAGCCAAAGCTTGGGATGGGAATCATACCAGAGAGGTAGTACGCCTATAGGCGGAGTTACAGCCTTCGAGTAATATGGTGTCTGCAGGTTGGAATATTACCTACAACAGGGGAACTGTCTTTAGGTAGGTCATTTATATTTTCTTTATGTATATATTCTTTACTCTTGTACCTTATGTGTGTGAATTTTTGGTTTTGTACTCTTGGTGTGAAGTATTTAATTTATAAGAATAATGAGTGAGAAATAACATATAATAGTGTCAATATCACACTCTATGGAAACCATGAGCAAGATACCATAATATGTGTATTCTTCCGGAGTAACCGGAACTCTTATAGGGTAAAATTTGCCGAGGACATTTATATTTTTATGCATATATGCATGTATGTTTGTGGAGTTGATTCATGTATAAACTGAGTGGTGGAGCAACTTATATGTAGTAATTAATTAAACCACTTTAAGATTTCTAAATTTGTTGTGGTAGTAGTTACCGGAATATCGTAGGTATAACATTCCGGGGCATTATACGAGAGATTATGTGTTTTGGGGTTTTGAATTATTAGGGTAATTTATTCACTTCTATATATATGAGAAGTTATAGAGCTCCATGATATACTAGAGCGGTATAACAACTAGAGATATTAATTATCGCTTTAATTTTAAAGACTTGAGGTTTTATTATTTGCAACGTATATACTTTGGTCTTTGGTAGTGGTTGTAAAATTTCATTTCTTGTCATTTGATGTGTGCCTTTCAAGTGTTGTGGTAAATTTTTGAATTCAGGGACCAAATTCTTTTAAGAGTGGTAGAATGTAATACCCGCCAATTTTATATTTATATAATTGACGGTATTACGGTGTTTTAATGTTATTGCAGAAATAATGCTAATTTTTAATGCAATATTTAATAGTGTTGTTTTTACTCTGTTATTTTCAATTAGTTAATTTTCATGAATTAGAGGAATACTTTCGGGTAATTAATTTATGGATTTGATATTATTTGATTGGATTGGGTATTTTATCGTGTGGTGGTATTTTCTATTATGTATGGAAAATTGTGAAAGATGGATTAATTGGAACTAATGTAATTAATTGAAATTTTATTTGAAGTGGGTCAAGTGGGTCGGATATAGGTCCATGAGTTGCCCCATGACCCACCACACTATAAAAGGGTTTTCCACCCTTTTTCCTTCATTTTCCAACTTAGGGATTTTGGGGTTCTGGTGAAAACCCATTTTCTCTCTTCTCTCTCCAAAACCCATTTTCTCTCTTTTCTCTCCTCTTCCAACTTTGTTTTCTACTGATTAAACTTCGGTTTCTAGTTGCTATTCGCATCTCAGGACAATTCTAGGACTAAAGGTAAGATTACATCTCATTAATCTCCTCTAAATTCTTGAATTTGTCCAAGCCCTAGATTTTGAGGAAGTTTTGGAGCTTTTCATGAAAACTTTGTCTCTTTGCCTCCTTTCTTTGATTGGTTCAGTTGGTTTTGTTATAATATTGTTCATGGTGACAAAACAAACAAGTTTCATGGATTAGAATCCAAGAACATGTTCTTGAGAGATTTTTAAAGAATTTGGGGAAATCCATGAAATTCATTTGTTTTGAGTTTTAATTGTTCTAAATTGCTTCATGAACATTGTCTTGGGTTGAAAAATCAAAGAAAGAAGACAAGGGATGTAAAGGATGGATTTTTGGAGGATTTGTCCCCCAAATCCATGAAGAACAGCTCAAGAACATAAAGAACCCAGATCCTAGCACCTAGGCACCAGGTGTGGTGCCCAGGCGCCAGATTTGTGTGTTAGAAGAGGTGTTCTGGTGCCCAGATGCCAAGTGTGGCGCCTAGGCACTAGGGTTTGTGTAAAACATGTGCGTTTCGGGCGCCCAGGCGCTGGGCATACCGAGGGCCCTTGGTCCATTTTCAAATGGCCATAACTACTTCGTCCGGACTCCGTTTTCAACAAATTTTATATCTTTGGAAAGCTCTTTGAGTTTACTTTCCAATGGTACAAGCTTTATTTAGAGATTATATACTAGTTACGAGTTATGACTAATTGAGTGACCAAATGTCAGGGATAGTGGTGAGGATTTTCTTTATTTTATCTATTATTGATGTTGATTGGTTCTAGGTGCGGGGAAGCTTCTTTGGCTTCATATATGGGAACTTTTATGTGGTAATCTTGGGCAACATCGAGGTGAGTGGATGACCATGCCTTTGTAAGTTTTTTTTTTAAATTGGCCAATTCAATATAAATCCCATTCACACCACAGTTAGTAATTCTTCAATGAAATTCCCTAGTTAGTGGAAATAACTAGACTAAGGGATTTCATTGAATGATTGTGAAAATTAATTTGGGATTTATTTTGTGGCAGTTATTTTGCAGGATTTGATTTGTGTGATTTATTGTATGAATTTGGAAGTTTATGTTTATTTATATTTCTAATTAATTATATTAATTAGAAATCAAAATTATGAGTGGAATAATTACCGTTGTTGTAGTATGGAATGTATGTGGAATTAGAGGACTCGTTGTGGTATTGTGCTGTGTGAATGCATTGCATATCATCATCTACACATTTTTATTACTTTTGAAAAAGAAAAGAAAGGAAAAGAAATGTGGAAAGCAGAGGGTTGGTCTTCTACAGGATGTGGATATATTCAAAGGTGTGTGCCTTTAGAATACACTCATTGAAGGTTGGTCTTCAATGTGCAGCGGGAAATGCGCATCATGCATAATGCATTTTGGAGTGGATGTTTCAGAGTGGATGTTTATTTACACTTTTTATGCGTTTAAGAATTGTTTTTAAATTGTCTTGTGAGATTGGAGACTCACATAAGGGTTGTGGATTATGGTTGTGGGGTAAAGTATGCTATTTATATTCTTTTTATTGATAAGTGCTAATTGTGAGCGCTTTGATTATGGTAGTGAGGCTGGTATTTGTACTTGTGCTTTATTTCATTGCACAGTCATTTACTCACTGAGTTTTTATAAAACTCACACTCTCTATTTTTTTTTTCAAATTTAGCAGCTGAGGCTGTTGGGGAAACAGCTGGAGTCTAGCGGCTTGGAGGTATACTCCACTTAGTCGGTGGGTTCTTAAGGAACCAAGTTTTGGGCTCTCTGTTATAGAATGCTCTGTAAACTTATAGGCCACCTAGGTCCTGCTGGGTTGAGGGGTTTATTTATTGTAAATGTATTTTACTCTGTAAATTTACATTATGCATAATTGTCGATTATTAGGATTACGTTGAAATATTTGGGTTACCACTGAGGTATCCCTTGGCTATATATTAAATAATATGTCAAATTTTTGGGGTGAACATCACTGCTATTGTTATGGAAGGACAAGTGGCCGCTCCCAACTTACCTAAGGCACCTGCTTCTGTAAATGTGCCACAAGTACCTCCACCCACTCCAGGGAAAGAAATAGGTGGAGAGGCAAAGGTACAAGCTTTTCTTAAGTTGAAACCGCTTGTGTTCTCTGGGAAGGATCTTAATGAGGACTCCTAATGGTTTCTTGATGGGTGTGAAAAAGCATGTGTGGCCTTAAAGTTGTCAAGTGAAGCTTCTGTGGAGGTGTCCACCTTTAATTTACAAGGGAAAGCTCATGAATGGTGGAAGATATGGAAGATTGATCATCCCCTCAATGCCTCCTTGAGGTCTTGGGAAGAATTTTCAAGGACCGTCATGGAGAGATTTGTTCTGGTAAGTCTAAGGGTATCAAGGGCCCGAGAATTTAAGCATCTAGCTCAAGGGTCTATGACGGTTGTTGAGTATGAAATCAAATTCAATAGGTTGTTGAAGTAAGCACCATACATGGTGCGAAACGAGAGAGAGAAGATTCAACGGTTTATCTTCGGTTTACAATATCCCTTATGTCAATTTGTGGGGACCCAGCCATATGGAAACATTTTTGAACTTCTCGGCTGCTGTCGATAATGATCAGATGATGGAATTGGGCAAGCAAAAGAAGGATAATTTCTAAAAGAAATGCAAGAGGGGATTTGAAGGAAATTTCCTAGTCATAATGGAACTTTTGGATCTTTCAGATCCCAATCTAGGGTACAAGCATCATCTGTGGCCCTTTCCCTATCAATACAGCCTTCGGCCCATACTCCATAGCGGCAACTGATACCCCAAGGGAGACAACCATCAATAAATCAGGAGTTCGCTCAATAAAGGCACAATAAGCCTCATTGTCTGAATTATATGAGGTCCCACACTGGTATTTGTCATGGAAAGGAGGGGAGCTACTTCTCCTGTGGTCAGATAAGGCATAGGTGGAGGGATTGCCCACAACTGGGGATGAGTTCAGGGCAAGGTTCAGCCTACCCATTACATCCTTAGACCAATTTCACTCCTATCAATAGAGCCCCCACATCTTCCTCTGTGGGCCAAAGTGGGATAGGTCGAGGGTGGTGGTAAAGGCTAGGGTGGTAGAGGTCAGTTTCAAATGGGGCATAGTTCAGCTTGAGTGTACGTTCTCACCAATTAGGATGCACAGTCATCTAACGAGTTATTACAGGTATTCTTCCCATCTGCTCATTTGATGCTCATGTGCTTTTTGATCCGGGTTCAACCTACTCCTATGTTTATCCTGTGTTTGCTTGATGCTTTTCTAGAAAGCCGGCTATCTTGAAAAGACCTTTTAGTGTTGCCACCCGATGGGGGAAACCTTACTCATACAATTTGGTTACCATCAATGTTATATGTCTATGTGTGGAAGAGATACCATGGCAAATCTGCTGTTGTTAGAAATGTTAGATTTTGATGTGATCTTAGGCATAGATTAGTTAGCATCTTGCCATGTCATGGTGGATTGCCACCAAAAATTTGTAAAATTTAATGTACCGGGAGGTAGGTCCTTTGTTTTTCAAGGTGACCGGAGTGAAGTACTCAATAACATTATTTCTATGCTTAGTGCCCATTGATTGCTGAAGAAAGGATGCCAAGGGTATTTGGCCTTTGCGAAAGATATAGAAAAGGAAAATACAAGCATTAATAATGTATCTATGGTAAATGAATTCTAAGATGTGTTTCTAGAAGAATTGCCCAGTCTACCTTTAGATAGAGAAGTTGTATTTGTTGTTGACGTATCGCCAGGGACTAAACCCATTTCTATACCACCTTACCAAATGGCTCCACCAGAGCTAAAGGAACTCAAGGAACAACTTCAAGATTTACTAGACAAGGGATTTGTTCCGCCAAGCACTTCACCTTGGGGTGCACTGATACTCTTCGTGAAAAAGAAGGACGAGACTCTGAGGCTATGTATTGACTAAAGTCAATTTAATAAAGTAACAGTGAAGAATAAGTATCCCTTAACTCGAATAGATGACTTATTCAATCAACTTCAAGGTGCTCAGTGCTTTTCAAAGATTGACCTAAGGTCGGGATACCACCAGCTTAAGATTAAGGTCAAAGACATGCCTTAGATGGCTTTTAGAACCTGTTACAGTCACTATGAATTCTTTGTGATGTCCTTCGGACTGAAAAATGCTCCTACTACTTTCATGGATCTCATGAATAGGGTTTTCAAACCCTTTCTGGATAAATTTGTAATTGTGTTCATTGATGATATCTTGGTGTACTCTTGGAGCTTAGAAGAACATGAGCAACATCTTTGAATTGTGTTGCAGACTCTTAAAGAAAACCAATTATTTGCAAAATTCTCTACATGTGAATTTTGGATGACTCAAGTGGCATTCTTAGGTCACATCATCTCTAAAGATAAAATTCAAGTAGACACAAGCAAGGTGGAAGTAGTGAGATAGTGGTCCCAGCCAAGTACAGTGACGGAGGTATAGAGCTTTTCAGGACTTGCAGGTTACTACCGTCGATTCGTGAAGGATTTCTCTCAAATCACAACCCAACTCACTAAGTTGACATGGAAAGGAGTTAAGTATGTATGGATTGAGTCTTGCGAAGAAAGTTTTTCCAAATTGAAGGAGTGCTTGACAACAGCCTCAGTACTCACTCTTCCTAACAGACCAAGAGTCTTTACGATCCATTGTGATGCATCTCGGATAGGACTAGGATGTGTCCTTATACAATATGGGAAGGTAGTAGCATATGCATCTCAATAATTAAAGAAACATGAGCAGATCTACCCGATTCATGACTTGGAGATGGCTACGGCAGTCTTTGCCCTAAAGATATGACTGCATTACCTTTATGGAGAAACTTATGAAGTATACACAGATCACAAAAGCTTAAAGTACATCTTCAAACAAAGAGATCTTAACTTCAGACAACAGAGATGGATGGAATTGTTGTAGGATTATGATTTTTCCATTCTATACCACCCTAGCAAGGCCAACGTGGTAGCCAATGTGCTCAATCGTAAGTCAATAGGGAGCCTTGCTCACATAGCTAAGGTGAGAAGGCCTTGGTGCATGAACTCCATGAGTTAGAGGCTAGTAGTGTATGGTTTGAACTACTAGGAACCGAACCACTTTTGGCCCATATTCTAGCCAAGTCCTCGTTGGTTGAGGAAGTAAAAAGCAAGCAATATGAAGATCCAAAATTTAGCAAGATTCATGATGAGGTGAAAGAAGGAAAAGGAAATGGGTTTTCCTTAGAGGGGAATGAAGTGTTAAGATTTGAAGGGAGGTTATGTGTGCCTAATGTGGGGACCTCAAGGAAGGATATTTTGAGGGAAGCTCATAGTTCAGGTTACTCCGTGCACCCCGATACCACGAAGATGTACCAAGATTTAATATCTTTATATTGGTGGGAAGGTATGAAACGAGATATGGCAGAATTCATAGCAAGATGCCTAACTTATCAACAAGTTAAGGCGGAGCACCAAAAACTGGGCAAGGAACTTCAATAAATTGAAATTCCCAAATGGAAGTGGAAGCATATTACCATGGATTTTGTGGTAGGATTATCATGTACCCTTGCTGGAAATGATTCAATTTGGGTAATTGTTGACCGCTTGACCAAGACGGCCCACCTTTAGTGCAGCCAAATATGCTCAACTTTACGTCAATGAGATTGTAAGGCTACATGGAATGCAAGTCTCTATCATATCAGATCAGGGACCGCAATTTACTTCGCATTTCAGAGGGCCTTCCAAAAAGCCTTGGGAATCCATGTGGACTTACTACTTTTCACCCTTAGATTGATTGATAGTCAAAGCACTACTTTTCACCCTCAGACTGATGGATAGTCAGAGAAGACCATTCAGATGCTTGAAGACATGTTACGACCTTATGTCATGGACTTTGGAGGAAATTGGGAAGCACACTTGAAATTGATAGAATTTACCTATAATAACAGTTACCAAGCAAGTATTCAAATGGCCCCGTTTGAGGCATTATATGGAAGAAAATGTAGATCACCAATAGGGTGGTTCGATATAGGTGAGACAAAGGTCATTGGACTTGACCTAGTTCAGGATGCAGTGATTAAAGTTAAGACCATTCGAGACACATTGGTGACCACCCAGAGTAGGAAAAAATCTTATGCGGATAAATGACGATGAGATCTAGAATTCATGGCTGGCAATATGGTATTCCTCAAGGTTTTGCCCATGAAAAGACCTATGGGCTTCGGAGTGTGAGGTAAGCTCAGTCTGAGATATGTTGGTCCCTATGAAATTTTGGAGGGTAGGTAATATAGTCTATCGCCTAGCCCTACCAATGGAATTAGATGGAGTACATTTGGTATTCCACATATCCATGTTGCCAAAATACCTCCATGATCTGTCTTACATCATTCGTCCCCAAGAGATCATGTTGAATTAGAGCTTGGTTTAAGAAAAAGAGCCAGTAGTGATATTGGATAGACAAGTAAAGAAATTACGATCCAAGGAGATCCCCTCAGTAAAGTTTTTGTGGTGTAACAACTCTCACGAAAAAGCCATGTGGGAGGTAGAGGCAGACATGCGATATAGATACCCGTCCCTATTTGCTTAACTTCAGTTTGTGGATTGAATTTCTTTGAGGGGTTAATACTATAATACCCTCAAATTTCCTATTTTCTTTTTTTTTATTTCTTGGAATTATTATGCATAAATTTGCTAATAATTGTATTTTTTTTATTTTCCCTTTTTATTTACCTTGTGAACATTCTGCTTGGGTTTTACATCTTTTTATTTTATTGGGCATTGTTATACCTATATGAATTGTAGAACTACATTTTTATGTGTGGAAAATTTTATGTTAAAGTATGACTTAGAAATTTCATGCTAAGTTTGAAGGATGGAGTGAGAAAGGACTAAGGAAGGGAAACTAGATAAAATATCTAATCTAAAGAACACTAGTGTGGTGGGTCCCATTATTCTTGAAACCCCCTCTCCTTTCTTTCCCTTTTCCCTTGTGAAAGTGTGTGTGCACGCATCTCCTTTAGCCTTGTCTCTCTCATCTCCTCTTTGTGTGTGTGGCTAGCTGAAGTGTGGTTAGGAGGGAAAGGGGGCTTCTTGCTAATCTGGTTCAAAGGGGAGTCAAGTAAGTGTTCTAGCTTCCACTTACCCTTCTATTTCTTTTTCAAGCAAACCCTAGCTTAGAATTGTTCTCCATTGAGACTTGGGTGCTGAATTTCTTTCTGTTCCATTAATTCCCATGGTGTTTGTTACAATTAATGGATTTGCTAAACATTTGGATAGCATTAATGGTTTGAAAGAAAAAGGGGGTAGGGTCATAAAAACCCTACTAAATGCTTGTAGAGGTAGAAATTGAGATTTTTATGATTCACAACTCTACCTTTGAATTAATTTGGTTTGGGACCTGTTTTCTTATGGCTAATCATCCAAATGTAATACATTTTCAACCATGGGAACCTTGAAACATAAAAGGAGGGAATTTGGTCAATTTTGAGGGGCTTTGTCGTAGAGTTCTATTGTTCTGGTGTCAGGGCACCTGGGCACCCAGCAGACTCTAGAGGCTGAGAGTTAGGGGCTTGGTGCCTGGGGGTTCCCAACAATTTTCTGAGCCCGATAGTTGGAGGCTTAGTGCCTGGAGGCACCACCTAGGTTGCCTCGGGTGCCTTGCATCTGAAAGCTTGTGGAATTTTTGGTTAAGCTGTGGCACCTCATGGTGCCCAGGGGCTACCTCCTGAACTTCTCTCAATTTCTTAAAACTCAAATTTTTCCTTTTGATCCTAGGTGCTTCTATTGTCATCTGATCATCACTTCACATTTGCATTCCATCCTCCATTGTTCGATCTCAGGTGAGGGAGTTAACCATTATCTTATGTCAAGAATAGTATTCATGTATGTAGTCATACATAAGAATCTATGTATTGTGACCCTACTCTTTGAAAGGATTGAACTTACAAATTATTAGAGGTTATTTCCACAAATTGGCATGCTTTGGAATAATCTTATATTATGTTAGCATTAGGAAAGAGACATTGGGACCCTCTGTTTAATAAATTGAATCATTGTAGATGGTTTGAGATAAACTCCTTGTTATGAAAATTTACAAAACTTCATAAATTATGTTGTCCTGGAACGATGGACAAAACTCATTTAATCAAATTGTGCTGGATTGGTGGACAAAACTTCATAAATTATGTTGTCCTGAAATGGTGGACAAAACTCATTTAATCACATTGTCCTGGAATAGTAGATACAATCTATATATGTAAATTAGTGTGTCGGATGTATATTCAAGTGTTTATTTCGGTATAATGGGGACCATATAGGAATGACTATTATTCATGAATATTTTACTTTGAAATTTTGATTATCTATGTTGATGTGTGTATACTACTCCCTCATTCTTAAATAATTAGAGTTGGAGATGGATTTCTACTTTGTCATGGTGACCCTTCCTTGGTGGGAAGTGTGCGGTAAGCTTCTTCTGTGTTTATCTCACTGAGTAAATTACTCAGTTCCCTGTGTGTGTCCTTTGCCGATTTTGTTGTTGCCAGCAAGTCTCTGAGAAAGGAATAGTGGAGTTTCACATCACCCACGTCTTGTTGAGCTTTGGTGATTATCTTTTTTGATTGTTTTGGGGAATTGCACACTGCTCTGTACTCATTAGGACTCCTAAGTCTTGCATGAGCATTCTTTCGAGATTGTGTATTCTTTTGGAAATCAAGACTCATTTGGAAATCAAGATTCATTATTAGACTATGTTTTGACTCTTTCCTTACATTGTTTTATGATTGGAATTAAAGTTTGGAAATATAGATTTAATCTGGTGATTGTATCATTTGACTGATTGTTGGTTAATGAAATGCAATTATGAATATTTTTGCTATAGTAATTTTTATCTTGTGTTATAAAGATTTAGGCTTAGGACTTTGGGATGATTCTCAAACTGTGCCGGTCACCTCCCATGTTGGGTTGTGACAGATACAAACATAAGTACACATAATAGGAATCTCACATTATGATCGCCATCATATTTTCCTTCATGCTATGTTTTGTGTCACGGACTTCATTACTTATATTATGACCTAATCTTGAGTTTATGAAATGAACATAAATAATGAAGAAAATATCTTTGGATTAATAACTGAGTTTGTACGTCTAATGTTAAAGGTGATTGCCTTTAAGGCATCTTTCTAACATAAACAACATTAATCATTCATATCCAAGTATCATTATCCACATTTACCATTCACACAAAATGTCACCATTCACATTCATGTACAATTGTTCATATTCATACACAATTAACCATATTCATGTATAATTATTCACTCATGCACAACTTTCAACATATAGTCCCCTATACTATTTGTCTCCATCGTAAGCCTTCATTTAAACCTGTTATGCATAAACATAAATTGATATTTAAACAAAACACAAGAGGAGTTCTGAAATATATTCATTATATTCATTCAAATTTAATTAAGATTGATCATTCATCAAGGTACATCCATGTTTCTGAACCTTCCTCTTCTCTGAAATACAGCATGACATCAAGAGGAACATAACAAAACATGGATTACACAAAAAGCTTACAAAAGACTGATATGAGATTCAACTAGGCCCAAATCCTAGGTAATCTATTTAGCTACAGAGCTCAACATTAACCTAAAAAAATCCCAAAAAGACTATTGTACCAACCCCTGAGCAAGTGGGATTGAAGATGAAAGGCTCTACTTCTCCTCGCGCGGAGGCTCACCAACAAAATCAGAATCTGCTAAAGAACACACACAAGAAAAAGATGAGTAAAATATACTTAGTGAGGGAAAATAAACAATCCAACAAGCACTTACAGTGTACCATTTGCAATTTACAACAATGTCTGAAAATATCCAATCACAACATCATTCCCATAATTATTCAACCCATCACAAAATAATTATAATGATAGGGATTCACCTTCTGAATAAATGAGAGCCAAAATAGTTTACACAACAGAAGATATATGTCAAGAAGTAGGGAGGGCCGTACAGGCTTCTCGCCACCTTGTTATTTAATCACAAAGAATGAGGGAGGGCCACATAGGCTTCTCACCACCTTGTTATTTAATCACAAAGAATGAGGGAGGGCCACATAGGCTTCCCATGAGTCCTCATCATCACTATCTTGAGATGGCCACACAAGCTCCTCAAATTTGACTCGTGTCTACACACTCATAAAAGTCTCTTGGCCTTTATTAATTTACACGCAACCACATCACTGAGAGGGCTACACAAGCTTCTCGAATTTGTCCTCTTGTCAGGAGTTTAGGAGAGTCACACAGGCTTCCTTTTCTTCTCGAATTTCCTCAAATCTTTCTATTCTTTTTCTAGTTTTTAAAACAAATCAATCAAGAACATGTATTTTCAGCCCAATGCTCAACCAATTTTTCCTATGATGCAAATAACAGTTCAAGAGCAATTTAAAACTATGCCCAAGCTTCTCAATCAGAAATCAACCAGCTCAAACCTAGGGTTTGCTTAGATCCAAAAATGGAGAAAAGAGATGAGATGGTTCCACTTACAAGGAAAAGAGAACACCAAGAAGAAGAGAGAGACCACCAGCAAACAACCAGCAATAGGAAACTCCAAGAAAAGGATGAAGGGAATGGTAGAGTTGGGAGGATGATGCACCGAAAATGAAGGAGCAAGGAAGGGAAAAAGATTAATGAAGAGAAAAAGGAGACTTCAAGAGAATTATTTCCACACTAATGAAATCAAGAAATCCCCTTCCTATCCCTTCTTGACTGACTCCCCCAAATGTCAACAATACTAACACTTAATAAAATTTTAGATAACACATAGTGATTCTATAGTGTTCCAACCTGTATTATCCTAGATTTTAAGGACCCAATTAAAAACTTATTTTGGAAAATGTTGTTTTGTATAATTCTAGCAAAACGGAAAGTAAAGTGTAATATCTGATTAAATTATGAATATTACTATTAAGTATGAAATTTTTTTTATATTAAATATTTAAAAGGACTTATGAGAAGAAAATTTTAAGAAAAAAAGAAAGAGTGTTTAAGAGAAATAACATAATAAAAAAATAAATAAGCAAACAAATAAGAAGAAAAGAATCATAAAATAATTTTGAGATGTGAGAATAAAAATTTAACCATTTAGTTAGGGATTTAATTGAAAAGGTAAAAATAATGGACATCAGCCTTTTTATATTTGAACCAAAAGAGAATGCGTTGGCAGCTTTTGGACCACACACCTGGACTTCACTCTTTCTTCTCAATGCTTAACCGCCTACGATTCTTCAGGAAAGAAGGAGAAACTTCAATCCTTGCCATTTTGCTGTCACACACATTTCCTCTTTTTTTTTTCTTCGTTAGTGAGCCCGAAGTAGAGAAAAGAGAGAACAAAAGAGCCATAGGAGTTTGAATTTTTCTGGACCTTTGGATGGTGACTCGTAGGGCTAAAGTTATGCCAAAAAATATAGGAAGAGGCTGGACTAAGGGCTTGAAAAGAGAAGTGTGCAGTAGAAGAACGAAAAACAGAGGAAGCCAAGCAAATGTAGGAAGCCATCGAGTAAGTCTAAATCTCCTACTTTAATTCATTTTTTTCTTGTTTTAGGATAGGGCTAACCAAAATATATCATAAGAAGATTAAGAATAGACTTTAAGGAGATTAAATCAGTGAAACCAAAAAAAAAATTAAGAACATATAAAACAGAGCATAAAGCCTTGGGTAAGTTAGAATTTCCTGGATTTGGATTTTAATCCATCTCTTTCGTTTATTTTTGGGTAGAATAAATCAAATATGTCATAATCTGAGTTAGAAACAAAATTATGATATTGAACTTGGAGGTCAAACCGACAAAATACAACAGATAGAGACTGACTGAAAAATGCAGAAAACACAACTGATTTAGCATGATATGATTTTTGACTATTTTGAATGATCAAATGAGGCCCTAAAATCTTAAAAAATTTATGACAACTACTTGGGAGGATAAGCGATCAAATTGGAAAGTTTCATGATAATTAGAGAAGATTAACTTGGTAAAATATTGATAAACATAATCAGAATTCCCTGCAGAGGCAAACCTGGGCAGTTTGGGAGTTTGGCTCTGTTTGGGCAACTAAATGATATTATTTTGGCCTACAAATTTTATGACACCTAGCTAGGACATTTCCTATCTCCCTGCAAAATTTTATTGCATTTGGATATGATTAGATAGGTCTAAAAGAATAAAACAACAGCTATATGAAAATATGACAGCTTTGACTTAGGGTCACTAATGAGGTATGTAGAGGGGTCAAACGAGGGAATTTTAATATGAAATTTTTACCATAGCATGTTAGCATATAAATAAGGGTATGTACCAAGTTTCATGATTTTTAAAGCTATAGATTAATACCAGAAATTTTCTCAAATTTAGACCCGAAAGTGGCTTCAAAAAATAATAAGGTTGAGTGTTTGGTAGTCTTTGTTCTAATTTAATGTTGTTTCTTGCTTTACTTGTCCTTATAAGATCTTTGGCATCCTTCTCTAATTTGAAGTGTAGAAACTTAGCTCGGAGTTAAAGTGAGTGGGTTAATGGTGCGTATAATTTATAGCACATAAAATATTCCAGTAAGTATACTGGGTCGCAACAAGTAATAAAGTGATAAGTAGAGTATCGTCCCACAGAGATTGAGGTATCAAATAAAATTCAATTAGGCTAAGTGAAATGCTATTAAGACTTATGAAGAAAATTTCAGAAATTACACAAAAAAGGGGGGTAATGATTGAAACAACGCAATATAAATAACTAAAATTTAAATAACTAAACAGAAAATAAAACAGACAAAAGATATGTAATTGGTCACAAATTCCATGGAATTGTACATCATCATCCTTTCCTTTGAATATTCTTGGCTAATTCTATTATGTAATCTTTAATCTAAAATTCTTAGAAAGTCTTCTAAGACTGAATTATATTAAAATTATAGTTAGGAAGATCTTCACTAATCTATAACTCAAATATAATCTGATCAAGTCCTAATCACATCAATGCCCCGCAATCGCATATGACATGTTATCTCTTGTCCTCCTCATTACAAATATGTAGCAATTGCATGCAGGTATGAATAATAAGCTTCATAGGACAATAAATAAAATAGAACTTTGGCGAAGAAAATACTCATTGGTCCAAATGAATTAAAGTACAATTTCCATTTCATCAAATGACCGACTACACAAGAAAATGAGATTGATTTCGTTGGTCTAATCCGATTAATTCATAGACAAATTAATCTTTTAATCATTGAAGAACAATTCAATTAAATTACAATCCATTCAATATCGGCCAATTTTCTAAAATATGATTGAATCCAAAAGCTTTGAAATTACAATCTAACTTATCCAAAACAATTGACTAAAATCTTAGATCAACCATTCAATTAAGTCATGAAGCTCAAGAAAATTATTCAAGCCACATAAATAAAACTATCCATATCTAGATAATCTAATTTATGGTGGAAATTACAAGGTCAAGCTCAATATCTAGCTAACTCTAGCATAGACATAAAAATCCCAAACTCATTGAAGGTTCATCAAACATTCAAGAGGAAGAATAATCAGTAAAATCCATTCCATTAAACGAAAATGCATTAAAACTGAATATGTTCAACAATAAAGCTTCATAAAACCGAACTACATCAATCCTTAAACTCAGAAATTTACATGGAAGAGAAGGAAAAACATGACAGAAAACAGAAAATACAGCAGAAATCTAAGAAACTATGAAGGAAAATGGAAGAAAAGGAAAGAAAATGGGAGAAGGAGAGCCATTCCCAAGTGGGAAGGCTTCCTTTCCCTCAAACCAAGCTAGAGAGTTGCCTCTATGTTGCTCCCAACCACTGCTGCCCAAGGAAGGCAGAAAAATGGTGCTAGGACTTCCCATCAGAAAAATGACTTAGCCTCCTTAATAAATTTCGATTTTTGCAAATATAAAACTGATCTAACACATGCCTAAAGGGATATTCTGCCCTAGATGCCTCCTTGGATGCCTCTTCCATGATATGGCAGCACTTTGACAGCAAAACAGCAGCAAAATTAATATTTCTGCAGCAGCAGAAAAGTATGGCAGCAGCAGAATGGTATGGCAGCAGTAGCAAAATTAATATTTCTGCAGCAGAAAGTGACAAACAGCAGCAGAACAGCAGCAGAATATCATGGCAAAATTAATATTTCAGCCATGCTTTTCTTGACCTACGAAAATTAATATTTCTGCCCAAAAATTCTGACTACATGGCATTGAATAAGAGTTCAAGTGGGCCCCACATCCAGCATATCCTAGTCAGCATCTACATCACCCAAAAAGTGCCACATTAGCATCCAAATCATCATCTTTGTCCATGTCAACACTTTTCTCTCCAAAATTAAAATTTGTAGGAATTAAATTGAGCATTTTACAATTCAAGTTCTAAAAATATAAAAATTGAGACACATTCAATCCATAAATAGTTTATACCCAATAAATTCCAAAACATAATAAAATTAGAGAATTGACAAAATTAAAGAGGCAAAAAGGACTAAAATAGGGACTAAAATAAATGGAAAAAGTATGTTATCAGTTAATGCTTCCTATGACTAAATATTTTCCTTTAGTGACTCTTTGCATCATAGTGAAAACATGTAATATTTCCAAATTTGGAGAAAATGATGATTCAATTATATAATACTATATTTAAATTAATGTTGCTATTGTGCTTGAAATGAATGATGAGATGTACACAATTATGAAACTTGTATGGTGATTTATATATGATTATACTCTCTCATTTTTCCATAAATGTTGATTATATTATGGGTTGTGAATGGTATGTGGACTGAGTTGAAATGTGACACTCTTTGATTGTTGAGCTCTTTTGTTGTGGATAGTTGAAGTATGTTATTGTTGAATATTGTTCTATGATACGAGTTATGTTGTGGTTCGATTTGAAAATGATTATGAGTTGTTTATGATTGTGGTTGTGTATGTAATGAAATGAATGGAAAGGCATGGTGGTGCACCCCATGGGGATATGTACACGGAGACATAAGGGTGGAGATCTATATATGGAGCAATAAGAGTAGATGTGGCGGGAGTAGCGAGTAACGATCCAGAGGTACTTTGGACGAGCCGATTGGTAGGGGGTATTTGATTGATTTGGAAATTGTATGGTTGATTGATTTTCTTGTTGTTATGAGTTACTCTGAATTGTGTATATTGTGATATAATTGGGTTATGAAAATTTGATACGTATTATCATTATGATGCATTATAATTTTTTTTCTGTCGTAGCGTAGTGCTGTTGTCACATCCCAAAAATTGAGCATGTGAAAAGATACTACTCATTTGATATAATTCTCAAACATACGTTATGTACATATATTCTGTAAGGTTTTACATTCAACCTTAATCATTCATTCCACACTACAGAATTATATTCATCTGATAAGCAAATATAGACATACATAGTCTGATATTTCTATCTCATCGCAAGCCTAGGAGACCTATAGAAAATACAGAGCTTTTCTAATATCCACATTAATAAGTACTGGTGTCCCACCAGACAGAAATAGAGAATAAACCCAACGGGCTTCTAATCTTCAAACGGATACTCTTGTTCTTTATTTTCTGTATCTGAAAAAAATAATCATAGGGAGTGTGAGTTTATTTAAAAACTCAGTAAGTAAATAACTGTACTATATAAAATATCAAAAGTACAAATACCACATTTACTCATATAATTAATTATCTTATACATCGAGTAGTATGGGACTCTAACCCTTTCAAACTCATGAATAAGATTTCATAGATATACACCGAGTAGTATGGGACTCTAACCCTTTCAAACTCGTGAATAAGATCTCATAGGTATACGCCGAGTAGTATGGGACTTTAACCCTTTCAACTCGTGTATATGTTTCATAGATATGCACTGAGTAGTATGGGACTTTAACCCTTTCAAACTCGTGTATAAGATTTCTTAGATATACACCGAGTAGTATGGGACTTTAACCCTTTCACACTCGTGTATTAGATCCCGTAGATCTTTACTCATTAATAAAATAGTGAGAATTCATCACATAGTACAATTGTCATGAGATAAATAATTTCTTCATACTCTTATTTCTACTGATCATCATATACTCCCATATGAAAAATTAATTGCTTATTATCCAAATAATATTGTAAATGGGACTTATATTGTACTTTGACTAGTAATATCAAATTAGCTGAGCAAGGTTATTCACTCACCTTGATTTTTGTCCAAGTTTACCTTGTTCCACACTAGAATTTGTGTAGGAAAATTTCCTAGTAAAATATATTACAAGGAATCATAAGAAAGGAAACAAAATCACGAAAATACGTAAAATTTTCTGACTGCTACAGTAACGGGTTGCTACAGTACGGTTTGCTACAGTAACGGTTTGCTACATTGTCGGTTCGCTACAGTAACGATTCGCTACAGTGCCGGTTCGCTACAGTACCGTTGACTGCCGACACTACAGTAACTGCTACAGTACCCGAAGAAAATTTTCCAGATTTTTTCCCAAAATTTCTGGTCGCTACAGTAACTCGAAGAAAAATTTCAGATTTTCAGTTGCTACAGTACTTCGAATTTTGCAGAAAATCTTTCAAAAAATTTCATCCTTTCCTTTCTTTTGATTCAAAACCAAAATCTCAACTCTTTTAACCGATTATAACTCAAATATAACTTCTAAAACAACTGAGATTCATGAATTATCATCAAAATCTTCAAGAACAAAACCTCCTCTGATCTTGTATATAAACTAAAATTTAAGGAAAATAATCGAATTAAAGCTTACCTTTGATCCTTACAAAGCTTTTGAACCGAACAAATAATCAGAAATTCTGAAGATCAAGGAAATGATTTGAGAAGAAAATGAAGAACTGAGAGAGAAATCTTTTCTGCTTCCTTCAGCTGAGTGAAAAAGTGAGGGTTACTATTGAAACTTTATATTAAATATTTCTAATGGGTTATTCAATAACCCATGGGTATCCATAACCCAACATCCAAACCCATCCAGTCAATTTACAATAAATGGATTAATTGACCATTCTGAAACCACTTTTCCATGAATTTCACCATTCTTAGAATATATCCCTCATTGTGCAAATATTTAGTCCAGTCATTTAACTCAATTTTCATAAATAATATTCAAAGAGAACAATTAAATATGAAAATTAAAAATGACCAAAATCAATAACTAAAGTAACGTTGTAGAATTCTAAAATACTCTTAAGCGAATTATATTCTGAAATTAACGGGTATTACATTCTACCCCCTTAAAAGAATTCGGTCCTCCGAATTAAAATCGTACCTCAAGTTTCAAATAAATGTGGATAGTTTTTCCACATCTCATCTTCTGCCTCCCACGTAGCTTCCTCGCGAGAATGATTTCTCCAAAGAACCTTGACAGTAGGAATTTCTTTGGTACGCAATTTCTTGACTTTTCTATCAAGGATAGCTACTGGTACCTCTTCGTAGGTGAGAGTTTCATCAAAATGAACTTCTTGGGGTTGAATGACATGAGAAGGATCAGGAAGATACTTCCGTAGCATGGACACATGAAATATTGGATGAACTCCCTCTAGGTTGGAAGGTAGGTCTAGGCGATATGCCACATTACCCACTCTGTCTACAACCTCATATGGGCCAACATACCTCGGACTAAGCTTGCCTTTCTTCCCGAATCTCATTACTCCTTTCATAGGTGAGATTCGTAAGAAAACCATATCACCTATTGCAAATTCAAGGTCACGTCGTCGGTTGTCCGCATAAGACTTCTGTCTACTCTGAGCAGTTAACAACTTCTCTCTGATCAGTTTAACTTTATTTATATCTTCCTGTATCATCTCAGGTCCAAATATTTTGGTTTCACCAAGTTCAAACCAACCTATAGGAGATCGACACCGTCTCCCATACAAAGCCTCAAAAGGTGCCATCTGAATACTGGCTTGGTAACTGTTATTATAAGCAAATTCAATAAGAGACAAATGATCTTCCCAACTTCCACTGAAATCCATCACACAAGCTCTTAGCATATCCTCTAAAGTCTGAATTGTCCTTTCGGACTGTCCATCAGTCTGAGGATGGAATGCTGTGCTAAGATTCACTTTGGTACCCAAAGCCTCTTGAAAGACTTTCCAGAACCGAGAAGTAAACTGAGGTCCTCGGTCTGATATAATGGATATTGGTACACCATGAAGTTTCACTATTTCTTTAACATAAATTCGAGCAAGTTTTGCTACACTGAAAGTGGTATGAACAGGAAGAAAATGTGCTGACTTAGTAAGTCGATCCACTATGACCCATATTGAGTCATTTCCTTTTGTTGACCGAGGTAAACCTACTACAAAATCCATAGTGATCCTTTCCCACTTCCATTCGGGAATATCTAGTTTTTGCATCAATCCAGATGGTCGTCGATGTTCAGCTTTAACTTGCTGACAAGTCAAACATCGAGCTACAAAGTCAGTCACGTCTCGCTTCATACCCTCCCACCAGTAAACTTGTTTCAAGTCCTGATACATTTTCACAGCACCAGGATGTACAACGTAGGGCGAACCATGAGCTTCCATTAAGATTTGATGTTTCAAAGATTCAATGTTGGGGACACAGAGTCTCCCATTAAACCATAAGACTCCTTCTTCATCTACCAAGAAACTTGGTGCTAGACCTTGCCTTGCCTTATCTCTGATTTTGACCATATCAATGTCATTTTCTAAAGTTGCTTTTACTTTTTCTACAAGGGATGATCTAACTGTTAAATGAGCCAGAAATGTACCTGACTCAGTGATCTCGAAGAATACTCCATCAGCTTCCAACTCTTGTAGTTCATGTATTAGAGACCTCCTTATAGTGGCAATGTGAGCTAAACTTCCCATAGACTTTCGACTTAGAGCATCAGCCACTACATTTGCTTTACCTGGATGGTAAAGGATGGTACAATCATAATCTTTCAGAAGTTCCATCCACCTTCGTTGCCTTAGATTGAGATCTCTCTGCTCAAAAATGTACTTAAGGCTTTTGTGATCTGTAAAAATTTTACAAGTTTCCCCATACAAGTAATGTCTCCATATCTTTAGGGCAAACACTACAGCTGCCATTTCCAAATCATGAGTGGGGTAATTCAATTCATGCTTTTTAAGCTGACGTGAGCCATAAGCTATGACTTTACCATGTTGCATCAACACACATCCTAAGCCTATCTTTGAGGCATCACAGAATACAGAGTAATCCCCTGGTCCTGATGGTAGGATTAAGACTGGTGCAGAAGTTAAACACTCTTTCAATTGGGTGAAACTTTGCTCACATGAATCATCCCAAATGTATTTAACATTCTTTCGGGTTAACTTATTTAATGGGAGAGCCGTCTTAGAGAAATCTTTGACAAAGCGACGGTAATACCCTGCTAAGCCAAGAAAACTACGTACTTCAGACACAGTTGTTGGTCTAGGCCACTGTTTAACTGCTTCAATTTTACTTGGATCTACATGAATACCTTATTGGGAAATAACGTGTCCCAAAAATGTTACATGACTCATCCAGAATTCACATTTTGAGAGCTTTGCGTACAACTGATGCTCTCTCAAAGTCTGAAGCACTATTCTCAAATGTTCAGTATGTTCTTCATGACTCTTTGAATATACCAAAATATCATCAATAAACACAATTACAAACTTATCAAGGAATGATTTGAACACTCTGTTCATTAAATCCATAAATGCTGCTGGTGCATTTGTCAACCCAAAAGACATCACAAGAAACTCATAATGTCCATACCGTGTACGAAAAGCAGTCTTAGGTATATCATCACTCTTAATTCGTAACTGATGATATCCAGACCTTAGATCAATCTTTGAGAAGTATTTTGCTCCTTGAAGCTGATCAAACAAATCATCTATCCTTGGTAAAGGATACTTATTCTTCACTGTGACTTTATTCAGCTGACGATAATCTATACATAATCTCATAGAACCATCTTTCTTTTTCACAAAAAGAACAGGAGCACCCCAAGGTGAAAAACTTGGGCGAATGAACCCTTTGTTTAACAAATCTTCCAATTGTTCTTTGAGTTCTTTTAGCTCAACAGGAGCCATACGATAAGGTGGAATAGAAATTGGTCTTGTGTCTGGGACCAAATCAATACTGAACTCAATATCTCTTTCTGGCGGTAATCCAGGTAAATCTTCTGGGAACACATCTGGGAATTCATTAACCACATGAATGTCTTCTAACTTCTGTTCTTTCTTTTCTAAATCTTTGATACAAGCTAGAAATCCCTGACATCCCTTTCGCAACATACGCTGGGCACTTAACATAGATATCATGTTGCAAGGTACATCACCTCGATCTCCTTGAAACACAAAATTACTCCTCCCCGGCATATTAAAGGAAATAACTTTGTCACGACAATTTATAGTAGCATGACAAGAAGATAACCAATCCATCCCTAAAATCACATCAAAATCTAACATATTGAGAACCATAAGATCTATCTCAGTTTCCATGCCTCCAACGATTATTTTACAAGAACGATAACATGTTTTAACCATCAAAGTCTCTCTCATCGGTGTGGAAACCAAGAATGGTTCTTTAAGAATAATCGAATCAAATGCAAATCTCTTGGCAAATAGGGGCGACACATATGAGTGAGTAGAACCGGGGTCAAACAAAATACGTGCAGCAAAAGTATTAACAGATAATATACCTGTAACTACAGCATTGGATGTTTGAGCATCCTGTCGGGTTAGAGCATATACTCTTGCATTTCCTCTGCCAGCAGCTTGTTTTCCACGGTCACCTTGGCCTCTTCCAGAACCTCTTCCCATACTACCCCCTATTGAAGGGGTTGGTGTTTGAGTAATAGATTGTGGTCGAGGTGGCAAAGTAGACCCTTGACCTGGTCTTGTCATGAGCTGAGGGCACTCCCTTATAAAATGTCCTTTTTGTCCACAGTGAAAACAACCTGTACCAACAGTGTTTAACCTGCATTCTCCGAAGTGAAACTTTTCACATTCAGGACATTGAGGTTTTTCCCTTCTACCTTGAGTACCTCCTCTACTAGAAGAGCTAAAACCACCCCTGCTCTCTGAACGAGGCTTAGCCACACTGGCTGTAGAATAAGTTGACTTAGTAGGAGTGGCTGGAGCATTTTGTGACGCAGTAAAGGGTTTCAAAGTTCCTGAGTCTTCCCCTTGATCAAAAGATCTTCTATATCTAGCTTTCTTCTTTTGACGATATTCTTCTTTATTCTTTGACCTCTTTTCCATTCTTCGGGCCACATCAACAGCCTCTGAGTACGAAGAGTAATTGTTCATATTAGAACCCACTTGATCATATAAGGCATCACGAAGCCCTTCCACAAACTTTTCTATTTTCTTCCTTTCAGAAGGAATGATTTCAGGGGCATATTCAGATAATTTAACAAACTGAGCTGAATATTCATCAACAGTCATGATTCCCTGCCGTAGATACAGAAAATCTCTGGCCCTGGATGATCGTTCACTTGCCGGAAGAAATTCATCCATAACCAATCTGTAAAATTCTGTCCACATAACTGGCGGTGCGCCTTGAATTCTAGCTTTCTTCCAGTTCCTCCACCATTTACCAGCCCTACCTTTTAACTGAAAGGAAGTGAATTCTACCTTTTGAGTAGGAGAACACCCTATAGCATCACAGATTGCTTCACAATCTTCAAGGAAACATTGTGGGTCCTCTTTGGGATCTTCCCCTGAAAAAGTAGGAGGCCTCATTTTCTGGAATTCAGACATTCTTACCTCTCTTACATTAACTCCTCCCGCTAACGGAACTAGTGGTACATTTTCAGCTTCAACAATAGGAGGATCCACTGGCAGGTTAGCTTGTGCAGCTCGACCTCTCATTTCATCCTCAAATCGGTCAAATCGTTCATTCATCAAATGAATCACATGTGCAATAGTTGCATTACCGACGTGAGCATCAGGTTCGACTCTTCTTGCTTGCTCACTAGATGCGCCCTCAGTACTTTGAGCATGTAAACTATCACCCCGGTTAGGATCATCTTGCACATGTACTGGTGGATTTATGGCCCTCCTTGGACCCATATGCTCATTATTATTAGAAGATCCTTCTGACATTGATCTGTCACAGATCTACACACATAACAAACAATTTTCAGACATAAACAAAATATCACTTACTAGCCCCACTGAGAAGTTATCTATAAAATGACGTTATACTCTACAAGGTCTTTTATGGAACCTAATCCTATGGTCATGCCGCGGCTCACGACAATAGGGAAGGGCCCACAAAGATCACTTTGCTCTGTACTCTATAGGGGACCTATAAAACCTTTCCTCTGATACCAAATTTGTCACATCCCAAAAATTGAGCATGTGAAAAGATACTACTCATTTGATATAATTCTCAAACATACGTTATATACATATATTCTGTAAGGTTTTACATTCAACTTTAATCATTCATTCCACACTACAGAATTATATTCATCTGATAAGCAAATATAGACATACATAGTCTGATATTTCTATCTCATCGCAAGCCTAGGAGACCTATAGAAAATACAGAGCTTTTCTAATATCCACATTAATAAGTACTGGTGTCCCACCAGACAGAAATAGAGAATAAACCCAAGGGGCTTCTAATCTTCAAACGGATACTCTTGTTCTTTATTTTCTGTATCTGAAAAAAATAATCATAGGGAGTGTGAGTTTATTTAAAAACTCAGTAAGTAAATAACTGTACTATATAAAATATCAAAAGTACAAATACCACATTTACTCATATAATTAATTATCTTATACATCGAGTAGTTTGGGACTCTAACCCTTTCAAACTCATGAATAAGATTTCATAGATATACACCGAGTAGTATGGGACTCTAACCCTTTCAAACTCGTGAATAAGATCTCATAGGTATACGCCGAGTAGTATGGGACTTTAACCCTTTCAACTCGTGTATATGTTTCATAGATATGCACTGAGTAGTATGGGACTTTAACCCTTTCAAACTCGTGTATAAGATTTCTTAGATAAACACCGAGTAGTATGGGACTTTAACCCTTTCACACTCGTGTATTAGATCCCGTAGATCTTTACTCATTAATAAAATAGTGAGAATTCATCACATAGTACAATTGTCATGAGATAAATAATTTCTTCATACTCTTATTTCTACTGATCATCATATACTCCCATATGAAAAATTAATTGCTTATTATCCAAATAATATTGTAAATGGGACTTATATTGTACTTTGACTAGTAATATCAAATTAGCTGAGCAAGGTTATTCACTCACCTTGATTTTTGTCCAAGTTTACCTTGTTCCACACTAGAATTTGTGTAGGAAAATTTCCTAGTAAAATATATTACAAGGAATCATAAGAAAGGAAACAAAATCACGAAAATACGTAAAATTTTCTGGTCGCTACAGTAACTCGAGTTTTGCAGAAAAATCTTTCAAAAATTCATCCTTTCCTTTATTTTGATTCAAAACCAGAATCTCAACTCTTTTAACCGATTATAACTCAAATATAACTTCTAAAACAACTGAGATTCATGAATTATCATCAAAATCTTCAAGAACAAAACCTCCTCTGATCTTATATATAAACTGAAATTTAAGGAAAATAATCGGATTAAAGCTTACCTTTGATCCTTACAAAGCTTTTGAACCGAACAAATAATCAGAAATTCTGAAGATCAAGGAAATGATTTGAGAAGAAAATGAAGAACTGAGAGAGAAATCTTTTCTGCTTCCTTCGGCTGAGTGAAAAAGTGAGGGTTACTATTGAAACTTTATATTAAATATTTCTAATGGGTTATTCAATAACCCATGGGTATCCATAACCCAACATCCAAACCCATCCAGTCAATTTACAATAAATGGATTAATTGACCATTCTGAAACCACTTTTCCATGAATTTCACCATTCTTAGAATATATCCCTCATTGTGCAAATATTTAGTCCAGTCATTTAACTCAATTTTCATAAATAATATTCAAAGAGAACAATTAAATATGAAAATTAAAAATGACCAAAATCAATAACTAAAGTAACGTTGTAGAATTCTAAAATACTCTTAAGCGAATTATATTCTGAAATTAACGGGTATTACAGCTGTCCCCTCACTGAGCATGTGGTTCGCTCATACTCCTCTTATTAATATTTTTCAGAGTTAGTAATTGAAGATGAGTATTTGCGCTAGAGGGAATCTTAATTCAAGACCCACTTGAATTTGGTGATGATTTATAGTCTCGAATTGTGTGCTCCTGTTATTTTGCTACTCTACTGTCGCTCCATGATTTCATAAGTAACCTAGGATCTAGATGTCTGCTGTTGTAAGTTGAGGAATTGTGTATATAAATGACTCAATTGTATTAAAGATTTGGATCTAAATATTTTGTTAATTGATTTGTTATGATGTAATGTATAAAATTCATTCACAGTATTATGATTATTTACTTTTATTGATTTGTTTTGAAGTAATGTATAAAATATATTCACAGTAATATGATTTAAAATGTTGTATATGTCAAGTCGATAAGACGACTTAGGTACCGAAGTGAGATTAGGCTCACTCTTGTGTCGATCACGTTTCCTCGGTGGGACTTGACATAACCAAATGAAGTCAAGTACAATTTTCATCAACTTCTTATTAACCCAAAGCCACGACCACACACACATACACTTTTATGTTCCTCTCTTACTCTTGGACATTTTAAGAATTATTTCATTCCAATCCTTCCACACTACTGAGGGGTGCACTACCCTTTCCATACAATGATCATATTTCCCAACAATTTAAGATTAATGATACACAATCCATTACACACACATCACATCATCAGTCATCATAATAAAAAGTTCATCCACAAATATAATTTCATGAACATACACTTCAAATGGATCCACACCACACATTCACGAGAAAATAAAAGAGAAAACAAGCATGCCAAAAATCACTGGTATTACACAAAAAACATGTTTTATGAGGATTGAACTAGCTACCTTAACAAGCAACACAAGTTTAATTCTAGCTAATTCTCTTTTTTCTTCCTCCTGATTTCTAGCTTTCCTATCAACTGCTATCAAATTCTCGCCCATGTTCTCTATCTCCTTTCACTATCAACATTGTTCCATTAGTTTCCTTCTCATAGAATCACATTTTAAGCCTAATTCACGAGTTCCTTCTTACCTTTAACATCTCTTATGCTTAATTGCACTGAGTCTAACCTTTGTATGCTAAGCACCACTTCTTTCTAGCTCTCACTCTTATCTCTTGCTCTGTTTCATGATGAATGAACCATCTCTCACCTTTCTGACTTAATTCGCTTACCCTCCACCAGTTTCCTGCTTGCCTTTAGTTTGGTATTTTTTGGATTTTTTGGGTTTAGCCAATCGATTGCTTGCTCTCGGGTTATACAGTCTCTATTTTCTTGTGCCTACTGGTCAACTTCCTGATCCAGCTAGTTGACTGGCCACTCTTTGTCTTAATTTTTCTTGTTTTACTCTGCTATATTTTACTTCTAAGGTTTCACCTTCCCGTTTCCTTAGTCTAATCTTCACAAATTCCTTTCTCTTAACTATAAGATGGTGTTTGTTCACTAGGGATGGCAACGGGGCGGGGCAGGGGCGGGGAGTGCCTCCCCCGTCCCCGTCCCCGCCCCTAAAATCTACCCCCGTCTCCGCCCCCGATCCCCGCAGGGGAGAAAAAATCTTCCCCATCCCCATTCCTCGCTGGGAGCGGGGACTAGTGGGGACCCCGCGGGGTTTTTTAAAAAAATTAAAAATGTAAAAAAAAATCAATAGTACATATTTTAATCAAGAATCTTCTCTTTTCTTTTCTAGGTTGGGGGATAATTGGAAAAATTCAGACAGAGGAGACCCTGGATTTCGATAGAGAGACTGTGTGGGAGAGGACGGGAATTGAAGGATGGGAACAGTGACCATAACAAACAGAAGAGACTACGACGATGAATTGAAGGATAGGGAGAGCGAGTGCAACAACAAGAAGAGGTCATACCTGAGAGGCAAAGACAGCGAGCACACATTCAATCTCAGTCAAATAGTGAATTGGGAATCAGTTTTGGGGGAATGAGATTAGGGTTTTATTTTTTATTAAATTTATTTTTAATTATTTTGAATATAAAATGACCAAAGATCCCTAATATATATTATATATATAGATATTTGGGGTATTTTGTAAATTTACTAAAATACCCTTCGGGGATGGGGACCCTGCGGGGAAGTGAGATCCCTGTCCCCGTCCCCGTTTAACTTTCAGGAAAATTTTTCCCCCGGCCCCCGTCTCCGCGGGGAAAAATTCCCCGCAAACGGGGCCCCGAATGCTGGGATCCTCGTGAGTTTCCCCGAGTTCGGGTCCCCATTGCCATCCCTATTGTTCACATTGCCCTGTTTAATATACAGGCTGTGCAGCCCATTTTTATAATGCTAATGTCGAGTATTACAATTCTCATTTTTGAATTTATATATGAAAAAAAAATTAGTATACCTATTATATTCTTAATTCCTCGTATTTAAATAATTGATTACAAAAATTTAAAATAAATAAATTTTTCTCAGTTTGAAATTCATTACATAAAGCACAGGAATAAAATATCTTAAAAAGATACTTAAAAACGCACAAAATGCTATTTGGATGATATTTTCTAGCTTCTCTATCTCAAATGTATTTACAATTAAACACACCATAGATATGGAACAAGATAGATATAGTACTACCCAATTAAAGTCTGAATTCTTAAAATACCTATAAAAATCTCCATGCTTAAAATCCAAACAAACAAATTTTACAAATACTTACGAAATACAAATGTTTCGCCCACCCCTAAAAATACTCCAAGACTGACACTGCTCTCTGATAATTTGATGCAGTAAATTGGCGAAACTGACGAGGTTAGATACCAAAGGACATGTAGGAAAGATATACGTCCAAGTGTTAAATACAGGAAAAAAAACATACATGCAGATCTCTGAATATTTACAATCAAATTTTCTAATTAAAACATTATAAACATAGCGTTTTTTAATCAGAATACAAGTGTACAATCTTTTAAAAAATAATAATTCTTTAAGACACTTTTTACATAATCTATTTTTAGTGAAAAACTTGATAGCAAAGATATAAGATATTTTATATAAGTCTTTTCCTTAGATAATTCCTTAAACATTTGTCATCAGCCTTTTTAATAAAAATTTTTGTTTCTTAGACGTTTTTCACAATTGGTCTCAGAAAATTCCTAGATTTGTTATAATTGATCTATTTGAGTCCGATTAAAATACTCATTCCTAATGGAGACTTTTTACATAATCTATTTTTAGTGAAAAACTTGATAGAAAAGATATAAGATATTTTATATAAGTATTTTCCTTAGATAATTCCTTAAACATTTGTCATCAGCCTTTTTAATAAAAATTTTTGTTTCTTAGACGTTTTTCACAATTGGTCTCAGAAAATTCCTAGATGTGTTATAATTGATCGATTTGAGTCCGGTTAAAATACTCATTCCTAATGGAGACCTACAAAGGCTTTATTTGGCATGCATAGTATGGATTATAAACTAATTTATAATTTATTTAACTAATTTATAATTTATTTTACTAGTTTATAAGTTTGTTAAAAGTGTTTAACAAATTTATTTCAGTAGTTTATAATTTATTTTGAAACACTATTTTGAGTAACTTATAACTTATAACTTTTATATTTTTTTTTCTATTATACCTTAGTATTTTTTCAAAATTTCCATTACAATCAATCATCACGTCCATCATCTTCTGTCTCTTCTTCATTATCATCTTCTTTGTCTATGTATATATATATATATATATATATATATATATATATATATAATATTATATTATATTATATTATATAATTAATTTTATATATATAATAATTTAAATTAATTTAATTAAAAACAAAAAATAATATTGTTGCTTGTATTATTTTAGATTATAAAAGTATATAATTATTTTTATCAAACACTTCTAATTCAATAAATTAATTTAATAATTTTCAACTATCAACTTTTAGCTAAAAATTAACTTACAAATTTTCAATTAACTTATCAATTATTTAAAGACAGTCAAAATTTATCCATTCAAATTCGGGTATGGAATTTATAATGGGAAATTTCACGGGTTCATTATTACGGGTTCAAGACCCTTTGGGAAGGATGATACCCTACCTATAATATTTTATATAAATGACCCCCCTCTCTCTCTCTATATATATATATGTATTTGTAGATTATGTGCTAGTTGTAGTATGTATATATTATTATGTTTGCATGAAATTTGTGAAGATTAAATAATTTCAAACTACATTGGATAATATTAATGGTTTTTTTTGTGTGCTTTTATTTGTATTAATTTCAAGTATGAGTATTAGCTTGAGAGAGAGGAATATTCGCCTTTGAAATCTTCCCATGTAGGAATTGAGTTAGCCATTCCAATAGTGTAAATTCAAGCGTGAGGAAAATAATTCTCTTAATGCAAAGACGAGGACTATTATATCCTATTCCTATCCATGATCATCCCTAATAACAAGAATCTAAAAATTATAACTAGCTCTTTCCTGTATTCACTCCTTTTATTTCCCAGCGTCATTTTGTCCTGATAGGTTAAGCCAAAAAAATGGCTCTAAGTTACCAGACCTGGAAATTAGTAAGGACTTCCGTGTGCTAGTAATAGGGCCAATGAAATTGAACAATTTCAGGTATAGAGATTATAGGGAAACAGATCAGAGACATTTTGGTCAGCTCAGAATAGTACACTGAAGACCGAAGAGGACAGAATAGAAGGACCGAGATCAACATTCAACGGTGTCTATGTACAGAATATCGCATTCACAAAATCTATGTAGACAAAAAAGGATCCTAAGGATGAAGAGAATTGAAACTACTCATTAAGCCATCCTGCTGAGTTATAACGGGAATATGCATGGGGAGGACCAGGTGCAAAACCCAGTGGTCCACTTCCATATCCACGTTGTGGCGGCACACTACGTTCAAAGTTGTCATTTCTACCAACTATTGGAGGTTCCATCCCCAAAGCCCTCATCCTGACACGGTTTGATTCATCCAGGCGGGGCGCATATCGCTGCATTACTGATGTATTCATGTAAGATGACGTGGGCACTGAACCCAACTGACCATAACTAGTTCCCATATGACCATATGTAGGATCATCACCAGAATGATAACTACTACTCATATAATCAGGCTCCTGATTCCCATGCGTGCGAATCTGTTGCCTCACATCTGATTCCCTCAAATACTTCTCTTCCTCCCTCACGTAGGGTCTATATCCAAAGCTGTTGATGCCATCCCCCAGAAGGCTGCTATGCTGTTCCTCCAAATTCCTAGCTCCAAGGGGAGTGGCAATACTCGACCAATTATAGGTGGGCTCATAATGCTGGTAAGCATTACCACTAACCTCAACCTGTGGAGAGGAGATAACAGAATTGGACTGAAAACCTTCCAGTGACGATCTTCCATCAAATACTCTGGGTTGAGTATGTTGAAGCACTTCGTCATACATATCATCAACTACCAGTTTGTCGGATGGTGAAACTAAATCACGTCCTCTCCCATCATTTTCTTCAGTAAGTTTTCTCTTCCGTGATGTCTTGTCAAATATGCTTTGTTCCTGTCCCACTTGATTCTCTTGGTCAATATTACCATGAGATAAGTTTTCTTTCTGACCTTCATTCCTAGAAGTCCGACTACCTTCAGGATCGTCATCTGGCCTCAGGAGTTCATGACCCAGCATGAGATTGTCACCATGATTACCATCCACAATATGATTAGCAGGTGACACTTCAGCATCAAAGCTTTTACCCGTTGGTAATACTTCGTGTTGGCTGGGCACATGTCCATGCACCTGGGCTATGGCCTTGTGTTTAGCAGTCCAATCACGACGGCTCCAGAGATAAAGTAGAGGTGGCCTCACATTCCATTGTTCCATTTGTCTGTCATTAACATCAACTGATCCAGGTAGATAAAATGACTGGCAAGGAAAGTACAGAAACAAGGAAAGAAAGTCAAGCTACAAAAGAACATGCATTCATGATAATTTAACTCATCAACTGCAAACAAATTGCTAAAAGAAATTATTAATTTACCTTGCCTGATAGAAATTTCTCATCCTCCCAGACAAGATCATAAGGCCGACGCTTTTTGTCTAGCCTGAAAAAGGAAAAGAAAGAAAGGAGGGGGGGGGGGGGGGGGGGGAATGTCACCAGCAGAGCAAAAGGCTTGTTTCCTCCAGAAAAAGAAGCAATAATTCTGGTTTGTCTCAGCGGGTGTGCATTGAGGGGCAGTATACTAAACAAGGAGGGAGAAGGGCAATTACCTCTGTGTTTCTGGTGGAACAATAAGAATAAGGAGCTTTGGTTGAAACTCAAGAGCCTTCTCTATAAACTTGTTAGCCAAAACAGCTTTAACACCGAAGGGGGGATTAAGGCCCATAATCTGTTCAACAAGAAAAAAAAAAAAGGAAACAATAAAAAAAAATTTATAAATGGGCCTTATGAGTTTACACATCTGAACCATCTGATGGAACAATTCTCACCAATTGTGATCCCCTAGGCAGCTCTTTTGACTGGACAGTCATCCAGTCCCTCATTTCAAAGTTGAAGTCATTCTGTAGATAAAACATACATACAAAAAATCTTGAAGAGAGCTATTAAGATAATCAAAAGTAAAACCCAGAAACAGATTTTAGCAATTGTCTGCATTTATTAAAATTTGGCAAAACCAACCACAAACAAATTATGGGAGTGCAGCAAAATATTCCGTACAAGCTCTAGCATTTTAGTGACTTGTCATCATTGAAACCCCAAACTATCTAAATGCATTATAGCGTTCAAACTTCAAATCAAACTCATAAAATTTCCACATTTGTTCACCAAATGACAAATGGATTAGATTGTATAACACTAACCATCTTCCAGTCTTCTAAAGTAGTAATATAGTGATCTAAAGAGATGTATTGATATCCTTCTCTTTTTCATGAACTTGAAGCACTAGAAATAGACCTCAAAAGCAAGCCAGTACCCATGCCACCCACGCAGTCCAGTTACAATAACTAGCTTGTGCATCCAATGGCCATACAGATCTCAGATGCTTCAAGACCACATCTACAGGAATCTGTACCCACTTAAAGGAAATGATAAATTGATAAATCCCAAAAAATCTGAAGTGTCAACATTAGGCTAAGAATTTCCCAATATTATCAATCTCTTCAAGTAAACAGGCAAAGGACATATGATAGGCCTGCTGTTATTCACACCTATAAAAGAAAGCCCAGTGAGGGGGAAAAAGGGGCTGGGCCCATAAGCAAGAATGACTCAAAGGTGTACTCTAGAAAGGGTGAGAAATCTGGGGCAGAATTGGAAAAGAAACATGACACAGCAGTGGAGGCAGAGTTGGTTGATAGCCATGATTCTGTGAGTGGAACAGGGTACGGAGGATTTTCTGAATTAAAGGGAGAGAACCTAGAGTCTCAAAAGCTAGGCAACGTCTCTTATTTTGCTGTTTCTGTTTCCTTTGCCTTTTTTGTCGGTCGCTATTGCATTTTTTTTTTCTTGTTTTTAGCCTCTACTGTTTTTGTAACTATTGGACTGTTGCATTCATTGGTAGCAGCTTGTCATCTCTATTTCTCTTGTTATCAAAACGACAGCATAGGGTTCTATCAGTTGTGGTATTAAAGCGGTTACAAGAGGGAAAGGTCAGCACCCAAAAGGAGGCAAGAATGGAAAACATGGAACAAGAGCTAGCAGGTATCAAGAAATGGATTATGGAGATTAAGGAACCAATGGATGAGATGAAAGCCACTCAATAGGCAGTAGTTGGTGACCAAAGTGTACAGGAAACCAAACTTCTGTACACCCCCCCCCCCCCCCCCGGGAGAACAATGGCCGCAATGGCGAGGGGAATAATGAAGGGGTAATGGAGAGGGACCCTAAAAAATACAGGATGTTGGAGCTTCCATTGTTCAATGGAGAAGACTTGATGGGATGGCTGTTTAGGGCTGTGCGTTATTTCTTAATCAACAACATTCCCAAGGATGAGAAGATGGAGGTGGTGGTGATTTGTATGGAGAGGATGGGCTCAATTGGATGCAATGGCTTGAGACGCACAAACCAATGCAGTCTCGGTCTGATTTCAAAGGGGAATTACCTCGATGTTTTGCATCCTTTGCAAAAAAGGGGAGGTTACAAGAGACTCATGGCTCTTATGCATGAAGGTTCTGTGGTTGAATACAGATTGCAATTTGAGGTGGTGTCGACTACGTTGAAGGAGGCTTATGATGAATTACTCACTGGGGCATTTACAAATGGGTTGAAGTAGGAGATGAGGGTGAGGTGAGGATGTTGGGGACCCAATCCTTATTGGGCATTATGGATCTAGCCCAACAGGTGGAGGACTGTAATGCTATTCTAGAGAAACAAAAAGAAGCAAAGAAAATGGCCTTCAAGTCTTCAATTGGGCTAAGATGGAGTGGGATACCTAAACCCAAAGTTCACTAGGGACAATAACTTACTAGAGCAGGCCAAAACATCAAACACGACCCAATTAGGTAAGCAAGATCCAAAAACCAAAGGCAATGGCAACACAGGCAACATCCAATGCAGGTTTTGCAACCAATGCAGTCTCGGTCTGATTTCAAAGGGGAATTACCTCAATGTTTTGCATCCTTTGCAACAAAGGGCAGGCTACAAGAGACTCATGGCTCTTATGCATGAAGGTTCTGTGGTTGAATACAGAGTGCAATTTGAGGTGGTGTCGACTACGTTGAAGGAGGCTTATGATGAATTACTCACTGGGGCATTTACAAATGGGTTGAAGTAGGAGATGAGGGTTGAGGTGAGGATGTTGGGGACCCAACCCTTATTGGGCATTATGGATCTAGCCCAACAGGTGGAGGACTGTAATGCTATTCTAGAGAAACAAAAAGAAGCAAAGAAAATGGCCTTCAAGTCTTCTATTGGGCTAAAATGGAGTGGGATACCTAAACCCAAAGTTCACTAGGGACAATAACTTGCTAGAGCAAGCCAAAACATCAAACATGACCCAATTAGGTAAGCAATACCCAAAACCAAAGGCAATGGCAAGACACAGGCAACATCCAATGCAGGTTTTGCAAAACTGAAGGGAGAAGGCAGCTCGAGTTCAAGTTCAAAGAGGCTTTCTAATGCTAAGGTTGCTCAGAAAAGTCAACTTGGCATCAAATTCAAATGCATCGAGAAGTTCAAGCCAAACCAAAAGTGCAAAAATAGTCAACTAAGCATACTTATTCTGTTAGAGACAAAAGAGCCAAGCGAAGGGGGAGAGGAGAACGAAACCAAGGTGATGGAGATCAAGTTCCAAATGAAGAAACCATGGCCTTGTCTATGAATTCCATCGCAAGTCATACAGCGGGATAAACGATGAAGTTGATGGGCAATCTGAATGGAGATGGTGAACAAGGTAAATCTTCTTCCCAAAAGACTCATCTTATTATTGGAAATGGTGAAAAAGTCTATATAGAAAAGATTGGAAATACTGGGATTGAAGATACTCCTCTAAAATTGAATGAGTTACTATTGGTTCCCAAAATTAGCAAGAACTTGATTAGCATATCTCAGTTATCAAATGCTAATAATTCATCTGAGTTTTGACTCTTCTGGTTGTGTGGTGAAGGACAAAGCAACGGGAAAGATTGTAATGCAAGAGCTTCTAACTGATGGATTAAACAATAAAAGGAACTTCTGATATGAAGTGATTCTTGACAAAGAAAGATGGAAGAAGTCAAGAGAAAGAGCTGTGGCACAGAAGGCTGGGTCATCCCTCGGAACAAAATTTGAATGATGTATTCAAACATTGTAACATGCAAAAATTGATTAATAAAGACAATTTTTTTTTTGTGATGCATGTAAAATTGGCAAGATGCAAGCTCTTCCCTTTAAAAAGTCTCAATCTAGAGCAGAAAAACCCCTTGACCTTGTGCATACAGACCTTTGGGGTCAAGCACCAGTGCAATCTAGGTCTGGTTATAGATATTATATCAATTTTTTGGATGATTATAGTAGATTTTTGTGGATTTATCCACTGAAAAGCAAAGGAGATGCTGTTCAAGTTTTTGCCCAGTTTAAGAAAACAATGGAAAATCAGCTAGAGAGAAAGATTAAGGCGATTCAAACTGATGGTGGAACTAAATTCAAACCTTTTTCTGTTATTGCTAACAACAGTGGAATAATTATGAGATACTCTTGTCCTTATACCTCTGTTCAAAATGGAAGGATAGAGGGAAAACATCGGCAAATAATTGAGATGGGTTTGAGTATGTTAGCTCAGGCTAGTACACCTATGTGCTATTGGTTTGATGCATTTCAAACTACCGCAAGGCTAATAAATTTTCTGCCTACCACTGCCTTACAAGCAGAAGTGCCTTTCTATGTGTTATTTAAAAGAAAACCAGACTTTAAGGAATTAAAAGTCTTTGGCTGCACCTGTTTTCCTTACCTGAGACCTTACAACCAACATAAATTGAGTTTTCCTTCTACCAAGTGTGTTTACCTTGGCCCTAGCTTGGGTCATAAAGGCTACAAATGTTTGTCATCCACTGGGAGGATTTATATCTCTAGACATGTAACTTTCAATGAGTTTGATTTTCCTTTTAAAGATCGTTTCTTAAACACTAGAAGACCTCAAGAGACTAAAGAGATTGTTCATTTGGTTCCCTTGCCTACTTATTGTAATACTAATTTATCTTCTAGTACTGTGAAGGATATATAAATAGGAGAAAATGGTTGTTCTTATAGTGGTTCAGAAAAAACAGCAAGTACTGAGGTTGTTTCAGAAAATCAAAGAGTAGAAGAACGCATTGAGGAACCAGTACAGAATAGTCCAAGTATTCACAGAAGGAATCTCAAACCTACATCCACTCATCCTATGATCACTAGGCTGAAAAGTGGAACCATTCAACACAAATCACCCTATGCAGCCTTAGCAAGTCTGAACAGTAGCAGATACAAAGAGCCTCTTAATGCTATAGAAGCCTATAAAGAGCAGTCTGAACAGTAGCAGATACAAAGAGCCTCTTAATGCTATAGAAGCCTATAAAGAGCCTCATTGGAGAAGAGCCATGGAAGCAGAACCTGAAGCCTTGAGGAAAAGTGAAACCTGGGAACTAGTTCCCTATAATGGGCAAAAGGTTTTTAAAACCAAAATTGCAACAGATGGCAGCATACAAAAGTACAAGGCAAGTCTTGTTGCCAAAGGGTTCCAACAAAATCCTGGAATTTCTTTGGGAGAGACCTTTAGTCCAATTGCTAAATTAGCAACAGTGAGGGTAATTTTGACTAGATCATTGAATTTCTATGGGAGAGACCTTCAGTCCAATTGCTAAATTAGCAACAGTGAGGGTAATTTTGACTATTGCTGTATCCCTAAATTGGCCTATTAGGCAAATTAATATAGATAATGCCTTTTTAAATGGCAACCTTAAACAACCTGTTTTCATGAAGCAGCCACACTGTTTTGAGGATGCCAAATATCCCAAACATATATGTAGATTGAAGAAAGCCCTTTATGGGCTCAAGCAAGCCCCAAGGGCTTGGTATGATAAGTTGAGAGACTTATTACAGTAGAGATTCCAGCATACTAGGTGAGATCACTCTTTATTTGTTTTACACACCAAAAAGCATGTTATGATTGTTTTGGTTTATGTGGATGACATGCTAGTAACTGGTGATAATAAGGAACTTGTGGATGCTTTTGTTAAAAGGTTGAATGATGTGTTTTCCCTTAAAGATCTAGGTGATGTGCATTTCTTCTTGGGAATTGAAGTCATAAGGAATGATAAAGGAATTTTTCTGAGTCAAAGAAAATATGTAGCTGATTTGTTGGAAAGATTCAACATGAAGGACTCTTCATCCTGTCCAACCCCCTTGACTCTTGGCAAGCACTCTCCTAAGGTGAAAGAGGAGCCTCTTACTAATCCCTCTCTTTATAGAAGTTTGGTTGGTGGCTTGCAGTACTTGACAAGCACTAGGCCAGACATTTCCTTTGCTGTAAATTCATTAAGTCAACATTTAAGCACTCCCACTACAGTGGATTGGATAAGGGCAAAGCGTACCTTGAGATATCTCAAAGGGTCATGTGTGCTTACATGTTAAACCATCTATTGATCTCTCACTCACTGGTTTTTCAAATGTAGATTGGGCTACTGATATGGTTGACAGGAGGTTAGTGGGTAATTATTGTATTTTCTTGGGTGATACTTTGGTGTCATGGTCAAGTAAGAAACAAGGGGTTGTCTCAAGATTTAGTGCTGAGGCTGAATATAAGGTTGTTGCTTCTTTGACATGTGAAATTGTTTGGTTGAAATCTTTGCTATGTGAATTAAGGTGTTCTACTTCAAGAACTCCTATAATTTGGTGTGATAATCTAAGTGCCAAAGCTATTGCAACAAATCCTGTTTTGCATGCTAGGACAAAGCATGTGGAGATTGATCTTCCTAGTTCTGGCTGTGGCTGGTTCAACGTTTAATATTCTGTGCAACAAACTCGGATTGGCTGTTGGCCCTTCTCGTTTGAGGGGGACAATTAAATAATGTAGTTTTGTATAGAATTGTGGTTTTACGAGTTTACAATCTATTTTTTGTCTTGTATGTTTTCATACTCTGTTTTAGCATGTCTTTAGTGTGGCTTCTGTTTCAATTTGTTGTTTGTATTGTTTTCGGTCTATTACGACCGTTGTATCTTAGTCTATAAATCCCTAGGGCATTCAGTCAGTAATATTATAGAAAGCTATTATTCTCTTTCTCTCTCTCATGCTCTGTTTTCATCTCGTCCATTGTTCCTGTGTTACTATTAAGATTTTCTCTGGGACGTGCAAGAGTTTGTAGCAAGATATGATGTATGTCAATGGAATAAATACCAAGCCAAGAGCCCAGCAGGATTATTGCAGCCCCTACCAATCCCACAGCAAGTTTGGGAGGGTGTTAGGATAGATTTTATTACAAGGTTTCCTAAATCTCAAAGGTAAGATACCATAATGGTTGTGGTAGATAGATTGACAAAATAAGTCCATTTTGTGCTGCTTTCTTACCCTTTTACAGCTAAGGAAGTGACTGAGTTATATACTAAGGAAGTGATTAGATTGCATAGGTTCCCCAAGTCCATTTGTCAATCAATTTTGGAAGGAGTTGTTCAAAATAAGCCCATTTTGTGCTGCTTTCTTACCCTTTTACAGCTAAGGAAGTGACTGGGTTATATACTAAGGAAGTGATCAGATTCCATGGGTTCCACAAGTCCATTGTGTTGGATTGAGATCGAGTTTTTGTCAATCAATTTTGGAAGGAGTTGTTCAAAATAAGCCCATTTTGTGCTGCTTTCTTACCCTTTTACAGCTAAGGAAGTGACTGGGTTATATACTAAGGAAGTGATCAGATTGCATGGGTTCCCCAAGTCCATTGTGTTGGATTGAGATCGAGTTTTTGTCAATCAATTTTGGAAGGAGTTGTTCAAGCTGGCTGGGACAACATTGAATTACAATATCAGTTATCATCCTGATACTTATGGACAAACAGAGGCTCTAAACCAAAGCATGGAAACTTACCTTTGTTGTTTTGCAGGAGACAAGCCAAAACGGAGGTCAAAGTCGATTCAATGGGCCGAATATTGGTTCAACACGACTTCTAATAACCGTAGGGGCGTGACTAAATTTATGGCACTTTATGGGAGATCCGCCTACCTTATTAAGATTTGAAGACAATATTTCCGCCTACCTTATTAGGATAGTCTCCTTGCTTGTGTATTGTAGAATTTCATTCACTCTAAAAATCTCAAATTGAAAAATAAAATTAGAGAGAGAAAGAGAAGAACCGAGAGAACGAAAATGTAATGACTACATTGTATTAAGTTGTCTCTGATACAAGGAGAAGCTAGGATTTATATAGGCTAGCTAACGCAAATAAAGGAGTAAATTAAGGTTAACTTAAGGAAGAAAACAAGGAGAAAAATAAGGAGGAAAATCCTCTTACAAATCAATCAAGCATTAAATATGATAATTCTCAAGCTGGATTTTTATACAATCCTAGCTTGGAGTTGATTTTGCTGAGATGAATCTTAGAAGACGGGGATATAATTGAAGTTGTAGAGAGTTGAAACACCAGGTGATTCTAGAGGCACAGCTAAGAGAGATGGCCGGAGATGCTCTGATTGACAAGGAAATGCCAGAGACGATGAGCCAAGGTGAAAGCTGTGGAGAGTTATCGAGAGTTGAAACACCAGGTGGATTGTGGAGTGATTGGGCCATTACTGAAGTTGTGGAGGAGTAGGAACCCCTTAACAGTGATTCCGGAGACACAACTGAGAGAGAGAGAACCCTTGAGAGCCCCCATAAACTGTTGGTTCCACTACTGGAATTGCTGATTCTTTCGTTGGATCAATTTTCCACTTTTCCTCCATTAAAAAAATCAAAGGAGCTTTAGAGGGAAGGCAAAAGGGATAAGTAAAAGTAGGAAGCTGAGATAAGAGAAGAAACAGTGGTGGTTCTGCTGATGTCCGCCATAGATGAGTTCAGAAGCTCTGGAGAATATGATGAATCACCAAGATGATACCTGGACTAGGCCAAAAATGGAGATTCGACGCCGGGAAGATGAAGTTGCACTGCAAACGCCGGCACATGCGCCTTCACGCGCCAGTGCATGAGTAAGCCGACAAAGCTTAGATGGCACGTGAGCCTCAAGCGCGCCGCGAAACTATCGTCGATCTTCGGGGACAGGCCGAACTAGAGCAGGAGAAGCTTGCTAGTTGGGTGGTGAGAATTCAAACTTGCTTTCACAGGTGACATTAGTGTCCAGAGGATTCATACTGGATAGGATGCGTACTGGAGCTCTAATGCCATGTAGAATTTCATTCACTTAAATCTCAAATTGTAAAATAAAATTACAAAGAGAAAGAGAAGAACCGAGAGAAGAGAAAATGTAATGACTACATTGTATTAAGTTGTGTCTGATACAAGGAGAAGCTAGGATTTATATAGGCTAGCTAACGCAAATAACGGACTAAATTAAGGTTAATTTAAGGAAGAAAACAAGGAGAAAAATAAGGAGGAAAATCCTCTTACAAATCAATCAAGCATTAAATATGATAATTCTACATGTATAAACACCCCATGTACTGACCTCTTTTGAAACACACAGAAATTCAGACAATTTGTCAAGTATTAAAAAGGAACTTCAAGGTAGAAATTAGTACAGTAGAGTGCATTTGCAGCTTCTAATTTATTAGTCTTGCTAGAGGAAAATCAATATGATCACCTACAGAACTTGTTATCAAAAGGTGTTAGGTGCCCCTTGGCATCATCAATATGCGTCATCAAGTCTAAAATACAGATCACCCTTTTATTTAAACAATTAATTAACACCTAAACATAAACTGGTATCACTACCTAATGCTACAAAGAACAATGTAGATACCACCACCAACACCACCATAATCAATATTGGTAATTTCGTCACAGTAAATACAAAAGCACCACAGGATAACCATGATTATTTCTTTGCAAGCAAACAGGAAATAAAGTTCCAAAGTGTTATAGATACTAATAATAAATGGTCTTCTCCTAACTGCTCAAGCTTTTGAGATGAAGGGAAATTTTACATGGTATTAGGGCATTCCTAACAATTTGGTCAAAAGACCCACCCTCCCAATTCTCCTAATTATATAAAGTTTTGGCAAAAGGCAATGTAGGCTATTTTTTGTTCATGCTTTAGGAAGGCATGTAAAACAGTACTGTGACAGAAATTATTTTATACAGACAATTATTGAATTTTAAAAAATGTTCACAGTTAAATACAAACATATATATATATATGCCAATTTAATTCCATAACCTAAAGATGCACTGGCATTTTGGAAATGCTGAATTATAAGAACTAATGTCATAAGAATTTCCCAAAGTATATTCACCTTTGTTGGAAGTAAATCATAGTTTTTGTAAAAGCATTTCTTCCCAGTCTCTTCAAGCTTTTTCTTCATCAGCATGCTAAAATCATTAGCACCACAACAGAAGTCCACAATCTGATCACAAATAACTAGTACCAATTAGATAATCAACATCAAACAACAATAGATATACATATAGCATTTTGGGACTAAGAAAATGAAATATATTTAAAGAAAACGAGCGGCAAAAAAAGACACCTGCTAAAAAACCACCATGGAAACAAAGAAAAAAAAAAGGGAGATCTACCTGTTCAAAAACTAAAGAAAAGTAATAAAATTCAAGATCTTAATATCTTACACAATATTAAAAAACATACCATCTAGACTATTTAAATCAAAAACAAAAATCACGTCAATTTTGTCAAAGAAGCAGAGTATCAGGGAAGCCATAAACTACTACTCACCTCCCCCCCCCCCCAAAAAAAAAAACTTCAAAAAAAAAAGTGTCAGAACAAGTAGAAAACAATTAGAAGAGAAATTTCCAACAGCAAAGAAGAAAGCTATAATATTCTGGTGTCAGGTCTGTTATAAAGTGAAAGTGAGAACTACACAAATAATTTCCTACCAAAACCATTATGGAAAGGGAAAAAACTATAAGCGAAAGATTTAGTTTGAAGTAAAATCTGCTGCTGGTCACTGACAAAAAATTATGCAAATGGCAACAAGCCAAAAAAGCATACAACCATGAGTACTTACCGTATCACCATTCTGAACGTACCAATGGAGTTTATCAACAATCTGCACATGCAAGAATCAAGCTTTAAGCAATGTTTGATGGATGTAATTGTGGGATTCTAATTTTTATTCTATTATTATGATGATTGATTTATTTCCTTTCTTGTAAATAGTTGTTTTCTGAATTGTTTCCTATTTATTATTATGATTGATTAAGATTAATTTGTATTTATTAGGGTTGATTATTTTTCCTTTTCTATTGTCCTAGCTAGGTGTATATAAACCCTAGTCTACTCTCTTGCAATTATTAGATTGAATAAAAATAATACTTTTGCATTCTTCATGGTATAACGTGGATTCTTACTGAAAAACCTTTAGGAAAGCAACCTGTGGGATGTAAGTGGGTGTTCACAGTTAAGTACAAAGTTGATGGGAGCATTGATAGATACAAGGCGAGATTAGTGGCAAGAGGATTCACTCAGACTTATGGATAGATTCTCAAGAGACATTTGCTCCTGTAGCAAAGTTAAACATTATTCGTGTTCTTCTGTCTATTGCTGCAAACCTTGACTGAAAGCTTCACCAATTTAACGTCAAGAATGCATTGCTGCAAACCTTGACTGAAAGCTTCACCAATTTAACGTCAAGAATGCATTTCTTAATGGTGATCTTGACGAAGTCTACACGGAGATACCTCCAGGTCTGAAAAATCCAAATAACTCTCATATGGTGTGTAAACTTCAAAAATCTCTTTATGGCCTTAAATAGTCTCCAAAGGCCTGGTTTGAAAGGTTCTCTCGAGTAGTTAAATGGTTGGGATATGTTCAAGGACAGACAGATCATATTCTATTTATCAAACATTCTCCCAGGGGGGAAAATACTATCCTCATTGTACATGTGGATGACATAGTAGTCACTAAAAATAATCAAGAAGAGGTGACACCCTTAAAGAAGTTCCTAAGTAAGGAATTTGAAATCAAGGATCTTGGTCATTAAAATATTTCCTTGGGATGGAAATAACCTGATCTAACAAAGGAATCTCTATTTCACAGAGGAAGTACACCGTAGATCTGTTGAGAGAAACATGAATGCTAGGGTGTAAACCTACTGACACTCCCATGGATCCATTCAACAAAATAGGCTCAAAGGAGTCCTCTAGTCCTATTGATAAAGGGATGTATCAACGTCTTGTGGAAAAACTCATATCTCTCTCATACTTGAGCTGACATCAATTTTCCCGTAAGTGTAGCAAGTCAGTGCATGAATAATCCTACTAAAGAACATCTTGAGGCTTTTAATTGGATACTCAGATACTTGCAAATGACACCCGAAAAGGGTTTGTTTTTTTAAAAAGTGTTGAAGTTTTTTCGGATGCCGATTAGGCTGGTTCTCTAACAGATAGGAGGTCCACTTCAGGGTATTGTACCTATATGCAGGGTAATCTAGTTACCTGGAGAAGTAAAAAGCAATCTATGGTGTCTAGAAGTAGTGTTGAAGCAGAATTTCATCCCATGGCACATGGGATCTGTGAAGTAATATGATTGAGATGAGTACTGGAAGAGCTTCAGCTTCCAATCACCACCTCCATGAGACTCCATTGTGACAATCAAGCAGCAATCCAGATTGCAAAGAATCCAGTTCATCATGATAGAATCAAACATGTGGAGATCGATCGTCATTTCATCAAAGAGAAGTTGGAGAAAGGCATTATTGAGATAATTTATATTCCTACACATCAACAGACAGCTGATATCCTTACTAAGGCTATTCCTAGAACTCAATTTGACAATCTCTTGTCCAAGCTGGGAATGATTGCATTTACTCCCCCAGCTTGAAGGGGAGTGTGGGATTCTAATTTTTATTCTGTTATTATGATAATTAATTTATTTCCTTGTAAATATTTCTTTTCTGATTTGTTTCCTTTTCATTATTATGATTGATTAAAATTAATATGTATTTATTAGGGTCAATTATTTTTCCTTTTCTACTGTCCTAGCTAGGTGTATATAAACCCTAGTCTACTCTCTTGTAATCATCAAACTGAATAAAAATAATACTCTTCAATTCTTCAGTAATTATCAATTAAAAATGTATAAAGAGGTGAGATGAAGACTAAACAAGCAATATTCACTCAAATAACTCAATGGTCAATCAACAGAATTCCAGTGCAGTAACTTTGTCAAAAACCATATTATTTTATAGGTACAAAATTAGAAGTGAACTATAACAACTACTAGTCATTCTTCAGCACTTCTTACCTTTGGTCAAGAGGCTCTTTAACAGTACCTAAAATTGATGGCCAAGAAAGTTCCAAGATTAGGCGGACACACTCAACTCTCCTTAAAGAGCCCATTTAACCTATTCCAAATAGCCAAAACTACTTTGCAATACTACAAAACTAATACAACAAGCAGTACAGTCAATCTCATGGGTTGCATCACCTTCCTTGGTAGCGAGCTTGGTGCTCTTGGTTTATAGACTCCAGCTAGAGAGAATGACAAATTAGTGTTAGTGTATATCCTCTCTTGACTTAGGTGCACTATAGAAATCTCATATCAAACGTATATCAATTTTCATATCAAACGCATATCAATTTGAACAACCTTAGGAGGATATACACTAACACTAATCTGTCATTCCCTCTAAAGTGAATGTGTCTGAGGGATTATGAGACAAACAGCCATTTGTTCTGACATTGTGAGGTGGCCAGGGATATTTAGAACAGGTTATTTGGCCTCTTTGATGAGAATTGGGTTTGCCCAGTTGACCTTGGTACTTTCTTTGTGACTACCATTACTGATTTTGGTACTAGGAAGGAGAACAAGATTTTGTGGAAAGCTGCTATGTTCGCAATACTATGGTGTATTTAGATAGAAAGAAATGCTAGAGTTTTTGAACAACGGTCTCTGCCTCCTCATATGTTGTGGGATAGAATTCACTATGTTGCTGCTCTTTGGGTTTCGCCAATGGGTTGTTTAAGGGGGTGCCTTTTGTAGATGTTCATAGGAATTGGAGGCCTTGTTTTGTTAGCCCTGTTTGGGGGCTTTGCGGACGGGTCTTGTTCAGTTTTGTTTATCTTAGGAGGATCTCTTGTCTTCCTTTTCTCTTTTTATTCTACTCTTCCTTCTGTATCTCTCTCTCTTCAGTAATAATATTTCTTTTCCTATAAAAAAAAAAGTAATAAATAGATTAGCACAAGCTTCCACCAATCAAAGCTTTCCAAATCCAATGAATTCTCTATTTCTTATATTTATTACAATCTGCTCTCTCTTCCAGCATATGAACAAGAATACTAAGTTTCCAATTTATAATATCTATTTCACCTAAATTAACATTGATTGTTAGTGTCAGTCGTAAATCAACATCACAGTTAAATAATGTAGTTTTGTATAGAATTGTGGTTTTACGCATTTACGCTTTATTTTTTTGTCTTGTATGTTTAATACTCTGTTTTAGCGTGTCTTCAGTGTGGGTTCTATTTCAGTTTGTTGTTTGTATTGTTTTAGGTCTGTTATGACCATTGTCTCTTGGTCTATAAATGCCTAAGGCATTCGGTCAGTAATAATATAAAAAGCTATTATTATTCTCCTTCTCTCTCTCATGCTCTGTTTCTCGTCTCATCCACTGTTCCGGCATCACTGTTAGGATTTTCTCTTGGTATCAAAGCGAAAGACCCAGGGTTGTGATATGGATCAGCAATCGTTCTCTTCTGCCACTTCTGGTCCTGCAAATAACTCTGCGAACTCGTCTATCACGTACCAGAACAGACCCAGCCCCTACATGACAACCTTCAATCAAGTTTGTTCCATTAAACTTGACCGAACAAACTACTTGATGTGGAGTTCTTCAGTTCTTCCTATGATAAGCAGAAACAAAATGGATGGATACATTCTGGGCACCAACCCGTGTCTAGAGGTTTTTCTTTTTAAGGGAATGAACGCACGATAAACCCATAACTTCAAGAATGGGTTACACAAGATCAGATGTTGCTGGGCTGGTTATACAACAGCATGACACCCAACGTTTTTTTCTCAAGTTCTTGGGTGCAAGACTTCCCAAGAACAATTGAACGCTGTTAAAGAATTTTTTGGATCACAGAACCGAGCTCGTGTTTCTCTATACAAGAGTGAACTTCAACGCCTTCGAAAGGGAGGCTTGAAAATATATGAGTAACGAACCAATAATCTCCAGCTGGCTGGGTTCTCGCTGTCAAATGATGATTTGATCACCTATACTCTAGCTGGGCTGGATTCCGAATACGGACCCATGGTGGTCCAGTTAGCAGAACGATCATCTCAGTCTTGGGTCAAACTCCAGACTTTGTTAATGACTCATCTGGAGCAGTGGTCTTCTTCGAGCTCATATGGATCACCTAGTGCAAATGTAGTCACTAATAAAACAAGGAATAATACCTCCAATTCTAATCAGAATTGGAGAGGACGTGACAGACAAGGCAAATTCAATAATCGTGGTGGTGGCAGACAAGGTGGTAGGCCCACATGTCAGCTTTGTGGAAAGATAGGCCATGTTGTGGTAAATTGCTTTTATCGCTTTGATCAAAGGTTCTCTGGTGTGTCAACAGAAAACACAGAGAACAACAGCAACAAAGATGGAAATTCCTCCCACTCAGCTTTTCTCATAACCCAGGACAATCTTGACAGTCAAGATTGGTATCTAGATAGTTGGGCTTCAAATCATGTCACAAATGATTCAACAGTGGTTGAACAAGGTAAATCTACTTCCCAAAAGACTCATCTTATTGTTGGAAATGGTGAAAAAGTCTGTATAGAAAAAGAATGGAAATACTGGGATTGAAGATACTCCTCTAAAATTGAACGAGTTACTGCTGGTTCCCAAGATTAGCAAGAACTTGATTAGCATATCTCAGTTATCAAATGACAATAATTTATCTGTGATTTTTTATTCTTCTGGTTGTGCGGTGAAGGACAAAGCAACAGGAAAGACTCTAATGCAAGGGGTTCTAACTGATGGATTATACAGAATAAAAGGAACTTTTGATATGAAGTGTTTCTTGACTAAGAAAGATGGAAGAAGCCAAGAAAAAGAGCTGTGGCACAGAAGACTGGGTCATCCCATAGAACAAATTTTGAATGATGTATTCAAACATTGTAACATGCAAAAATTGATTAACAAAGATAATATTTTTTGTGATGCATGTAAAATTGGCAAGATGCAAGCTCTTCCCTTTTAAAAAATCTCAATCTATAGCAAAAAAACCCTTGACCTTCTACATACAGACCTTTGGGGTCCAACACCAGTGCAATCTAGGTCTGGTTATAGATATTATATCAGTTTTTTGGATGATTATAGTAGATTTTTGTGGATTTATCCACTGAAAAGCAAAGGAGATGATGTTCAAGTTTTTGCCCAGTTTAAGAAAACAGTGGAAAATCAGTTAGAGAGAAAGATTAACGTGATTCAAACTGATGGTGGAACTGAATTCAAACCTTTTTCTGTTATTGCTAACAACAGTGGAATAATTATGAGATACTCTTGTCCTTATACCTTTGTCCAAAATGGAAGGATAGAGAGAAAACATCGGCAAATAGTTGAGATGGGTTTGAGTATGCTAGCTCAGGCTAGTACACCTATGTGTTATTGGTTTGATGCATTTCAAACTGCTGCAAGGCTAATAAATTTTCTGCCTACCACTGCCTTACAAGGAGAAGTGCCTTTCTATGTGTTATTTAAAAGAAAACCAGACTTCAAGGAATTAAAAGTCTTTGGCTGCACCTGTTTTCCTTACCTGAGACCTTACAACCAACATAAATTGAGTTTTCATTCTACCAAGTGTGTTTACCTTGGCCCTAGCATGGATCATAAAGGTTACAAATGTTTGTCATCCACTGGGAGGATTAATATCTCCAAACATGTAACTTTTAATGAGTTTGATTTTCCTTTTAAAGATGGTTTCTTAAACACTAGAAGACCTCAAAGAGACTAGAGAGATTGTTCATTTGGTTCCCTTGCCTACTTATTGTAATACTGATTTATCTTCTAGTACTGTGCAGGATATGGAAATAGGAGAAAATGGTTGTTCTGATGGTGGTTCAGGAAAAACAACAAATACTGAGGTTGTTTTAGAAAATTAGAGAGTAGGAGAAAGCATTGAGGAACCAGTACAGAATAGTCCAAGTATTCACAAAAGGAATCTCATACCTACATCCACTCACCTATGACCACTAGGCTGAAAAGTGGAACCATTCAGCACAAATCACCCTATGCAACCTTAGCAAATCTGAAAAGCAGCAGCAACAAAGAGCCTCTTAATGCTAAAGAAGCCTATAAAGTGCCTCATTCGAGAAGAGCCATGGAAGCCAAACTTGAAGCCTTGAGAAAAAAATGAAACCTAGGAACTAGTTCCCTATAATGGACAAAATACAGTAGATTGCAAGTGGGTTTTTAAAACCAAAATTGCAGCAGATGGCAGCATACAAAAGTATAAAGCAAGGCTTGTTGCCAAAGGGTTCCAACAAGACCCTAGAATTTCTTTGAGAGAAACAGTGAGGGTAATTTTGACTATTGTTGTATCTCTAAATTGGCCTATTAGGTAAAATTGATATAGATAATGCCTTTTTAAATGGCAACCTTAAAGAACCAGTTTTCATGAAGCAGCCACATTGTTTTGAGGATGCCAATATCCCAAACATATATGTAGATTGAAGAAAGCCCTTTATGGGCTCAAGCAAGCCCCAAGGGCTTGGTATGAGAAGTTGAGAGACTTTATTACAGCGGGGATTCCAGCATACCAGGTGTGATCACTCTTTATTTGTTTTACACACCAAAAAGCATGTTATAATTGTTTTGGTTTATGAGAATGGCATGCTAGTAACTGGTGATAATAAGGAACTTGTGGATGTTTTTGTTAAAAGGTTGAATGATGCGTTTTCTCTTAAAGATCTAGGTGATGTGCATTTCTTCTTGGGAATTGAAGTCATAAGGAATGATAAAGGAATTTTTCTGAGTCAGAGAAAATATGTGGCCGATTTGTTGGAAAGATTCAACATGAAGGACTCTTCATCCTATCCAACTCCCTTGACTCTTGGCAAGCACTCTCCTAATGTGAAAGAAGAGCCTCTTACTAATCCCTCTCTTTATAGAAGTTTGGTTGGTGGCCTACAATACTTGACAAGCACTAGGCCAAACATTTCCTTTGCTGTAAATTCATTAAGTCAGCATTTAAGCACTCCCACTACAGTGGATTGGATAAGGGCAAAGCGTACCTTGAGATATCTCAAAAGGTTGTGTGCTTACATGTTAAACCATCTATTGATCTCTCACTCACTAGATTTCCAGCTGCAGATTGGGCTACTAATGTGGTTGACAGGAGGTCAGTGGGTATTGTGTTTTCTTGGGTGATACTTTGGTGTCATGGTCAAGTAAGAAACAAGGGGTTGTCTCAAGATCTAGTGTTGAGGCTGAATATAGGGCTGTTGCTTCTTTGACAAGTGAAATAGTTTGGTTGAAATCTTTTCTGTGTGAATTAAGGCATTCTACTTCAAGAGCTCTTGTACTTTGGTGTGATAATCTAAGTGCCAAAGCTATTGCAACAAATCCTGTTTTGCATGCTAGGACAAAGCATGTGAAGATTGATCTTCATTTTGTGAGAGATAAGGTGTTGGCTAAAGAGATCTCTATTGGCTATGTTCCTAGTTCTAAAAAACCAACAGATGTATTTACAAAGACTGTCTAGTTCAAAGTTTATTATTATATGCAGCAAACTCGGATTGGATGTTGCCCCTTCTTGTTTGAGGGGGACAGTTAAATAATGTAGTCTTCTATAGAATTGTGATTTTATGCATTTACGCTTTATTTTTTTGTCTTGTATGCTTAATACTCTGTTTTAGCGTGTCTTCAGTGTGGGTTCTATTTCAGTTTTTTGTTTGTATTGTTTTCGGTCTGTTATGACCGTTGTCTCTCCGTCTATAAATGCCTAAGGCATTCGGTCAGTAATAATATAGAAAGCTATTATTCTCCTTCTCTCTCTCATGCTCTCTTTCTCCTCTCATCCACTGTTCCGGCATTACTGTTAAGATTTTCTCTTACATCACTCATAACAGAAAAAAAAAATAGATATACAAGTTAATCTTTGTGTTGTGACTCCTAAAACAAAGCCATTTAAACAGGAGAGAATATGTATAAAGGAAATAAAAAATATCTATTTCACACACCATAAATATGATAGAATATCAAGGGTCCAGGAAACTATGAAGTTACTAAAGTCAAGAAACGAAGTTGACTAGAAACATAAAGAAGTACCCCTTCCAGTTTTTCCACTTGTGTAAAATGGCGGCCGTAGGATGTGTAGCGATTACCATTGAGAACAGGTGCAAGATACACTTTCAGCTTGTCCTACAATAAATTCACTCCACAAAGTTACAACGAATGAACCAAATATTTGATGAATATAATCAGTTAACATTAGTGATAGCAAAATGTTTGACAAGTACTACAGCTAATGTCAAAAAAGCAATCTTGTGAAGGGTTAACTTGTAAGAGGAAAAAGGGATGGCATCTAACGCAATTATCATTGACCTCTCAAAAAGCCATCTGCAATTTTAAAAAAAAAAAAAAATTGTTCTACATAACTCCCTTAACAAAACAAAAAACAGACATATACAACGGTTCTACTAATAGTAAATCATCACAAATGATGACACTTATTAAAAGCTAGATATGTTTTCAGCATTCTTCCAATAATATCCATCTTGGCACAAATAAAGACGGTAGCAATCCAATTTTAGATTCAAGGGAGAAAAATAGCTAAAGAAGTAAAAGTTCAAAGCAATGTGCATATTATTATTACATATCCCTATTTCATCGAGCTAGTTAACACTGTTGAGAGCAAGTCAATGGAAAATACTTCTCTTCAAGACTTACTTGAACCATTCATTGTTCAGAAGCATAGGAATATTCCCAAAATACTTGCAATTGACCATACCAAGGTCCTTCTTAGCAACAAATATGAGTTTTTCCCACTTAAACGTGGTAAATGAGGGTTTGAACTTTCAACCTCCAAACTTTAAGGATCGAGTGTAAGGAGCACTGCCAACATTCCAATACACTTCTAGTGATATAATCATATAATCATTATACTTTTAACAAAATAAAAAAAAGAGTAATTATTTTTAAAAAATTACAAATTGTTTAAATAAAACATAATTTCAGACACTTGGTTTCAAAAGTTTGTCTGGTATGTTTTAAAATTTCATAGAACAACTAAAAGTATTTTGAAAGGAAAAAGATCTAATATTTCATTCTTAACAAAATATTTGTAAAATTTAATTTGTAATGAAAGATAATCATTTAAAATGTAAATTTAAATACAAAAGTTTAATTCTTAAGATAACTATTTGTTTCCAAACAGACATATTCTTTAAAGATAGAGTAATTTAATGTTATTTTAATAATTATATTCATTATATTCATCATTTAATTATCTTAACTTATTTATATATTTTAAACATATATTTAAACAAATATACTTTTAAAAAAATCCAGTTCAAGTTAATTCAACTACAATTAGGCCAATGAACACTGAACTGTTCCCCTAACGAATCCCGTGATTATCCAACCTTTTAAAACACTATGGCCCTGTTTGGATAAACAGCTTCTTTAAGTGCTTATGGAATAAGTCCTTATCATATAAGCACTTATATATAAGTTAATTGTATAATTGAAGAGTTTATAAAGACAAACTTCACAACTTATTTTCATAAGCTATTCTGGAAAGCGTATGAAATTAAGCTAAAAATAGCTTATTGGCATACCATAAGCTATTTTTATAAGTTCTCTCAAATGCGTGTATAAGTGCTTATACCATAAAATAAGCCAGATAAGCTTAAAATAAACTTCCAACAGGCCCTATATACATGAGGCATGTAAATTGAATTTATTAAACAAATGAATCAAAGAAATAATGATTTAATATACTATTAGAGATATCTCTTCTAAGATCACAAAGCCCTAGTTAGTGCTAAACTATAATTTCCTAGAAAGGATCAATCTTAATCAACAGCCCATGGCTGCAAAACTTTTTTTTTAATAGAAAAAGAAATATTTTTAAAGAGAGAGAAAGATAATACAACAAAGCCTTCCAATCCCGATGAACATCTAACAAAAGCATCCCTTTAAAAACCCATGGCTGCAAAATTATGCAACTATTTTTTCCTTCCACATCTTTTACAGAATTTGAATGTGATCAATTCTATTAGTTTGAATACAACAATAACAGAGACACTATACAAACTTCACTAACTCCTTCACAGCCCTTCTGGATAGTTAATGATCAAATCCGCCACCATCCTAACGAACAATTTCTGCTCCCCAACTGTTGTGCTTCAATTTGAAAAAGTGAACCCAAATGACTTTCTCTTCCATAATTCAAAAAGACCGTAGAAAAAAAAAAAACATAAAAGAAGGACCTTTCTCACTAAAAAGATGTGGAGACCACCCCCCCCCCCCACAGGAGCAAAAAACAAAACAAAAAAAAAAAACAGAGACAGAGACAGAAGACACCAGCGCCTCTTCAAAAGTCTGCAGACAATGAAATGTTAGAAAACAACAGACCATTCCAGGTTGGAGGAAACCATTCATGCCCATAAATGCTTTAATTAGCAGCAGTCTATTCAGGATGCAAAATGCCAGATTGGTCTTTAAATTAGAAAACTATAATGCAGTTGCCATTTTAATATATGACTAATATAGAATGGATGACACCTGTGCTAGAGGATATTTCCTCTACATATTTTTTAATAAACTGTTTCGTTCAATGGAAGGAAGGGAAAGGAAAAAGAAATAAAATTTCTTTGTTTCGTTTAATTTGAAGGAAGGGCAAACAAGGGAAAATAAATTTTCCTTTTTGGTTCGCAAGGGGAGAAGAGCGAAAATAAAACAAAATAACTATTATAGCCCTTTGAGTTAAAACAAATATGCAACAAAATAAAGTAAGCAATGGAACTGTTTGTAAACAAATAAAAAAAGATGTTAATAAGTGACGAAGTAATAGAAAGGCAATAATAACATAACATGGAAAACTCATTAAAACTAAACCTAACCCACCTTACCATCATTTTATTGGTTGAATTCGGGTTGAAAATTTGTTCAACTCGAACAAATCCAACTTATGAGTACCCCTAATTAATTTAATATTTAAAAGATCAAGTGTCTCAATTTAATCGGTGAAAATTTTAGTTACTTTTCTAAATTTTAACAAAGAAAAATTTGAGATTAGACAACATTAAATTTGAAGATTTAGCCAAAAAATAAATAAATAAATAAATAAATAATTCAAGAACTAAATTAAGACTCTTAATATTTCAAAGACTAGATTGAAACAATTTTAGTCTTTTAGGGACTAAATTAGTAACTTGGTCAAGAATATATATTTTCTATTTTAATTATCTTCTTTTATATATATATATATCGTTAATTTTTTTTGTTGTTATACTCTCATACTACATAGTTTTTTCTTCGATTCATTACGTCTTCCACTAATAGTATATATTTATGCATATATAATTTCGTGATCCCCAATGCCATACAGAATGAGAAAACTGGCAGACAAATCAAAGCTAGGACATGGGATGAACTTTGTGTGCGGAGGCACTGGTATTTTTGACACACTTTCTAAGAGACCAAACAAGATGGGGATCAGGTTTAGAGGGTAATTTTCGTATTAGGAAAAATTATTGAGGACTCTCCCGTCTTTTTACATGGTTACAATTTTCCTCCCTTCCAAATCTCTCCATTTTCGAAGGAAAAGAAAATGAGAGGGAGAGAGGGATTTTTCGCCTCCATTTTCCCTCCTCTCCCCTCCCCTCCCTCCCCATTCCACTCCAACCAAACACTGTGTAAAAGTATAAACTCCAACATGAACCAAGTAACCTGCTAAGTCAACCTATGTATAACTTTATCAAGCCACAGGCATAATTCCATAGCAAGTTAGCATACTATTTTTTTTTTGGATCAAAAAAGAAATAATATTGAAGAGAAATGATACAAAGGTACAGTGGAAACTAAAGAGAAAAGGAGGACTAGATATCCTCCTAGAGAAAACAGAACTCGTACAAAAGCAAGTTGGCATATTATATGGCAACCTACTTGGCTAATCCACTGTCAACTTTTGTGTCTGCAGCAGAGCTTACTAATAGCAAGCTTGACAATTAAATTTAGATAAGGTGTTCGGTGAGATAAATAAGCATATTGTCATAAAAAGATTGAATTATGTGTTCTCTGTTTTGCAGCAACTAAACAAACAATTATGCTTATAGCAAAAGGGCCTCAACAACCTAAAAATTGCATCTGTAGTTTATTTAAAAATGGAAACATGACACAGTATGTCTAGGGAACAAACACATTAAAAAGTAAACATGGAAAAGCACAGGTTGTCTTGCTGTAGAACTTGCTACACAGGACTGATCATAAAGACCTTTAGAACCAAAAAACTCCCAAAAAAAAAATCTAAAAATAGCAAAGTACCTTCCATTTAAATATCTGGTTCAAAACATCAGGATCACAAACAGCTTCTGAATCCTCAATGCTTTGCCCTTCCTCTAGCTTCCTTAGAGCTGTTCGAACAGCCTGCATATAAAAGAGATGCAATAGCTTAGTATGATTTCCCACAAATACCCCACGTAATGCATATAAATAGTTAAGTACATCAACTGAGCCTTCCAACTTCCCCAAAGTAATAGTCTTCTCCACAACACTTCGCAAGGAGTGAGTATGAGTAGAAGCAACTTTGTGCTTTTCTAAGACATCCTCTAAAGTAATTGATGATGTAGCTTCTTTAAATAAAGCCAGCATTCTACACAAAGAGGAAAATACATAAGAACTATCATCATAAACACCATATAATATGACAGCTCAAGTTTCAGCCTAATATCCAAGAGAATTCCATCATATGCCAACTATTTGTAAAAGCAAAACAAATGAACAGCAAGAAGGTCAAGCAATTCACAGGTGAAAGAAACAAGGTCACCTCCTCTCGGACTCAGCATCTAACTGAGGCAATGTACTACTCAGCTCCTTTTTAGTAAGCTTGACAGGCAGGGTCTTATTAGCTACATTATCATCATGCTTCCCAGGTTCACTTCTCTCAGAACCCTTAGTTATGAAAGCATATAGTTTTTCACCCAATGATGGTTGGCTCTCCTCACTGTCAAGCTTTTCTGTTTCCTTTGAGATTGACTTCCTTTTTTCATTCAATTTCTTTCCTGGTGCATCATTTGCTTTCCATTTCTTTGAGATAATTGATCCAGAAATGATCTTTTCAGACTTTCTCTTGATACCAACTTTCCCAGAAGACAATTTTTCAGATACTTTAGATGATTTAGGAGTATTTTTTTTACAAAAAGAATCATCCAGGTCAACATTGTCTTTGTTCGATACAACTCTCTCATGTGTTGAACTCTTGGTCTCTTCCTCTAAGGAAGAATTATTTTCCCGAGCAGTACATTTAAACTTGGGGAATCTGATATGGTCTCTCATAGGAGTTCCAAGTTCAACATCAATCTCATGTTTTCTGGTTCATGGAATGAAAAAGATAAATAAACAAAGTGAATATGGAGCTTGACATGAGCAAAATGAAGAACAATAACAACTGCCTTATTTAACACTTACAAACAATATATAAGTATCCTGTTATTCGGTAAGAGACCTTCCCAAGCCCTTGTTATAATACCTTCTTCCTCTATGTCTTCAAATGCTATGTTCCTGATAAAAGCAAATTGAGCATCAACCCTCTGGACACTTACCATAGAATGCAGACTAAAATGGAAAAATAAAAGTAACCTTGGCAAACATTTGCGGTGATATGACTTAGGACAGCGCCTACAAACAGCAAATTGCAATTCATGTTCCTTCTTATTTTCTATTTGTTTACAGATGCAGCAAAAATGAATAGGACAAGTAAAAGTTTCTCCATCAGCAATATTTTTCTCAAGTTCCTTCACAGCAAGCTCATCTTCCTGGTGAAGTAACTTTGCAACACAACGTGGATGGTAAAAGCGGCCACAAGTTGCAGAAACACAGCAAAAGACCTAGAGGAGGAATTCCAAGAAACTTTCAGTTCCACATAACATAAAAGAGGCTCAATGAAGATCCCCCATCCCCGGGGGTGGGAAACAATCATTTATTTAATAGATTGAAAATAAAAATAGAAAAAGAAAAAGATTAAAGCAGAACTCCAACTTTAACCTAAAGAATATACTAATTTAGCAGAAAAACTAATTAAGCCAGTACAACCTCTAAACAAGCCATCAAGGACAATAGTCACCAGAAGAGCCAGTATGTCATATTCCATCTGGGTCAGCAGAGATGGATATGCCGGATGACATATACATGCTAAGCTTACTTATGTCTTCCTCAGAATGAATATATTCAAAGAAGACTGTTTCTCAAAATCAAATGTCAATGTTTCTGAAGGAGATTTAAGACAAAATGAAGCAAACAAAAGAATCAAAGTGTATGTTTTGTAAAATATATGCAGGTTAATACACACAACAAAAGAACTTCCTTGAAAATTATTTAAAAAAAAAAAGAAATATCATGAGAAAAAAGAGAAGTACAAAAAAAAGAAGAAAGAAAATGAAAGGGAACACAATGGATTCAAATATTTCAGATATTATGAGATATCCACCAAAAAAAAAAATCCCATCCATCGAATAGGATATGGACAATAAAAAATAACTATACGATGGATATTGGACTAATTAGAATATTGTCAGATACTCTATATTCGTCCAAAATGAATGGGCAGATATGGTATCCCATATCCTTTGGATAATTATTTATATAATATATAGATATAATTTTAATACATAAATCATAATATATTATTTATATAATATAAATTTGATAAATTTAAGATTTTTGTTAGGTGCATACCAAATATCGAGTATTTGAGTACCCAATAACACATTTAAGGTATTCAATTCCATTATGCAACACTTTTTTCGAATATTTTGGGGATTTGGGATATTTCGGATATCGGCTACTTCTAATATAGATACTATGGACTAAATTATTTTCCGAATTAGGATAGGATATGGGCATTGAATATTTCTGATGGATACAAATTTGGATATTGGAAAAATTAGCAGGTACCCTCCTTAAAAGCATTCTATAGTGGGATCTAGCATGGGCCAAGATAAAAAGCCAAAAGTTTGTTCAAGCAAGGAATTAGGATCCGCATCTTTCCATTCCCTGATAGGAGGCCATGGAATTTGGATTCCTAGGGCACTTATTCTTGTGCTTTTTTTTAATAATTTCTTGATTCGTAACCCACTTGTTTTGATGCCTTTTAAAAAATCGTTTTGAAAAGTGAAGGTGCCTTTAGAGGTGAAGGCATTCGTTTGAAATACGCTACTCAACAATTAATACTAATAATTTGCGTCAGATTAGGCAGCCTTCTATGGTTTTATATCCTGACATTTGCATAATGTGTTTGAGGAACTCAGAAAATAGTCACTTATTCTTACATTGTCATGTGGTCTGAGATATTTGGAATAGGCTATTTAATCTCTTCGAGGAGTGTTGAGTTTGCCCAAATGACCTGGTGCTTTCTTCGCCACTAACTTTATGGGTTTGAATTCGAGAAAGGAGAATAAGGCTCTGTAAAAGGCAACTTGGTTCGCAACCGTATGGTGTCTTTGGATGGAAACAAATGCCAGAGCAGCAAGTCCTTCCTCCTCATTTGATATGGGATAGAATTCGCTTCGTTGCCACTCTTTGGGTTTCGGCCAATGAATTTTTTAAAGAGATGCCCTTTGAAAATGGTATTGGAGAGCTTTGATGTATTAGCGTTGCTCTCAGGCTTTTAGGTTAGTTTTGTGTTTGTCTTTTGATTTTTCAGGAGGATTTCTTGTCCTCCTTTTGTATTTTTGTTTTCTTTTTTCTTTGTATCCTTCTCGCTTCCTCAATAATATTTCTTTTTCAATCAAACAAAACATTTTAGCCTGTGCAACACCCTGGCCAAGCACATTATTCATATATTAGGTCTAGAGCCCTCTAAAACAAAAACTTTCTAAAACTCAACTTAGTCATTGAACCATGCTTGACTCAGAACAACAACTATAAGAAAACCAATACCCAAAGCAGTTGAGCAATCAGAATAAAACAATATCCTCAGTTGCCACTAGGGATTTTTCTAATATTTGAAGTTACTACAAGTGATCATAAAGGGATGAAACTGACACGAAAGTCATTCTTTATTCAAACAGAGAGCAGTGCAAAAGACGATGGAAGTGTAATAGAGTATTTTTTTACTATTAAGGACTAAATGACACTTGATAAGGACAAGACACTAACTAATTAACAAATAAAGAGGAGTTCATAATCTTGGCATAGCTATACCTCAGCACCAGAGAATTTATCAGAGGAGCCTAACTTGCCACATACAAAGCACTGGTGCCGCTTATACTCACAATTTTTGCAATAGAAGTTCTGGATCTCCTGCCAAATTTTGTGCCAAACAAACAATTGACCACATAATTATAGAAAGAACAACGAAATAGGGGAAAAACAAGTAATATAGGCATATAAATAGGATAACAGACACATACATCAACTTCCTTCTGAGTAAGACCAAGAGAGTCACAAATAGATTCTGCACCATCCTCCTCAGTAGCATGGAATGACCTCATGCACTTTCCATCACAACTACATTTTTCATTTGAAATTCATGAGGAGAAGCAAAATTCAAATACAATTCCATATGAAAGAAGGTAAGTAAATAAATTAGTGTTTTGTGCACTAGAAACAGATTAATTTATAAGAAAGAAATACATACCACAACAATTTACCACCATTGTCACAAAAAGCACAAACAAAATCAAACAAGTCATCATCTTCATCCGACTCTTCTGCGGCTTCTTCAATTGTATCATCATCAGTACTGTCAACTATAAACGCAGGCCTTGCTAAAGTATTAGCTTCCTGAAATGAAAATAAGCATAACATACTGAAAAATGATTTAAACAGTACAAATGATGTAAACAAAAAGAGCTAAACGGGGAAAAAAAAAGCATAATAGAGAAAAATAAATAATTAACATTTAACAGACCTCATCAGACATTTTCGTATTCTGCAGCTTCTCAAGAACCATAAGTACAAGCTGTCCAAAACATGTAATTGTCAATGAAGTCAAAGCATAAAAAAATGGGGTTTTTTTTTTGTTTTTGTTTTTTTTGGGGGGGGGGAGAGAACAGGATATTAATTAAAACATTAAAATAAGAGAAGGTAAAAAAGGACTAGTTAACATAGTTTAAACCATCAAACATTGTAGCAAATTAGGGAAAAGGGCAGCAGGGGCAAGAGGGTAAAATTGACAGTAACATAACCAACTGGGGACAGAGGTCCAATGTGCTAGAGAGAGAATTAGTGGGAAGAAGCAGCAATATTTCAGGGGGGATTTAGGATAGTGAAGGCATGGAAAAAGTTTGTGTGGCGTGGGGAGAGACTAGCCTCTCAAATGCTAGAATGTGTGTTTTCATTTGTGTATTTTGTGTTTACGTTGTGTGTTGTTATTGAGTATATTGAGTGTTACTAGTATTATTGAGCGTTCTAAATTTCTGTGTATTTTCCCGTGACTGAGAGTTGTTAATGCTTGTGTTTCATCTCTGTATAACTCAATAATACAGTATCAATGCATTGTTTTTCAATCAACTAGTGTGTTTATCAGTTGTTGTTAGTCTAGTTTACATCAGTTGGTATCAGAGCAGTGAGATCCTGGGTGTAGTTGGTACCAGAATGGAGGCAAGGGTGGAAAGCTTGGAAACCAAAATGTCCAACATAGAATAGGGCATTGCGAATATGGAGACTTGTGTTTGTGTCTACCCATGACTTGACGCTAGAGAACATCAATGAGTTGCGAAACAGTCAAAGAGCAAAGGAGAGAGGAAAAGGCTGTGGTGGATGTGTAGAAATCGACGTCTTCAGTGAGGACAGATAAGGGGGAGGAGAACGGCAACACATCAGAGTGAAAGCCTAGTTGATTTTGACATCTCAAGCTACCAATTTTCAACAAGGAAGACCCAACTGGATGGGTGTTCAAGGCCGAAAGGTATTTTCGTATTGACGGCTTGAACAAAGAATAGAAACTCAATGCAGCGAATGTATGCATGGATGATAAAGATCCAAATTGGTTCCTCTAGGTCGAAGCGAGACAACCATGGCAGATGTGGACTAAGTTGAAGAAGGAGTTGGTCAAGCGCTTCCATCCCTCGCACAAAGGAGATGAGTACGAGCAACTGATGGCATTACAGCAGAACACCACAAGTACCAAGAGAACTTTGAAGCTCTCTCTGCCACGATACCCATGGTGGCAAAAGGGGTGCTGATTGGGGCTTTTAAGAATGGGTTGACGGAGAATATCCAAGCTGACTTGCGGCTTCGGAAGTACACAACGTTGATGGAGATGATGGAGCACGCATAGAAGATTGAAGAACGAAAAGGGACTGTGGATCAGGTCAGGGAAATGAAATGGGTGAAGGGTATTCAGTAGCCACATCCAGTTGGGTCGGGTCCATGGCAGCGCAAACATATACTGATAGAGCCCAGTAGCAGTAACAGATCTAAATACTAAATATTACTGAAATATTATTGAAATAGGAGAAATATACCCCTTCTAGTGGGGAAAAGATGGTATTACAGCACTCACAACAGTAAAATAACTACACTCTCAGCAAAACAATCTCAGTACAGAATGATATAGCAAAACACCGAAATCACAGGGACATAGCCACAACGCAATAAAACATAAAAGAACAGTCAGAAGATAGTAGAATGACGATGCTAGACATTTGAGAGGTCCAGCTCTCTCCCAAAAGTCATTCTAATACTTTCTATGCCATTACCCGCTCTCCATCCCCCTATATATATTCTCACATCCACTAACCAAATCCCTCTAGCCTTCCCCCTCTACCCTCCACGTGACCTTTGCCTGCTGTCATTCGTTCGGTTACAACTCCCACTCTTTTTAATTCCCTTCTTAATGACCACGGGCTGAACATTACCCCCCTCGATAAGTCACACCTTGTCCTCAAGGTGGAAATAGAGAACTGTTTGTCAATGAGGTCATTTATCTCCCAAGTATCTTCAAAGTCTGATGAGTCCTTCCATTTAGTCAACACCTCCTCAGTACCCTTAGAGGAGACCCTTATCTGCTGAACTTCTTCTGCTTCAAATACCAGCCCTCTTTCCTCAATTAAACATACATTATAACATCCATAATTAGCACAAAAATTCCAACAAAAAGCAGCAACCACCATGAAGTTCAATAACAACTTAAGCATCTCTTGAAGCTGAATGTTCATGGCTATTTCACCATCAATAAGCTCCTGCTCCAAGTATACATTTTTCATGGCATAAGATATGCGACATTCAACCTTTGGTTCATTCATTGCTGTAACAGGAAGCAATTTTAACTTCTTTTCCATGATTAGAAGCCGAAATAGATCATGTTTATTCTTATATACTGCTCGAAACCAATCAACAAGGCAACAGATAAATTCAATCTTGTTTTTCCTTGCCTTATTTTCTTTGCATAGAACTAGACTCCCTTCTGCTTCCGTAAACGTTGTTGCGATTGAATTTGTCCCTTTCTTAGCTCCACATAGCGTTTTAGTAAGTTGTAATGGACTAGTCTATATGGTATTATTTGGCTCAAAGGATTTGGCGTCCCAAACCTTGCACATGAGGATATCTGTATCCTTAATGGACCCAAAAATACTTGGGCCTTTGAACATGAAAGTTTCATATACCATGGGTCGGTTTCTTATCTCCTTTCCGAGATTGCTTTGACCAACATCTTCCCCCAAGCATATGTCGTCCTCTTCTGCCAAAAGTATCTCATTAGAACTTCCCATCTTGGTCTCTTGAAATCTCAATTTTAATGCCTTCTTGAACTCAACCCATGGACGCCATTCACTCTTCACCTCTAGTTGCTGGGACTAGACCCACACCCTGCCTTCCAAACATACTACCACAGCATCAACCTTCCCTTCCTCCCGCAATTGATTCACCGTGAAGTACCTCTCAACGTGAAAAATCCAACCCCTCGTATCCTCTCTGATGAAGATTGAAATTTCCAACTTCTATTCGTGGCCAGCGTCATGATTAGAAGCCGAAATAGATCATGTTTATTCTTATATACTGCTCGAAACCAATCAACAAGGCAACAGATAAATTCAATCTTGTTTTTCCTTGCCTTATTTTCTTTGCATAGAACTAGACTCCCTTCTGCTTCCGTAAACGTTGTTGCGATTGAATTTGTCCCTTTCTTAGCTCCACATAGCGTTTTAGTAAGTTGTAATGGACTAGTCTATATGGTATTATTTGGCTCAAAGGATTTGGCGTCCCAAACCTTGCAAATGAGGATATCTGTATCCTTAATGGACCCAAAAATACTTGGGCCTTTGAACATGAAAGTTTCATATACCATGGGTCGGTTTCTTATCTCCTTTCCGAGATTGCTTTGACCAACATCTTCCCCCAAGCATATGTCGTCCTCTTCTGCCAAAAGTATCTCATTAGAACTTCCCATCTTGGTCTCTTGAAATCTCAATTTTAATGCCTTCTTGAACTCAACCCATGGACGCCATTCACTCTTCACCTCTAGTTGCTGGGACTAGACCCACACCCTGCCTTCCAAACATACTACCACAGCATCAACCTTCCCTTCCTCCCGCAATTGATTCACCGTGAAGTACCTCTCAACGTGAAAAATCCAACCCCTCGTATCCTCTCTGATGAAGATTGAAATTTCCAACTTCTATTCGTGGCCAGCGTCATGTCTTCCAACATGCTCATGCGCCGAAGTTCGTTCTTCCACAATCTGAGACGCCTTTGGTCTATCTTCAACATTCTCCCTTTCCACCCTCACAAAAGACATAGCCGTAATGGTCAAGTGCAGCTTCCTCCTTGGAGAGTGATGAGTTTTGGCCGATGACTCAGTTGGTACCTCTCGGGTCAGGGTAAGTTGACATGGGTCAGGGAATTGGGCAATCCTAGGGTTGTAATTGGATTTAGGTAAAATGAAGCATATGAAGTATTGGGCTAAATCCCATTTATCTATTCTGAAACAAAGCCCATAAAGTTTTCCCTTTATTTTGACCAAACCCCTCATCATCTTTTGGGTTTTTGTTTTGATAGATTTGATCGGCCCAATATTAGGAATTATCCAAAATGGCCCAACATTCCTTTGTCTTCTTAGTTGTGGGCCTCTACTCACTTGGGTTAACCTAACCCGATCCAAAACCCAATTACCCTTCTTCCTTTTGCCCTTACCCAAGTCTTCCCTTGCAGTCAAACACGGGTGCTGCTCAATAAAGCACTTAGATGCCCAGGACCTCTCACTGCCATGGAAGCGCCCTTCAAACTTACTTCTAAAATATGCTCCAGACCTCGCTTTTCTCCCATTGTAACATTCCAGTTCTATTTTCATGGTTCCTACGATATTGGGTGGGTAATGAATACCTGCTGGTTGGCTTGAATTCGAAGCTGTGGTTGCCCTCACAATCTCATCATTATTTTGAAAAGCTACCAGGGAAGCCTCTTCTCCTACCTTCTCGTTCGACCCTTCCCTAACAGCATAGTTCGACGAGTTACCAGTAGCTTCAAGAGTTAGATTCTCTAACTGATCTTCCTCTTCTTCCTTGCAATTCACCTAAAAAATTTCTTCCTCATCTTTTGATTCAACTGGAATTTCCAAATCTGGAACAACTTGTGCTGTTGGTTTTCTTCTCCAACTTCTTGTACTCTTCCCCTCTTGATTCAGCTACTAGTATATTTTCTCTCCTCAAAATTCTTTTCAACGTGATCTTCATCTCTTCCATGTCCTTTCTGAACTTCTCTCTTTTCCATTCAGCAAAAGCTTCCTTGAATCTTGCATCTATATCCTCTATTCTTGTTGCCATTCCTTGATCGAAACCAGCCTCTGATACCAAATTGATAGAGCTCAGTCGCAGTAACAGATCTAAATACTGAATATTACTGAAATATTATTGAAATAGGAGAAATATACCCCTTCCAATGGGGAAGAGATGGTATTACAGCACTCACAACAATAAAATAACTACACTCTCAGTAGAACAATCTCAGTACAGAAAAAGGAACTAAAAGTGCTCATACTCTGAAGATACTGAAGGCATTAATGAGACAGAAATGGCATTATATGATTGTACCTCGGCACGCCTTTTGGCTCTCTCTCTGAATTCAATTATGGGTTTTACTGGGAATAAGACTATGCTGAAAGGGAAGATTAAGGACAAAGAGGTGCTAGTGCTCATTGACACTGGAGCATCACATAACTTCATTTCCACCTAGTCAATGGAAGCTCTTAAGATTCCCATCAATAAAACCACCAGATTTGAGGTACATGTAGGAGACGGTCGAGGGTGTGTCACAACATGGCAATAAAGATGCAGGGAGTGAAGGTTCAACAATCCTTCTACCTTTTTGATCTATGGGGAATAGATGTGGCGTTGGGAGTACATTGGATGGAATCTTTAGGGGAAGTTCGGGTGGGTTGGAAGAAATCTACCCTGAAGGTTAACATGGAAGGGAAGTGGGTCTTCCTTCAAGGAGATCCCTCACAATCCAACTCTCAGATAATCCTCAAGACCATGATCAAAACAACAATAAGAGAGGATAGCCCAGTCATCAAAGAACAACTTCCAACATTTCACCTTGAGGACAAGGTGAATCTTGAGGAGGCGGGTGATGTATTGGGCCTTAACAGAGATAATGGGCTTAAAACATATGCAGACAAAGGAAAATTGGGCAATAGGGGCAAGAAGGTAAAATTAACAGTAACATAACTAACTGGGAACAAATGTCCAATGCGCTAGACAAGAGAGAATTAGTGGGAGGAAGAAGTAGTATTTCAAGGGGGATTTAGGACAATGAAGGCATGGAAGAAGTTTGAGAGTGGTGTGGGGAGAGACTAGCCTCTTGAATGCTAGAATGTGTGTTTTCATTTGTGTTTTGTGTTTACGTTGTGCAAGTGCTATTATTCACTCTATTGAGTGTTATTAGTGTTATTGAGTGTTCTGTATCTGTGTGAGTGTTTTCCTGTGGCTATGAGTTGTTAATGCTTGTGTTTCATCTCTGTGTAACTCAATAATACAGTATCATTGCATTGTTTTTCAATCAACCAGTGTGTTTATCAGTTGTTGTTAGTCTGGTTTACATCACACACCTTCATTTAATTTCCTTGATATCTTTGTTTTTTAGTTTCAAGCAACAACAATGTTATGTTCACAAAGAACAAACTCAGGTGGTGATGAAAAACCTCAACTAAAACTTACTGAATATTTAGAAATTTATTTATAAAAAATTAATATTCTTATGTTATTTAAGCTATGCATAACTGTAACACTCACCATTTTCAGATGTTAATATATTTGGATTTTTATGAATAAATGGAATACAGGGGAAAATTTTCTGTTGCATAATAAGGGAATGCGAGATTAAATTATAGTAGGGGATGTATATAAGGAGTGACTGAGGACTAGAGAGGTGTACACAGGGTACTGAGGGAGTCCAATAATTACTAAGTCCAAGAAGAGACTAAAATGTAGTAAGAAAAATTGTGAGGGTACCTACCCGAGGTGGAGATATTACGGATTTGCCATTACTAACGATAATCAGGAGTTAACCGAAGGGCAAAAACTATAGGGGTACCTACGTATGAGAAATACCCGAGGTGGAGATATACCGAATTTGCCATTAACAACAATGATCGAGGTTGACCCTACCCCATTCCCTCATTTCTCACTTCTCTCCCTCCCTCCTCACTCTCTTTTCTCTCTATCTTCTCTCTACTCTCTCCACCCAAACTCAAGACCCAAGCGTCCAATAACCATTCTTCAGCAAAGGCTTGAGTCTCTGACGACCAACCACCACCGGAAGAGCAAAGATTTGAAATAGGCATCTCATCTTCTTCTCATTTCTTCCCATTTTCGAAATTTAGGGGTTTTGGATAGAATTTGGGATTGTTGGAGAATTTTAACGCTTGGGTTGGGTTGTAAAACATCCCTAGGTGTATGTTGATAGAATTAGAACCAAGATTTGGTAGGAGAAACAAGATTGAAGATGAGATTTAGGTATTTAAACCTAAAATGAGAAAGTTAAGGTTTAAAGAGAAATTGTTAGGATTTGGGGCTTGAATTGTTAGAATTAATTGGGGATTTTGGTGTTAAAACACTCCTCAAACATGCCTAACCAAAACCCATGAAAAGAATCAAAAGAAATAGTGAGGATTTAGGTGATCTGGAGCCAGAACCGAGACTCCTCGCGTGTTTTGTCAAACCTGTCGGGTGACCGATCAACTGTCGTGCATATAGCGGTCGACCAGTAGCCTCTAGTGCTCATTGTCTGGTTTTGGCAATGATGGACCGGTCAACTAGTATGGTGTTACTGGTCAACCGATAGTTCCCAGGTTGGAATGGCTGACCCAACAGTGACGCATCGGTCAACTGTTAGGTTGGCATCAATCGATCGATTGGGTAGATATGCAATAGTTGACCGGCTGCTCTCAGATAACCTTGGCTATGCATAGCCAGTTGACCACCAGCTAGGGGGCAGTCGACTAGTTGATAGCCAGATAGCATAATTTAAGAATTTTATGCTAAGATCTATGATGGGTCTCTCGTAGGTTGGATCATGGCTCGAGAATTGGTCGAGGCACACAACGGGAGCTGAGAGCGACTGAAATCCAGATAAGGGATCTAGCTCTTCTCTATGTATATGTATACATATATATATATATATATATATTAAGATTGTTTTTCCTAAAATTATTTAAATGCATTTATTTGTTAAATGGGGATATGCGTGGTGTGCATGGTGGGGTTGATTGGGGATCTGGGAGGCACAAATGGAGATGGTATAAGTGTTATCACTCTATTCAGATGCCAAATATAAATAATGATAAATTATGCATGCGTGGGACAGCAAAGTGGGGTCGGGTTGAGGATGACAAGAAAGGCTACAAGGTCCTTTGCCAATGGTTAGATTCGTTTGTGTGTGTGATTTTATTCTAGTTAAGGGCATACCCCAAGAGATTAGATACATGTTATGGCTGTGAGCATAACCCAAAAGGCCTTACTCATATCATAATTGGAGACATGACCCAAGAGACCAAACACATAGCATTTAAGGGCAGAATGATTTTTCCATGGGAACACAAACCCATGGGGGATGAGGCTCGATGGTACACTCTTGGGGTCAAGATGGTGTTTACTGAATTAGGGCATGAGCCAAGACTCGGAATGGGGGTCATACTAAAAAAACAATGGACATGGGATTCAGAGGATAATTCATAAAGACGTAAATCCATGGGATGATATAACGGCGACGAATTCATGGGGATGTAAACCCACATCGATGAAGCCTTGAGAAACATATGGGGATGCATACGAGAGCAGACCCACATGACAAGATTCGTGAGTGGTAAATCTGTGGAAGTGTATATCCATGTTGATAGAACTATTGAGCAGGGATCCCATGAGAGCATAGACCCATGGGGAGGGATGATTGTATGATATATGTGTGTGGGTTGGCTGATGCGATATGCATGTGTATGATGTGTGTGACCTGGACGGATAATCAGTGGTGTGTGGTGTGTAGTGGTATTAGGAGTACGCCCTACAAAAGCTGAGAGCATGATACCACACGTATATTTTTGGGGCAGATGTTTATATTACATGTCTGTGTAGAGTAGGATTAGTTTTGCGTGAATCTGTGAATTAGACTCACCCCTCACAATTGCAGGTACGAAAAGACAGTCAGACTAAGGCTCGCAGATCAAAGATGTCTCCCCATTGCTCGGAATAAGGTAATTTATATTTATTTTAAATTATTTCTTTAGTATGCTCTGTAATTAAATAGACCATACAGGAGATAGTGTATAAGGTTAGGGTTAATTGGGGAGATCTAAGCTTGCAACAGTGTGTGTTATCACATTTGACCGCGCGATCATGACTTCTGTTGCGGGAGTGGTAAAACTCCTAGCCCCGATTTCGGATCATGACAACAGCAACAACAAAGCCTTATTCCACTAAGTGGGGTCGACTACATGGATTACACCCTTTCAATAACTTCTCTAAGTGTCCTTCTTGGTCTTTCTCGACCTTTTTTCACAGGACTCCAAGCCAACTCTCCTTACTGGAGCTTCCAACGGTCTTCTATGAACATGCGCAAACCACCTTAAACAGTTTTCAATCATTTTTTCCTCAATAGGTGCCACTCCATATAACATATAAATTTTAAATTCTTATACATCATTTAAATTTTTATAAATACATTTTTAAAAACTTAGAAGGGCGAGCCTAGTGCGATGGTGGAGTCTCTCCACTGTAAAGCAAGAGTAAGGCTGCCTAGGTACACCCCTTTTTTGCATTTTTAAAAACTTCCTTCATATCAAACATTACATTATAGCCACGTGAAATCAAAAGTCGCATTTGAGAAGATTCTTGTAAGCAATAATACAAGCTAATGTGGGTCATAAATCAGCATAATTTCCAACTGATTAGATGCCTTTTCATTCTAGGCAACTTATCATTCTACTTCATGTCATTTTGTCTAATATTTCCCACTTCTTACTTGTCTCTGTTTACATCCCTTATTCTGCTACAAAGAGAATAGAGAATGTTACAAGAGGTTTGCTCTGGCTTGAGGAAGGCAAATGCAGGCAGGACCAAGTTAGGTTGGATGTAATATGAGTGGGAAATCATGCCTCTTCAGCAAATCATGAAAGTTCTACTTGCAACAACAAAACAAAGAAAATTTACACTTACACATTGGCACTCATTAATATGAGATCATACACCTTTTCTTTTTCAATATGACATACAAAAGCACTTCATGAAATTCATATTGTTCAACTTATTCAAAGATGATGGAAGGATCTTATAATAACAGACCCACAAATTATTATTCAAAGGACTTGATATGGATAAAAGTTACTTATCTTTTATTCAGTAGAACTATCCCACTACCAATGCCAAATAACAACTTTTTTGCAAAGTCTAAGACACATCCCATTTTAAAATCAACTTCAAGGGCAATGTGAGTTTACACCTTAATCTGAAAACTTCATTTAAGTCCACCAAAGTATATGTTAAAGTAAAACCAAATCTATCTGTTTTCATTATTTATGCCTCCCTTCAACTTAGATGACACATTAAATAGAGTCTTGCATCAGCTACCACAGCCCAAGGCAAAAATTTAAGTAAAAATAAATAAATTTATACTTTATAGCAAATAGCAATTAATTTAACTAAATAGAAAAGCAAATAAATCTAATTTCAAACCATATTTACGTTACTAGTTCAAAACTAAAGTTTGGAGAGGAGATGAAGATCACATCCTGATTTCACAGTTCACCACAATAATGTAAACGAAATGGGGGGCAAACCTTGGACTTAGCTAAGATGGCATTTCTTTTAACAGCTTCACCAATTAAAGGCAAGTGAGTCGACAAATCATTTTGTGAAGGCCTAACCTCATAATAACTGCAATTATTTCATAAGCAAAATGTCACAACATGTACAATTATGGGAACCAAATGAGAAAAGAGAAGGAAAAAAATAAGTCTAGAAAATACCTCAAAACCTTAGACAAGTAATCCCACACAGATTTAGCAGATGTTTCAGGATTTTTCTCCACATAATGTAGGAAGTGAACGGTAACTAAAATTGTCCTTATGGTATCCTCAAAGCTCTTCCTTGGCTTCTGCAGTTTGATCCATTGTCTATCCTTTGATAGCACTGATATCTCAGGTTTCACATTAGACTCAAACTTCCATGCAATGACTTGCATAAATACTTTCTGTAGCCCATTATCTGCAAACCCATGAAGGAATACTTGCTCTTTTTTGCCATCTGGACTTTCAGATTCACTCCATTGAATTGGCAAAACAGAAAATGAAACAGGCACATCCTTGTCATCTACAAAATGGTAATTCGACACAGATTGTGGATGAGCCTCAGCCTCATCATCCGAAGACTCCATGACCACTAAAGTCTAACTGCACACTTAAGCAAAACACTTAACAAGTGAGTAATCCTTGAAAGTACCTTTATCTCTGACTATAAATTTCTTCCTTCCAGCAAACATTACCTCAACAATAGCCGATCACAACAAAGCCCTACCCGGAAATTAAAAGAAGGAAACGACTATAATATAACATAACATTAACAGAAAAAAATATCAAACTCAATGCTTCTAAAAGTAAATTGAAGGGCGGTGATTTAGTGCGTGGGATGTAGCTAGTCTAGCAACCAATGTTTAAAACCCCTTGCTTCAGTATGCACAAGAAAAAAAAAATAGAAAATAAAAAGGTAAAACGGACAAGAGAGGAAACAAAATACTCAAAACCCTAGGCCCCCAAATCATCGTACGGTACACTCCAGCCATTTTGCGAGGAATTGAAACAAAAAATTGATGACCAGGAAATGATCAAGTCATCATCTCTCGAATGCTTCAAGACTTTTGAAACCACGAGGATGAACACAGAGAAGAAGCAAGAACAAGAGGAACCACAATGGTATTAATTAGTGTACCTTGTACGAGAAGAGAGCGAGTCACCTTAACGATAAAAAAATCTGGCCGTGGCTTCGGCCTTCGGTTCTTCAAAGGGGAGAAAATGGATTTTGCCTTCGGATCTTCACAAGGGAGAAAATGGATTTTGGTTCCTCTTTCTTTTGCGCTGGAGATTCAAGTCGCAGAGAAACGATGCCAACCGAGTCTGAAACCCAAGCGGGAAAGATTGGTCCGTGCAGTTGCAAGTTACTGCCGGACACACAAGAAGGGCCAACTTTCCACGCTCCAGTTGTTAATATACAATTAAAATATAATAATTTTATTTTAAAAATAAATAAAAATACGAAGTTATTATTTTTAATTTTAATTTTAATTTTTAATATATAATTAGTCTGTATTTCAAGTTTTTAACAAAAAGTTCTACTTTTTAGATTCTCAATTGAATATTTATATTAATATGTGTTTGCATGTATATATATTTATATTTATATATGAGTAAACATATAAATTAGTCTTCAAAAAAAATATTTTTTATTCTTTAGTCCTTAAAATTTACGTATTGAACGAGATAATTCCAATAAATTACAAAATAAATAATGTAATCTTTTTGTAAAACTAACTATATATTTACTTATTTTTAAATAACTAAATAATATTTAAAAACTAAATTTTTTAGAATTAAACAAACAACACATATATTTTTTAAGGATTAAATTTTTAGAATAATCTATACTTATTTATATTTGTATCGACTAAACTCACTTTTCTGGTCCCTAAATATACACCAATTAAATATTCAATTTTTCAAAAATCTCCACTATACTTGTTAGACTCTAAAAGTTCAAACTACTATACACGTTAGTCCCTCCATCCACCTCTCTAAACAATAATGTTGACATGGCTTGTTATTGTACAATATGGCTCGTTAACTACTAACCTTGCTTCACCCTTCTTGTTTTGTTTGCTGGTGCATCACATTGAGTGATAGTGTGGCAATGATGTGACATCTAAAGACTATTTTGTTTACAAAAAGGAAGATCAAGGACTAAATTGTTGGAAAAAAATTTTCAAGGACCAAATTGTTTGTTGAAACAAATTTTTAAATTAAAGAAAAATTTTTATCCCTATGCAATGCCTGTAATTTCATTCTTGCTAGGATTTACATATTTACTCCACTTAATGTATGGATGTGAATTTTGGTTGGTTTGAAATTCCTGAGAATGAATGGCTTTAATGCAATGGGAAATTTGTGTGATTTTCTATCTTATGCCTAATTATGTGCGTGAATGATCTCATGTATGTTGTAGTGCCTAAGTGTTTTGGTGCACTAATTAGTGATGGAAATATTTTTTAGAAATATGCTCTGAAAGCAATCACTTTTAGTATCAAATGTATAAAATCAGTTATTAATCCAAAGAGGTTTTCTTCGTTATTTATATTCGTATTCATAAACTCAAGATTAGATCCTAAAATATATAATGAAGTCCATGACATAAAACATAGCATGAAGGAAATTATGATGATGATCATAATATGAAATTCCTAGCACGTGTAATTATATATGTATCTAAACTATCTCTAGTCATAGGATCACTTGAGACCAGACATCATTGATCCAGATAGACTAGTACATGTTATGCTTCTTGATTTGATCAAGCAGCTGTCCTCATAAGCTGTAAACATAAGATGTTTTGAGTGAACATATGAATGCTTGTTAATGGTAATAAGTATATTGGATGACCTGTATGAGACATCACATTGATACATATTCAAATGTCAGTGATAGATCTCATAGCAACTAACAGTGTAATTATCCTTGGACTTAAGAAACTCAAGTTATCTTGGATATGGATCATGTGTTTTAACTCTATTTCTTGTTACCCACCATAGGTTGCTCTTAGGGTGGTGATTGGGCACAGGGTGAAGTATTCGAAGATATTTGAGTAGTCAATAGAGGGTTCACCACTCTTGATAGAAGGATGTATACCCATGGCTACTTGTTGGGATACTCACTAAGAAGTATTTGCCCAAAGCAGACTTGTCATGAAGATGGTCTTCAGTGACATAGCTTATAGTGATTTATCCCACACGCCACCTACCACTCTCTCTCAATTATTGAGTATTTGTTTTGGAAACACTCTTATTTTCTTCTCCTTCAACTAAGAGGATTTTCTCCATAGCTTCTTCGTGCTTGCTAGCACAAAAATGAGAAGAAACTTTGTTACCTTAAGAGATTTTTCTTTCGTGTAATTTCGCGTGGATTACCATTAGAGGTATTCTACTTTGGATACTTGCTTTGGCTTGGAGATGTTACTGTATTACAAGAAGTATTTCTCTTCATCTTTTTTTCATTGCTAATGTAATGGTAATATAGGCTGATCCATTGGTGAATAGGTTTTAGAGAAAATTTTAAATTCCACTACATTCTATGACCTCTAAAATGCTTCAGTGGTATCAGAGCTAGGTCTATAGTTACCATTACATTAAAACAAAGAATATATGAATATAATAGAAATCAACATATTTAGGTTTTGTATTTTTGAAACATGAATATAACGTAATGCTTGTTTCTTTTTCTTTAAATTTTTGTATGACAGAGCATGTGATGTTCTTATGAATTTTTTGTTGAAAAACATATTTTGATGCCAAATAAGAATTTTTTAAAAGAAAAAAAATATTTTGTATTCACCAAATAGGTTTCTTAAAAGAAAATTGTTTTGATCCATAAATGCTAATTTTCTCTCTCAAGAAGATGTTTGGCTTGAAAATAATAATAAATAAATAAATAATTTTTGAATTTAATTTAGGTTAAATCAATTTTGATTGATTTAGATCTAGGTTAGTTTCCTAATATGATTTAGGAAATAAGACAATTAGATTAATTAATTCAAGATATGATTATTTTCATGATTTAATTAGGAAATAAATTAAAGAAGATTCTTAATCAATATAAGATCAATTAATTTGATAGTCAAATAAATTGATTGGTTTGATCAAAATTAGTTTCCTAATATGATTTAAGAAATAACTTAATTAATTGATTAGATTATATGTTGATTGATTTCTTAATATGATTTAGGAAATAATTTAATTAATAGATTAGATTATATCTTGATTAATTTCTTAATGTGATTTAGAAAATAATTTAATTAATTAATTAGATTATATCTTGATTAATTTTCTAATATAATTTAGGAAATTAATTAATTAATTAATTATTTTAAATCTCGATTATTTTCTTATTTTAAATTAGAAAACATTTTTTTAAAAATTAACTAGAAAATCTTTATTACTTTCCTAATTTAAATAAGGAAAAAAATCAATTTGGAATTGAATTGAAATTTATTTATTTTGTCTAATAAGATTAGGGAACTAGAATAAAAGGGCATTTAATTCTAAACAAGGAAACAATCAATTTTAATTGAGATTAAAATAAAAGTAGAAATAATTGTGATAAAATTATTCTAACGCCACGTAGACCTTAAATGTCGACTTCCATTATACATTTATTTTAATAGACAATGCATGATAGGATATATGTATGGCATTGTCACATCCCTATCTGGGCTTGTGACCGGCACGGTAAAAGGATTTACCCTTCCATCGAAAGCCTAAAAAAAATGTAACCTAAACTTAACCTTTTTACATCAGGACACAAAAAAAAAAATAGAATTCTTTAAATTATTCAAATTATGAGAATTAAAGAGTAATAGATATAATTTTTTCTATGTCAATTGAAATTTTGCCAACATTCGTATAGAAGAATATTTACAATTTGTAACATTCACCTAGAATAAACATCAACCATACTACAAGACATAGAAACTACCCTAAGTATCTCACGAAGTTCACAAAGCAATGTCTAAAGAATCAAACAAATACTACAAATGTAGATATAGGGTGAGGTTCCCAAGAACCAAAAGGATTAATGAACCAAAGAACCGTTGACCCTTCAAAACACTACTCGCTTGAGCTACTAACTCTGAAAGTTAAAAACATTATGAGGGAGTGAGTACTATGACTAGTAAGTGAGTAACAACAATCAAAATGACAAATAAGAGTAACTAGAATCAAGCTATACAAGATCATAATGTGATCAGAATTCATAATGAGTACCCCACCTAAGCACTATAGCAACCACACAAATCAATATAAGAATGCATTGATTTCACACCCTATTAAGAAATCATTCCGAGCTAGTAACTGCGACCTAATATATAACGAATGTTATCCCACGCCATCAATGCTACAGCATCAATTACTTTAAGTAACTAACCATAAGAATAAGTACCATCCCGACCACCGACTGTAATGATAAATCACTCAAAATTTATTAACAATTAGCGTGAAAAAAAGTGCAAGATGATGCATATTCAAGTCGAGTAATGTAATTAAATAGATGAGATCAATTAAATAATCTTTACCTTTCTTTATGCCTCTTTTGACTTAAGACCAAGCTTATATATATATGTTATGTAAATGTACCTAAACCCCATGTTTCTAAGGAGTGTCTCCAGACAATCATCACAAGCATGTCATGTAAGTCAACCATAAAATAGCACGATACTCCACATCATGTCATTTATTCATGAAATAAAATAGCAGGCTTCCATGGCCGCTACAGCTGGTGTGAGACACCCCAGCTCCCTTGTCACACCGAAAAACACCTCTAAATCCCCTATAATACAATCTAACCATTTCTTAGCTTAAATTGTTACTTAGCTCAGCCCTTATCCACTCAAAGATAGTCAAAAGACCAACAAAGAGGGAAAGGATAGCACAACATTAGGACATTACATCCACTCCTATTTGTAGACTTACTAATTTAAGAGAAATTAAACCAAGAAAGATTTAGATTCTCTACCAATATTTAGCCAAGCTACACTCTAGGATGGATTTAACAGCCCAAGAATCACTTAGAAACACATTCAAACCCTTAATGACCATTAATCACTCCAACCTCCCCTAAAGATCTCGATCATGATAGAAAAAGAGATGGAGAAAAAATGAAAAGAAGAGAAGAGGAAGTTCAATCTTACCTAAGAAGATGAAGTTGCTAGCGGTACTTGTGGTGGCTGACGGCGGGGGCTCCTTAGCCCTCTCTTCTCCTATCTTCAAACCCTCGGCCTCCCTCTCCCTCTTTGCCATGAAGAAACGCAAAAAATGAATGGGTATCTAGAGTCTTCAAGATATGTATAAAAGAGAGGGAAACTTGACTAAATCTCCCAAAAAGACTAGACACATGGCAAGATCTCAATGTGTCATCCACTCTTCACTCTGCTAAAATAGCATAAGATGAATTCCCTCAAATTAGGCTTCCATCTAGGTCCTTATATTATACTTTTTTTGTAAAAATATTTAAATTCCTCCCAACATTCAAATTTTATGCTTTCCACCATCTTCATCTCATCTTCCTTTCACATAATTCTCCCGAAATTTGAGAAATTTTCAAGTAGGTCTTCAAAGATTTTTTTTTTTATTTTACAAGAAATTTCCTAACAAAATTTCGAGATGTTAAAGGCATGACGGCTGGTTATGGACTTTTACTAAATATGAATTGTTCATGCATGTTTTTAAAATTATGGTTTTGGTAAATAAGGTTTATGTACCCTGCCTCTCTCTATTTCTTTGTTGTACTTCTCTTTTCACCTAACTCCCCTCAAATGTAACTTGAGGATTCTCATTAAACAATGTAATTAGATTACATAGGGTTAGTATAGGAATGAGACATAGGAAAGAAACCATAGAGATAGAGTTGAGGCCATTTGAAGAGTAGAAATAGAATTTCTATATCTTCAATGTAAAATCATGCACATACCTAGGTTTGACTGAGTCATCTCTTTTAACTCAAAGAGTTTACCATAGATAAATTCATAACCACACCATATAATTTACTATCTATATATGCATAATGTGATCACACATATGATGCATGTCTAATTTAAAATCTGATAAGACTAATTAAGAAAACCCTCAAATAATATTAAAGCTAAAGTCTTCCATTAATATGAGGTGAACCAGAGATCTTCTTAAAGCTTGGGTTGTTGGACTCTCTCCAAACCTAACTTTAAGTTGAACATGTTCAAACCATTGAGATATGATCTTATGATTAATGGGCCAGCCTTAACTAAAAGCATTGATTTGTTGGGCTCTCTCCAAGGTCAATGTGGACAGAGACTAAGTTGGGCTATATACATATGATGTATATAAGTCAAGAGTTGAGAAGCCCAATGATTGGCACATACATTAATAGTTGATAACACTACTCGATGGTTTCATACACGATGCAATTGGTATGAGATACCTACCATTTGATCCAAGATAGCTTGTTGGACTCTCTCCAAGGTCATTCAAGGTGAATTTTGGACATCGAGCTTACTAAGAGAACTTCCAATGGGTTCTCCCAGATCCAAAGTGGGTTTTGGATTTGTAATAAAATAGTGGAAGTAATAATGCATTATATTAAAACTGTATATCATGCATTTATGTAGATACTTTAACATGCTCATGTTTTTACATCTAGGTTGATAGAATCATGACATCCACCGTGAATTTAAGATATATTCTCAAGTCAAATAAGTTGACTAGGGTAAATTTCTTGGACTAGCTAAGAAACTTGAGAATCGTTCTCAAGGCTGAACGCATAGCCTATGTTATTGATGAGGCACTCCTTGAACCCCCTGTTGATGATGTTGATGAAGACCAAATGTTGGCCTATAAGAAGTGCATAGGTGATGATGAGCTAGCAACATGTATCATGTTAGCCTCTATGACACCCGAGCTTCAGAAGCAGCACAAGGCCAAGAGAGGTATCACGAAGAAGCAGGCCAAGAAGGTAGAGAAAGCTACATCCAAAGGGATTTGCTTCCATTATGGCAAATAGGGCCATTGGAAAAGGAACTACAAGACCTATCTAGAGTCCCTAAAGAATAAAAAGGCATCTGATGCCAAAACTACTTCAGGTATTTTCGTTAGTGAGATAAATAATGTTTCTAGTAAAACTTGGGTATTAGATACTAGTTGTGGCTCACATATATGTACTGATATGCATTGCTTAAAGAACAGTAGACAATTGACTAGAAGAGAGGCAAACCAATGAGTCAAAAATGGAGCAAGAGTTGCTACATTAGCTGTAGGAACTTATGTATTGCCTTTACCTAGTGGTTTAATTTTAGAATTAGACAACAATTATTTCATTCCGTCCTTGATTAAAAACATTGTTTTGATTACGATTTTGAATAAAAAGGGGTCTCCATTTAACATTTAATAACAACTACTGTCACATAATATTAGATGGTATTCTTTATGGCATTGAAACATTATGCAATGAGATTTGTGTATTAGATACATCTAACCTGATTCTCAAACATCGGAAAGGGAAATCCTAAATGCCTAAAACAAGATAATGAATTAACCTCATATTTATGGCATTATCATCTAGGTCATATAAGCGAGAAATGCAGGAGTAAGTTATACATACAGGATCATTTGATTATGAATCATATGACATATGCATCTTTTTCTTAAAGGGCAAGATGACTAAATCAACTTTTAGTAGAAAGGGCGAACGTGCAACTTATTTATTGGATCTAATACATACCGATGTATGTGGACCAATGTCAATGCATGCCAGGAGTGGTTAAGTCTACTTCATTACCTTTATCGATGATTATTCTAGATATAGATATGTGTATCTAATGAGACACAAATCTAAGGCCTTTAAGAAGTTTAAAGAATTCAAAAATGAAGTAGAAAAACAACTTGGTGTCACGTCCCAAAACACAACACGTGACTGGCACAGTGATGACAACTCATACTCCCACCATAAGCCTTACAACATAATCCAATGACCATATTTACCTATAAGATTCTCAAAATATAATCAGTTAAGCGATTTCATTTCACAACACGCATGATGACAAGCATAATTCATTCCATTTATCAAAATATATAGTTTTAGAAAAGAATAAATGGCATCCCATCTTCTATTAACCAATAGAATCACTATAATCCAAGGTTATGATTTAATTATAAACAGGTCCTAACGTAGTCACAGAGCGACTCTTATGAATCAAGAAAGATAACTCAAAATAAAGACTAACCCAAGGATTCAAAAGGGATTGGTAACACGGGGCTCATGACTCCTCATATGCGTCATCCTCTTTAGCTACAGACTCTGAAAGATTCAAGAGTTAGAGGCGTGAGTAAGGGAATACTCAATGAGTAACAACTTAAGCATAACAAAATAAAATATCACGACTATGATTCCCAAAGCACCCATATTTAGGTATTACCTACTCAAGGTAGAAGGTAACATTCTAGCACACAAATACCACACCATGGTTAATTAATTATAAGGAAGGCCACACCACGGCTTAATTAATATAAGTGAGTGTCACACCTAGACATAGTTTAGTCATGACGTGTACCATACCTCAGTACTATGAGTAAGGTAATCATTCTAGCACACAAATACCATACCATGGTTAATTAATTATAAGGAAGGCCATGATATTGGGCATTTTTATATACTTTTTAGTCCCTATCTTAGTCCTATGGCTATTCCAATGTTGCCAATTCTCTAATTTTATTATGTTTTGGAATTTATTGGGTATAAACTATTTATGGATTGAATGTGTTTCAATTTTATATTTTTAGAACTTGAATTGCAAAATGCTCAATCTAATTCCTACAAATCTTAATTTTGGAGAGAAAAATGCTGACATAGACAAAGATGCTGATTTGGATGCTAATGTGGCACTTTTTGGGTGATGCAGATGCTGACTAGGATATGCTGGATGTGGGGCCCACTTGAACTCTTATTCAATGTCATGTAGTCAGAATTTTTGGGCAGAAATATTAAATTTCGTAGGTCAGAATATCATGGCTGAAATATTAATTTTGCCATGATATTCTGCTGCTGTTCTGCTGCTGTTTGTTACTTTCTGCTACAGAAATATTAATTCTGCTGCTGCCATACCTATCTGCTGCTGCAGAAACATTAATTATGCTGCTGTTTTACTGTCAAAGTGCTGCCACATCATGGAAGAAGCATCTAGGGTAGAATATTCTAAGGCATTGAAGGGGCATCAGTTTTAGAAAAGAGAACACTTTTATTTTTGTAACCTGAACTTAGAAAATTCGCAGCTCTCTCTTCCTCTCTGTTTTTACTTCTGTTGTTTGCTGTTTTGCTCTCATGGAGGGCTAAGTTTTCATTTTAATTAGTCACTAGACCACTGGGATGTTGTAGCTTGAACTAAGAATGCAAGCTAAGTGTTTTATTCTCCATTTTCATCTCATTTTGTTTCTGTTTTGCTGTCATGTTTATTTTGCTGTCAAATTCTGATTAGAGCTTGAGAATGTAACATAAACTGACTTATATATAAGACATAACCTTGCTTGACTGATTAGGAAAGTGAGGGAGGCGAAATGACTAGTTAAATGATATATTTAACTTGGTTTGGTTGAGATTTTCCACTGAATGCATCTAGTTATAGTAGAGAGATGTTCTTGACTATAATTAGTAGCATTAAATTCTAGATGTTATTCTAGAACCATTTTCATAAAGAACCAAACAATGGAATGAGAACAAAACTGAATCAATGAGTTAGGTAATGATAGTTACACTCCCATGAATCCTAGTGGCTGATTACATAGTCTCTTTACTGTCAACTCCTTACAATTTCTGCTGCTATTTCTGCTGCTGCTGCTGTTGTTGCTGCTCTTGTAGTATTCAGTTGCTGTTCTATTTTTATTTTTATTAGTTCTGCACAAAACACCCCCCACGTTTATGTACTTTTCATTAGTATTTGGATGTTTAGAACGATTAATTAGTATTAAGAAGTGAGGCTCCTTGAGTGAATACGACCTGGGAATCACTATACTGCAAATTGCCACAATTCAATTCTGGGCGATTTGACATCGTAGTGGCGTGAACCAGAATTTTGGCGCCGTTGCTGGGGAGCCAATTCATTTCTAAGTGTTAATTAGTTGTTCTATTGTGTTCTTGTTTGATTTTAAGTGGCTTGGTATTGTTGGAAGTGATTACAAATTCTTCAAGTCAATTTTTCAAGTTTCCTAGTTATATTTTAGTCACTATTCATCAGCTTAAAAAACTAAATCGGATTGACTTGAAAATTTGGTAGTCCACTAAACACGACCGTTTCGGGCATAACTCCTCAAGACAAAGTCTTGAGGAGCACCGCCCTATCTCGGCCAAATTCCAACGTTTAGACCATTTTTTCCATTTTACAATGATTTTAACCATTTTTCCAATTAATTGTGATTTTTGGTTTGGTTTTTGTAGATTTTATTTTTGAGTTCTGTTTGTTGATTTTGTGCCTCCAATTGGTGAAGGATTTTTCCAAGAAAAATCAGATTTTTTTGAGATACTTCATTTTTGGTCATTTTCCTTGGTTGGAGCCTTTTGTGCTTATTTTGCTCTTTTTTGTTCTTTTTGTTGTTTTCTTGTGAATTTGTGCCCTTTCTAGTATATGAGAAGGTCTAGTCACGTGGACTTACCACCTTTTGATCCAGAAATTGATAGGACCTTCCATAGGCTAGTGAGAAGTAATAGCATTAGGACTAGTATAGTTTCTGAAATTCTTGCTGAAATTGTTGAGTTTGCTGTCAATAGTGTAGAAGTTGAATCAGATTCTGAATCTGATATTGTGTTGGAGTCTACAGATTCTGAATCAGCTGGGACAACTGGGATGGATAACCAAAATGCACAAATGCCTCAAAATAGGCAAGAACAATCAATTAAAGAGTTGATTGCACCTGATGTGCATTATCAACCATTGTGCATAAATTATCCTGAGTTGGATGCTAACTTTGAACTAAAATCTGGTCTAATCCATTTGTTGCCTAAGTTTCATGGTCTTGCAGGAGAAGATCCGCACAAGCACTTAAAGGAGTTCCATGTTGTCTGCTCTACCATGAGACCACATGGAGTTGGAGAAGAACAGATCAAATTAATAGCATTTCCTTTCTCTCTAGATGGGGCAGCCAAGGATTGGCTTTACTATCTACCCACTGCCTTGATAACAAGATGGGATGAGCTGAAGAAGTTGTTCTTAGAAAAATTCTTTCTAGCCTCCAGAACAGCAGCAATCAGGAAGGATATCAGTGGGATTAGACAGTTGAATGGTGAGTCTCTGCATGAATATTGGGAGAGGTTTAAGAAGCTTTGCTCATGCTGTCCAAACCACCAGATTTCAGAGCAACTTCTCATCCAGTATTTCTATGAGGGATTACTGCCTATGGACAGATATATAGTTGATGCAGCTGCTGGTGGGGCATTGGTGGATAAGACTCCTTCTGCAGCAAATGAATTGTTAGCCAAGATGGCCCAAAATGCTCAGCAATTTGGCACCAGATTGAGTGATCCAACAGTTACTGTCAATGAGGTGAGGACACCTCCCATGGAGCAACAAAGGATAGAAAATAAATTGGAAGAATTAGCTTCAATGGTGAGGCAATTGGCATTAAATCAGAGAACACAACAACAAGCCCCTCCTCTTTCAGTCTGTGGTATTTGTTCCCTAAATACCCACCATACTGATCAATGCCCTCAGCTGCAAGAGACCCCAACTGAGTCATGTGCTGGTATATTCCCTGGTAGACCCATGCAGCCACAACAACAGAGATATGACCCATATTCCTCCACCTACAATCCTGGGTGGCGTGATCATCCAGCTTTCAAGTATGGGAATACATCCAACCCCCCTTACCAGCCACTCCATGCAAGATACAACCAACCTGAAGCTAGCCATACACCTCCTCCAGCACCCAAGAAACCTGAGCCTAGTCTTGAGGATCTAATGAAGCAACTGACTGCCAATACTCTTCAGTTCCAGCAAAGGACAGAAACAAATATGCAGAATTTGGAAACTAAGATTTGCCAGTTAGCCACAACAGTCAATGAGCTGAAAAGCCAAGGTTCAGGGAGTTTGCCATCCCAACCAGTGATCAACCCAAGAGGCAATGTGAGTGCCATCATCTTGAGGAGTGGCAAACAAGTAGACAGTCCAGCTTCTGAATCTGAACCAGAAAAATCAAATGTCCAGCAAAGTGTTCCTTCATCTTCAACCAGTGAACAAAACAAAAAGGATGAAGAAGTGGTTCAGAAAATTCCTCTTCCTTTCCCCAATAGACAGACTCAATCAAGGAAAGCTTATGAATCTGACATGGATAAAGAGATCATGGAGACCTTCAGGGAAATAGAGGTCAATATCCCACTTTTGGAAGCAATTAAGCAAATCTCTAAGTATGCCAAGTTCCTCAAAGAGTTGTGCACTCATAAGAGGCATTTAAGGGGTAATGAGAGAGTCAATTTGGGGAGAAATGTGTCTGCACTCATCCAACCACCCATGCCACCCAAGTGCAAAGATCCTGGAACTTTCACAATACCATGCACAATAGGCAACATGGAGTTCTCCAATGCTATGTTGGATTTGGGAGCCTCAATCAATGTTATGCCCAAATCAGTGTACTCGAGCCTCAAGATTGGTGTTCTTTCACCAACTGGAGTGATTGTCCAACTTGCCAATAGGAGCACAACACATCCAGCAGGAGTTTTAGAAGATGTCCTGGTAAGAGTTAAAGATCTCATTTTTCCTGCTGATTTTTATGTGCTTGATATGGAAAATGATAATACTCCTGGCCATGCACCATTAATACTTGGTAGACCTTTTCTGAAAACTGCAAAAACCATCATTAATGTGCATGAAGGGACTTTGTCAATGGAGTTTGCTGGTAACAAAATTGATTTTAACATTTTGGATGCCATGAAACATCCTATAGAAAATCATTCCAATGTGCAGTGGTTAACTTTTTGGATTACTTAGTTGATGAGGCATGTGATGATTTCCAAACTGAATTAATTTCTGATTTTCCTGAATTCTCTGATTTGGTAGATGCCTTTGAATGCAATTGTGCTGGTTCTGAATTCTGTCATGCTTGCACTGAAATTGAAAACTCTCTAAATGCTGACAATTCTGAGTTGCATTCTGATTTGCATAATGATTTGGATTCTGATGTGCATTCTGATTCTGTAAATTTCTCTAGCTTATACTTAGATTCTATTTCTATTTTAGGCAGTTGTAGGTGTAGTGATTTAAATTGTAATGTTGCACATTCTTCATCTCTTTCCTCTTGTGCTGCTAACCCTTCCTCCTCTTTAGCCAAGGATTCTGTCTTTGAGCAAACTGAATTTGTAGGTGCCTCCTTGGATGTGATTCCACAAAAACTAATTCCATCCTCCATCCAACCACCTGCATTGGAGTTGAAGGCTTTACCTGAAAACCTCAAGTATGCCTTCTTGGAAGTAGGAGACAAACTTCCAATCATTTTGGCCAACAACTTGAACCCCAATCAAGAAGAAAAATTGATCAGTTTGCTGAAAAAGAATAAGAAGGCGATTGGGTGGACTCTAGCAGACATTCTTGGAATTAGTCCTTCAGTGTGCATGCACCAAATTCTCCTTGAAGAAGAGACGAAACCAGTGAGGCAACCCCAAAGAAGACTCAACCCCATGATTCTTGATGTGGTCAAGAAGGAGGTAAGTAAGCTCCTCCAAGCTGGTATTATCTATCCTATCTCTGATAGTAAATGGGTGAGTCCGGTACAAGTAGTGCCAAAGAAAACCGGGGTAACTGTTATAGCAAATGAAAATAATGAGTTAGTGCCCACTAGAGTTCAAAACAGTTGGCGTGTTTGCATTGATTATAGGAAGTTGAACCAAGCAACTAGAAAAGATCATTTTCCTCTTCCTTTTATTGATCAAATGCTTGAGAGACTTGCTGGCAAGTCTCATTACTGTTTTCTTGATGGTTTTTCTGGATATTTTCAAATTCACATTGCACCTAAAGATCAGGAGAAGACTACCTTCACTTGTCCCTTTGGTACTTTTGCATATAGACGCATGCCTTTTGGTCTCTGTAATGCACCTGGCACTTTTCAAAGATGCATGTTAAGCATATTTTCTGATTTGTTAGAGGATTGCATGGAAGTGTTCATGGATGATTTTTCTGTTTATGGAGACTCATTTGATGCATGTTTGAAAAATTTGGAGAGAGTACTTGAGAGATGCATAGAGAAAAATTTGGTCTTGAATTATGAAAAATGTCATTTCATGGTAGAGCAAGGAATAGTCCTAGGCCACATAGTGTCACCACGTGGCATAGAAGTAGATAAAGCCAAAGTTGATGTTATCTCTTCTTTGCCTTACCCCGCTTCTGTGCGGGAAGTTCGCTCTTTTCTTGGCCATGCAGGATTTTATAGAAGATTCCTCAAGGACTTCAGTAAGATCGCTCTACCCCTATCTAAACTCCTCCAAAAAGAAACTGATTTCATTTTTAATGATGCTTGCAGGTCAGCTTTTGATGAGTTGAAGAAGCAACTTACCTCCCCTTCTATCATCCAACCTCCACGGTGGGAGCTTCCCTTTGAGCTCATGTGTGATGCCTCAAATTTTGCTGTAGGAGCAGTACTTTCACAAAGAGTAGAGAGGAAGTTGCATGTCATAGACTATGCGTCCCGTACCCTTGATTCAGCTCAATCAAATTACACAACCACGGAGAAGGAGTTTTTAGCAATTGTTTTTGCTTTAGAAAAATTTAGATCATATTTGCTTGCCTCCAAAGTAATTGTGTTTTCTGACCATGCAGCACTGAAATATTTGTTGAAAAAACCAGATGCAAAGCCAAGATTGCTTAGATGGATGCTGCTCCTCCAAGAATTTGATGTGGAAATCAAGGATAAGAGTGGGGCAGAGAATGTAGTAGCAGATCACTTGAGTAGGCTTTCTGATCTTCCATTGGAACATCTCCCCATAAGAGACAATTTTCCAGATGAGTGTTTCCTCCTTTTGCATGGTATTAGTGAGCCTTGGTATGCTGATTTAGTGAATTATCTTGTTCCATCTGAATTGCCTGCATACCAAAATAGACATCAATTGAATAAATTAAGAAGCGAGGTTAGGTACTATGTGTGGGATGACCCTTATTTGTGGAAAATTTGTAGTGACCAAATTATTAGGAGATGTGTTCCAAATCATGAATTTGCATCTGTCCTGAATTTTTGTCATACTCTTGCATGTGGTGGACACTTTGGTCCCCAAAGAACAGCTAGAAAAGTGTTAAATTCTGGTTTATATTGGCCTACTTTGTTTAGGGATGCCTTTGATTTTTGCAAAAACTGTTTTAGGTGTCAAAGAACTGGAAATGTGTCTAAAAGAAATGAAATGCCTCAACAACCTCTTCTTTTTTGTGATGTTTTTGATGTTTGGGGTATTGACTTTATGGATCCTTTTCCTGTTTCTTTTGGCTTCATGTATATCTTAGTTGCTGTGGATTATGTGTCGAAGTGGGTGGAAGCTAAAGCCACCCGAACTGATGATTCTATTGTTGTTGTAGATTTCTTTCGTTCACATATTTTCTGCAGATTCGGTGTCCCCAAGGCCATAATCAGTGATCAAGGATCACACTTTTGTAATAGAAACATGCAAGGGCTATTGAAGAAATATGGGGTGGTGCACAAAACCTCTACACCTTACCACCCCCAAACTAATGGGCAAGCAGAAGTCTCCAACCGAGAGATAAAGCAAATATTAGAGAAAACTGTGCAACCCAACAGAAAAGATTGGAGTAAGAGGCTTGACGATGCACTTTGGGCCTATAGAAATGCTTTCAAGACTCCCATCGGCATGTCTCCATACCGCTTGGTATTTGGTAAAGCATGTCACTTGCCGGTGGAGATTGCACACAAGGCATATTGGGCCGTTAAACAATGCAATATGGACATGACCCTAGCCGGTAAAGAAAGAAAGTTGCAACTTCAAGAACTGGAAGAACTAAGGCTAGGGGCTTATGAGAATACGCGCATCTATAAAGAGAGGACAAAAGCTTTACAGGATCAGAAAATTGAGAAAAAAGAATTCCAAGTGGGAGACAAAGTCCTTCTCTATAATTCTCGTCTCAAGCTAATGCCCGGTAAGTTTCGCTCTAGATGGGTTGGCCCTTTTGTTATTACTAATGTCTTTCCTTTTGGTGCAGTAGAAATTCAAAATGAGGCCACCAACAAGCAGTTCATGGTAAATGGGCAAAGGTTGAAGAAGTTCTACGAGGGCTTCAAAGAAGAAACTGTAGAGGAAATCAAACTCTACAACGTTCCAGCTCCATGATAAGGCCGTACTCTTTCCCTCCTTTTAATTTATGTCCTCCTCATTTTATTTGACGTTTGGTAATAATTTGCATCGAGGACAATGCAATGTTTAAGTGTGGGGGGAGAGAATTTAATTGGAGCTGATTTTCAAAAAAAAAAAAATTTTCCTGCTGTCTCCTCTGTTTTCTCTGTTTCTGTCCAGAATTTTTGAGCTATCTTGCATGAATTTTCTGTACTGATTGGCTACGAATTTTGCTAGTTTCTTTGCATGTTTTTAAGCTTTATATGTCTTCTAGCTGTAGAATTTTATTTGGTGTCTTTCGCATTTGTTTTGGTATAGTTTTGTGTCAGTAAAGCTGAGTCGCCAGAATTTCTGCAGTGCAGAATTTTGCTACTCTGTTTTGCCCGAATTTGATGTTTTATTTTTGAAAAAAATTGATGGAGTTTTGGTGTGGAATTATGCATGATGAAATAGTTAAAGTGTAGATTGACTTAGCATGAAGAGAATTTAGCCTCATTTCTCTAAGGAATTCAAGTTAAATGGCAATGATGTTGATTTTAATGAATTTGTAGTAATAGTCTTTTAGCTGTGAGGATTTGAGCCTAAGTGAAAAATGCTATTCTTCTTGTTGTGTGTTCTCTATCATGGATTGTCACTCTAGAACTTGTCTTGAATCTTTGATTGAGGCTACATATCTTGTACATGCTTGGAAATGATTTAGGCATTTGTTTCTTGTAACCACTTTTAGCCAAATAGCCATCCATTATCATTGTTTCCATTGTATGTCATTTTGTGCCTTATCCATTTTCTTTCTTGCGTCCTTCCACCACTTTTTCTGCCTACAACAATATTTTTCTCTTTCAACTTAAGATGTGAGGAGTATTTTAAATTCTTTTAAGGGATCGATGTGCTGAAAAATCTTGTGAATTTTGGAGTGTTTTGAACTATATTTCTTCTACTTCCTCTCAAGCAAAAGAAAAAAAGATTGGCCAATCAAGAAAAAAAAAAGAAAGAAAGAATTAAAAAAAAATTTGAGTTGAAAAAAAAATGAGAATGATGAAAAAGAGGAGCAGGTAGAACATTGAGACCCAAAATTTATTTATACTCAATCTCTTATATTTCACTTGTAAATACTCTTCGTTTTCTTGAGTTGTTGCCATATTTTGTTTCATTGTTCAATCTTTCCCTTTTGTTTCCCACTATTTTTCCTACCCACGTTACAACCTTGTAAAGTCCTTTTGATTCAAGTATGTATTGGCTTCAAGTAGTGGAGATTTAGATTCTTGACAAGCTTATGGTAGTGAATTCTGTGATAAGTTGAATTTCGAGTGATTTACCCTAGACACTTGAGAGAATAGAGAGTAAACACATTCCTAGTGAGGAGGCTAATTACTTGAATTCATTCGTATCAAATTAAATTGCCATGATGCTTGGAATCTTAGAAATTTAAGATTAATTTTCTTCGAGTGCTAAATCTTTTCAAAATTTTAATTATTCTATTCTAGCATGCTTTCCACACTTTTCCTTTGGTGTCTTTTGGTGTTCTGAATATTATTTTGCCCAGGAGTGCAAAAGGCCAAGTGTGGGGGATTTGATATCGGGCATTTTTATATACTTTTTAGTCCCTATCTTAGTCCTATGGCTATTCCAATGTTGCCAATTTTCTAATTTTATTATGTTTTGTAATTTATTGGGTATAAACTATTTATGGATTGAATGTATTTCAATTTTATATTTTTAGAACTTGAATTGCAAAATGCTCAATCTAATTCCTACAAATCTTAATTTTGGAGAGAAAAATGCTGACATGGACAAAGATGCTGATTTGGATGCTAATGTGGCACTTTTTGGGTGATGCAGATGCTGACTAGGATATGCTGGATGTGGAGCCCACTTGAACTCTTATTCAATGCCATGTAGTCAGAATTTTTGGGCAGAAATATTAAATTTCGTAGGTCAGAATATCATGGCTGAAATATTAATTTTGCCATGATATTCTGCTGCTGTTCTGCTGCTGCTTGTTACTTTCTGCTGCAGAAATATTAATTCTGCTGCTGCCATACCTATCTGTTGCTGCAGAAACATTAATTATGCTGCTGTTTTGCTGTCAAAGTGCTGCCACATCATGGAAGAAGCATCTAGGGTAGAATATTCTAAGGCATTGAAGGGGCATCAGTTTTAGAAAAGAGAACACTTTTATTTTTGTAACCAGAACTTAGAAAATTCGTAGCTCTCTCTTCCTCTCTGTTTTTACTTCTGTTGTTTGCTGTTTTGCTCTCATGGAGGGCTATGTTTTCATTATAATTAGTCACTAGACCACTGGGATGTTGTAGCTTGAACTAAGAATGCAAGCTAAGTGTTTTATTCTCCATTTTCATCTCATTTCGTTTCTATTTTGCTGTCATGTTTATTTTGCTGTCAAATTCTGATTAGAGCTTGAGAATGTAACATAAACTGACTTATATATAAGACATAACCTTGCTTGACTGATTAGGAAAGTGAGGGAGGTGAAATGACTAGTTAAATGATATATTTAACTTGGTTTGGTTGAGATTTTCCACTGAATGCATCTAGTTATAGAAGATAGATGTTCTTGACTGTAATTAGTAGCATTAAATTCTAGATGTTATTCTAGAACCATTTTCATAAAGAACCAAACAATGGAATGAGAACAAAACTGAATCAATGAGTTAGGTAATGATAGTTACACTCCCATGAATCCTAGTGGCTGATTACATAGTCTCTTTATTGTCAACTCCTTGCAATTTCTGCTGCTATTTCTGCTGCTGCTGTTGTTGTTGCTGCTCTTGTAGTATTCAGTTGCTGTTCTGTTTTTATTTTTATTAGTACTGCACAAAACCCCCCACGTTTATGTACTTTTCATTAGTGTTTGGATGTTTAGAACGATTAATTAGTATTAAGAAGTGAGGCTCCTTGAGTGAATACGACCTGGGAATCACTATACTGCAAATTGCCACAATTCAATTCTGGGCGATTTGACATCGTAGTGGCGTGAACCAGGCCACACCATGGCTCAATTAATATAAGTAAGTGTCACACCTCAACATGGTTTAGTCATGACGTGTACCATACCTCGGTACTGTGAGTAAGGTAAAGCTTTACCATGGCATAGAGCACATATACCTATACATACATAAATTTATATTACCAGAATTTCCTCACAGGTAATCAATTACTATCACTTGAATATAGGATCATAACTATTTTCAAGCCCTATTGAAATCATCAACTTTTTTAACTAGCAACAAGGAGAAATCAGTCGACTAGTAATACCCTATTAGTCAATTGGTCCTTGAATCTTAAATCTTTTGATAATTGATCAAAAGTAATCAGTCGACTGACAGTATCCTATCAATCGACTGATTTGTAATTCACAAATTTATTAATGAGTAATAGAGAGGAATCGGTCGACTGATAATACCCTATCATTCGACTGATCCATGAATTTCAAATCTACTGATACGAGACAAAAGGAAATCGATTGACTGATAATACCCTATCAGTCGACTAATGAGCTATTATCTGAACCTAGTAAGTTTCAAAACCAATCAATCGACTGATTCCATCGCGATAGTTGACTGATTACCTCAGTTTTCAAAATTCCCAAAAATCAATCACTCTATCAATCATACAACCATCCCAACTTAAATCCTATCACTTAAGGACTTACACTCACACCAAATAGTCTCGAATTTCATGCCCAAGGCAAGAGAATCACTAGAAATGACATAATATTCAGGTGTTCTCCCTAAACTCTCAAAGTTTTAGATTTTGCAAAATGTTTAACCAAAATATGATTTTCCTCATTATTAACTTCATGAAAACACCCATCAAGGTTCAGAAAAATAATAAAGGAAGAGTATAAAACCAAGCCAAACTTCCATTTTTCAGAAAATCCCTTATTACCTACCTAGGGTTCACATGTTATGAAAATGAGAGGAAGAAATAGGGAAGAACACCTATTAGTCTTAAATCTTCACTCATGGGAAGAGGAAGACTACTATCCACAAGCCTAGAAGAGAGGGAGATGGAGACCTGCCGGTAGCAGGAGCACCAGCAACTATGGGGGAAAAATGAAAGCATGAAAGGTGTGTAAAAGGTGATATATGCTTCAGGAGAAAAGTTTATGAGAAGTAACAATAAAAGAATCCCCCTTGTGTCCTTTGACTTCTACTATCCCAAAGGTCAACATCTCCTATACTTAGCACATCTCAAGTAAGATACTATACTCCAAAACATGTCGATACCATATATCAACACGTGACATAATTAAATAATCATATCATGAAAGTTTAGTAAATGCCTCAATTGACACACAAGAACATAAACCTTGCCCCTAAAAACCTGGATGTTACACACTTCCCCTTAAGAAAATTCGGTCCCCAAATTTCTCATCTCAAGAGTCAAATAGGTGAGGATATATAGATCTTATAATTTCCTTTGGTTCCCATGTTGCCTCCTTATAGGAATGGTTTCGCCAAAGGACTTTCACAGAAGGTAACTCTTTGAATCTAAGCCTTTTCACTTGCCGGTCCAACCAGCGGGATTTCTTCATAAGTTAGTCCTCGTTAAGCTAGACCTCTTGTTGTTGTAGAATATGCGAAGGGTCATGGAGATATTTCCTTAATATAGAGATATGGAATATAGGATGTACTCCTTCCATCCCTATCAGTAGTGCCAAACAGTACACCACTTTACCCACTCGCTCCAAAATCTCGAAGGGTCCCAAAAATCTTGGGCTGAGTTTCCCTTTTACCCCGAATCTTAGTTTGCCTTTCATAGGTGATATCTTCAAGAAGACCAAGTCTCCGACTGAAAACTCGAGATCTTGCCTACGATTATCTGTATAGGCTTTTTGCCTATTATGAGCTGTTAGGAGTCTCTCGCAAATGAGTTTCACCTTTTCCATGGCCTCATATACCAAGTCAAGTCCAATCAGTTTCACTTCACCAACGTCAAACCAACTGATAGGAGATCTATAATGTCTCCTATACAATGCCTTAAAAGGTGCCATCTAAATGCTAGCATGATAGCTGTTATTATAGGCAAACTCGACTAAGGGTAGTGTGCTTTCTAAGTACCTCCAAAATCCACAATGTAGGACCTCAACATATCCTCCAAGGTCAGAATGGTATGTTCCAATTGTCCATCCGTCTGAGGATGAAAGGCCGTACTCAGACTCATTCAAGTACCTAAGGCTTCTTGGAACGTCCTCCAAAATCGGGAAGTGAATTGAGTACCTTAGCCTAAAATAATGGATGTGGGTACTCCATGTAACTTTACTATCTCAACTATCTATAGTTGTGCCTATTTGGTGGCGCCAAAGGTAGTCTTTACCAGTAGGAAGTGACAACTTTTATAAGTCGATCGACGATCACCCATATTGAATCATAAACTTTAGGGGAACGAGGTAACCCTACCACGAAGTCTATGGTGATATTTTCCCACTTCCACTCTGGTATTTCTATCCGTTGAAGCAATCCTGGAGTCCTATTGTACTCTGCCTTGACTTTGACAAGTTAGCATCTGGACACGTAATCAGTTACATCACGTTTTATTCCGTCCCACCAAAACAAGGACTTTAGATTTTGATACATCTTATTGATGCCTGGATATACTGTGTATGCTATTCGATGAGCTTCCTCCATAATCCTTCTCCGGAGAATCCTCACATTTGTTACACGACTATTTTTAAAACCAAAGTACCCCTTCCTCATCTAAGGTAAATCTACTCTCCTTGCCAATTTCCATCATGTCCCTAATCTTTCACAGATTAAGATCTTCCTACTGGACTGATTTCGCTTCTTCAAACAACGATGATTTGGCTTGTACATGAGCCAGAAACATACCTGAGTTGGTGATCTCGAACCATACTTTGCCCTCCTCTAACTCATGGAGTTCATGAATCAGGGGTCACTTGAATTCAGCAATTTGTGCCAAGCTTCCCATAGACTTATGGCTCAAGGCATCTGCCACAATGTTAGCCTTCCTAGGATGATATAGAATTATACAATCATAATCCTTGAGGAGCTTTATCTACCTTCTATGTCTAAGATTCAACTCCTTTTACTGGAACATGTACTTGAGATTCTTATGATTAGTATAAATCTCACATGTCTCACCACAGAGTTAGTGGCACCATATTTTCAATGCTAAGATTACAGCAGCCATCTCTAAGTCATGTATGGGATAGTTCTACTCATGCAGTTTTAGCTATCGTGATGCATAAGCAATTACCATGCCACGCTACATCAAGACACATCCCAGGCCCACTTGGGAAGCATCACAATACATCGAGAATCCTCTTGTTCTAGATGGTAAGGCAAGAATAGGGGCGGTCGTCAAGCAGTCCTTAAGTTTCAAGAAGCTTTTCCCACAAGCATCCATCCACACAAACCAGACATTTTTCTGCATTAGTGTTGTGAGCAGGGTAGCTAACTTTGAGAAATCTTTAACAAACCGGTAGTAGTATCCTGCTAATCCTAAGAAACTTCTAATTTCAGTCACAGTAGTTGGTCAAGGCCATTTTTGAACCACTTCTACTTTGTTAGGGTCTACTTGAATCCTTTCCTTGGATACCATATGTCCTAAGAATGCAACTTGATCTAACTAAAATTCACACTTAGAGAATTTGATATACAATTGATGTTCCCTTAGTATTTGTAACACGATGCACAGATGTTGCTCATGTTCTTCTGGGCTCTTAGAATACACCAGAATGTCATCAATGAACACGATGAGAAATTTGTCCAGAAAAGGTTTGAAAACTCTATTCATAAGATTCATAAAGGCTGCTGGAGCATTAATCAATCCAAAGGACATCACCAAAAATTCATAATGTCTATAACGCGTCCAAAAGGTAGTCTTAGGCACGTCCTCCACCTTAATTTTTAACTGGTGATATCCGGATCTCAAGTCTATTTAGAGAATCATTGAGCTTCCTATAACAGATCGAATAGATCATTGATCCTCAGAAAAGGATATTTATTCTAAATTGTCACCTTGTTTAACTACCTATAGTCTATACACAGTCGCAAGGTTCCATCCTTCTTCCTTACAAATAACACCAGTGTACCCCAAGGTGAAGAGCTAGGTCGAATGAAACCCTTATCGAGGAGATCTTGCAACTACCCCTTAACCTCTCAAAGTTTCACTGGCACCATACAGTATAGAGGCATAGAAATGGGTTAAGTGCTCGTAACTACCTAAATGTTGAATTCTATGTCACAGTTGGGAGGTAAACCCTGTAGTTCCTTTTGGAAAACATTCGGCTATTCCCTCACAACTGACATGTGATCAAGACTCATAATATCTTCTTCCACATTCCAAACAAAAGCCAAGAAACTCCAACACCCTTTCCTCATCAAGCGTTTAGCATAGATCATGGAAATTAAATTATTAGGCACCTCACTCCTATGCCCTTAGATGGAGAACAAGCGTTTACCCGGTATGTAGAATTTCACAACTTATTATGGCAATCTAAAGTTGCATGACAAGTGGATAACTAATCCACACCGAGGATGATATCAAAATCTGTCATGGTAAGCAATATCAAATCTGCCCTGGTGTCCCTTTCCTTCACTATCAGACTATAACCATAGTACCTAGAATTCATTATTAATATCTCACCCGGTGGGTATAGCAACAAGAAAAGGTCTACCAATTTTAAATAGTCCTAGAGCAAACCATTGCGCAAACACAGGAGATACGTATGAATGGGTAGAACCTGAGTCAAACAACATACGCACTTCATAAGAACATACAGAAAAGATACCTATCACCACAGTATTTGAATCCTGAGCATCTTGACGGGTAAGGGCACAGACTTTGGCTTGACCATGGCTATCTACCTGTTGGTCTCTACTCCTTGGCCCTTACCTCTACTTGCACTACTTCATCCTGTCGACAAAGAAGAAGCTTTAACCACTGGAGTCGACATTTGTTGAAACTAGAAGAGGTATATCGATCCCTAACTAAATGCATCTACTAATTAGGGATAACTTCTATTTAAGTGGCCCTATTGACTGCACTGAAAACAACCTGGAGTGATTCTATAACATACAACAATGTGATAGTGCCTACATTTAGAACACTTGGGCCTACCACGCCCTTGTTGCAAAGTTTATCCTGCAGAGGATAAACCATCCCTTAACTCTGATCTCGGGCGAAAGACATTACTCAAAGAAGTACTCGAGGAAGGGGATGTCATAGGAGTAGATTGTCCCTTACCCTGAGGCCTTGCATTCCCCGAAATGCCACCATAACTGTAAGACTTCCCATCATTCTCGTGTTTTTTTTCTCTTGGAGTCTTCATCCTCATCCTTCTTATTTATTTCTACGGTCCTAGCCTTATCCACCGTGATTATATATGAAGGGTACATCTCAATATGCATGCTCACAAATTGACGTAGATGGAGTCAGAGGTCCAAGACAAATCAGCAAATCATCTCTTCTTCATCAGGAATCATGTGGGATGCATACCTTGAGAGTCAGACAAATTATGTAGCATACTCAGCTATCAACATGTTGCCTTGCTTGAGGTATTTAAACTTCCTTGCCCGAGTGGATCTTAAGCTCCTAGGCACAAATAGTTCAATAAACACCTTTCAAAACTCATCATAGGGAACTTGTAGGGTATTTCGGCTTGGCAACCTTGCCTTGTGGTCCACCACTCATGGCACTTACCTTGCAACTGATAAGTTGCCAATCTCATCCATAGACTTATATCACATTTTAAGGGCTTGCATGCCTTCTCTATCCCATCCAAAAATCGTTGTGGATCCTTATTTGGGTCTTCGCCAAAAAAAATGGGAGGATTGAGTTTAAAGGATTCCAATAAGGGCACATCCTGTACCACCCCTTCCCTTTGAGAAGGAAGAAGGGGTGGTGGTGGATGTACTGGGGGAATTACTTTCGAAGTAGGTGCCACTGAAACATTCGTGGTAGTTGCTTGTCCTCCCCACAAGGTGGCTATGGCGGCCAAACTTCTCTGTAAGGTAGCCTGTCCTTCTTCAATAGCAGCCATGTTGGCTATAAGTGCTGCTGGATCAAATTGAGGGGCCTCATGAGGTGATGGAGGTAACATTCTATCCATGCTCACTCTTAGCTTGTTCCTCAACATTCTGTTTTCGAACGGGTAGTCACGATGAGACTTCTTCAAAGCCCACATGATCTCCCTCTCTTACATGTCCTCTAATAGCCATAGGAGGTCCTCGAAACCTTCTATTACTAATATTACTTGGTACGTCAGTCAACACCTTCGGGAAGCTCCCCATTCTTTAGAAGAATTAGACATAAGATTCACTCACATATGTTTCGTCTCTTTTCCTTTATATTCTTGACCTCTCCATGAGGGTTACATTACACTTCTTTTCAAATTTGCTTTGAACTCAAGAAACTTGGACTAACTTTGCTCGGGTATCTTTCAACTTTGCCTCTAGGTAAGGTAAGGTCAATAATTTAGCTAATTTTCTTATCTTGCACTAAACATGGCTCAAAACTTAATTTCTTGGCCTGAATGTTTAATCTTTATGTTATAGGAATCCTTAACACATGACACCCTAAAGTCATTGCATTAGGGTAACCTTTTCGCTTTTAGCCTCCTATCAGAATAAATACTCTCCTCATTGCCACATTAATTTCCATAGAGCTTTACCAGATTTGTAGAATCTCATAGGTGAGGACTCATAGCCTGAGAAAGGAAGACTCATACATCACTAATCATTTAACCATAAAACATCAACAGTTTTATTATATTTGGGTGCATGATTAATAGCTTGTCTCTTTCCATGGTACTTTAAACACTTCCTCTTACATTTAGGAGGCAACTGATGAATCTTGTTTGTAGTCTATAGGCTCAAACATAAGAGAAATCACCAACGGCTCGCTTATAAGCATCCATCAGACTGTGGTGCTTAGGCATTGGCTCTGGTGCCTTAGGTGCCACATGTCCTGCACTAGGGCCCCAAGCACATGCTTGGGGCTTGGGGTGCCAAGACCTAAACTCTCAGTCACCTAGGTGCCTTAGGCACCAAGACTAGTGCTTGAGCGCTCATGACTAAACAACCATTTCATAGCTTGAAAATGCTTCCAGAATCCATGGTTTTGTCTCTTAACTCATTCTAACATTCATCCCTACCTATTCAGGGTCTTAGCATTTAGTTTGGCATTCATAAATATTTTAAAAAACTGAAATCACGCATTGATCTAAGACTTCTACAAAATCATTCTATGTCCATGTATATATACAAGTATATTTTCTTCCTTAAAATACTAGAATTATATCCTTTCCCCTATGTGTCTTCCAAACTTATTTCTTTTTTTTTTTTGGGAACAACTTGTAGCTTCGCTTTTCCTCTATGTAAAAATCATGGCAACACGTGAAAGCCTTAAATCATACTCATAATGTAGTCCTTATATCGTTATAGTTCATCATCCTGTTGCTAACAATACTTTTAGCTGGGAATTTTATGAAACTAAGTTCAACACATGATCCTCGGTCATTACAACTAGAAGTGTTAGATTGATTTCTTGATCATCTACTTTAAGAGATCCTTTTTGCTTGTGCTTATCTCCTTAAGCTTATTTCTCTAATCCTTCTTCTTCCTCCCTTAAAAGAATCTTAAGGAGTTATCATAATCTGCTATTCTTGCAAACATAAGTAAATAGATATCCCAAAACTCTTTAATCTCTATAAATTCTCTTCTTTATCTTAAGAACTTACACCTATCAGGCTCTTAGACATAATTCTTTCCCATGGGCTTACCCATGAGTCCTCTACCTTTCTCATGGCAATAGACTTCCAGTTCCTGTAATATCCATGGACATAAGTGAATATTTTTTCAAAAATAAAAAATGTGAATATATTAAGATTTTGAAAGAAATTAAAAAAGGAGAATTAAGTGAAATAAAATAAGTAACTTCAAATTTTACTGGTGGCAAGAAAGAAATTTTTTTAAGGGACTAAGGATTTAAATGAAATAAAAAGTTTTATGAAGTAATCTCTTGTAAATTTAGCCAAAGGTTAGTGTAGTGTTTTTCTTCCGTTCATCTTCTTTGTACCCCTTGAAGCTTGGCCGAGTAAGAGAACAGAATTTATAAATTTAAAAATCAATTCTATCCTTTTGATTCCTATGTGACTTTTGCTATGATTGGGATTTGTTTTCTATTTGAGGAAGAAAATCTGATTTGGTTAGAGAAGAAGGAGGATGCCCAAAATTTTCCAATGTGCAAAATTTTCTTGAAATGAATCTTTAATTTTCATTTGAAGAAAAAGAAAAGGATTTTTGGAGTAATCTTGAAACTTTTACTTCTAAATTGGTAATTGAAAGTGATCTAAATGTTGAAATTTTGGGTTGTGACTGAAAGAAATGGAGAACTAGGAAGGGGCTGAAGTGGATTTCATTTTGTAGTGTAAGTCATTTTTTTATTGATTTTGATTTGTGGCTGCAAATTTTTTTTTCGTGTTTTGAGTATGTTTCTGGTTGCTGAATTATGAGGGGTGAATTTGGTAACATATAGGCTTGAAAAAGGGACAAAACCAAAGGAGAAATGGGATTATGCAGAAAAAAAATTTTGAACAGAGAATAATGAACTTCTTCGATAATTTCATCCATTTTTTTGATATAGTTTTGTTATTGAATTATTAGGCTTCTTTCTTAAAGCTTATAGGCAATAATTACACTCCAAATTTTTGGAGAGAAGGGTAGAAATTAGATTTTAAGGTGAGGGAGCCTTACTCTACCTTGTTGATTGCTTATTATAATCTATTATTAGTAACTCATATGTGATGAATAGCAGTGATAGCATGTATCCATAGATGATTAGTTCTTTTAAGCTTATTACAAATTATATATCATCATTGGTAAATATGCCTACTTAGTATGTGAAAGTTGTGGATGGACTATTGAAAGAAGATAGCTTGATTATATAAGAAATTTTGAATATGGTGAAGTAAGAACATGTGTGGCACAAAATAATGAGATAAGTGAGAATTCTACTGTAAATGAATAAAGCTAACCATTGTGATTAGTTGAGTATGATTACTCATTTCTATATGTGTGTGGAGTTTCCTAGACTTATATGTGTATAGGTATACGGTTTTACATTTTTGTAGAAAAAAGGAAACTATATATACGTATGTGTTAAATTATTGTTATATTTAAATGGGAGATTATTATTATTGTTGTTGTTGTTAAAGTATTGGAGATTTGGTTAGTGTTATACTGTATAGATGAGTACCTTGTTTATTGTGGTTAATGAACATGATAAGTTAATGATAACATTCATTGTGGAATATTACTTTGTTAATTAATATAATTGTATATGATTGTATTATGGTGTAAATTGAGGTTGGAATGGGAGAAGATTTATGGGATCCCATGGTGATGAAATAAGGTTGGCATATTCATTTATATATATTTCGTCCTAATATGGATGGTTTTTTAGGGTAGTGAGGAAATAAGGGTGGAGATTGTAATGTTCTTGAACGTATGATGGAAAGAATGAATGAATTGTCCCTGTGTGCTAAAATAAGTATTGAATGGTGTATGCTTGAATATGTTTAAGGTAATTATGAATATGGCATGGTTTCCTAGCATACAAGAAACTATTTTTAAATCTTTGGTACACTATGAATTGTATTTCACGATTAAGGAATGGATTGCTTAACGTGTCGAAATTTAATTTTGTGGTTCTTGATTGCTATGAGCTATATACTAACTTGCATATGCATATGTATATATATGTAAGTGTGTGTGTATGTATGTTGTTGTGCTATGTAGAGTAAGTGTTTTCTCACTGAGTTGATAGACTCACCCTTCTCTTTTCCCCTCTCTAGGTACTGAAGAAGTTAGTGAATCAAGTAGTATTTTGGAAGTCAATACCCCATAGTTCAGGGTATAGCCTATTTATCAAAATATGTTTTTTTTTTGAAAGAATCTAGATGTGGCTCTATAATCAGGTAGGTGAGTCCTATGGCAGCATTGTAAGAAATGGTGTACATGTATTTTGTATATTAATGATGTCCAAAGATGTTGTTAGCTAGCAGTATTCCCATATGTAATTAGCACTTGATATGAATTGATAGCATATGAATGATGAAAAATTTTCCTTTTAAGAGAATGAATGAAGTGGCGAAATACAGTGAGGCATGTATAAGGGCATTCTCACATTCTTGCTTATCAAATAAATTATTAAAACCTTGGCGTTATAAACATACATTTGGTTGTTGCAATATTTATTTATTTTTGTTGCATATGAAATAATTGCAATTTTAACGCTATGAATGAATAAATGTTGTGGAAATAAATTATGTCAGGCTTATGGGGAGGAGGCTAAGCTCACTTCCCATGCCGGTCACGTTCCTAAAATGGGGTTGTGATGAAATTGTATCAGTGCATTGGGTTTAAGTCTCCTACCGGTTACAAGGCAAGGTGTCCTTAGTAGGTCCTCCTCTATCATTGTGAACCCAGGCATAGTTATAGGGAGAGGCTCCACTAAAGTGCTTGTAGGGTTTCTTCCCATTTTTCCTTCGGATCTTGAACCCTCTTAAGGGATTTGTTTGGTTGGTACCTTATCTCAGTTGTGTGTAGATTTGAGATGCCTCCAAAATGACAATGACACCTATTAATATGGTGAAAAAGTACATTTAGAAAGAATCCTTGCTTGTTCTTTGGTTCAATTAGAGTATAGCCATAAGGAAGGTTGTAGTGGAATAAGGGATTGGAATCAAAGTGGTTTGGTTCAAGAAAGGCAAAGATCAATAAGTATACCTTAGGGGGGAGAGAAGATACTTCCCCAACTAGGCAATATCACAATGGAGGACTTCCTTACAGGAATCCAAAATACAATGCAAGCCATGATGACCTTGTACACAAGATTAAGCGCTAATATGAATTTTCCTTTGAACTTAGCTCCAACACCATCTCAACCTAGGCAAGAGGCCAAATTCGTCCAACCATCCCTATCCAAGGGAAGCTTTGTGAAGCTTGCAGAATTCTTGAAGCTCCACTCACTTGAGTTTTTGAGTATAGATAAACAAGATGACTCTATTGAGTTTTTTGATAAAATGGAGAAAATCAAAGAGATATTGAAATGTGACGATAGTTGTATAGTGGAATTAGCATCCTTTCAATTTAAAAAGAAAGTCAATGATTGGTGGATGATGTGGATAAATAGTAGTGCCTTGAATTCCCCACCAATGAGTGGGAAGAGTTCAAGAGGATATTTATGGAATGATTTCTTCCTCGGAGTATGTGGAATACGAATATTAGGGAGTTTGAGGCTCTTAGACTAGGGACTATAAAGGTAGAAGAATATGACACACAGTTTGTTTGATTATCAGGCTTTGCTTATCATGTGCTTCTTGATGAAAGGGAAATGATATGAAGATTTGTTCCTGGTCTTTGCCATTCTTTGCATCAATTTGTGGGAACTTGCATGGAGATGTACCCTTCGTATGTGGCCGCGGTGGATATAGTTAGGTTGGTAGAAATGAATAAAAAAGAGGATGATAAGTATCAGAGGCAAGGGAATAAGCAAGGGTGTGATTTTACAAGAGCACCTTTAGTGTTAAGACAGTCACAGTTAATGCCATGGAACCTAGTTTGCATAGTAAGACAGGGCAGTCTACAATACATTATAGTTCTTCTAGATTCAGGCATGGTAAACCCAAGTGTTCAGTATGCGGGAAGTTTCATTGGGGATCGTGTTATCATGCAAGATTTATTTATGATCAGTGTGGTCAGACAGGCTACCTCAAAAGGGAATGTCCCTAATTAGTGGAGAAGTTTGAGCAAAGATATTTTCATTCCTTAGGCCAACAATTAGGTCTGACTTCCACTCCAAGAGCTTCTTTTATATCTTTTAGGAATGGTGAAAAAGGCAAAGAATCTGGTCATGGATCAACGAAACGAGATAAATTAGTTATAGACCAAAGGCGAGGATGAGTTTATGCTTCCACTTTAAAAGAAATAAATGTAGGTAACCCCTCTTTAAATATATTCTTGTAATGTGTGTAATGTTTGAATTTGTTTGACTAGCTTTGAATCATTGGCTGTTATTGCTTGAAATGAACTTGATATATTAGAGAAAATTTCTTAATGATAACCCTAGGTGAAGAAAGATTATGTTTATAAATATGAGTTAAGTGCATGTGTTGAAGTTTGGTGGATATTGTGAAATTCCAAATGGAACCATAGGTAAGATAGGTGGGTAAATTGAGTTTTTTAGTAGATTACCCTTACCTTTGTCAGGTGGTGAAGGTAGGACACTGAATGGTTTAATTATGAAAACATTCTTTAATGTTTGTGGAGAAAATCTGTGGTTGAGGCAAGTATCAAGCTAGTCTCTATTCATCCATGGTGAACTATTATGGAAGTGAAGCCTCTTGTTAACTGTGAGACCTTATTCACAAATTTTCTTTAAATACCATAACCTCACTAGTTAGTATAACTTGAAGCCTATCAAGCAAATTATGTTATGGTATATTAAAGAACATTTACAGCACAACGAAGACCACATATTAGTCTGTGTTAGGAAGTGAAGTCTTTTAAATTTTAAGGGAAAAAAACTTGGGTTAGGATCAATTAGTGATCATGCATATGGTCGACATTATCTAATTAGCTCTTTGATAGGAAGTGCAATATCATATATGGGTAGTATCTTTGAAAGAGGGAATAAGAACGGTGAACCAAAACCTTTTTTATATGTGTAATTTACAGTGTACACATGGAAATCCGAAGGACCGAATTTCTAAAGGGGGAAGATTGTAATATTTGCTAACATAAGTGAATATTTTTTTTAGAAATTAAAAATGTGAATATATTAAGATTTTGAAAGAAATTACAAAGGGAGAATTAAGGGAGATAAAATAAGAAAATTCAGCTTTTACTAGGGGCAAGAAAGAAATTTTTTTAAGGGACTAAGGATTTAAATGAAATAAAAAGTTTTGTGAAGTGTTCTCTTGTAAATTCAGCCAAAGGAGGCATTTGTTGGCAATATAGAACTTGCCCACGTGTCCCACTCAGTTTTTGGCTTCTTCAAGAAGCCTCCTCTTTTACCTTCTTAGCCGTAAGGGTTGTGGAGAGAAAAAAAAAATAAGGAAGTGCATTGTGAGGGAGCCACGGAGAGAACGTCTGCAAGAGAGAAGCCAAGCAAGCATCATCATCAAACACCATGGACGTCGATGGCCTTTGTTCTTTGCTGGTGTGATTCCATTTCTAAGGTAAGTGTAACATTTTTCTTCCTTTCATCTTCTTCTTACCCCTGGAAGCTTGGTTGAGTAGGAGAAGAGAATTTATAAATTTAAAAATCAATTCTTTCCTTTTGTTTCCTCTATGATTTTTTTTGTGTTTGGGATTTGTTTTTTGGGGTTTTTCAAGGAAGAAAATCTGATTTGGGTGGAGAATAAGGATGCCCAAATTTTTCCTATGTGCAAAATTTTCTTGAAATGAATCTTTAATTTTCTTTTGAAGAAAAAGAAAAGGATTTTTGGAGTAATCTTGAAACTCTTGCTTCTAAATTGATAATTGAAAGTGATCTAAATGTTGAAATTTTGGGTTATGGCTGAGAGAAAGAGGAGAACCAGGAAGGGGCTGAAGAAGATTTCATTTTGTGCTGTAAGTTTTTTTTTAATTGATTCTAATTTGTGGCTACGTATTTTTTTTTTTCATTTTTTGAGTCTGTTTCTAGTTGTTGAATTATGATGGGAAATTTTGATAACATAGAGGCTAGAAAGAAAGGGACAAAACTAAGAGAGAAATGGGATTATGTGGAAAAAAATTCTGAACAGAGAATAATGAACTTCTAAGATAATTTCATCCATTTTTTTATATAGTTCTGTTACTGAATTATTAGGCTTCCTTCTTAAAGCTCACAGGCAATAATTACACTCCAAATTTTTGGAGAGAAAGGTAGAAATCAGATTTTATGGTGAGGGAGCCTTAGTCTACCTTATTCATTGCTTATTATAATCTATTATTAGTAATTCATATATGATGAATCATCTATAAGCGATGATAGCATATATCCACAGATGATTAGTTTTTGAAGCTTATTACAAATTATATATCATCATGGGTAGATATGCCTACTTAGTATGTCAAAGTTGTAGGTGGACTATTGAAAAAAGATAGCATGATTATATACGAGAAATTTTGAATATGGTGAAGTAAGAACTTGTGTGGCACAAAATAGTGAGATAAGTGGGAATTCTACTATAAATGAATGAAGCAAACCATTGTGATTAGTTGAGTGTGATTACTTATATATATACGTGTGTTGAATTTCCTAGGCTTATATGTCTATAGGTATAAGGTTTAACATTTTTGTGAAAAGAAAAAATATGAAACTATATATATGTATGTGTTAACTTATTGTTATATTTATATAGGAGATTATTATTATTAATATTGTTAAAGTATTGCAAATTTGATTAGTGTTATAAATACCGTATAGATGAATACATTGTTTATTGTGGTTTATGAACATGATAAGTTGATGATGACATTCTTTATGGAATATTGTTTTGTTACTTAATGTAATTGTATATGATTGTTTTATGGTGTAAATTGAGGTTGCAATGGAAGAAGATTCATGGGATCCAATGGTGATGAAATAAGGTTTACATATTCATTTATATACATTTTGTCCCGATACGGATGGTTTTTAAGGATAGTGAGGAAATAAGTGTGGCAATTGTGATGTTTAGGAACGTATGATGGAAAGAATGAATGAATTGTCCCTATGTGCTAGAATAAGTATTGAATGGTGTATGCTTGAATGTGTTTATGGTATTTGTGAATGCGGCATGGTTTCCTAGCATAAAAGAAATTGTTTTTAAATCTTTGGTTAAGGAATGGATTGCTTAACGTGTTGAAATTTAATTTTGTGGTTCTTGATAGCTATGAGCTATATACTAACTTGCTTGGGTATATGTATATATATGTGTTTGTGTGTTGTGGTGTTGTGATAGACTAATGGTTTTCTAACTGAGTCGATACTCACCCCCTCTCCTTTCCCCTCTCTAGGTATGAAGAAGTTAGTGAATCAAGTAGTATTTTGGAAGTCAATACCCATCGTTCAGGGTAAAGTCTATTTATAAAAGTTTGTTTTTATTTGAAAGAATCTAAACGTGGCTCTGTAATCGAGTAGGTGAGTCCTAGGGTGGCACTGTAAGAAATGGTGTACATCTATTTTGTATATTAATGATGTCCAAAGTTGTTATTAGCTAGCAATATTTCCATATGTAATTAGTACTTGATGTGAAGTGATAGCATATGAATGGTGAAAATTTTCCTTTTAAGGAATGAACGAAGTGGCGAAATATGGTGAGATGTGTATAAGGGCATTCTCACACTCTTGCTTATCAAATAAATTATTAAAACTTTGGTGTTATAAACTTATATTCAGTTGTTGCAATATTTATTTATTTTTTGTCGCATGTGAAATAATTGCACTTTTAACGCTGTGAATGAATAAGTGTCATAGAAATAAATTATATGTTAGGCTTATGGGGAGGAGGCAAAGCTCACTTCTCGTGCCGGTCACGTTCCTAAAAAGGTTATATGATAGTTCTTTTCAATTTCCTTTCTCGCAACCTTGAGACTTAAGATATTGTGAATTAACATGGGAAAATACAAACCTTGAATCACTAATAGACTCAATACATTCCTTGGAAAGACGTGAAGGAAAAAGGAAGGTACATCCTATATGACCTTTGATGGAGCCATCTCTCTGTATAATTCAAGTACACACAAAAGTCACAGACCCCTAGAACTCGGATATTACATTATGTCATGATGTCATGGTAGAGAAATTAAGCATTTATATTTTTGCATGATTAAATGAAATGAACTAGGTAGTGATAATGGTATAAAGGCTTCAATAACGGTAGCATTGTTGCTGTGCCGGTCATGGGCCTGAGTAGTGGGATGTGACAATTACTATTTACATTTTTGCATGATTAAATTAAATGAACTTGGTAGTGATAATGGTATAAAGGCTTCAATAATGGTAGCATTGTTATTGTGCCGATCACGAGCCTGAGTAGTGGGTCGTGACAATTAATGTTGTGGTTGAATAAATTATGTGGTCGATATGTGATATTATCCTGGTAATGTCTTATATCATAGATGTAGTTGACTTAATGTATTGTACTATGAGTAGAACAACTTCATCTCCCTAATCAATTATGTACTAGAATGGAGCATTCTACATATCATGATTTAAGAGCACAAATCTATAAGTAATCTAGTATGTCCATTAACTTGAGTTTTACTGTGGTTGTGGCTGCCAAAAGAATTATGAGTCTAATTATGCTTTGTGTGTTGTTGAAAATGTGATTTGATTACTTTTATCTCCTTGATTTATTGTAACTATATAGTACTAAGGTGTGTCACTTGCTAAAACTATATGATGCTAAGGTGTGACACTTGCTAAAGCTATATAGTGCTGAGATGTGGCACTTGCTAAGTCTATATAGTGCTGAGGTATGACACTTGCTAAAACTATATAGTGCTGAGGTGTGGCACTTGACATATTTTTTATTTTGTGTTGTGTTGTGACACTTACTATGACTTACTTGGAAGATGATGTAGTTGTGTGTGATTATGTATTGCTGGATTGCTGTTTTCCTTATGATATGGCATAATTACCTGTTATACAATCATTGACATTTTATTTAGGATTCAGTGTAATGTGGAATTATTTATGTGTTAGAATATATATATATATATATACTTGTAATGTGTAAGGATGAGACATGTGAAAATGATGATATTGGGAGGCCAAGGGCATATGGCATGATAAAAATGGATCGTGTTGGTAAGAATGAAATCGAGGTATTGATATTTGTACTATAATGGCGCTATTTGTATTGACTGCTGATGCATTATGGTTATATATATATATATATATATATATTTCAGGGTTGGGAAAAATTGCTGGGGTACTACGTGGGGTGCTTGTACACACTTTCTGGCTATATTTATTTGATTTCTGATGTCTTTAATTGCTTTTGGGTTCGTATGAGTGTATGATCATGCTAGATAGAGTTTTATCAGTGAGTCATGTGAATTAGACTCACCCCCTCATAGTTTTCAGTTCTGAAGACGATTTGGTTGAATGATTGGAGTAGCAAGGATGCCCCCTTTTGTCTGTGGTAAGGTATTTGTCTTTTATTTTCAAGTTAAACATTAGTATACTCTGTAATTAGGTAGGCCATATAGGTTTTACATATCTTGTTTGGGTTAGTTGGTGAGCTTGCAACAGTATGGGTGAGATGTCGTTTATGTTAGTCACATGCCTTGTATTATCCCAAATTTTTAAATAAGGTAGTGGGCCTTGAAATTTGGAAAGAAAAAATTTTGGGGAATTAAAATTTTTTAATTTTGAACATACAATGAGGATTAATTTGCAATAATATATTCTCGAGGACTTATTTGAAATTTTCCAAATTTTGGTAGGAGAATTAATTTTTAGTGAGAAGAGTGAGAGAAGGAATGGTCAAGAATAATATTGAATATTGAGTGAGGTTAGAAATTTTTTTTAAAAAGTTTTTAAGGACCTAATTGAAAACTCATTTAAAGAAGAGTTGTTTGATAGAATTTGAACAAAAGCAAGTGGATGTGGCATATGGAGGTGAATGCATGTGTACAAACCTTCCATCACAACATTTAGAGGCTTCTAGACAATATACACATGCACACATTCAGATTTTTCTTTTCCTTCAGACACATTTTCGGACCTGGGAAAAAGAGAAAGATGAAAGCTGGCAGGAAAAGGGTAGAGGGAGCTGTGGTGGTCATTGGCGACCACCACCATCATCTCTGGTGAGTTCATCTCCTTCTTGAGGTAAGATTAAACTTCTTCCTTTGTTTTCGTTTTCCCCTTCTCCTTCCCCATTTCGTCTTGGTTGGAACCCCAGGGAGAAAAATTGAACAAGGACTTCGATTGTTGATGAGAATTTAGCTACCAAACTATTTATTTTAATCAAAAGACAGTTTAGAACACATTTACAAGGAGAAAATCTGGTTTAAATTATAGTTTGGGTTCTGAAATTTTAATGGTGCAATGTATATTGATTTTAGAAAGAAAGGAAGGATGAAATACAATTCAGTGTTTGTTTATTCTTGAATTTTGTTTAAAAGGAGATATAGTTGCTAGATGATGAATTAGTAACTTAAAAATCAAAGGTAAAGTATGATCTTGTACTCTTGAAACCAAAGGAAATGAAAAGGAGGCGAAAAATAGAGTTGAGAGCATTATGCAGAATTTTTCTGCTTGTCATTTGCTTCTGTGAACGGTATGGATTATTTGAGGTATGAAATGAACTCCAATGGTCATGAAATTTGGTATGTAGTTAAATATAGTGTCTAAGAGCATGCTCAAATTATTTCAAAGTTTTATGGGCTGATTTGGTACCCTAAAAGTCCTTAGAACAACAACTGAAATTTGTGAAAAACAGAATAGGACTAATCTGTCATGCTTTTGGTTTTATGTGTTTTTGAATGACCAAATGGACTCCTAAATTTATGAAACTTTGTGGAGAGATTATTTATAGTGTGATAATCGGATCTGGAAAGTTTCATGACATTTTGAGAAGGTTAATGTGGTAAACAATCTATAAACATAATATGAACTCTTTGTAGAAACAAATCTGGGCAGTTTAGGAAAATGATTTGGTTTTGGTAGTTAAAGGCCTCATTTTGATCTGAAAGTATTATGGCACTTAGATAAAACTTTAAAATATTGATCTGTAAAATTTCATTTCATTTGGATATGGTCAGGATGGTCTGTCAAGCATAACTCAGTACTTATAGTAGAATTGGGCAATTCTGGCATAGGCTCACTAATGAGGTCTGTAGAGGGGTTAAATGAGGGAGTTTTAATCTGAAATTTTTATCATAGCATATTAACATATAAAGAAGGCTCTGTACGAAGTTTCTTGAATTTAAGAGCTATAAATCAATATCAACAATTTTGTAAAATTTGGCTCCGAAACTAGCAAAAAAACAGAACAATGTTAGATGCTGGTAACCTAAGTTCTAAATTGGTGTTATTTCCTTCTTGGCTTATTTTCTAGGCCTCCTATGATTTCTTTGGTACTTCCCTTCAGTTTAGAGCATGGGAACATTGCTCAGATCCAAGGTGAGTGGGATTTATACTTCCTATGACTAAGTCTTTTCTTTAAAGTCCTTGGCATCATAGTGAGAGCATGGAGTATATCTAAATTGAAGAGGATGATGATCCAATTAAGTAATGGTATTCTAAATTATTGTTGCTATTGTGTTCGAATGAAAAGGTGAGATATGAACAAATGTGAAACTTGTTGGTAATGTGTATACAATTATGTTTCTCATTTCATGATGAATGGAGGCTTGAAGAGTATAATTCTAAATGTGTGTATATGTGTATACATCTATATATATTAAATTGATTCACCAAGGAAATAGAAAGTGTGTATGTACATATACATTTTACTGTCCTTTGGAAATATGAAAGTGGAAAAATATATATATATATATACACACATGAAAATACTTGAAGCTTATTATTTAAGATACATGTGTACATGTATATATATGTATATAAACAAATATATGCAACTATTTAGTCAAGAAGTGTATGTATACACACATACATCCATATATATATATATATATATATATATCTATACCCACTTAGAAAGATTACTTGTTAGGAATACTTGGTTTGGCAAAATATATATATATGTATACATATACACATGCGTTCTAATTTTGTGAATAGTGGATGATTATATACATGTTGGTAATTTTGTGTTAAGTATGGAAAGTGATATGAGTTATATTGTCATTAGAATTGTGAATGATTATGAATTATATTTATGGATTGTGAATATCATGTGAATTGAGTTAAGATGTTCATCTTGATTGCTAAATTTATTTAACTATGAATGGTTGAGATATGTTGTAGATGAGCATTTGTTTATGATATGTGGTTTTAATTATGATTGTGTTTGTGTTTGAGAAAGTAAAGAAAGTCATTGTAGTGCATCCCATGGGAAAATATACACAGAGCTATAAGGGTGGAGATTTATAAATGGAGTGATAAGGGTAGATGCAGCGGGGATACAGGCAATGATCCAGTGGTAACCTAGACGACCCAGTTGGTACGGGAAAATTTGTGCAATTGATTGAATTGTTTACTGTTGTGAATTGTTCTGAATTATCTTATATTGAAATATGATCAATTCACTTGGATGTTGTTGAGTGTTATTTGGATTATATTGAATTGTATTATAATTGGTTATGAATGATTGATACATGTTATCATTATATGATGCTCTATAACTATTTTTTGTCGTAGCGTAGTGTTGTCCCCTCACTGAGCATATGGTTCGCTCATACCCTTCTTATAAATATTTTTAGAGTTGTTAGTTGAGGAAGAGCTTTGTGCAGGAGGTAAAGGATTCATAGCTCAAGACTGCACTTGAATCCAGGGATGGCTAAACTCTGTGTCCTTTGCTTTGCTACTCTAGAGTCGCTCCATGATAGTGTAGGTAGCCCATGATTTGGATTGTTGTATTTATGAATTGAGGGATTATTTATATAAATGAAACAACTGTATGGTTGATATGTTTCTAAATATTTCTGTAAATTTACTTGTTATGATGGAATGCAATAAGGGGGAAAGAGAAATACATTTTTTTACCTAGTTGGATATATATAAACATATGAAATGAAGGCATCTTTTAAATAATCATTTACATTTATTTATCTATTATTAGAATGATTTCTATGTTGGCTTGATAAATGGACTAGATTCCAAAGTGAGGTTAGGCTCACTATCGTGCTAGTCAGGTGCCATAGATAGGTTGTGACATGCCCAGTCTTGGGATATGATACACACATGGTAGCATTTATTTAAACCACAAACATATAGGATCTCATATATGATTATACACGTTGCCATAGCAAAACAATCCATATACACTCAATAATACTAAGAAATTATTCTTAGAAAGAATAAGCAAGCAAAGCAAGGTAATCTCTCACCTCTACTCTAAGCTAGCCATTCCAACCCTAAGAGATGTGAAAGACACATAAGAGGATCTATTCCTATGAGAAAACCATATAAAAACATGTTAAGGTCGTAAGAGAGAAAAATGCTTGGCAATAAATTTGACCTTTGGCCACTCTTTTTGTCATAACTCCTAAACAATAAATAATGTTCAAATGAAACTTATATCATTAGAAACTGCACTCAAATAGATTTCCAAAGATATAAGGTTTGCTTAAAACTGAATCTGGATGAAAGAGTTATGGCTATTTGAAAGCTAACTAGAAGGCATATTACGAACCAAAGCTGCAACGCCCAAATCTAGCGCTACAATGATAGTTCTTGCACTTTCCACTGCTGCAAGGGTCAATGGCACCGTTGCAGCGGTGGGAGGCATACTACAGCTCTAGAATCATAAAAAATGGTCCATTTTGGGTTTTTTGCCATTACCAACTCATTCTTTGATCATTTTACATGATTCTTTTCATCAAACTTCAATTTTTGATGTTTGAAAACATCCCCAAACTTGAAATCTAAGTTATTTCAAAGATTTAGCACCAAAATCATCCCCTTTTTAACCCAAAACCTAACTATTTCACCCCTAAATCTGTCATAGGTTTAATCCCATCCAAAACACATATTTTTACATGTAAGTTTCAAAGTTTCCATTTTCAACATTAAAGTTTCAAAGTTTCCAATTCCCTCCTTTCTCGACTGAAGGGTACCAAAGAATAATTATATCTCAATTTAGTCCCTCCATAAACTTATGGCTTATCTCATCTCCCCATGCCACATTTACTTCCTTATCCCTTACCACTCATCGAATTTCCCTAAGATACCAAACCATTTCATATATTTTTCTCCCATTTAAAAAAAATTTCCTTCATATTTTCCACATCTACACTGATATACCTTCAACAGTAACACCTAGGAACCCGTGGTGTTATGAAGAGCATACATAATTGAAAGGTCACTAGCATTCACTATATTGAAGGTTAAAACTCTTCTCAAATAGAAGCATAAAATCAACTCTGCTTCTTGACTTTCGTTAATTGCCTTTTTTTTTTTAACCCTTGATCGGTATACTTTTTCCAAATCATGTAGAAGAATCCTCAAGTTAGAAGCTGCATTGGTTCGCCACTTCAAAATGAATTAAGTTCAGCCACAATGTTACCATTAACTGGGAACACCCTCTTCTTATGGCTTACTTAATCACACCATTGTAGTTGAACATTAGTAACAACAAATTCCCAAGGAGATTCTCATAGTTTCCACTTTTCCAATTATTCCTAACCAATTTATACCACAATTTGGTCAATTAAACAAGTTGTATATATACACAAACACATTATGATTTAACTCTTTTATTTTCACTGTGTTACAAAGGTGCTCTAAAGGCAATCACCTTTAGCATTAAATGTACAAACTCAGTTATTAATTTAAAGAGGTTTTCTTCATTATTTACATTCGTACTCATAAACTCAAAATTAGATTGTACTATAAGTAATGAAGTCCATGGCATAAAACATATCATGAAGGAAATTATGATGGTGATCATAATGTGAGATTGCTATCATATGTAATTATGTATGTATCTAAATTATCCCTAGTCATAGGATCATCTGATACTGGACATCAGTGATCCAGATAGAGTAGCACATGTTATGCTTCTTGATTTAATCAAGTAGATGTCCTCATAAGCTGTAAGCATGAGATGTTTTGAGTAAACATGTGAATGCTAGTTAAGGATAATAAGTATATTAGATGACCGGCATAAGACATTACATGGATTCCTATTCAAATGTTTGTAATAGGTCTCATAGCAGCTAACAGTGTAAGTATCCTTGGACTTGAGGAACTCAAATTGTCTTGGATATGGATCCCGTGTTTTGATTCCATTCTTTGTTACCCACTATAGGTTCCTCTTAGGGCGGTGATTAGGCACAACTTGAAGTATTTGAAGATATTTGAGTGGTCAACAGAGGATTCACCACTACTGATAGAAGGAAGTTCACACATGCCTACTTGTTGGGATAATTGCTAAGAAGTCTTTGGCCAAAGCAGACTTGTCATGAAGATGGTCTTTAGTGATATAGTTTAAAGTGATTGATCCCACAGGACAAGAAACTGAATACTTGGTCTAGATGTGACGTAATCAAGTCTAGTAGGAGTTGACATATAGGCCATACTCTGGACTAAGTGGGTATAAGATGGTTAGTGGACACATTTCATAGACACGCTTTAGCTGGAGAAAGGTTTAAAGTCAAACAATTGACTTTTTGGTCAATTGGGGGTCACGATGTGTTGCTAGATACCGCTTGTGATCTATTTATAATCAAGTATTGATTGTGAATAGCTGACATAGCTGGAAACCTAATGGGTCACATACATAGAAATTTACTAAGAATGTGAAATGGGCTTGAGGATTTGATCCTCAATTTAAGAATTAATTAAAAGGGAGATAAGAAAATAAAAGAAATAGGAATATGTTCCTATTTCTACTAAAATAAGAAAAAGCCCAAATGAGGACCTTTTAGACACCCTTCTCTAAAAGAGATTGGGTTTCTTAAGATGCCACCTAAAGAAGCCCAATAAGGGAATTGAGCGCACTAAGGGAATTAGGACTTTAGGGTTTGAGGTAGCACTTATCACTTTAAGAGTGATAATGAAAGGTGCACGCCATACTCACACTCTCTTTCAATTGTTAAGAAACTTGTTTTAGGAAAAACTCTTGTTTTCTTCTCCTTTATCTAAGAGGGTTTTCTCCATAACTTCTTTGTGCTTGCTAGCACAAGAACAAGAAAAGAACCTCGTTACCTGATGAGGTTTTTCCTTAGTGTATTTCACGTGGATTACCATTAGAGGTATCCTATTTTGGTACTTGCTTTGGCTTGGAGAGGTTGCAGCGGTATAAGAGGTATTTTTCTTCATCTTGATTACTTCATTAATGTAATAATAATATAGGTTGATCCTTTAGTGAATGGGTTTTAGAGAAAAAGTTTTAAATTTTGCTGCATTCTATGATCTCTAAAATCTTACAGTGGTATTAGAGCCCACCTATAGTTACCATTACGTTAAAACAAAGAATGTATGAGTATAATAGAAATCTACATGTTTAAGTTTTTTTTTTGAAACCTGAGCATGGCATGATGCTTTTTTCTTTTCCTTAAAATGTTTGCATGAAAGAGCATGCAATGTTCTTATGAATTTTACTGAGAAATAATTTTTGTTTCGACACCAAACATGAACATTTAAAAAAAAATTTGTGTTCATCAAAAGGGTTTTAAAAGAAAAACTATTTTGATCCATAAATCCTTTTTTTTCTCTCTTGGTGGATGTTTGGTATGAGAATTTTTTTTAAAAAAATATTTTTCAAATTCAAGACTGAATTTGGTTATGAATTTTGGTCAAGATCAAATCAATTAGTTGGATTGTCTTAATTTTGATTGATTTAGGTCTTGATTAGTTTCTTAATATGGTTTAGGAAACAAGGTAACTAGATTAATTGATTCAAGATATGATTATTTTCCTAATTTGACTAGGAAATAAATTAATTAAATTGATTGATTGATTTAATAGAAATCAATGGATTAATGAATCTTAATCAATATATGATCAACTAATTTGATAGTCGAATAAATTGATTAGGTTGGATCAAGATTAGTTTCCTAATATGATTTAGGAAATAATTTAATTAATTGATTAGATTGTATCTTGTTTAATTTCCTAATATGATTTAGGAAATAAATAAATTAATTGATTTTTTTTAAATCTTGATTATTTTCTTAACTTAAATTAGTAAATACATTTTTTAGAATTAACTAGAATCTTTATTACTTTTCTAATTTAAATAAGGAAACAAATCAATTTAGAATTGAATTGAGATTTATTTATTTTGTCTTATTAGATTAAGAAACTAGAATTAAAGGGCATTTAATTCAAAACAAGGAAACAAGCAATTTTTAATTTAGATTAAAATGAAAGTAGAAATACATGTGATGAAATTATTCTAATGCTACTTAGATCTTAAATGCCGACTTCTGTTATACATTTATTTTGATAGGCAATGCATGATAGTATGTATGTGTGACATTATGGCTAGTTATGGACTTTTACCAAGTTTGAATTGTTCATACATGTTTTTCAAATTATGGTTTTGGTAAATAGGGTCTGTGTACCCTACGTCTCTTGATATCTAGTTTTTTTATATACATTTTAACCCCTATCTTGGTCTATTTGCATTTTCATCTATAGGAGTTATCCAATTTTATTACACTTTGTGATTTATTGGGTCTAAATCAATTTTGGATAAAAATGAATTATTTTTTGTATTTTATGACTTAAATTATAAAAGACTCAATTTAATCCATCTTGTGATTTTGCAGAAATTAATATTAGAAATTTCTTGATGATGTGGTGTTGACATGGACGCTGATGTGGCATATTTCTGATGAGTAGGATGTTGACTAGGCATTCCATTCTTCAGACCAGATGGCATGGACATGTGAGGCCCTCATTTCAGATAATTCAGCCCCCTTTACCATACATGTAGCCTCTTTTTCCCTAAACTTTGCTAAAAATAGCAACATCAGTATTCTGCATGAAAAAAAGCCCTTCTGCTGCCCTTATTTCATGTTTCTGGTGCTATCTACTGGCTACCTCTTCTGCAAAAGGAAACAGCCACACCTCAGCCCTTTTTGAAAGTCAACTGAAGGCATTTAGGGTAGAATATTCCTTAGGTTTAGTGGGGCATTGGTTTTGTATCTCAGACATCATTCTCTCGTTGTATAACCTAGAAAATTCGTAGGTCACTCTTCCTCTTTGTTTTCTCTCTACTGTGTTGCTATTTTGCTCTCATGGAGGGCTAAACTTCCATTGTAATCAGTCATTAGGACGTTGGGATGATGTAGCTTGAACTTTCAGTGCAACATAAGTGGTTTTATTCTCCATTTCATTTCATTTTCATGTTCTGTTCTGCATTTGCTGTTTATATTGATTATAAATTTTGATATAAACTTATAGAGGTATAAACTGATTTGTATTTGAGATGTATCCTTGCTTAACTGATTGGGAAAGCAAGTAAAATGAAATGGCTAGGTTAGATGATTTCTAACTTAATTTGGTTGAGGTCTTTTAAAGTTGCATCTAGCTATAGATTAATGGAGTTCTTCTTGACTATAGCTAGAAGCATGATAAATTCAGGAAGTTCCTCTAGAATCCTTTCTATAAAAATCAAATAGTGAAATGAGAACAAAACTAAATCAATGAGTTGAGTAATGATAGTTACACTCCCATAAATCCTAGTGGCTGGTTACATATTCTCCTTTGCTATTTAATGTTGCTGTTATTGCTGCTGTTTGCTGCTATTGTTGTATTTTTATGCTTCTATCATCAACCAAACCCCCCGTGTAGTTAATTAGTGTAACTAGTGTTTAGAACAATTAGGTAATGGTTAGAAGTGAGGCTCCTTGAGTATATATGACCTGGGGATCACTATACAGCAAAATTGCCACTAATTCAATTCTGGGTGATTCAACATCATAGTGGCGTGAACCAAAATTTTGGAGCCGTTGCCGAGGAACGAATTCACTTCTAAGTTGTCTAATTAGTTATTTATGTGTGTCTTTGTTGAATTTTAAGTTTTTTAGTGTTGTTGAAATAGTTTGCAAGTTTTGAGTTTTTTTCTCGAAAACTAGTCATTTTCAAAATCAGCAAAAACCTGACTATCTCCGATTGACCTCAAACTTGGTATACCACTAGTTTTTGATGTTTTAAGGAAGTTACAACCCCTACTCTGCCTTTGACCTAATACAGGGTGGCCATTTTTCCAAATTCCATCGTTTAGGCCCTCTTTTCTATTTGTTAATATTTTTTTTTTGATTTTTTAATTAATTCTATTTTTTGGGGTGATTTTTGTAGATCTAATTTCTAAGTTCTGATTTTTGCATTTGTTCCTCTAACTTGAGAAGGATTTTTCCAAGAAAAATCAAATTTTTCTAAGATACTTCATTTTTTGGTGATTTTCATCGGTTGGAGCTTATTGTAGTGCTTTTGCCGTTTTTAGTGTTTCAGTTGTTTTCTTGTGAATTTTGCCCTTCCTAGTGTATGAGAAGGTCTCTTAATGTGGACTTACCAACCTTTGATCCTGAAATTGATAGGACCTTCCATAGGCTAGTGAGAAGCAATAACATTAGGAGTAGCATAGTGTCTGAACTTTGGTCTGAGTTTATTGATCTTGCTGTTAATAGTGTAGAAGTAGAGTCTGATTCTAAATCTGATATTGTGTTGGAGTCAACTGATTTTGAGTCAGCTGGGACAACTAGGATGGATAATCAAAATGCACAAGTGCCTTAAAATAGGCAAGAACAATCCATTAAAGAGTTGATTGCACTTAATGTGTACTCTCAACCATTGAACTGAGTTGGATGCTAATTTTGAACTGAATCTGGTCTAATCCACTTGCTGCCCAAGTTCCATAGTCTTGCAGGTGAGGACCCGCATAAATACTTGAAAGAATTCCATGTTGTTTGCTCCACTATGAGGCCCATGAAGTGGGAGAAGAACAGATCAAACTGATAGCATTCCCTTTCTCTTTGGATGAGGTAGTCAAGGATTAGCTTTATTACTTGCCAACTGTTATAATAACAAGATGGGATGACCTAAAAAAGATGTTCTTAGAAAAATTCTTTGCAGCCTCCAGAACAGAAACAATCAGAAAAGACATCAGTGGGATTAGGCAATCAAGTGGTGAGTCTTTGCATGAGTATTGGGAGAGATTTAAAAAGTTGTGTTCAAATTGCCCAAACCACCAAATTTCAAAGCAGTTTCTTATCCAGTATTTTTATGAGCGATTAATGCCAATGGATAGATATATAGTTGATGTAGCTGCTGGTAGGGCATTGGTAGATAAGACCCCTGCTGCAGCAAATGAATTATTAGCCAAAATGGCTCAAAATGCATAACAATTTGGCACTAAACTAAATGATTCAACAGCTGGTATGAATGAAGTGAGGACATCCCTCTTGGAGCAGCAAAGGATAGAAAATGAATTAGAGGAGTTAGCTTCAATGGTGAGGCAATTAGCATTAAATCAAAGATCACAATTGCCTCCTTCCACTTCAGTGTGTGGTATTTGTTCCTTGAATACCCATCATACAATGTCCTTAGCTACGAGAGACACCAACTGAGTCATGTGCTGGCATATTCCCTAGTGGATCCACACAACAAACACAACAACAGAGGTATGACCCTTACTCCTCTAACAATCCTGGGTGGCTTGACCATCTAGCTTTCAAGTATGGAATTACCTCTAATCCTCCTTACCAGCCACCCCATGTAAGATATAGTTAACCTGGACCTAGCAATGCACCTCCCCCAACACCCAAGAAACCTAAGCCTAGTCTTGAGGATTTAATGAAGCAACTGACTGCCAATACTCTTCAGTTCCAGCAAAGAACAGAAACAAATATGCAAAACTTGGAGACTTAAATTATTCAATTGGCTACAATAGTAAATGAGCTAAAAAGTCAAGGTTCAGGGAGTTTGCCATCTTAACCAGTAATAAATCCAAGAGGCAATGTTAGTGCCATCATTTTGAGGAGTGGTAAACAAGTAGATGGTCCAGCTTCTGAATCTGACCTAGAAAAATTAGAGGTGCAGAAAAGTGTTCCTTCATCCTCAATTAGTGAGCAAAAGAAAAAGGATGAAGAAGTGGTTCAGAAAATACCTCTACCTTTACCATATAGGCAAACTCAATCAAGGAAAGCTTCTGAATCTGAGATGGATAAAGAGATCATAGAGACCTTCAGAAAAATAGAGGTCAACATTATACTTTTGGAAGCAATTAAGCAAATTCCCAAATATGCCAAGTTCCTTAAAGAGTTGTGCACTCATTAGGGGCATTTAAGGGGTAATGAGAGAGTAGATTTGGGAAGGAATTTTTTGCACTCATCCAGCCACCTATGCCACCAAAGTGCAAAGATCCTAGAACTTTCACAATACTATGCACAATAGGCAACATGGAATTCTCTAATGCTATATTGGATTTGGGAGCCTCAATCTATGTCATGCCCAAATCAGTATACTCTAGCCTCAAGATTGGTGTCCTCTCACCAACAGGAGTGGTTGTCCAACTTGCCAATAGGAACACAGTACACCTAGTGGGAGTTCTTGAAGATGTCTTGGTAAAAGTTAAGGATTTAATTTTTCCTGCTGATTTTTATATTCTGGATATGGAGAATGATAACACTCCTGGCCATGCACCATTAATACATGGTAGACCTTTTCTGAAAACTACAAAAACCATTATTAATGTGCATGAAGGGACTTTTTCCATGGAGTTTGCTGGCAACAAAATTGATTTTAATATTTTAGATGCTATGAAACATCCTATGGAGAATCATTCCAATGTGTATATGGTTAACTTTCTGGATTATTTGGTTGATGAAGCATGTGATGATTTCTAAGCTGAGTTGATTTCTGATTTTCCTTAGTTTTCTGATTTGGTTGATGCCTTTGAATGCAATTGTACTGGTTTTGAATTTTGTCAAGCTTGTACTGAAATTGAAATTTCTCTAAGTATTGACAATTCTAAATTTCATTCTGATTTGGATTCTAATGTGCATTCTGACTCTGTCATTTTCTCTAGTTTAGATTTTGATTTTGTTTATGCTTTAGGTAGTTGTAAATGTAGTGATTTAAACTATAATGTTGTATATTCTTCATCTCCTTCCTCTTGTACTGCTAACCCTTCCTCCTCTCTAGCCAAGGATTATATCTTTGAGCAATCTGAATATGTAGATGCCTCCTTGGATGTGACTCCACAAAAACTGATTCCATTCACCATCAACCCACCTGCATTGGAGTTGAAGGCATTACCAGAAAACCTCAAGTATGCTTTCTTGGAAGTAGGAGACAAACTTCCAGTCATCGAAGCCAATAACTTGAATCCCAATCAGGAAGAAAAATTGATAAATTTACTGAAAAAGAATAAAAAAGGCAATTGGCTGGACTTTAGCAGACATTCCTGGGATTAGTCCTTCCGTGTGCATGCACTGAATTTTTCTTAAAGAAGAGGCTAAACTAGTGAGGTAACCCCAAAGACGATTGAACCCCATGATCCTTGATATGGTCAAGAAGGAGGTAAGTAAGCTCTTCCAAGCTGAAATTATTTATCCTATCTCTGATAGTAAGTGGGTGATCGGTACAAGTGGTACAAAAAAAAATCAGGTAACTATTATAACAAATGAAAACAATGAGTTAGTCCCCACTAGAGTCTAAAACAGTTGGTGTGTTTGCATTGATTATAGGAAGTTGAACCAAGCAACAAGAGAAGATCATTTTCCTCTTCCTTTTATTGAGAGACTTGCTGGAAAGTCTCACTACTATTTTCTTGATGGTTTTTCTGGTTATTTCCAAATTCACATAACACTTGAAGATCAGGAGAAGACCACCTTCACCTGTCCTTTTAGCACCTTTGCATATAGACTCATTTGATGTATGTTTGAAAAATTTGGAGAGAGTACTTAAGATATGCATAGAAAAGAATTTGGCTTTAAATTATGAGAGATGTCATTTCATGGTAGAGCAAGGGATAGTCCTAGGCCACATAGTATCATCACGTGGCATAGAAGTAGATAAAGCAAAAGTTGATGTTATCTCCTCTTTGCCTTACCCTGCTTCTGTGCGGGAAGTTTTCTTTTTTCTTGGCCATGTAGGGTTTTATAGGAGATTTATTAAGGACTTCAGTAAGATCACTCTACCCCTCTCTAAACTCCTCTAGAAAGAAACTAATTTTGTTTTTGATGATGCTTGTAGGTTAGCTTTTGATGAGTTGAAGAAGCAACTCACCCCCTCCTATCATCCAACCTCCGTGGTAGGAGCTCCCCTTTGAGCTCATGTGTGGTGCTTCAAATTATACTGTGGGAGCGATACTTTCACAAAGACTAGAGGGGAAGTTGCATGTGATAGCTTATGCTTCTCGTACTCTTGATTCGGCTCAGTCAAATTACACAACCACAGAGAAGGAGTTTTTAGCAATTGTCTTTTCATTAGATAAATTGAGATCATATTTGCTTGACTCCAAGGTAATTGTGTTTTCTGACCATGCAGCATTGAAGTATTTACTGAAGAAGTCAGATATGAAGCCGAGATTGATTAGATGGATGCTACTTCTCCAAGAATTTGATGTGGAGATCAAAGACAAAAGTGGAGTGGAGAATGTAGTAGCGGATCATTTGAGTTGGCTTTCTGAGCTTCCATTGGAACATCTCCCTATCAGAGACAACTTCCCATATGAGTGACTTTTCCTTTTACATGGTACTAGTGAGCCTTAGTATGCTGATTTAGTGAATTTTCTTGTTGCATCTGAATTACCTGCATACCAAAATAAACATCAATTGAATAAATTAAAAAGTGAAGCTAGGTACTATGTGTGGGATGACCCTTATTTGTAGAAGATTTGTAGTGATCAATTTGTTAGGAGATGTGTTCCAAATCATGAGATTGCATCTGTGCTCACTTTCTGTCATACTCTTGCATGTGGTGGACACTTTGTTTCCTAAAGAACTGCTAGAAAAGTGTCAGATTCTAGTTTGTATTGGCCCACTTTGTTTAGGGATGCCTATGATTTTTGTAAGAATTGTTCTAGGTGTCAAAGAACTGGAAATGTGTCTAAGAGAAATGAAATGCCTCAACAACCTCTTCTTTTCTATGATATTTTTTATGTTTGGGGTATAGACTTTATGGGTTCTTTTCCAGTTTCGTTTGGCTTCATGTACATTTTGGTTACTGTAGATTATGTGTCGAAGTGGGTGGAAGCTAAAGCCACTCGAACTAATGATTTTGTTGTTGTTGTAGATTTCCTTCGTTCACATATTTTCTGCAGATTCGGTGTCCCTAAGGCATAATCAATGATCTAGGATAACACTTTTGCAATAGAAATATGCAAGGGTTATTGAAGAAATATGGGGTGGTGCATAAAACTTCTACACCTTACTACCCTCAAACCAATGGGCAAGCCGAAGTCTAACCGAGAGATAAAGTAAATATTACAGAAAACCATACAACCTAATAGAAAAGATTGGAGCAAGAGGCTTGATGATGCGCTTTAGGCTTATAGAACCACCTTCAAGACTCCCATCGACATGTCTCCATACCGTTTGGTATTTAGTAAAGCATGTCACTTGTTGGTGGAGACTGCACACAAGACATATTGGGTGGTTAAGCAATGTAATATGGACATGATCCTAGCCAGTGAAGAAAAGAAGTTGTAACTTCAAGAATTGGGAGAAATAAGGCTAGCAGCTTATGAGAATGCCCACATTTACAAGGAGAGAACAAAAGCCTTCCATGATAAAAAAATTGAGAAGAAAGAATTCCAAGTAGGAGACAAAGTTCTTCTCTACAATTCTCGCCTTAAGCTCATGCCTGATAAGCTTCACACTAGACAGGTTGGCCCTTTTGTTGTTACTAATGTATTTCCTTTTGGTGCAGTAGAAATTTAAAATGAGGCCACCAACAAACAATTCATGGTAAATGGGCAAAGGTTGAAGAAGTTCTACAAGGGCTTCCATGAAGAAACTGTAGAGGAAATCTGATTCTACAATGTACCAACTTCATGATAAGGTCGTACTCTTTTCCTCCTTTTTAATTTATGTCCTCTTTATATTTTTGATGTTTGTGCTGATTTTCATTGAGGACAATGCAATGTTTAAGTGTGTAGGGGAGAGAATTTAATTGGAGAAAGCATTGGTTTCTGATTTAAAATTTTTCTGCATTTTTTCTCTATTTTCTCTGTTCTGTCCAGAAATTTTGAGCTGTCTTACACGAATTTTCTGTACTGTTTGGCTACGAATTTTGCTACTTTCTTTACATGTTTTTAAAGCTTTATATGTCTTCTAGCTATAGAATTGTATTTGATGTCTTTCGTATATGTTTTGGTGTAGTTTTGTGTCGGTAAAGCCAAGTCGCGAGTTCTGAAGTGCAGAATTTTACTGCTCTGTTTTGTCCAAATTTGATTCTCTCTTTTTGGAAGATTTGATGGAGTTTTTGTGTGAAAGCACACATGATGAAATAGCTTAAGTGTTGGATTGATTTAGAATGAAAAGAATTCAGTAAATGGCAATGACGTTGTTTTTAATGAATTTTTAGTAATAGTCTTTAAACCGTGAGGATTTGAGCCTTTATTGCTAAATGATATTCTTTCTTGTTATGTGTATTCCCTATCATGATTTTCACTCTAGAATTTGTCTTGGATCTTTGTTGAGGCTACATTACATGTACATGCTTTGAAATGATTTAGGCATTTGTTTATTGTAACCATTCTAGACAAATAGCCATCTTATGTGTTGTTTCCATTGTGTGCCACTTTGTGCCTTGCTTCCACCTTTCTTTCTTGTGTTTCAACCCCTTTTCCACCTTAAAACAAATTCTTTCTTGCCACCAACTTAAGATTTGAAGAGCTTTAGAAATTCAGTTTTTGCTGATAATTCTTCATGAAAAATCTACTGTATAGAGATCAAAAGGAAAAAGAATTAAAAAGGAAAAAAGAGAAAAAGAGCAAGAAAGAAGAAAAGAGAAGTAGCATTTTTGTGCCCAAGTTTCATAGTTCAATCTCTTATAACTTGATTGATTGATGCTCTTCATTTCCTTAAGTTTTTGTTAAACTTTGTTTTGTGTATTTCTTTCCACCTTCTAATCATTCCTTCACCTAACCTTAGATCCATAGTAAAGTCCTAATAATTCAAGCATGTATGTGATCCAAGTAATGAAGATTTAGATTCTTGACAAGCTTATGGTAGTGAATTTATGATAGGTTGAAATGCGAGTGTATTACCTCAAACACTTGAGACAATAAAGCATATACACCTTTCCTTGTGAGTAGATTATTACTTGAATTCATTCTTGTCAATGAAATTGCCATGATTCTTCAATTTTTTAGAAATTTAAGATTTGCTCTCTCTTAGCATTAAATCTTTTCAAGCTTGAACTATTTCATTATTGCATACTTTCTACACTTCTTGTTGTGTCCTTTGGTGCCTTTGTTGCTTTTAACTGATTTGTCCAAGAGTGCAAAAGACTAAGTGTGGGGGATTTGATATCTATTTTTTTACATACATTTTAACCCTTATCTTGGTCTATTTGTATTTTCATCTATGGAAATTCTCCAATTTTATTACACCTTGTGATTTATTGGGTCTAAATAAATTTTGGATGAAAAATGAATTATTTTTGTATTTTATGACTTAAATTATAAAAGACTCAATTTAATCCATCTTGTGTATTTTACAAAAATTAATATTGAAAATTTCTTGATGATGTGGCATTGACATGGTACTCCTGCTGACATAGGTGCTGATGTGGCACTTTTTTGATGAGTAGGATGCTAAATGGGCACTATATTCTACAGATGATATGGCATGGACATATGGGGCCCTCATTTCAGATTATTCAGTCCTTTTTGCCATGCATGCAGCCTCCTCTTCCCCAGACTTTGCTAAAAATGGCAACATCAATATTCTGCATGAAAAAATGCCTTTCTGCTGCACCTACTTCATGTTTCTGGTGCTGTCTGCTGGCTGCCTCTTCTGTAAAAGGAAACAACCACACCTCAGCCCTTTTTGAAAGTCAACTGAAGGTATCTAGGATAGAATATTCCTTAGATTTAGTGGAGCATCAGTTTTGTATCTCAGACATCATTCTTTCATTCTGTAACTTAGAAAATTTGTAGGTCACTCTTCCTCTCTATTTTCTCTCTACTGTGTTGTTGTTTTACTCTCATGGAGGGCTAAACTTCCATTGTAATAAGTCATTAGGACCTTGGGATGATGTAGCCTGAACTTTCAGTGCAAGATAAGTTGTTTTATTATCCATTTCATTTCATTTTCATTTTCTGTTTTGCATCTGCTGTTTATGCTGATAATAAATTTTGAAATAAACTTATAGAGGTATAAACTAATTTGTATTTGAGATATAACCTTACTTAACTGATTGGGAAAGCAAGTAAAATGAAATGGCTAGGTTAGATGGTTTCTAACTTGATTTGGTTAAGGTCTTTTAAAGTTACATCTAGCTATAGATTAATGGGGTTCTTCTTGACTATAGCTAGAAGTATGATAAATTCTGGAAGTTCCTCTAGAATCCTTTCTATAAAAAACCAAATGGTGAAATGAGAACAAAACTGAATCAATGAGTTGAGTAATGATAGTTGGTTCACGCCACTACAGTGCTAAATCGTCTAGAATTAGAATCATGGCAATTTTGCTGAATAATGGTCCTCAGGTTGTTTTCACTCTTGGAGCCTCACTTCTAACTACTAACTAATTGTTCTAAACACCTAAACACTAATTAAAAGCTAATTAACACACGGGGGAGGGGGTTTGGTTGTGACGAATCAGAAAAATGCAATCAAGACAATAAACAGCAACAACAAATAAGATAGCGGAAAGTAGTAGAGTTGAGCAATACAAAAGAATGCAACCAGTCTTGATCTTTCCTAAAGATGAAATCTTCCTAGTTCTCTTTTAAATGATGAGTGCTTGTTCTATTTGTTGTTTGATTTTATAAATCATAAGGTGTCTAAAAAGAACTTCTAGACTAAATATCATCAAGCTATGATCAAGAAAATCTCCTATAACATAATCTTAATGTGATTCCAGTAAAAGTAGTCAGATTTATGCAAGATAACCAACATTGCACACTATTTCCAATTCAGTTACCATTTCAACCAGATACAGTAACATTCCTCAGATGCAAAGTGTATAAAACCAGTAAATGAAAATACTATCCTAACCAAAACAACATAAATCACAAACCAGAGGCAAGGAAGAAATAGAAATGGAATAAATAAACAAATACTTATCTCATTAAGCCCATGAACTCAAATTACACTTCAGTTTCAGACCAAGGTTGATTACAAGGGATTTTAGCCCTCCAGGAAAGCAAAAACTAGAAAACAGAAGGGAGAAAAGAGAGGGAGAAGTGACCTACGAAATTCACTAAGTTACAACAGCTAAGTTACAACCAAAGTCTGAAAGTCAACTAAACTAATGCCCCTCCAAAAAGCTGATGGAAACTGACCTTGCTGCCTTCTCTTTTGAAAACTGATATAAGAGGACATGGCAGCTATAGAAAGTTGGTACCTTTCTAGAAAGTGGTATGGGTGGTTGCTTCTTTCATCAAGTTTAGAGGAATGGGATGCAGAAAGTTGATCTAAAATGCTGTAGCCCTAGGTCCCACATGTCCATGTCATCAGGTAAGTAGAAGGGCTGCCAAGTCATCCCAGAAGGTGCCACATCAGCATCCAGTTCATCAGGAATGCCATGTCAATGCCATATCATCAAGAAATCTCCAAAATTAATTCTGAAAATTACACAAAAAGGATTAAATTGTGTCTTTAATAATTTAAGTCCTAAAAGATGAAAATAATTCATTTTCCATCTAAAATTAACTTAGATCCAATGAAACATAAAGTGTAATAAAATTGGCAAAATTCTAAAGATGAAAATGTAAGGAGACCAAGATAGAGGATAAGATGTATATAAAAATGCTAGATATCAATAGTTATACTCCCATAAATCTTAGTGGCTTGTTACATATTCTCCTTTGCTATCTACTACTGCTGTGACTGCTGTTGTTTGCTGCTATTGCTATATTTTTATGTTTCTGTCATCAACTAAACCCCCGTGTAGTTACTTAGTGTAATTGGTGTTTAGAACAATTAGTTAATGATTAGAAGTGAGGCTCCTTCAGTGAATACGACCTGGGGATCACTATACCATAAAATTGCCACGAATTCAATTTTAGGCGATTTGGCATCATGGTGGCATGAACCATCTCTCTATTTCTTTGTCATACTTCTCTTCTCACCTAAATCCCTTCAAATGTAACTTGAGGTTTCTCATTAAACAATGTAATTAGATTACATAGGGTTAGTATAAGAACGAGACTCAAGAAAGAACCTGTGGGGATGAAGCCGGGGCTATATGAAGAGTAGAAATAGAATTTCTATGTCTTCAAAGTAAAATCATGCACATACCTAGGTTTGACCTAAAAATCTCTTTTGGCTCAAAGAATTGACTATAGATAAGTCCATAACCATGCTGTATAGTTTACTATCTATATATGCATAATGAGATCACACATATGGTGCATGTCTTTAAAATTTGATGAGACTAATTAAAAAAACCCTCGAACAATATTAGAGCTAAATTTTTCCATTAATATGGGGTGAACTAGAGATCCTCTTAAATCTTAGGTTGTTGGACTCTCTTCAAGTCTGGCTTTAACTTGAACATGTTCAAACCAATGAGATATGATCTTATGATTAATGGGCTAGCTTTAACTAAAAGCACTTATATGTTAGACTCTCTCTAAGGTCAATGTAGACAGAGACTAAGTTGGGCTATATACATATGATGTGTATGAGTCAAGAATTGACAAGCTCAATGATTAGTGCATACATCAACAGTTGATAGCACTACTTGATGGTTACATACACAATGCAAATGGTATGAGATACCTACCATTTGATCCAAGATAGCTTGGTGGACTCTCTCTAAGGTCATTCAAGCAGAGTTTTTTGACATTAAGCCCAAACTTCCAACAGGTTTTCCTGGATCCAAAATGGGGTTTTGTTTTTGTTTTGGATTCGTAATAAAATAGTGGGAGTAATAATGCATTTTATATTAAAAAAACCATATATCATGCATTCATTTACATACTTTCATTGTGTTAGAAATATGCTCTAAAGGCAATCACCTTTAGTATCAGATGTACAAACTCCATTATTAATTCAATTCTTTATTATTTATGTTCATATTCATAAACTCAAGATTAGATCGTAATATAAGTAATGAAGTTCATGACATAAAACATAGTATGAAGGAAATTATGATGATGATCATAATGTGAGATTCCTATCATGTGTAATTTTGTATATATCTAAACTATCCCTAGTTGTAGGATTACATGAGATTGGACACTAGTGATTTTGATAGTCTAGCACATGTTATACTTCTTGATTTGATCAAGCTGTCTTCATAAGCTGTAAGTATGAGATATTTTGAGTAAACATGTGAATGCTTGTTAAGGGTAACAAATACATTGGATTGCCTGAATGAGAATCACATGGATACCTATTCAAATGTTAGTGATAAGTTTCATAGTAGCTAACAGTGCAAGTATCCTTAGACATGAAGAATTCAAGTTATCTTAGATATAGATCCTGTGTTTTGACTCCATTCCTTGTTACCTACCATGGGTCACTCTTAGGGTGGTGATTAGGCACAACATGAAGTATTTGAAGATATTTGAGTAGTTAATTAAGGATTCACCACTCCTGATAGAAGGAAGTATACACATCACCAGTTGTCGGGATAATCGCTAAGAAGTCTTTGGCCAAAGTAGACTTGTCATGAAGATGGTTTTTAGTGACATAGTTTTTGGAGCCTACCACTATAGCTATGCCTATGTTCACAATGATAGAAAAGAACCCTCTAAGGGTGCCTTGCTCTGTAATTGGTAGGAGGACCTAATCCTATAGCTCTGATACCATCTTTGTCACATCCCAAGACCAAGCATATGACCAATATGGAGGAGTACTCAACTCTCCCTTGAAAGCCTTACTTCTACCCAAAACCACAGCAATATACAACAATCTTATATATTTAATTTCATAAGCCATTCTGTTAATTTTTCTTTTAACATGCGAATCAAGTCAATCGAACAACTATTTCCAAATATAGTAGTCCAACCATGATTCATACCCGCATTCAAACAATACACAAGCTAAAGTAACAACCAATCCTTAGCTAACATGCACAACCTAATTAACCTACCTGATTATAGAACCATCTAGAATACAAAAGAAGAAGAGAGAAACAGAACCATACCTTTACTCTAAACAAAGGGAGCCAGAAACAAATTGTTATCACCGCTATGCTTTCTTTGTACTGGAAAAAGTTGAGGTATGAGTCATGCTAACCTAGTGAAGAAAGCTCTATCCAACTTCCATATATAAACATAATTCAAATACATATGAAGAAGTATAAATACGATCATACTTGTGGTTAGAGATGTACTCACTTATACACCATAGGTCTATTCACATAGAACCCAAGGTGGCAACACAGTCTGCGGCAAAGCTTAAAGTCATAGTTGACCATGCAATGCCAGACATCTTATAATGAATAGATAATATAAAGCTACAAGTATTACCATCAATTTCTCACTTGCAAGCAGTCAACTATAGTCAAGGTAGATTAAAATCAAGTCATACCAAGAGTCACACTACAACATGAAATAAGTATGTTAAGTGTCACACCTCATCACTAGGTAGTCTTAGCAAGTGCCATATCGCAGCACTATATAATCTTAGCAAGTGCCACACTTCAGCACTATATAATCTTAGTAAGTGCCACACCTCAGCACTATATAATCACAATAAGCAAAAGGAGATAAATGCAATAAAATCACCATATTTAATAATGAATCAATAATTAATAAACCAACATTCCCATTGGCAATCATAATTCCAGCACCATAACATGTACACAACATAATCCATGATAACACAACATCATGGACAGTTCCACACGAAATATCAAGCATTAAATTTCACAACATAAGTTACCATCAATCTAAGCTCTTCAAGCACAAATCCTATGGATTCATTAATCATGGGGAGTTACAAAATGAATGCCATTGATAATGGCTTCCATGCCCTAAAGTCTTCACATTGACAAGAGTAGGAGTTAGGTGCTATCTCTACTTTATACATATCTATATATATGTATATATCCATATACTGATATACCACACCCAAGTTTCATTATTCAAAATTGAATATCCTGGGTGGGTGTATATGTACACATACTTTTGTAAGAGGAAATTTAGGATTGGCACATCTATATGAAAACATACCTTTAAGTACAACCCTTGCATTCTCTATAGTGTATATTTATTTGTGTATGCTTGCATATGTATGTGTCACATTTTACATGTACACAATTTGGAAGGTAGGGAGTTTTGCATACATACATACCCACTTCTTTAAATTGTTCTAGCCTTAATTTGGTATGGACATATACATAGGGCTATATATGCACACATATAAAGTTCTATTTATTCCACAACCACGTATGTAAATCAATTTAAAGAATTGAATCTACTCTACTATACACATATATCATTGGCTAAAACTCTCTATGAATCATCCATATAATCACACAATTATATTAGTCACCATTATACACTTCACTCACATGCATTTTTCTTATTCAAAAGCACACATAAGAGTCTTGCAAATTTCAGTTTCATATCAACATAATAAGAATATGTGTGTGTATATATATAGATATAAAATACATCCAAGGTAGTTTAGACATTCCCTCACCTCGATTCCATGCTTATCTACCTTTTCTAGCCTCAAATGATGTGAAAGAGCATTGGAAAATACATCCCTAAGAGGAAACCATACAAAAACTTGTCAAAATCAATATATGGGAAAAATCTTGCCTTCTTTCCTAACCTTTGGTCACTCTTTTGATCATATCTATTCAACGATAAATAATTTTCAAATAAAACTTATATCATTGGAACCTAGACTCAAAGAGCTTTTTAACAATATAAGATTTACTAAAAAAGTGTTCGAATGAGAGAGTTATGACCACTGAAAATTGGCCAAAAACTTCTGGAGCTTTCTATCACATACGCACCTAAGCAGGCAATTTGACTGCTTAAGCGGTAGATGATAGAATTATGCTCTGTTCTTGCAATTTTTGACTTATCTATGGTTTTTCCTTCATCATAGACCAATTTTCCAACAAAACTTAAGATTATTTCCATGCTTTTGCTCTAGGAATGACTAGAAAACATCTACACATTCAAATCTTAGATTAAATCCAAGAATAAAGGCTCAAATTCATCAGTCTTTCCTTAAGAACCTTAACTTTCATTATTTATTTATCATACATTCAAAGTCACAAATTTCTTATTTTCAATCATAGTTTCTACAAATTTATTGTTCTAATTTGTCCAATAAGCATCTAAGAAGGGGTCTAGTTCATCAATCTAACTTAAAATTCTCAAGAACACCCATTTTTCCTTTAAAATTCCTCATATTTGAAAATTTGGGTAAAAGGAGAATAAGTGGAAGGTTTACCTTGTTTTATCTTCCTTTGTAATGATTGGTTGTTGGAGACTCAAACTTCCACCAAAGATTAGTGGCTGAAGAATTGGTGAGGCTCTTGGTGAAGGAGATGGAGAGAAATGAGAGCTAGGGCTCGGAAAAGGAAGGTCTAAGTAAGAGAGGGAAAAATAAAGATTGAAATGTGTGTGTAAGGCATATATAAATATAAGGATATTCTCTTCTAAGGAAAATTACCAAGTTGCTCTTTACTAAAACTCCAGTCGAATAAGTAGTGGTAAATCTTGTAATTTCCCAATTCGGGCATTTTACAATACACACAAGACACCACAAACTTCTTCATTTATTTCCTCAACTCTTAACAAACCACTTTCCTTATTTCCTTATTCATTAAAAAGTGCCACTTAAATATTTTTTATTTCACCGTAGTCCTTTCACGGTCTCATTATCCATCTTCCTTTCTTGTATTGTATATACTTCCCTATCCTCGACCACTTGTCACTTCACACATCACACCCTCTACCATGAATTTCCTTTCTCATAAATGAAATTTTTTTTCCCATATCCAAATATTCATCCAAAAACTAATACATTAATACTCGAAGGCCTCAAGTATTACATCCTTTGTCCTTAAGTTTCCAGGTCAGACTTAAAAAAATAGTTGGAGTACCAAGATGTTACATATTTGTGCCATGTGTGGCACTTGATTAGATTATTTGTGTTGTGGTGTGGCACTTGGTGGATCCGAGGTATAAGGTTAGGGCTTACATACTCATACATGTGTATACTCTTATAGTTAATTAGGTTTGAATTAGTTTTCTCTTTTTTGACATGGTTTGGCAAGTTACTTAAATAAATGAGAGTATAGAGTTTTTTTTTGGGATTGTTATTTGCGCTTATATGCTTGTTCATATTGTTGTTTGCTCATTGAGTATCTAATTACTCACACTCCTTTTACTCTTGGATCTTTTCAAAGTTTGTAACCAAAGTAGGCAATCCTCTTGAAGAGTAATGGACTCTCGAGCTCACCAACCTTATTTGATTCTTGGGTTGGACTTCCATTATTTTGGTCTTGGAACATCTAGATGTCGCTTTGTGATCTTGTAGGTTTTCTAGGGTGTTTTATATGTATTTTGTGACTTTGTCTTGGATTATGGTTATTCTATTAGGAACTACTTTGGGATGCCATATATTCTATTGTATAAAACCATATGGCTTGATGAATAAAATGAATGATCATTTTCATCTTCACTTCATTTGTGCAAGAAGAGATTGTCTTTATATATATTTAACACTTGTTGTGGATAAATTTACTTGTTGGGTTATGTTATTTAGGCTTACAGTGTAAGGGTATCCTTACTATCATGCCAGTCACATGCCGTGTTTTAGGGATATGATAGTATTGGTGATGCTTAGGGACCACAGGTATTACATAACTATACTTATCTTCTAGACCTTAGCAAGCTTAGTGTATATGTCTACCTAGTTCAATGTATAAGTATTTGAAAACCTATTTGTAAATACTCATATATAGTATGTGTATGTGTGTATTTTCCTATCACATACATATAGAGTAGTAATTCCATCATTTTTAGCTGTACTTTTGACATAAACATACCATATTTCCATTAAAAAAATAAGACTTGAATATAGAAGAAGAAGCAACTAAAGCTGGTTATAATCTCATAAAAAACTTATAAAACATGACCATAATATTAATAATAGAGCAAACAACACTACTCATCAAAGACTGTTATTGCGCCAATAAGAATTGCCTAATTAGCATCATGATTTTACAAGCTCAAGAACATGGAAAGCATGCTATATCCCAAATCAAGACAAAGAAGCTACAACCCACCAATATATGTAACAATAAGATATCCCAAATCACTTCCAAAAAGATGTTTTGAATTATCCTTTTTTGGTTCTTCCTATAAGAAAAAGAGGAAGCCAGTAGACCCCAAGGTCAATGGCCAAAAACTTTTTTTAATCCTTTTTTAGGAAAAGCAAAATAATGTTATATAGTAAATTGCTATATTTGAATAAAAGAATACAATGTGACAAGGTACACTCACCTACGATTGGTAGTTTAAGATATGCACAATCCCTAAGTAATGACTGATAAGAGTCTTGTGCAAAAGTCACAAAAAAAGATCATATAAAGCAATAGGAAATGGAGATAAGTAATACCGCAACATAGAACAATTAGCTTAAAAACACCTATATATTATAGCTAAGTTGGAAATGGGACCATATTCTATTGTATCAATTGGCATAGTAGTTGTAACTGTGTCAGATTTAAAGTTCAATTTATTTAGTGCTTTAAATGCAACTACATAGATAATTCCAAGTGCCATTAACAAGATTCTATGGTCTACTTTACAACAGCGAGAAAATTGGATAGCTTTAGCTTAAGTACTTGTAGGCTATGAATGGATATGTAAGCACAACAAAAATGAATTTGAACGAGATCTAATTAGGTTAATCTACCTAAAAGTCTCAAAGTAAGTTATTGACTCACAAGCTTTGTAATGTGTAGGTTGATGTGGAAGACTACCCTTATCACAATCTTCTTCCTTGTACCATTGATGCCACTAGGAATGTTATCCTTCAAGTGGAATGTAAACAACACCTCTACCATTTTGACATCTACTTTTCTTGGCTTTCTCCTACAGTGATCAGGGGCTTGGCTCTGGGGTGAGTGAGTTGTCCTTTCTCTTCCATTTTACCAAGACAATTTCTTTAGACTAAACATAGCTACTTAGCTTTCTTCTTTTGTTGGTAACATTACTAAATGAAACCAATGTAGGGCCACGTTTGCTACTTCTCATGTTGTTTCAGGACAGTTTAAGATGTGTGTGATTTTTCTAGGAGGCTAAAATGGAAATGGGACCATCTTATGCTCGTAGGCCTTAAAATCTAAGTACAAGGGAAGTAACCACCCGTCCTATATTCCTTAATATAGTGATTGTAAACCTGATATAATTTTCCCAGCCTCCAAATATGAAATAACAAATAGGATACACTTGAAGCCCATGGAGCCATCTTATGCCTATAGGCCCTAAAATCTAAGCACAAGGGAAGCTACCATCCATCCTATATTCTTTAATATCACAATATAACAAGTAAATGATGAATACCTTAAATATTTAAAAAAATTAAAATAAATAAATAAATATGTAATGAATATTTGTGTCTCTGAAATTTTGAAAGAATTCTTACCTCATCGTTTGAAGAAGAAAAATAAGAACATAATAAGAAAGTTCACAAAGAAAGAAAAGGGGTGGGGGAGCATAAGATGAGATGAAAACATCATGAACTTGAAGCAGGAAGTATGAATAAGCATTGATATTGCATAATAATTTTTTTCTTGCATGTATCCTTCTACTTCTAGTAGTATTAGTTTCTTGAGTCACTTCTTTTTCATGAGTAAAATTGTTACTGATAGTAATAGGATCAGAGAACACAATAGGTAAAGAAATTCCATCATTAGAAGCAGAATTTATGAAGGGTAATTCATTTTCATAAAAAATTTCATCCCTAGAAATAAAAAACTGTTTATTTTCAAAATCATAAACCTTATAAGCTTTCTTACCAGTAACATATCCAATAAATATACACTTATATGCCCTAGTGTCAAACTTTTCTTTAGAAGGCTTAGTATTAGCAGCATAGCAGAGATAATCGAAACTCTTAAGCATATTGTAATTAGGCTCTTTATTGAATAACATTTCATTATGGAGTTTTCTGATTCAAAATAGGAGAAGGAGTTCTATCTATGATATAGACAACCATGAGAAGAGCATAGTCCCAAAAATTAATGGGTAAATGTGATTGAAAAAAGAGCTCTAGCTATCTTAAGCAAATGTTTGTGTTTCCTTTCAACTACCCTATTCTATTGGGGTGTATAAAAACAACTTTTTTGGTGTCTGATACCCTTCTCTTCAAGATAAGATCCTAATTCTCTATTTGTGAACTCAGTCCCATTGTCTATTCTTATAGTTTTTACATTTCTTTGAAATTGATTATTAATGGACTATATAAAAACTTTCAAGTGTAAGGAACCTTTGTTTTATTATTAAACAAAAAATCACATGTTCCCCAGCTATAATCATCTACTATAGTAAGCATGTGATATTCATTATTAATAGGTTTAGTTTTATAGGTGGTCCCCAAAGATCTATAGTAGTAACTCAAAAGGTTTGTTGGTTTTAATACTACTCTTTCCAAAGGGTATATACATAAGAATATTCATAGACACACATCACAGGTACTTAGAGAATTAAAACTCATATTTGACAAATGAGGTATATGCATAAGAGAATTCATAGACGTGTGTCAAAACTTTTTATGCCAGAGAGCACTAGAATTTTCATTCATATATGAAATATTACAAGCTACATTAGTATTCTTACAATCCCTTTTCACATAACTACTAATTATATATAAAGTCTTTTCCTTTTGTAGAATATCAATATATCTAGAAATAGTGATGCTTTGAAAAGAACTTTTGTCTGAAACATATAAGTCCTCAATCACCCTTCCAACAACAATGATTTTGTTAGTCAGAAGGTCTTATAGAGATGAGGATAAAACTCAAACTTGATTTTAGATATGACACAGAGTTTCTAACAGATAAAAGATTGAATCTAAAACTAGGCATGATAAGAACATTAGTAAGTAGAATGTTGTCATTAAAATGCATATCTCCTAAGTATTTGACAAATTTAACATTCCCACCAGGTAAATAATCAGGTGTTATAGAGTTAACATCTGTTACCCTTATGAAAAGGGTCTATTTTTGTGCGAATATGATTTGAGGCACCTATGTCAATTATCCATGCATCATGCTTAATCTTTTCATGTATATGTAATGCATAATTATAAGAAGTAAATCTGTTGTTACTGTTGTTACTAGCAAAGTCCATTAGATGAGCAAAATTGACTTGTTCACCTTTTAAATTGAATTTATTCTTCAAAATCTTTGATTATTCTTGTTGTATAGCTTCTGACAGTTATTGCTTCATTTTCTTTTTAGGATTGCTTCAACTTCATATTTTCCTTCAACTAGATTAACCATGGTTTTCCCTTTTGCTCCTTCATTCTTATTCTTTAATTCTATAAACCACTCTAGATAACCATGAATTTTAATTTAAAGAAAGTATCCTTTGTGTGACCATTGACCTTACAATGGTCACAATACCTATACCACTTATCTTTCTTTTGATTACCATTGTATCCATATGTATTTTTCCCAAGAGAAGTTTTTGCAGGCATTACTTCATGTTCAGCTATCACGACCCACTATTAGAGTGTAATATCCTAGATTTTAAAGTACCATGGTGAACCTTCAAATTTAAGAGATTTTTTTTGAGGAACTAAAATTCTAAACTGTGGATATATTAAGGATTAATTTGCAATAAGAAATAAAATAATAATATATTCTTAAGGATATATTTGAAAATTTCTTAATTTAGGTAGGAGAGTTAATTTTAATGGGAAAGGTTGCACAAGGAATGGTAAAAAAAAATAATTTTTGAATTTTTGGGTAAAATTAGGAATTTTCACAAAATTTTTAAAGACCCGCATGAAAACTTATTATTTTGAGAAGGGTTATCTTGTATAATTTTAAAAAGAAGGTGAGCAATGTGGTACTTTTGAATGAAGCCACGTGTACCATTTTCCCATCACAAAATTTAAAGGCTCCTGGATGAATATATACACATACACATTCAGACTTACACTTCACATACACACATATCTCACACACTTCACTTTTCTCTTTCCTCATCTTCATTCGTTGTTCAGTGCTTGGAAGGCCCTTGGAAACCAATTTCTTTGCATCAAATCGTGCTAAACAAGAAATTGAGGTAAGATTATCTTCCTTCTTTTCTTCTTTTGTCTTTTACCTCTCTTTCTTCCTATTTCACGTTGATTGGAACCCTAGGAAGAATTTGGTTATCGATGGAATTCAAGCTATCAATTCATTTTTTTAGTCCTAAGTTAGTTTAAAACACATTTGGGAGAGAAAATTTGGTTTTAATTGAATATAGGGTTCTGAAATTTTGATAGTGCAAAGTGTTCTGATTTTGGAAAAGAATGAAAGGATAAAATGGGATTTGGTGTTTGATTTACCCTTGATTTTTGTTTAAAAGAACATAGGGATGGTAAAATATGAATTGGTAACTCGAAACTCATGACAAAGTGTGATTTTGTGCTCTTGGAATCAAAGGAAATGGAAGGAAAATGAAAAACAGAGCTAGGCACCAAATCTGCATTTCTACAGAAGTTTCTTGTTGTTGCTCACCTCTTCAGCAACAGAATCCTTCACTGTAGCAATGGCAAGGTAGTGTTACCTCCACATTGGTAGCTGCAGCAATGGTGTCATGGTGCGTATAATTTAGAGCACATATAAAATTCCAGCAAGTATACTGGGTCGCAACAAGTAATAAAGTGATAAGTAGAGTATCATCCCACGGAGATTGAGGTATCAAATAAAATTCAATTAGGCTAAGTGAAATGCTATAAAGACTTATGAAGGAAATTGCAGAAATTACACAAAAAGGGGGGGGATGATTGAAACAACGCAATATAAATAATGAAAATTTAAATAACTAAACAGAAAACAAAACAGACAAAAGATGTGCAATTGGTGACAAATTCCATGGAATTGTACATCATCATCCTTTCCTTTGAATATTATTGGCTAATTCTATTATGTAATTTTCAATCTAAATTCTCAAAAAATCTTCTAAGACTGAATTATATTAAAATTATAGTTAGGAAGATCTTCACTAATCTATAACTCAAATACAATCCGATCAATTCCTAATCACATCAATGCCCCGCAATCGCATATGACATGCTATCTCTTGTCCCACTCGTTACAAATACACAACAATCGCATACATGTATAGATAACAAGCTTCATAGGACAATAAATAAAACAGAACTTTGGCCAAGAAAATACTCATTGGTTCAAATGAATTGAAGTACAATTTCCATTTCATCAAATGACCGATCACACAAGAAAATGGGATTGATTTCGTTTGGTCTAATCTAATTAATTCATAAAAAAATTAATCTTTGAATCATTGAAGAACAATTCAATTAAATTTCAATCCATTCAATGTTGGCTAATTTTCTAAAAAGGTGATTGAACCCAACATCTTGAAGAACGATCTAACTTAAGGAAATAAATGACTAAAATCTTAGATCAACTATTTAATTAAGTAATAAAGCTGAAGAAAATTATTCAAGCCACATAAATAAAACTATCTATATCTAGATAATCTGATTTATGGTGGAAATTACAAGGTCAAGCTTAATATCCAGCAAAATCTAGCATAGACATCAAAATCCCAAACTCATTGAAGGTTAATCAAGCATTCAAGAGGAAGAATAATCGGTAAAATCCACTCCATTAAACAAAAATACATTAAACTAAATATGTTCAACAATAAAGCTTCATAAAACCGAACTACATCAATCCTTAAACTCAGAAATTACATGGAAGAGAAGGAGAACATGACAGATAACAGAAAATATAGCAGAAATCTAAGAAACTATGAAGGAAAATGGAAGAAAAGGGAAGAAAATGGGAGAAAGAGAGCCATTCCCTAGTGGGAAGGCTTCCTGATATCGGGTATTTTTATATACTTTTTAGTCCCTATCTTAGTCCTATGGCTATTCCAATGTTGCCAATTCTCTAATTTTATTATGTTTTGGAATTTATTGGGTATAAACTATTTATGGATTGAATGTGTTTCAATTTTATATTTTTAGAACTTGAATTGTAAAATGCTCAATTTAATTCCTACAAATTTTAATTTTAGAGAGAAAAATGCTGACATGGACAAAGATGATGATTTGGATGCTAATGTGGCACTTTTTGGATGATGCAGATGCTGACTAGGATATGCTGGATGTGGGGCCCACTTGAACTCTTATTGAATGCCATGTAGTCAGAATTTGAGGGCATGAATATTAAATTTCGTAGGTCAGAAAGCAAGGCTGAAATATCAATTCTTCCATGCTGTTCTGCTGCTGCCATACCTATGTTCTGCTGCTGTTTCCTACTTTCTGCTGCAGAAATATTAAATCTGCTGCTGCCATGCCTACTTTCTGCTGTAGAAACATTAATTATACTGATGTTTTGCTGTCAAAGTGCTGCTACATCATGGAGGAAGCATCTAGGGTAGAATATTCTAAGGCATTGAAGGGGCATCAGTTTTAGAAATAAGAATACATTCATTTTAGGCAACCAGACTTAGAAAATTCGCAGCTCTCTCTTCCCCTCTGTTTTTGCTTCTGTTATTGGCTGTTTTGCTCTCATGGAGGGCTAAGTTTTCATTGTAATTAGTCACTAGACCACTGGGATGTTGTAGCTTGAACTAAGAATGCAAGTTAAGTGTTTTGTTCTCCATTTTCATCTCATTTCGTTTCTGTTTTGCTGTCATGTTTATTTTGCTGTCAAATTCTGATTAGAGCTTGAGTTGTAACATAAACTGACTTATATATAAGACATAACCTTGCTTGGCTGATTAGGAAAGTGAGGGAGGCGAAATGACTAGTTAAATGATATATTTAACTTGGTTTGGTTGAGATTTTCCACTGAATGCATCTAGTTATAGTAGAGAGATGTTCTTGACTGTAATTAGTAGCATTAAATTCTAGATGTTATTCTAGAAACATTTTCATAAAGAACCAAACAATGGAATGAGAACAAAACTGAATCAATGAGTTAGGTAATGATAGTTACACTCCCATGAATCCTAGTGGCTGATTACATAGTATCTTTACTGTCAATTTCTTGCAATTTCTGCTGCTGCTGCTGTTTCTGATGTTACTGCTGTTGCTGCATATTTTGCTGCTGTTGTAGTGTTTAATTGCTGTTCTGTTTTATTTATTTAGTTAGTATTGCTACAAAACCCCCCCCACGTTTATGTACTCTTAATTGGTGTTTAGGTGTTTAGAACGATTAATTAGTATCAAGAAGTGAGGCTCCTTGAGTGAATACGACCTGGGGATCACTATACTGCAAATTGTCACAAATTCAATTCTGGGCAATTTGGCATCGTAGTGGCGTGAACCAGAATTTTGGCGCCGTTGCCGGGGAGCCAATTCATTTCGAAGTGTTAATTAGTTGTTCTATCGTGTTCTTGTTTGATTTTTAGTGGCTTGGTATTGTTGGAAGTGATTACAAATTTTTCAAGTCAACTTTTCAAGTTTCCTAGTATATTTCAGTCACTATTCATCAGCTTAAAAAACTAAATCGGATTGACTTGAAAAATTGGTAGTCCACTAAACACGACCCTTTCGGGCAAAACTCCTAACGACTTGGTCGTGAGGAGCACCGCCCTATCTCGGCTAAATTCCAACGTTTAGACCACTTTTTCCATTTTACAATGATTTTAGCCATTCTTCTAATTAATTGTGATTTTTGGTTTGATTTTTGTAGATCTTATTTTTGAGTTCTGTTTTTTGATTTTGTGCCTCCAATTGGTGAAGGATTTTTCCAAGAAAAATCAGATTTTTCTGAGATACTTCATTTTTGGTCATTTTCCTTGGTTGGACCATTTTGTGCTTATTTTGCTCTTGTTGTTCTTTTTTTTGTTTTCTCGTGAATTTGTGCCCTTTCTAGTATATGAGAAGGTCTGGTCACGTGGACTTACCACCTTTTGATCCAGAAATTGATAGGACCTTCCATAGGCTAGTGAGAAGTAATAGCATTAGGACTAGTATAGTTTCTGAAATTCTTGCTGAAATTGTTGAGTTAGCTGTTGATAGTGTAGAAGTTGAATCAGATTCTGAATCTGATATTGTGTTGGAGTCTACAGATTCTGAGTCAGCTGGGATAACTGGGATGGATAATCAAAATGCACAAATGCCTCAAAATAGGCAAGAACAATCAATTAAAGAGTTGATTGCACCTGATGTGCATTATCAACCATTGTGCATAAATTATCCTGAGTTGGATGCTAACTTTGAACTAAAATCTGGTCTAATCCATTTGTTGCCTAAGTTTCATGGTCTTGCAGGAGAAGATCCGCACAAGCACTTAAAGGAGTTCCATGTTGTCTGCTCTACCATGAGACCACATGGAGTTGGAGAAGAACAGATCAAATTAATAGCATTTCCTTTCTCTCTGGATGGGGCAGCCAAGGATTGGCTTTACTATCTACCCACTGCCTTAATAACAAGATGGGATGAGCTGAAGAAGTTGTTCTTAGAAAAATTCTTTCCAGCCTCCAGAACAGCAGCAATCAGGAAAGATATCAGTGGGATTAGACAATTGAATGGTGAGTCTCTGCATGAATATTGGGAGAGGTTTAAGAAGCTTTGCTCATGCTGTCCAAACCACCAGATTTCAGAGCAACTTCTCATCCAGTATTTCTATGAGGGATTACTGCCTATGGACAGATATATAGTTGATGCAGCTGCTGGTGGGGCATTGGTGGATAAGACTCCTTCTGCAGCAAACGAATTATTGGCCAAGATGGCCCAAAATGCTCAGCAATTTGGCACCAGATTGAGTGATCCAACAGTTACTGTCAATGAGGTGAGGACACCTCCCATGGAGCAGCAAAGGATAGAAAATAAATTGGAGGAATTAGCTTCAATGGTGAGGCAATTGGCATTAAATCAGAGAACACAACAACAAGCCCCTCCTCCTTCAGCCTGTGGTATTTGTTCCCTGAATACCCACCATACTGATCAATGCCCTCAGCTGCAAGAGACCTCAACTGAGTCATGTGCTGGTATATTCCCTGGTAGACCCATGCAGCCACAACAACAGAGATATGACCCATATTCCTCCACCTACAATCCTGGGTGGCGTGATCATCCAGCTTTCAAGTATGGGAATACATCTAACCCCCCTTACCAGCCACCCCATGTAAGATACAATCAACCTGAAGCTAGCCATACACCTCCTCCAGCACCCAAGAAACCTGAGCCTAGTCTTGAGGATCTAATGAAGCAACTGACTGCCAATACTCTTCAGTTCCAGCAAAGGACGGAAACAAATATACAGAATTTGGAAACTAAGATTGGCCAGTTAGCCACAACAGTCAATGAGCTGAAAAGCCAAGGTTCAGGGAGTTTGCCATCCCAACCAGTGATCAACCCAAGAGGCAATGTGAGTGCCATCATCTTGAGGAGTGGAAAACAAGTAGACAGTCCAGCTTCTGAATCTGAACCAGAAAAATCAAATGTCCAGCAAAGTGTTCCTTCATCTTCAACCAGTGAGCAAAATAAAAAGGATGAAGAAGTGGTTCAGAAAATTCCTCTTCCTTTCCCTAATAGGCAGACTCAATCGAGGAAAGCTTCTGAATCTGACATGGATAAGGAGATCATGGAGACCTTCAGGAAAATAGAGGTCAATATCCCACTTTTGGAAGCAATTAAGCAAATCCCCAAGTATGCCAAGTTCCTCAAAGAGTTGTGCACTCATAAGAGGCGTTTAAGGGGTAATGAGAGAGTCAATTTGGGAAGAAATGTGTCTGCACTCATCCAACCACCCATGCCACCCAAGTGCAAAGATCCTGGAACTTTCACAATACCATGCACAATAGGCAACATGGAGTTCTCCAACGCTATGCTGGATTTGGGAGCCTCAATCAATGTTATGCCCAAATCAGTGTACTCGAGCCTCAAGATTGGTGTTCTTTCACCAACTGGAGTGATTGTCCAACTTGCCAATAGGAGCACAGCACATCCAGCAGGAGTTTTAGAAGATGTTCTGGTAAGAGTTAAAGATCTCATTTTTCCTGCTGATTTTTATGTGCTTGATATGGAAAATGATAATACTCCTGGCCATGCACCATTAATACTTGGTAGACCTTTTCTGAAAACTGCAAAAACCATCATTAATGTGCATGAAGGGACTTTGTTAATGGAGTTTGCTGGAAATAAAATTGATTTTAACATTTTGGATGCCATGAAACATCCTATAGAAAATCATTCCAATGTGCATGTAGTTAACTTTTTGGATTACTTAGTTGATGAGGCATGTGAAGATTTCCAAAATGAATTAATTTCTGATTTTCCTGAATTCTCTGATTTGGTAGATGCCTTTGAATGCAACTGTGCTGGTTCTGAATTTTGTCATGCTTGCACTAAAATTGAAAACTCTCTAAATGCTGACAATTCTGAGTTGCATTCTGATTTGCATAGTGATTTGGATTCTGATGTGCATCCTGATTCTGTAAATTTCTCTAGCTTATACTTAGATTCTGTTTCTATTTTAGGTAGTTGTAGCTGTAGTGATTTAAATTGTAATGTTGCACATTCTTCATCTCTTTCCTCTTGTGCTGCTAACCCTTCCTCCTCTTTAGCCAAGGATTCTGTCTTTGAGCAAACTGAATTTGTAGGTGCTTCCTTGGATGTGATTCCACAAAAACTAATTCCATCCTCCATCCAACCACCTGCATTGGAGTTGAAGGCTTTACCAGAAAACCTCAAGTATGCCTTCTTGGAAGTAGGAGACAAACTTCCAATCATTGTGGCCAACAACTTGAACCCCAATCAAGAAGAAAAATTGATCAGTTTGCTGAAAAAGAATAAGAAGGCGATTGGGTGGACTCTAGCAGACATTCCTGGAATTAGTCCTTCAGTGTGCATGCACCGAATTCTCCTTGAAGAAGAGACAAAACCAGTAAGGCAACCCCAAAGAAGACTCAACCCCATGATTCTTGATGTGGTCAAGAAGGAGGTAAGTAAGCTCCTCCAAGCTGGTATTATTTATCCTATCTCTGATAGTAAGTGGGTGAGTCCGGTACAAGTAGTGCCAAAGAAAACCGGGGTAACTGTTATAGCAAATGAAAATAATGAGTTAGTGCCCACTAGAGTTCAAAACAGTTGGCGTGTTTGCATTGATTATAGGAAGTTGAACCAAGCAACTAGAAAAGATCATTTTCCTCTTCCTTTTATTGATCAAATGCTTGAGAGACTTGCTGGCAAGTCTCATTACTGTTTTCTTGATGGTTTCTCTGGGTATTTTCAAATTCACATTGCACCTGAAGATCAGGAGAAGACTACCTTCACCTGTCCTTTTGGTACTTTTGCATATAGACGCATGCCTTTTGGTCTTTGTAATGCACCTGGCACTTTTCAAAGATGCATGTTGAGCATATTTTCTGATTTGTTAGAGGATTGCATGGAAGTGTTCATGGATGATTTTTCTGTTTATGGAGACTCATTTGATGCATGTCTGAAAAATTTGGAGAGAGTACTTGAGAGATGCATAGAGAAAAATTTGGTCTTGAATTATGAAAAATGTCATTTCATGGTAGAGCAAGGAATAGTCCTAGGCCACATAGTGTCACCACGTGGCATAGAAGTAGATAAAGCCAAAGTTGATGTTATCTCTTCTTTGCCTTACCCCGCTTCTGTGCGGGAAGTTCGCTCTTTTCTTGGCCATGCAGGATTTTATAGAAGATTCATCAAGGACTTCAGTAAGATCGCTCTACCCCTATCTAAACTCCTCCAAAAAGAAACTGATTTCACTTTTAATGATGCTTGCAGGTCAGCTTTTGATGAGTTGAAGAAGCAACTTACCTCCCCTCCTATCATCCAACCTCCACAGTGGGAGCTTCCCTTTGAGCTCATGTGTGATGCCTCAAATTTTGCTGTAGGAGCAGTACTTTCACAAAGAGTAGAGAGGAAGTTGCATGTCATAGCCTATGCGTCCCGTACCCTTGATTCAACTCAATCAAATTACACAACTACCGAGAAGGAGTTTTTAGCAATTGTTTTTGCTTTAGAAAAATTTAGATCATATTTGCTTGCCTCCAAAGTAATTGTGTTTTCTGACCATGTAGCACTGAAATATTTATTGAAGAAGCCAGATGCAAAGCCAAGATTGCTTAGATGGATGCTGCTCCTCCAAGAATTTGATGTGGAAATCAAGGATAAGAGTGGGGCAGAGAATGTAGTAGCAGATCACTTGAGTAGGCTTTCTGATCTTCCATTGGAACATCTCCCTGTAAGAGACAATTTTCCAGATGAGTGTTTCCTCCTTTTGCATGGTACTGGTGAGCCTTGGTATGCTGATTTGGTGAATTATCTTGTTGCATCTGAATTGCCTGCATACCAAAATAGACATCAATTGAATAAATTAAGAAGCGAGGCTAGGTACTATGTGTGGGATGACCCTTATTTGTGGAAAATTTGTAGTGACCAAATTATTAGGAGATGTGTTCCAAATCATGAATTTGCATCTGTGCTGAATTTTTGTCATACTCTTGCGTGTGGTGGACACTTTGGTCCCCAAAGAACAGCTAGAAAAGTGTTAGATTCTGGTTTATATTGGCCTACTTTATTTAGGGATGCCTTTGATTTTTGCAAAAATTGTTCCAGATGTCAAAGAACTGGAAATGTGTCTAAAAGAAATGAAATGCCTCAACAACCTCTTCTTTTTTGTGATGTTTTTGATGTTTGGGGTATTGACTTTATGGGTCCTTTTCCTGTTTCTTTTGGCTTCATGTATATCTTAGTTGCTGTGGATTATGTGTCGAAGTGGGTGGAAGCTAAAGCCACCCGAACTGATGATTCTATTGTTGTTGTAGATTTCCTTCGTTCACATATTTTCTGCAGATTCGGTGTCCCCAAGGCCATAATCAGTGATCAAGGATCACACTTTTGTAATAGAAACATGCAAGGGCTATTGAAGAAATATGGGGTGGTGCACAAAACCTCTACACCTTACCACCCCCAAACCAATGGGCAAGCAGAAGTCTCCAACCGAGAGATAAAGCAAATATTAGAGAAAACTGTGCAACCCAACAGAAAAGATTGGAGTAAGAGGCTTGACGATGCGCTTTGGGCCTATAGAACCGCTTTCAAAACTCCCATCGGCATGTCTCCATACCGCTTGGTATTTGGTAAAGCATGTCACTTGCCGGTGGAGATTGCACATAAGGCATATTGGGCCGTTAAACAATGCAATATGGACATGACCCTAGCCGGTAAAGAAAGAAAGTTGCAACTTCAAGAACTGGAAGAACTAAGGCTAGGGGCTTATGAGAATGCGCGCATCTATAAAGAGAGGACAAAAGCTTTACATGATCAGAAAATTGAGAAAAAAGAATTTCAAGTGGGAGACAAAGTCCTTCTCTATAATTCTCGCCTCAAGCTAATGCCCGGTAAGCTTCGCTCTAGATGGGTTGGCCCTTTTGTTATTACTAATGTCTTTCCTTTTGGTGCAGTAGAAATTCAAAATGAGGCCACCAACAAGCAGTTCATGGTAAATGGGCAAAGGTTGAAGAAGTTCTACGAGGGCTTCAAAGAAGAAACTGTAGAGGAAATCAAACTCTACAACGTTCCGGCTCCATGATAAGGCCGTACTCTTTCCCTCCTTTCAATTTATGTCCTCCTCATTTTTTTTGATGTTTGGTAATAATTTGCATCGAGGACAATGCAATGTTTAAGTGTGGGGGGAGAGAATTTGAGTTTATTCAAAAAAAAAAAAAAAAAAAATTTTCTGCTTTCTCCTCTGTTTTCTCTGTTTCTGTCCAGAATTTTTGAGCTGTCTTGCATGAATTTTCTGTACTGATTGGCTACGAATTTTGCTAGTTTCTTTACATGTTTTTAAAGCCTTATATGTCTTCTAGCTGTAGAATTTTATTTGGTGTCTTTCGCATTTGTTTTGGTGTAGTTTTGTGTCAGTAAAGCTGAGTCGCCAGAATTTCTGCAGTGCAGAATTTTGCTACTCTGTTTTGCCCGAATTTGATGTTTTATTTTTGAAAAAAAAAAAAAATTTGATGGAGTTTTGGTGTGGAATTATGCATGATGAAATAGTTAAAGTGTAGATTGACTTAGCATGAAGAGAATTTAGCCTTATTTCTCTAAGGAATTCAAGTTAAATGGCAATGACGTTGACTTTAATGAATTTGTAGTAATAGTCTTTTAGCTGTGAGGATTTGAGCCTAAGTGAAAAATGCTATTCTTCTTGTTGCGTGTTCTGTATCATGGATTGTCACTCTAGAACTTGTCTTGAATCTTTGATTGAGGCTACATATCTTGTACATGCTTGGAAATGATTTAGGCATTTGTTTCTTGTAACCACTTTTAGCCAAATAGCCATCCATTATCATTGTTTCCATTGTATGTCATTTTGTGCCTTATCCATTTTCTTTCTTGCGTCCTTCCACCACTTTTTCTGCCTACAAACAACATTTTTCTCTTTCAACTTAAGATGTGAGGAGTATTTTAAATTCTTTTAAGGGATCGATATGCTGAAAAAAATCCTGTGAACTTTGGGGAGTTTTGAACTATATTTCTTCTACTTCCTCTCAAGCAAAAGAAAAAGACTGGCCATCCAAGAAAAAAAAAAGAAAAAAAAAAGAGAAAGAAAGAAAGAAAGAATTAAAAAAAAAAATTTGAAAAAAAAAAGAGAGAAAATAATGAAAAAGAGGAACATATAGAACATTGAGACCCAAATTTATTTATACTCAGTCTCTTATATTTAACTTGTAAATACTCTTCATTTTCTTGAGTTGTTACCATATTTTGTTTCATTGTTCAATCTTTCCATTTGTTTCCCACTACTTTTCTTACCCACGTTACAACCTAGTAAAGTCCTTTTGATTCAAGTATGTATTGGATTCAAGTAGTGGAGATTTAGATTCTTGACAAGCTTATGGTAGTGAATTCTGTGATAAGTTGAATTTCGAGTGATTTACCCTAGACACTTGAGAGAATAGAGAGTAAACACATTCCTGGTGAGGAGGCTAATTACTTGAATTCATTCGTATCAAATTAAATTGCCATGATGCTTGGAATCTTAGAAATTTAAGATTAATTCCTTCGAGTGCTAAATCTTTTCAAAATTTTGATTATTCTATTCTAGCATGCTTTCCACATTTTTCCTTTGGTGTCTTTTTGGTGTTCCGAATATTATTTTGCCCAGGAGTGCAAAAGGCCAAGTGTGGGGGATTTGATATCGGGTATTTTTATATACTTTTTAGTCCCTATCTTAGTCCTATGGCTATTCCAATGTTGCCAATTCTCTAATTTTATTATGTTTTGGAATTTATTGGGTATAAACTATTTATGGATTGAATGTGTTTCAATTTTATATTTTTAGAACTTGAATTGTAAAATGCTCAATTTAATTCCTACAAATTTTAATTTTAGAGAGAAAAATGCTGACATGGACAAAGATGATGATTTGGATGCTAATGTGGCACTTTTTGGATGATGCAGATGCTGACTAGGATATGCTGGATGTGGGGCCCACTTGAACTCTTATTGAATGCCATGTAGTCAGAATTTGAGGGCATGAATATTAAATTTCGTAGGTCAGAAAGCAAGGCTGAAATATCAATTCTTCCATGCTGTTCTGCTGCTGCCATACCTATGTTCTGCTGCTGTTTCCTACTTTCTGCTGCAGAAATATTAAATCTGCTGCTGCCATGCCTACTTTCTGCTGCAGAAACATTAATTATACTGATGTTTTGCTGTCAAAGTGCTGCTACATCATGGAGGAAGCATCTAGGGTAGAATATTCTAAGGCATTGAAGGGGCATCAGTTTTAGAAATAAGAATACATTCATTTTAGGCAACCAGACTTAGAAAATTCGCAGCTCTCTCTTCCCCTCTGTTTTTGCTTCTGTTATTGGCTGTTTTGCTCTCATGGAGGGCTAAGTTTTCATTGTAATTAGTCACTAGACCACTGGGATGTTGTAGCTTGAACTAAGAATGCAAGTTAAGTGTTTTGTTCTCCATTTTCATCTCATTTCGTTTCTGTTTTGCTGTCATGTTTATTTTGCTGTCAAATTCTGATTAGAGCTTGAGTTGTAACATAAACTGACTTATATATAAGACATAACCTTGCTTGGCTGATTAGGAAAGTGAGGGAGGCGAAATGACTAGTTAAATGATATATTTAACTTGGTTTGGTTGAGATTTTCCACTGAATGCATCTAGTTATAGTAGAGAGATGTTCTTGACTGTAATTAGTAGCATTAAATTCTAGATGTTATTCTAGAAACATTTTCATAAAGAACCAAACAATGGAATGAGAACAAAACTGAATCAATGAGTTAGGTAATGATAGTTACACTCCCATGAATCCTAGTGGCTGATTACATAGTATCTTTACTGTCAATTTCTTGCAATTTCTGCTGCTGCTGCTGTTTCTGCTGTTACTGCTGTTGCTGCATATTTTGCTGCTGTTGTAGTGTTTAATTGCTGTTCTGTTTTATTTATTTAGTTAGTATTGCTACAAAACCCCCCCACGTTTATGTACTCTTAATTGGTGTTTAGGTGTTTAGAACGATTAATTAGTATCAAGAAGTGAGGCTCCTTGAGTGAATACGACCTGGGGATCACTATACTGCAAATTGCCACAAATTCAATTCTGGGCAATTTGGCATCGTAGTGGCGTGAACCACTTCCTTTCCCTCAAACCAAGCTCTGGAAGTCACCTCTGTTTGCAGCAGCCGCGGGTCTGAAGTCTGGAGCCAAAAACTCTTTTGTTCTGACCTAAAAATCGCATTTATAATGGCTCTCTACGGTGCCAGGGCCGGGCGCTACGATCCCAGCACCAGGCGCTACGATCCCAGCACCGGGCGTTGGCTTAACCTAATTTTTCCTCTGTATTCCATGTCATCCTATTGACTTACTGTTCTTGGCGCTGGGCGCCAGGCCATTTTTTCCAGCATTTTTTTATTTACTCTCTATTGCTTTGTTTCTTGTTCGGTTCAAGTCCAAATGCCTTTAAACTCTATAAAACACATAAATGAACCATTTTGGAGTAAAATTATGGAGTTAAAGCACATAAATCTATAATTAATTTTCACCCAAAATAATTCAAAACATTATAAAACTAGAGTTTTGGCAAAAATCAAGATGCAAAAAGGGCTAGAATAGAGGCTAAAATTTATGGAAAATTGCATGTTATCATGTCATCACTGTAGCGATATCCAGTCCACTCTTTTCTTGAATTTTAACTCTTTTTTTTTCATTTCCTTCTTGATCAAATTATGGGGATCAGTTTGGGAGACATCTTGAAGCATAATTTGTGTGGGTAGATAGCATTTAAATGGTAATTCTAATACCAAATTATAGTGGGTTGATACTTCTTTCTATAACTAAATGTCCTTCTTTAATGATCCCTTTTATCATAGTGAGAGTATATAATATATCCAATTTAAAGAGAATAATGATTAATTTATACAAGGGTATGTTTGAAATCATGCTGCTATTGTGCTTTAAATGGAGTGTTGAGATATAATTAAATGTGAAACTTGTGTGATTATATATATACATAGTTGAGATATAATTAAATGTGAAACTTGTGTGATTATATTTATACATAGTTATGTTCTCTCATGAATGGAGGTGAGAAGGGTGATAACATGCAATTTTTCATACATTTTAGCCCCTATTTTAGTCTTTTTCACCTTTTGAATTTTGCCAAAACTCTAGTTTTATAAGTTTGAATTATTTTAGGTGAAAGTTAATTATAGATTTATGTGCTTTAACTCCATAATTTAACTCCAAAATGGTTCATTTATGTGTTTTATAAAGTTTAGAGGCATCTACGCTCGAACCAAACAAGAAACAAAACAACAAAGAGAAAATCAGAAATGTTGAAAAAAAATGGCCTGGCACCCGATGCCGGGAAGCTCGAGCCCGGTGCCAGGAACAGTGAGTTAATAAGATGATGTGGTACACAGTTTAAAAATTAGGTTAAGCCAGTGCCTAGCACTGGGATCACAACGCCTGGTGCTAACGCCGCAGAGAGCCACTATAAATTCAATTTTTAGGTCAGAACAAAAGAGACTTCGCACCAGACTTCAGAACCGCGGTTGCTGCGGACAGAAGCGACTTCCAAAGCTTGGTTTGAGGGAGAGGAAGCCTTCCCACTTGGGAATGGCTCTCTTTCTCCCATTTTCTCCCATTTTCTTCCATTTTCCTTCATAGTTTGTTAGTTTTCTGTTGTATTTTGCAGATTTTTGTCATGTTCTTCTTCTCTTCCATGTAAATTTCTGAGTTTAAGGATTGATTAAGTTTGGTTCTATGAAGTTTTATTGCTGAACATATTCAATTTTAATGCATTTTCGTTTAATGGAATGGATTTTACTGATTATTCTTCCTCTTGAATGCTTGATTGACCTTCAATGAGTTTGGGATTTAATGTCTATGCTAGATTTAGCTGGATATTAAGCTTGACCTTGTAATTTCCACTATAAATCAGATTATCTAGATATAGATAGTTTTATATATATGGGTTCAATAATTTTCTTGAGCTTTGTTACTTAATTGAATGGTTGATCTAAGATTTTAGTCAATTATTTTAGTTAAGTTAGATTGTAATTTCAAGGTTTTGGATTCAATAATATTTTAGAAATTGGCCAACATTGAATGGATTTGTATTCTAATTGAATTGTTCTTCAATGATTCAAAGATTAATTTGTCTATGAATTAATCAATTAAACCAACAAAATCAATCCCACTTTCTTGTGTGATCGGTCATTTGATGAAATAGAAATTGTACTTTAATTCATTTGAACCAACGAGTATTTTCTTGGCCAAAGTTTTGTTTTATTTATTGTCCTATGAAGCTTGTTATTTATACATGTATGTGATTGCTGTGTATTTGTAATGAGTGGGACAAGAGATAACATGTCATATGCGATTGCGGGGCACTGATGTGATTAGGACTTAATCAGATTATATGAGTTATAGATTAGTGAAGATCTTTCTAACTATAATTCTAATATAATTCAGTCTTAGAAGATTTTTTAAGAATTTTAGATTGAAAATTACATAATAGAATTAGCCAAGAATATTCAAAGGAAACAATGTGTCATATTCTGAAACTGGGCATGTTACCGGCATAGAAGAAGACTTAACCCGTCTTCCATAAGCTTACTTCTACCCGAAACGCTCAGCAAAGTTCAACAATATTAATAATTTAATTTCATAAACCAATCTATAAATTTTATTTATTTTATTATTTTTATTTATTTATTTTTGTTTACATGTGAAAGAAGTCATTAGAACCATATATTTTCCAAATATATTAGCCCGATCATGATTCATATGCACAGTCAATCAATATGTAATTCCCATCAATAATCAAGCACTATTTGACATACATGACCTAGTTAGCCTACCCAATTACAGAGCATGTCTAAAGCAAAACAGAAGTAAACTAACAGGGAGGCAAGACCGTACCACATCCCTGGACAAAAGGGGGCCTATCATAATACTCAACACCATCGCTAAGCTCCCTTTGCACCTGAAAACATTGAGGAATGAGTCATACTGACCCAGTGAGAGAAACTTTATAGTATTTCTACGCGCAAATATAATACAAAAATATGAAGAGTTATGTATTTGTTCAAACCTATAATTAGAGATGTACTCACTTGTACACACCGTAGGTCTATTCACAGAGAACTCAAAATGATAACACAGTCCGCCGCAAATCATAAGGTCATAGTTGACCATATGATGCCAGGCTTCTTTATATAGATAGATGATATCAAGCGACAAGTAATCAACCAATCTATAATATAAAAGAAAGATTAATTCAAACTTAATTAATCATGTGGAGCTCATATATATATATACGGTTATTTCTCGACCTTACATTTTCAGTTCCACCAAGTACCAGCACCACGGCACAATATAATTGCAACAGACCAATGAATCATAAATGCAACCAAATCATCACAATTCAAATCAATTCATAACAATAAATAATCAATCAATCACACAATTTCCTGTACCAATCGGGTCGTCTAGGGTACCTCTGGATCATTGCCCGCAGCCCGCGCCGCATCCGCCCTTATCACTCGATTTATGTATCTCCACCCTTATGGCTCCGTGTAGACTTCTCCATGGGGTGCACCACTATGCCTTTCTTTTCCAATCAAACACAAACAATCACACATCAAGATCTCACATCACAACAACTATTATTCCATAAATTACATCAACCATCCATTGATGTATAAATTTCACAATCAAAACAAATCATATAATGCCACATCTCAACTCATTCCACATAAATCACAACTTATAATATGATCTCAATAATTATAGTACATTACACACGCACACACATACACACACACAGAGACACACATATATATAAATATAACATCGTATATATTTCCACTTTCACATCTCCAAATAATAGTCGAAGGTATATGTATACACACACTTCCAAAGTTCCTTTGTAAAACAAGTTAATATATATATATATATATATATATTATGTGTGTGTGTGTGTATACGCACAACTAGAACTATACCTTCAAGTCTCCATTTATGAGAAAATGAGACATATAAATATAATTAAATATACATCACCACACAGGTTGCACAATAGTTTATATCCCATCATTTTATTCAAGTTCAATAGTAACAATAGTTTAACATACCATTAGATGTTGAACCACCATTTTCTTCAAATTTAAATATATCACGTGTTTTTATTATGATGCAAGGAATCGCTAAAGAAGGATACTAGGCATAGGAAGTACTAACCCACTCATATACGTTAAATTCTATGTCTATATATATATTTATACATATAGGAGATCATTTCCTTCAAGCCACCACACACAATATATTTCTTGTAATTTGATGTTTAACTCATAATTTGAAACTATACAAATATGTGTTTACATGTATAAGTACAATAAGGAACAAAAGAGGAATCAAACAAGATAGTGTAGAAGCTCCTCACCTTAACTCCAAGCTAGTTAATCCTCCTCAAAAGATGTGGAATATGCCTCAAAGAATTCTTCCCTATAAGGTAATCATGTAATAACATGTTTAGGTCACAAAATAGGGAACTCTTTATCACTACTTCAGACCTTTGATCACTATTTTTGTCATAATTCCCAAACAGTACGGAATTTTTAATTGAATCTTATTTCATCAGAAACTAGACTCAAAGATCTTTCTAATGATGTAAAATTTTCTAAAAACGGAGTCTGAACGAGAGAGTTATGACCATTTGAAGATTGGCTACAAATGCTGAACCATTCTGCCTATTATGTGCCTAAGCGGGATGTTTTCATGCTTAAGCATGAATAAGGCCTCTTTCTCTGCCTCAATCGCGCTTAAGCATGTATATGAACGCTTAAGCAGTAGGAGGATAACATTGTTACTCTGTTTTTGTGATTTCTGCCTCCTCTAAGGTTTCTCCTCCATCCTAGATCAATTCTCTACCATAACTCAAGATTCTTCCTATAGTTTTACTCTTGGAATGATAACCAAACATCTACACCCTCAAATCATAAATTAAATACATGAATCAAGACTCAAATTCATGAAATTCCCTTCTAAGAACCCTAACTTCTTATAATTTTCTATCATGCTTTCTAAACCAAGATTAGAATGTTTTAATCCAATGATTTCAACAAATTTCTCTCTCCAAATGTATTACCCAGCATAGAAAAGCATTTAAGAACAACATCCAAGCTTAAACAACCACATTTGATGTCTATTTCAGCCCCAACATCCTTAAACTCAAAAATATACAAAAAAGGGCAAGAAGAGCAAACTCACTCATTCCATGGTGCTCCGGTGAAGTATGGCCGTTGGAAGGCCGAGTCCATGGCAAAGAAAGGTAGCCGAAGGTCCAAGCATGGTTCTTGTATGGGATGAAGGTGGTAGACAATGGGGAGAGGTAGGGCATGGAAGGCTTGAGATGAGAGGAAAATAAATCTGATGTGTGCGGGCCATATACATATACACACTAAGAGGGTGGAATTACCAAAATGCCATGGGTTGGCCTTATAAGCAAACTATAAATGAAGGCAAGATTTTATTTTCTCAATTCACACATATTACACATACATCCATAACACTACATAAAATTTTCCATCCCTTAATCTTCACTTTGATCCTAAGTTTCATTTGGTTCTAAAAAAATTTCCCTAGTTCTCAAGTTACATTTAGAATCACCATAAATAATAGCCCGGGGCACTGGGATGTTACACAATGATGATGTATAGTTCCATGGAATTTATGACCGGTTGCACATCTTTTGTCTATTTTGTTTTCTGTTTAGTCATTTAAATTTCAGTTATTTATTTTGCATTCTTTCAATCATCACAACCCCCCTTCCTTAAGAAATTTCTATAAATCTTTCAATAAGTCTTAATAGCATTTTACTTAATTAAATTTTATTTGACACCTCAATCTTTGTGGGGCGATACTTTACTTATCACTTTATTACTTGTTGTGACCCAGTATACTTGTTGGAATTTTATATGTGCTATAAATTATACGCACCAAAGGGCAAAATTCTAAATGTGTGTATATGCATATATATATAAACATATATATATTCATGTATTAGATTAATTCGCAAGGAAATTTAGAAAGTGTATATGTACTTATACATTTTACTATTCTTAAGAAGTGTGAAAAAGAAATATACATGTTTATATATATATATATATATATATATATATATATGTACACATGTAAACACATGAAGTTTCATGTCTTAATTTAAGAAGATATGTGTGTGTATGTATGTCACATCCAAACACCAGGCATGTGACTGACACAAAAAGTGAGTCTTACCTACTATCTGTAAGCCTAACTTGACTATCAATTTCCATGATTCAAGTTCACTTACAATTTACTTATATAGTAATTTAGTTATATATATGCATAAACGTATAGCTAAGGTGAGCATATATAATCATTTCATTATTCAAAATTTCATCTACACATTCTATAATTCTTTAGAGACAATCTCATACAAGATTGATGATTTCATCAATTCACTCATTTGATGATTTCATCAATTCATTCTCATTATATAGTATTTTTCAAAATAAACATATATTCTCAATGTTTCTCATTTTGCACTTTTCCATCCTAGAACAACCTACCCAATTACAGAGCAATGACTAAATGCTTATGAAATGAAAGTGAAGATTCACAAATATACTTTGCCCCGAACAATGGGGTGTTGTCTTCTGGTATGCTACTTGATAGACAACTTTTATAGTACCTGGAGAAGGAGAAAGAAAGAGAATGAGTCTACCGACTCAGTGAGCTAATAGCCATATTCTAACAAAAAGACATTAACACTACATACTTTTCAACATACGCACCCATCAATAAAAAATAAATAAATAAATAAATCTCCAGTTAGGTGGATATACATAGATGTCTCAATGTTCCTTCATCATGCTTTAAATACTCACCCATAATACCTACATGCTTGTGACAGTATGAACATATATACATATATACTATGATTCATCGACATCTAGAATAAGTACAACATATGAGGCAATGCAATGATAATCAGTGTCACAAAAACCATAGAATTCAAATTGGATCACTGGCATCCAGACCATGCAAAGAACGCAACAGTCAGTCAATTATTTCAATTACATAATTTCTTGTACCAATTGGGTTGTCCAGGGTACCACTGGATTATTGCCTGTGGCCCCTGCCATATCCATCCTTATCACTCCTTTATAGATCTTCTCCCTTATAACTCTGTGTAGACTTTTCCCATGGGGTGCACCGCCATTGCTTTCGTTTCCACGCAAATACAAGCACAATCACATTTATAAGTAGCATCAATCATTCATAATTCATATGGTATCATCAAACGTTATGCACTGTAAACTCATGTTTATATCTCATTAAATCAACATAGATACACAAATTCACACTATCAGGCACCACAATATCAATACCTCTAAATATGTTAAATCATAGAATGTACGCACACACATACCCACATATATGTATAAATAAACAATGTGTACATAATCATAACAAGGCATCATATTTAACTCATCTTTATATTCATGAAAGCTAACAATTTGCACAAGAGATTAGAAAGTAAATCTACTTTAAGGGGTCAAGCAAGTTCCAAAAAGACAACTCTGATTCACACTAGATTTGTGTAGCCTGTTTCAAGTTATCGTCATAAATTTCATAACATCAAATATGTATATATTAACACAAATTAGCTTCCTCAATCATATGAACATTTCTTATCATCTAGCAAGTATAATCAATACTTACATTAGGAAATAACATAATCTACAATAACAGTTTCTCCTTTCATTATTCTATTAAACAATATATAAATCAATAACTATGAACTTCTTAACAAATATTAATTTATAATTTTAGTCTTACTAATATAGGTACTATAAAGTAACTTTCACATACTTCAACACTGACATCCTTTACAACAATATGTATTAGGTATCATATTATTCTGTAACATTCATTATTATCATTATATGACATAAAAATTTCACTAAAGTAATGGGGTTACAAAGAAATTATTTCTTATTTTCTTGTGCTAATAGTTTTGTGCAAACTATATAACTTTATAATTCTCTCACCCATACATACTTCAATGATATACATAAGTACATATATATATACACGTTCTCCTAAATATATGAATAATAGCACATGTTGAGTTCTCAATTTAGTGCCATTTTGATGTTAAATACCCTCTCTTTTGATCTCTTTCTTGTTGTCTTGTAATTCTTAGCTCATATTTTGAGTAGTTTAGATTAGTTTTAGTTTTCTTTGATCTTTTAATAAATTGAGTGATTTCATGTTTCTTTTATACGATTCAATGAGTTTATTTGCTATTTTTGGTGTAGGTTGAGTTGGTAAAAAGTTCGTGTTAGAAGATGGAATGCTAGAGCTGAAATTCTGAAAATGCTGATGTGAATGCTGTCTCCCACAGCTATAGCGGTAGAATTTACAGCTATAGCGGTAGAGTGCTGGAAAAAAGATTTTGCAGCCTTCTTCTCTGCCAGCCACCGCTATAGCGGTGGATCTTCACCGCTATAGCGGTAAAACCTAAAAAAACTCAATTTTAAGCCTTCTTCTCTGCCTCCTACCGCTATAGCGGTGGGTACTTACCGCTATAGCGGTAGTTCGCGATCCTGCACTGATATAAAAGGCTTCAGATGAAATTTTTAGGGTATTCTGGAGTTGGAGACTGAAGGGGGGCGCCGTTTTGGCTGAGAGGAGCAAGGGGAACCTGATTCTCAAGGCTTGGGGAGCTCAATCCATCATTCCACCTCAGATTCATGGCTAACTTCATCTCTTTTTCTGCTTTCTGCTGTTTATTTTCTATGAGTAGCTAGATTTTCTATCTAGGGTTACTATGAACTTGACTCTTGAATAGATTTTACATCCTCTCATGTATTTGCAACCTTATTTCAATTAATATAAGTCTTTCTATCCATTTTATTGTTGCGTTATATGGACTTGATCAATCTATATGTATGCTTGTTGCTGTCTTCGAACTCGGGAGAGGGAGGTGAGAGTAGAACACTGAATAGGAAGGACGAGTGCGTGAACCTTACTAAGTGTTTTCGCTTGTTAGCTAATAGGAATGTTAGTTAATCTCGTTTAATCAAAGCTAGGTTGGTTGTGTTAGGCTTAACCCACACAAGGAATTGCGTAGGAGTTGAGCAACTTAATTGAGATTCGGGAGGATTCTTTTAAGTTATTAGAATAACCTAGGATTAACTTATATAGTTGAATAAGTTGCGAGTGCATGAGAGGGGTTTTGTAATTTCTAAGATAGAGGAGAGGGATTAGTGACCCTAGGCTTTAATTAGACTATTTCATCAGTTTTTGCATTGTTTACTGTCATTAAAAGAAAATCTATAAAAATTTACTGTCATAGTTCACTTTTATTGTTAGTTCTTCATTAGAGTTGTCCTCAATCCAATTGCTTCGTCCAACTAATTCAATTAAATTTCTTGGGTACTTAGTCGCTTAGTCCTCGTGGGAACGATACTCTTACTCTCAAATCACTATATTACTTGTGCGATTGGTGCGCTTGCCAAATCGACTAACAGCACATTATCATTCTTCGTATTATACTTTACGTTTAGTACAATTTAAACATACACATTCATAACTTCATACTTCCCATACTTGGCCATCACATTAAATTATCACCCGATTTTGGTTTACATGATGCATTCATGAGTTCTAGTTACCATGTAAAGATATTTATCTTCACTTATGTATCCATATAAAGGTATTGGTTTCATGAGATACTACTTTGATTAATATAGTATAGTATGCACACATATTAAGTTATTAATATCTTCAATAAGGAAACATACTAGATAAGCTAATGTTCCCTCACCTTAATTGCTTCCAATAGTAGCTGTAGTTCGCTACATTGTGGAGAGAAAATACTATAAATGAATTTGGGAGAAGGCCCTAATATTTAAAAAAGGGAACCAAGTAAAAGAAGAGAGAAAAGTTGAGTACAAAGCTAAATATTGTCATTGCAGTGCTGTCTATTATAACAAAGAGGTTGTCCTCTATGTTTTCTATCATTGCAACAATGGCTAACAGTAACCACACTCCAATGAAATAAAAAACTAGAAAACTTAACACAACAAGTTGTAATCCCATTGTCATTCTAGCTTTTCTCCATTCTTTTCCCATACTGAATAAACTATGAAGCAAGCAATAAAAGGTAAAGTTGTAGCTAAATTTAGGAAAGAAGAAATAAAAGATGGAAACTCTGTACCTTTCAATCAATACTTAGCCTTAGTTGCCTCATTCAGCTCTCAATTACTAATTTGTTTCACGAAATCATGCTTTTACCCTTGGTTCATCCCCTAGTCAACCCTAAAATGCAAATTAAAGAGGAGCAGCTCCATTCTCAGTCACAAACATGATAGGGATAGAGAGTGTAACATCCTGGTATACAGGGCCTTTAGTTGAGCCTAACATGTGTTCAGGAGATTTAAATTTAAATTTTAGAATTTTCAATAATTCAGTTGCAATTGGAAGTTACAACATAACAATTTTGGGACTTAATTGCAAATTTTATAAATTCATGTGTAAGTGAGACAAGGAGTAATAAAATAATTTTAGATTTTTTTTGAAGAGAAAAGAAAACTATTTTATTATTATTATTTTTAGAAGAGCCCAAGTGAATTAACATTACAAACTAGAGTAGTCTTGAGCAATTTTAACGGTGGAGATCCTATGGCTTGGGAAGTGACACGTGTGCATCCTTCTCCCATTAGATTGATCCAAGCTTCTTAAAGAAGCATTCCATCTTGCAGAAAGAAAGAAAGGCAGAGGGCTGAAGAAAAGGCAATGGAAAAAGAGAGAGAGAGAGAGATCAGATGGGCAAGAGGGAATATCCATCTGATGTGGTGACTGTCACCGGAAGCCATCATCACAATAACCACCCTCTCTTCCTCTTCCCTTTTTTACCTCTTCTCCACTATCTGACATAAAATCAAAGCCACAGGAAGAAAAAAATGGTAAGAAGGAGCAATTGTCATTGTTCTTCATCGCTAACCATCGTGGTGCCCTTTTTTTGTTCTTTTCTTTCATCTCTATCCAATCCTTTTTGCTAACCTAGAAGTTTAAGCTAGTGAAGGATAAAAAATGGAGAATGGTGCTGTTTAGTGTGAGATGGAACGAGAGGTCCATAAAGCCAAAAGGTAAGGGAACTGATCCTTTCACAAGTCCTTCTTGCAATTTTGTAGCTTACAATTGGTTTTGGATAAGATATGAATATATGGTTAGTGAAATTCCTGCTGTAATTTCATGCTAGCTGAGAGGGAATTGGGGAGATTTTTGTAGAAATTATGAGTGGGCTAAGAAAGGAAATTAGTGAATTGAATTGATTAATGGTGGGGAAATTGTTTATTTTTTTGTGGAGAGATAATTTTGTATTTAAAAAAGAAGAGAAAGAATTGTTGCGTTAAGGAAGAGAATTTAATATGTATAGTGATGAAGCACATTCTTGTTTTATTGAATTCTCTCCTGTAACTAAGAATGAAGAAGGACAAACATAAGTAATTAGATGAGATTTGTTAAAGGGAGAATGAGTGGAAATTAAATCATGTTTTGCTGTCATTTACTACCATAGTTGGTTTGAGTTGTTTACCATATGAAATGAGTTTCAACCATCATGAAATTTGGTATGATATTAGATGTGGTATCCTAGTATATGCCTAAATTAATTTAAAATTTTTTGGGCTAGTTTAGTACCTCTAATGCACTTAAACAGTAGCTAAACCAGAAGAATATGAAAACGGGGCTGATATGGCATATTATTGGTTTTATGTGTTTTTGGATGACCAAATGAACTCCTAAAATCATGAAAATTTTTTGACAGGCTCTTGATGTAGCGATAATCAAATATGGAAAGTTTCAAGCTCATTAAAATTGGTTTGCTTGGTCAAGTAAGAACATCAAATTGTTCAGTGTAAAGCAAGTTCGAGCAGTTTAGGAAATTGATTCGTTTTTGGTTGTGGCACTTAGCTAAGACATGAAACTAATGATTTACAAAATTTCATTGCATTTGGATGTGGTTAGGATGCTCTGTTAAATGAAAAATAGAACCTATGTAGAAATCAAATAGTTCTGACCTATGGTCACTAAAAGAGTGTTTAGAGGATCCAAACAATGGAATTTTGATCTAGAATGTTACCATAACATATAAAGGAGGCTTTGTATCAAATTTCATAATTTTTGAAGTTGTAGATCAATACTACATTTATTTGTAAAAAGTTAATCCCAAAACTAGCCTCAAAACAGAACAAGGTCAGGATAATCATAGCCTATGTTTTGATTTGGTGATATTTCTTGCTTGACTTGTTTTCTAGGCCTTGGGTGAGATATGTGGCTTTAATCTTCAGTTTAGAGTATAGATTGGCATGGATTCTAGGTGAGGGAGATCTCTACTCTTTCTTGATTGCATTTTCACACACACACACACACACACATATATATATATATATATTATATTACATAAAATTGAGTTTCTATTTATATTTATTTAATGTGAGCTCAAGATTTTGGAATCATTATGTGTACTAATAAAGAGGAGCTATGAATGTGCATGAAGTATAGATAATACTTGATGTATGTATAAATAAATGGATAATTGATTAGAGACTTTAGTCAAAAATACTTATGTGGTTATATGTGAACTTTTATTTTGAATGTCGATTAAGGTTCTGGTCAAAGAATAGGGTATGTTATGAAGATATACGTACAAGTTTATATGTTGGCTCCTTGGATCCTTTGTTATGCATGGTAGTGAGTATCTATGTGCATGAATTCTTTTTCGTAATCATATTTCTGTGTATATATGTATATATATTTATACCAATGGTCATAGTGGAAATTTTAAAAGGTATGCGTAAATGTGTGTACATCTATCTGCTTCCCAGAATGCTTATAATGGAGTTTTTCACATGGATATATATATACATGGATATATATATATATATATACATGTATATATTCCTGTCTCTCCTCATGCTTTGAACTTAAGGATATATATATATATATATGCCACTTTATAAATTATTTATAGAAGGATGCACACACATACACCCTCCTAAAATTTATAAACCAAATGGTAAGGATATGAGTATAAATATATATATATATATATGTATGTATGTATGTATGTATAGAATGGGTTATGATCAAATGATATGTGATGGTGGTTATGCAGTGTGTAATGTGCAACTATCATGTATACTTTGTGAACTGGGATTAACAAGAAATGAATTGAATGGCTAAATGAGAATGTGATATGGTGCTATGTTCTGGTGGATAATGTTGTGTATATATTATTATGCTAAATTTGTGCTGATTTTGTCATGGTTGAATTGTAAATTATTGAGATTTGTTTATGGCTTGAAATTGTGGATGTGTATTTGTTTGGAAAGAAAGGAAAGGATGGTGGTGCACCCCATGGGAAAAATCTACGCAGAGCCATAAGGGTAGAGATCTATATATGGAGCGATAAGGGTAGATGTGGCGAGGGCCATGGGTAATGATCCAAAGGTACCCTAAATGACTCGATTGGTACGGGAAACTGCGTGATTGACTGATTATTTGTTGTTAAGAGTTGATATGAATTGTGTTATATTGTGATGATTTGGTTGCATTTATGATTCCTTGGTTTGTTATGATTATAATATGCCGTGGTGTTGGTAATTGGTGGAACTGGAAATACAAGGTCAAGAATAACTACTTATATAAACTCAATATGGTTAGTTAGGTTTGAATTTTTTTTTAATATTATGGGTTGGATCGATACTTGTTAGTTGATACTATTTATTATAAGATGTCTAGTCTTGTATGGTCAACCATGACCTTATGTTTGTGGCGGACTATGTTATCACTTTGAGTTCTTTGTGAATGGACCTACAATGTGAACTAGTGAGTATATCTCTAGCTACAGGTATGATCGTATGTATACTCCTTCACATATTTTCATTATGTTTACGTGCAAAGATTGGATAAAGTTTTCCTCACTGGGTCAATATGACTTACACTTCAACATTTTCAGGTACGAAAGGAGCTTAGTGATGGTATCAAGTTTGGTGACTAACTCCCCTTTGTTCGGGGATGTGGTATGGTCTCATCCCTCTCTTTTATTTTGTTTCACTCTAGTCATTCTCTATAATGGGGTAGGTTAACTAGGCTATATATGTTGAATAAGGTTTGAATACTACTGTGACTTATGTATTGATTGATTGTGTGTATGGACCATGATCAGAACGATTATTTGGAAATAAATTGTTTGTTGACTTCATTCACATGTTTCAAAAAATTATAAAAAAAATTAATTAAGAGATTTGTTATTGAGAGAGAGAGAAAGAAAGAGAAAGAGAAGGAAGAGAGATAGAGAGAAGGGACACAATGGACTACATTGTTAAGTTGTTACTCAAATCTCTCATTGATATAAGGAGAAGCTAGGATTTATATAGGTCTAGCTAATGCAAATAAAAGAGAAATTTAAGGAAGAAAATAAGGAACAAATTAAGGAGGAAAATCCTCTTACAAATCAACCAAGCATTAAATGTGAAAAAGATAATCCATTTAAAAACTAATAATAAATATAATAATTCTACAAGACCTATGCGCATATGGTGAATAATGAAAACCCTTGTGTAGGGTAATGTGGATGCCTATGTGGTAAAACTAATGATGACTTGTGTGGTTATATAGACTCTCTTACATAATTATGTGTTATGATTATAGTTTTATGCTGGTAGTGTTAATTATATCTTGAGTGAAGAATTTGTGTTCACCATGTGTATGGTATGAATCGGTGATGACATATAGAATCTACCTATGGTCCTATTTCTACGAAGGGTGCTTGGTTTGTGATTCCTTTTATGCTTGATTTTTTTCCCTTACTGAGTTTTATGCTCACTCCCTCTCTTTGCACCCCTTGCAAGTTTCTTGAATAGTTAGTGAGTCTTCATACAGGGAGTAGTGAAGTCTCTGCGTTTGCATTCCTTTCCTCAGGATGCTAGTATGTCTATAATAGTTAGGTATCTGAGTTGCTTTGTAATTAGAAAGAACACCTAAGAATCTTGTATTGGTTGTAGAAAAGGATCAAAATATTACATTCATGTTTTAATTTCTGTTCATGTATTAATTGTTTTGAAATGAATGAGGTTGTTGAGGAAAGACTATTCTCTTAAACAAAATGATCATTTAATTAAATTGTTACATTATGATTGAAAAGGAACACTCTATATGTTATATTTATTCTATGTGTTAGTGGCTTGAGGTTAGGCTTACAGCAGTGGATGGAGTCCACCTCCGTGCTGATCATGTTCCCAAAATAAGGCATGACAATGTATAAAAATGATACAACTATATTGCAGAATATGTTTCTAAACATTTTATTTAATTTACTTGTTGTGATGGAATGCATGAAAGGCATAGGATGGTATAATTCTATGTATCTCAATATCTATGAATATATTAAAATAAAGGTTTCTTTATATATAAATTTATTTTGTGTTTGTCTATTTTAGAATGTTGCATATGGCGGTTTGATAAAATGGATTAGGTTCCAATATGATGTCAGGCTCATTCTCATGCTAGTCACGTGTCTTAGGTAGGAGTGACACAAGGCCCGTGATCAGGACAGTAATGATACTACTATTACTGTAAGTCTATCCGTTGTTACTGCCCTATCCATTTAGTTCTATTATGCAGAAGTGTACCGATTATGAGTTCATTTTGTATTAGACATGTCATCACCAAAAAGTTAAGTTTACACTCAATTAGTTTAGGAGGAGAGTATACCTGGTTTCCTTGCCACCTCATTCACATTTATACCAAACATAAACATAGATCACTCAAGGTTTACATTTGTGGGAAGACGCCTCAAGGACGAGAGTAAAAACCCGAAAACTTATTACAATTCTAATTTGTCTACTTTCATTAAAATGTCTTATGGAGATAATAATTTATTAATATAATCTCTATATTAATAATAGTGTCTTGAGTAATGAAAATAACAAGTTTAACAGAATTAGATTTATAATAATAATGAAATCTATGATAAGTTTGCATCAATAGTGTGACTTATTCTAATAAGTTAGGTAACCCTCAATTTTATATCCTTAAAATTTATTTTGATAAATCTTGACACAACTTTAACCAGTTTTAGTAAGACGATTTCCCATCTTAAATATAGAACATTATAATTCCCCAATCCTAATATTCATATTATTAATGATTCTAAGAAATAATTGTTAATAGCATCACACATCTAAATCAAGAAGGTTAATGAGCTTCTTCTTTTCTTTTATTCCAACAAGCAAATTAGTAAGAAAGAGGAGATTCATGCCAATCATGGTAATAACATACCAACATGATCATATATTCATCAAGCATGTGCATCAAGGAAATTTTCACTCTTATCGTCACATAGAAATTAACAAAATCATGCTTTGCCAATATATAGATTTAATTATAAAATTCTAAAAATCAATTACTTTATCAAATGTTCACTTAAACAGGAAGTTAATAATAATAACGTCAAGCGAACGTTTACCATTTTATTACTTATAAATTACTCAATTAATTTCTTATCAAAAATCTCCGAAAAATTCCAAATTAACACTGTAGGAATCCTAATGACTACAGAGCGCCTACCAATTCCATAATAAAAAGAAGATGACAAACCTATCTGGCAATGGAAAATTCTTTAGTGAATACCCAGCTACTCCTCAAGTGGGGGTTCTTTTTTTGTAACTGTATCTATAGAAAAAGAAGCATAGAGAGTGTGAGTCATAGACTCAATGAATGAAATAGATAATTCGTAACATAATTCAAGTACATCAATGTCAAATAAAATACCTAAGGGCCAAGCCTCAATACTGAACAAGTAAAAAGATATATACTAGATATAAATAACATCCATTCATAATCACCTAGCGTAAGTTCATGGAAAGACACCCAAAGGGTCCTCGCCCCACCATGATGATGCTAATATATAGCCAACTAGTAGTGCACGTCAGTAGCTATATACATTATGAGTCCTCGCTATGACCTCATCATGAAAGTCATTTCCCCCATGTTAGAAAGGTACTCAAAAGGCAATCACTTTTAGCATCAAAAGTACAAACTCATATATTAATTTAAAGAGGTTTTCTTCATTATTTGTGTTCATATTCATAAACTCTGTAACATCTAGGTTTTTAAGGTTTGTGATTTTCTTCTTGGGTGCATGCTCTTGCATGATTTGTGGCATTTACTACATATTCGTTATATGATTATTTAATTATGTTTGTGCTTATATTTGGTATTTGAGATGTTTTAAAGTGTTGTATTTTACTTTGAGGTGTGCCAAGTTTAAGAGATGTTAACTTTTGAAAAGTAAGAGTCAAAGGGGCATAGAGGGTATTTCTTTTCCTTATTGCTTCTTAAAAAACTTCTTCTGAAGCATATAACACTTCATTCACTCTTCTCATGCCCTTACTTCCCCCATGGTGGTGCTCTCTCTCCTAATAGCTCTTCATCTCCTTCTCCTTTAAGCTTGTGGGTGGTAGTCTTCCTCTTCCCTTAAGTGAAGATTCAAGACTTGTTAACTGTTCTTCCCTATTTCTTCCTCTCATTTACGTAACTTATGAGCCCTAGGTAGGTAATAAGGGATTTTCTGAAAAATGGGAAGTTGGGTTTGGGTTTAAACTCTTCCTTTGTATTTTATGAACTTTGATGAGTGTTCTCATGAGGTTATTGGTGAAGAAAATCATATTTAGGTTAAACATTTTGTAAAATCTGAAACTTGGAGAGCTTGGGAAGAACACTTGGATTTTGACATTTATAGTGATTATCTTGCCTTGGGCATGAACTTTTGAACTATTGGGTGTGTGTGTGTTAGTCCTTGAGTGATAAAGTATAAGTTTAGACTGTTGTAGGTTGGAAAGAGTGACTAATTTTTGGGAATTTTAGAAACTGGGGCTATCAGTCGACTATCGCGATGGAATAAGTCGATTAATTACTTCTGAAACTTATCAGGTTCAGACAGTAGCTCAGCAGTCGACTGATAGGGTACTATCAATTAACCGAAGGTACTATCAGTCTCTTATCAATAGATTTAAAATTCAGGAATCAGTTGATTGATAAGGCACTATTAGTCAACCTATTCCTCTATTACCCATTAATAAATTTGTGCTTTTGGGTCAGTCGACTGATTGCTTTATGACAATTATCAGAAGATTTAAGATTTAAGGATTAGTCAACTAATAAGGCATTATCAGTGGATCGATCTCTCCTTATTGATGGATGATACATCTGATGATTACAGGATCAGTCAACTGATAGGTGGTTATTAGTCGACTATTCACTTCAGGGAATGAATGGAAAGATGATTAATTCCTTCTTTTTCATGTGCATGAATGATAAGGTGATCATTCTTGAGCCTTGGCACTTTTGCGCTTCTGGATCACTTGCACGTAGGGTAAAGTATAAGCGTGAAGTTTAGGTGAGTGGGCAACTTGTATATTGATTATGAACTATGAATATAACTTCGAGATTCAAGAGTGCAGTTAGAACAATGGCATGAGGTGTCGCCGTTGTCTATTCTTTGAAGACATTACCTATATGGTGAGACTTGTGAAATTTTCACTGATCACAAGAGTCTCAAATACATTTTCGAACAGACAAAGCTCAATTTAAGGCAGCGTCGTTGGATGGAACTCTTAAAAGACTACGACTATTCTATTCTTTATCATCCTAGAAAGGCCAATGTGGTGGTTGATGCTCTTAGTTGAAAGTCTATGGGAAGTCTAGATCATATCACCATGATAAAGAGATCTTTAGTTCAAGAGTTATATGAACTTGTGGCTAATGGGGTACTCTTTGATATTACCAAATCTGGTGCATTTTGACTCATTTTTTATCTAAGTCTTCTTTGGTAGAGAGGATTAAGGCTGATATTGTTAGTGACCTTGTCATGATAAAAATTAGGGATAAGGCAAGTGTTAGTTTAGCACCAGACTTTTCTACTGATGATAGAGATATTTTATGGTTTAAAGGTAGACCTTGCATACCAAATGTGGGATAATTAAGGAGAGAAATTATGGATGAAGCTTATAGTTTCGCATACATGATACACCCTGGTGCTACCAAAATGTATTGGGATCTGAAGCAAGTTTATTGGTAGGAAGGCATGAAGTGTGATGTTATTAATCATGTGGTTCATTGCTTAACCTTTCAACAAGTTAAGGCCGAACATCAAAGGCCACCAGGAAAGATGCAAAGGTTAGAAATTCCAGAGTGGAAATGGGAAAGAATTACCATGGATTTTGTTGCGGGTTTGCCCAGATCGCAGAAGGAGTATGACTCTATATGGGTCATAATTGATCGGCTTACTAAGTCAGCCCACTTTCATCCTGTGCATACTACTTATAGTGTTGTGAAACTCGCTCAGCTTTATGTGAATGAAATTGTGAAACTTCATGGAGTACTAGTGTCTATAATTTTAAACCGTGGACCTCAGTTTACATCCCGATTCTATAGGACTTTTTAGTAGGCACTAGGTACTAGAGTGGACATAAGCATAGCCTTTCATCCTCAAATGGATGGATAGTCTGAAATGACTATTCAGACACTTGAGGATATGTTAAGGACTTGTGTTTTGGATTTTTGAGGAAATTGGAAAAAACATTTGCCACTTATTGAGTTTGCTTATAACAATAGCTTCGAAGCTAGTATTCAGATGGCACCCTCTAAGGCTCTGTATGGAAGTCATTGTCAATCTCCTATTGGTTGTTTTGAACTTGGAGAAGATAAAATTTTGGGACCTGATATGGTATAAGAAGTTGTTGAAAAAGTTAAGCTGATCAGAAAACGACTACTTACCACTTAAAACAGACAAAAGTCCTATGGACAATTGGTGTAGAGATTTGGAGTTTATTGTGGGAAATATGGTTTTCCTACGGATCTCACCTATGAAAGGAGTGATGACATTCAGTAAGAAAGGAAAACATAGCCCGAGATATGTTGGTCCCTACGAGGTTATAGAGAGAATAGGTAATGTGGCGTACCGCTTAGCCTTGCCTTCGGATCTCCATAATCCTTCTCATGCTATTCAACCGCAGGAGATATAGTTTGACGAGACTCTTACTTATGAAGAGGTATCGATATTCCTTCTGTCAAGGTATTATGGAGAAATCATTCACATGAAGTGGCTACGTGGGAAGTTGGTTCACGCCACTACGATGTCGAATCACCCAGAATTGAAATCATGGTAATTTTGCAGAATAATGGTCCCCATGTCGTTTTCACTCTTAGAGCCTCACTTCTAACCACTAAGTAATTGTTCTAAACACATAAACACTAATTAAAAGCTAATTAACACATGGGGGTTTGGTTATGACAGAATCAAAAAAAAATGCAATTAGGAACAATAACTGCAACAGCAACCAAGAAAATAGACAGCAGAGTTGAATAGCAACAGAAGAATGCAATCAGCCTTAATGTTTCTTGGAGATGTAATCTTCCTAGTTCTACTCAGATGCTAAGTTTTATTTCATTATCAATTGATTTTTAACTAAAAAGCCTAGAAAATCTTCTAGTCTAGATTACACTAAAACATAATCAAAGAAAACCTTCTCTGACTCCATATTATTGTAACCACAGTAAAGATAATCAAATCATGTAAGAAGATCTTTGTTACATGTCATTTTCATCTCTTTATACCATTCCAACTAGTCATGATAGATAAATCGTCATATGAAGCAATGAAAACTAGTTTTCAAGTTCATGAAACTCTAATAAGAAACATTCATAAAAATAACAGAACAGAGGCTTAAAGAATAAGACGAATACTGGAATAAATTGAATAAAACTTATCTTATAAAGCATAGGAACTTAGATTACAACTCTAATCTGGACCAAGATTGATTACAAGAGATTTTAGCCCTCCATGAGAGCAAAAACCAGAAAATAGAAGGGAAAAAAAGAGGGAGAAGTGGTCTACGAATTTCACTAAGTTTAGAAAACTAAGATACATCTAAAGTTTGAAAAACTAACTAAATTAATGCCCCCAAAAAGCTGATGGAGAAACTGAATTTCTGCCTTTTTCTTCTAATTTCTGATATGGAAGGGCATGCTATTGCAGTGGAGTAGTTGCCTTTTTTAGAAAGTGGTATGGTGGCTACGTCTTTCATCAAGGTTAGAGAAATGGGATGCAGAAAGTTGGTCTAAATTGTTGCAGCCCTGGGTCCACATGTCCATGTCATTAGGCAAGTAGAAGAGGCTGCCAAGTCATACCAGAAGGTGCCACATCAGCGTCCAGCTCATCAAGAATGCCATGTTAGTGCCACATCATCAAGAAATCTCCAAAATTAATTCTGAAAATTACACAAGAAGGATTAAATTGAGTCTTTAATAATTTAAGTCCTAAAAGATGAAAATACTTCATTTTCCATCTAAAATTAACTTAGACCCAATGAAACACAAAGTGTAATAAAATTGGGGAAATTCTAAAGATGAAAATGTAAGGAGACCAAGATAGGGATTAATATGTATATAAAAATGCTAGATATCAAATCCCCCATCTTTTGCACATGTGAGCAAAATCGATTAAAAGCAACAAAGGCACCAAAGGAACACAACAAGAAGCGAAGAAAGTATGCAATTATGAAATAGTTCAAGCTTGAAAAGGTTTAACGCTCGGAGAAAACTAATCTTAAATTTCTAAAAAGTTCAAGTGTCATGGCAATTTCATTGACAAGAATGAATCCAAGTAATAATCCACTCACAAGGGAAGGTATATATGCTCTATTCTCTCAAGTTTTTAAGGTAGTGCACTCACATTTCAACCTACCACAAATTCACTACCATAAGCTTGTCAAGAATCTAAATCTCCACTACTTAAATCACATACATGCTTGAATTATTAGGACTTTACTATGGATGTAAGGTGGGAAAAAGAATGATTGAAAGATGGGGGGAAATACAAGAAACAAGGTTTAACAAAAACTTAAAGAATTGAAGAGCATCAATCAAGTCATAAGAAATTGAACCATGAAACTTGGGCACAAAAATGCTACTTCTTTTTCCTTCTTCTTTCTTTCTTGCTTTTTTTTCATGCTTCTTTTGTTTTTTTTTTCAAAATTTTTTTTTGTCTTCATACAGTATATTTTTCATAAAGAATTGTCAAAATTTTCTTTTCTTTTGAGTAGCAAAACTAAATTTAAAAACATCCCACATTCTTCTTTTTTTGCACATGCTCAATCTCTTTTCAAAAGAATTTTCTAAAGCTCTTCAAATCCTAAGTTTTTATGGAAAAGAAAGAATTTGTTTTAAGGTGGAAAAGGGGTTGGAAACACAAGAAAGAAAGGTGGAAGTAAGGTACAAAGTGGTACACAATGGAAACAATGATAATGGATGGCTATTTGGCTGAAAGTAGGTAACAAGAAACAAATGCCTAATTCATTTCCAAGCATGTACATATAATGTAACCTCAACAAAGATTCAAGACAAATTCTAGAGTGAAATCATGATAGGGAATACTCACAACAAGAAAGAATATTCTTTTGCAATAAAGGCTCAAATTCTCACAGTTTAAAGACTACTACTAAAAATTCATTAAAAACAATGTCATTGCCATTTTACTTGAGTTCCTTAGAAAAATAAGATCAATTTCTTTTCATACTAAATCAATTCACACACTTAAGCTATTTCATCATGCATGCTCTCACACAAAAACTCCATCAAATTATTTAAAAAGAGAGCATCAAATTCAGACAAAACAGAGTAGCAAAATTCTGCACTGCAGAATTTTTGGCAACTCAGCTTTACTGACACAAAAATACACTAAAACGGATCCAAAAGACACCAAATAAAACTCTACAGCAAGAAGGCATATAAAGCTTTTAAAACATGTAAAGAAAGTAGCAAAATTTGTAGTCAAATAGTACAGAAAATTAGTGCAAGACAACTCAAAAAATTTTGGACACAACAAGGAAAAACAGAGAAAACAACAAATTTTTTTTAAAAAAAAAAATCAGCAACCAATGTTTTCTCCAATTAAATTCTCTCCCTCCCCCCCCCCCCACACACTTAAATATTGCATTGTCATCAATGCAAATTAGCACTAAACATCACATAAAATACAGAGGACATAAATTAAAAGGAGGAAAAGAAAACGGCCTTATCATAGAGCTAGTACATTGTAGAGTTAGATTTCCTTTACAGTTTCTTCTTGGAAGCCCTCATAGAACTTCATCAACCTTTTCCCATTTACCATGAATTGTTTGTTGGTGGCCTCATTTTGAATTTCTACTACACCAAAAGGAAAGACATTAGTAACAACAAAAGGGCCAATCCATCTAGAACGAAGCTTACTGGGCATGAGCTTGAGGCGAGAATTGTAGAGAAGGACTTTGTCTCCCACTTAGAATTCTTTCTTTTCAATTTTCTTATCATGTAGAGCTTTGGTCCTCTCCTTGTAGATGCGGGCATTCTCATAAGCCACTAGCCTTAGTTCTTCTAATTCTTGAAGTTGTAACTCCCTTTCCTTACCGGCTAGGGTCATGTCCATATTGCATTGCTTAACAGCACAATATGCCTTGTGTGCAATCTCCACCGGTAAGTGACATGCTTTACCAAATACCAAGCGGTATGGAGACATGCCGATGGGAGTCTTGAAAGCAATTTTATAGGCCCAAAGTGCATCATCAAGCCTTGTACTCCAATCTTTTCTATTGGGCTATATGGTTTTCTCTAATATGTGCTTTATCTCTCGATTGGAGACTTCCACTTACCCATTGGTTTGGGGATGGTAAGGTGTAGAAGTTTTGTGCACCACTCCATATTTCTTCAATAACCCTTGCATGTTCCTGTTGCAAAAGTGTGGTCCTTGATCACTGATTATGGCCTTGGGGATACCAAATCTGCAGAAGACAAGTGAACGAAGAAAATCTACAACAGCAGAAGAATCATCAGTTCGAGTAGCTTTAGCTTCCACCCACTTCGACACATAATCCACAGCAACCAGAATATACATGAAGCCAAATGAAACTGGAAAAGGACCCATAAAGTCTATACCTTAAACACCAAAAATATCACAAAAAAGAAGAGGTTGTTGAGGCATTTTATTTCTTCTAGAGACATTTCTAGTTCTTTGACACCTAGAACAATTTTTACAGAAATCGTAGGCATCCCTAAATAAAGTAAGCCAATATAAACCAGAATCTAACAGTTTCCTAGCTGTTCTTTGGGGACCAAAGTGTCCACCACATGCAAGAGTATGATAAAAATTCAGCACAGATGCAAATTCATGATCTGGAACACATCTCTTAATAATTTGATCCCTACAAAGCTTCCACAAATAAAGGTCATCCCACATATAGTACCTAGCTTCACTTTTTAATTTATTCAATTGATGTTTGTTTTGATATGCAGGTAATTTAGATGCAACAAGATAATTCATTAAATCAGTATACCAAGGCTCACTAGTGCCATGCAAAAAGGAAAAACACTCTTTTGGGAAGTTGTCTCTAATAGGGAGATGCTTCAAAGGAAGCTTCTGTTAGCCCTAAGGCTATATGCCATAAGTTTTGATGATGACAAATATATTTGAATTGTAGCATTGACATATATAGAGGTTAATTATCATATATATGCTACAAGTACTTAAGCATGATTATGTTATTTAATATGTATGTTTCATATATTAAATCATGCTATTATCATGAATTGAACTAACCATTTGGTTTGCAAGTAAGATATACTTTATAGCTTGGTTCAAAACAAGAAGAGTGAGCATTGGATTGAAGAACAAGGAAAAGAAATATCATGCTTCACTCAAGGAAAACAACATACAAGGATAAAGCTCCAAGAAATGAAGAATTAGAAGATTTGAAGTCTTGGAAGCTTGGATGCATCAAGATAGCCTATGTGTTTACATTAGGTATATTTTATATAGGCTAGTATACTTGTGCAACTCAATGATTTAGATTTGCATACATTGGCTCAAGCATTTTAAACAAAAAGATAGTGAGATATGAAGTTTTACAAAAGTTAGTTTTTGACCTTTGGTCACTCCTTATATCATATCTCACAAATGAAAACTCAATTTTTCAAGTATCTTAATCTCATTTTATAGTAGACTCAAAGATCTTTCCAACGGTATATTATTTATTCAAAACAGAGTTCAAATGAGAAATATATGACTATTTAAAATATAGTTTGAAAAACTGAAAATTAATTTTACTATACTCAAAAATTATTCTGTTCTGACCTATAGTCAGTGTTTTGATTATATCTTTTAAAAGAAAAATAATTTTTGAGTAAAACTTGCTCATTTGAAACTAGACTCCAAGAGCTTTCCAATGATATATTATTTGTTTAAAACGGAGTTCAAATGAGGGAGTTATGAATTTTTAAAGAAAGCTCAAAATCTGTATTTCGCTACTGCCAGCCGGTGGTCGATCAGGCAGCTTCCGACTGGTCGACCAGTTGTCCTGAAAATGGTATATTTTGCTACTGTCAATGGGTGGTCGACCAGTTGGGGTGGTCGACCCCAACTGGTCGACCAATTGACATCTGGACTGCATAATAAGTGCTGTAACGGCTATATAACGGCTATTTTTTTAAAATCTTATATATATGACCTTAAATACACGATTTTGAGCAAGAACCAAGTACTACAATGACATATTAACATGTTCTATCATCTTTGAGAGAAATCCAAATATTCTTGAGCCAAATCTTGCATATTCTCTATCATTAGAGTTATTATAGCTTCATTTGTATTCATCTACTCTTTAGAGAGTTTCTTTGTATTGTTGATTTTGTTCAACACATATATTATTCCGAGTTGAGGTTCGCAAGTACCGGTGTTGGAAGAACTTGCTTTGGGTTGAGGAGGAGCCTGGATTCATAAATTCTCCATTGTGGTTTCGCAAATACCTGGATAAAATTTGCGTGGTTGTAGTGGTTTGCAAGTACCCGGATTAAACTTGCAATTATAGTGGAAATACTCAAGTGGTCTATTGAGGACTGGATGTAGGCTTGGATTAGCCGAACCAGTATAAATCTCCGAGTTTACTTTCTCTATCCCTTACTCTTTAATTTGTGCATATTGATATCTACTCTTTAATTTATTGATCTTTATAATTATTTATCTTGACAGCACATTGATTTTCTGTTTTGTATTTATTATCTTAAGTATTACACTTCTACAGAAAATCATTTCAACTTCCAATTAATTCTTGTAAAAAATTTATAAAACCCAATTCACCCCCCTCTTGGGTTCCAACCATTACTTTCAGCTTCGAAAGCCTACTTAAATGATCCGCTACTACATCTCTGCTCCACTCTTGTCTTTGATCTCCACATCAAATTCTTGGAGAAGTAGCATCCATCTAATCAATCTCGGCTTTGCATCTAGCTTCTTTAGCAAATATCTCAATACTGCATGGTCAAAAAACACAATCACTTTAGAGCCAAGCAAATATGATCTAAATTTATCCAAAGCAAAGACAATTGCTAAAAACTCCTTTTCTGTGGTTGTGTAATTTGATTGAGTTAAATCAAGGGTGCGAGAAGCATAAGCTATGACATGCAACTTCCTCTCTACTCTTTGTGAAAGTACTGCTCACACAGCATAATTTGAGGCATCACACATGAGCTCAAAGGGGGCTCCCACCGTGGAGGTTGGATGATAGGAGGGGAAGTGAGTTGCTTCTTCAACTCATCAAATGCTAACCTGTAAGCATCATCAAAAATAAAATCAGTCTCTTTTTAAAGGAGTTTGGATAGAGGTGGAGTGATCTTACTGAAATCCTTGATAAATCTCTTATAGAATCCTGCATGGCCAAGAAAAGAATAAACTTCCTGTATAGAAATGGGGTAAGGCAAAGAGGAGATAATATCAACTTTAGCTTTATCTACTTCTATACCACGGGATGACACTATGTGGCCTAGAACTATCCCTTGCTCTACCATGAAATGGCATTTCTCATAATTCAAAACCAAATTCTTTTCTATTCATCTCTCAAGTACTCTCTCTAAATTTTTCAAGCATGCATCAAATGAGTCTCCATAAATAGAAAAATCATCCACGAACACTTCCATGCAATCTTCTAACAAATCAGAAAATATAGTTATCAAGCATCTTTGACTCACCCACTTACTATCAGAGATAGGATAAATAATGCTAGCTTGAAGAAGCTTACTTACCTTCTTCTTCACCACATCAAGAATCATGGGGTTGAGTCTTCTTTGGGGTTGCCTCACTGGTTTTGTCTCTTCTTTAAGAAGAATGCGATGCATGCACACCGAAGGACTAATCCCAGGAATGTTTGCTAGAGTTCACCCAATTGCCTTTTTGTTCTTTTTCAGCAAACTTATCAATTTCTCTTCTTGATTAGGCTCTAGATTATTGGCTACAATCACTAGAAGCTGGTTTCCTACTTCCAAGAAAGCATACTTAAGGTTTTTTGGTAGAGCCTTCAACTACAATGCAGGTAGTTGGATGGAGGATAGAATCAATTTTTGTGGAATCACATCCAATGAGGCACCTACAAATTCAGATTACTCAAAGACAGAATCATTAGCTAAAGAGGAAGAAGGGTCAGTAGCACAAGAAGAAAGAGATGAAGAATGTACAACATTATAGTTTAAATCATTACACCTACAACTACCTAAAACAGAAACATAATCAAAATGCAAATCAGAATCAAAATCGGAAGGTGAATCAGAATGAAACTCATAATTAGAAAGATTTAGAAAATTCTCACTTTCAGCACAAGCATGACAAAACTCGGAACCCGCAGCACAATTACACTCAAAAGCATGAACTAAATCAGAAAACTCAGGAAAATCAGAAATTAAATCAGCTTGGAAATCATCACATGCCTCATCAACTAAATAATCCAAAAAATTAGCCAATGCACATTGGACTGATTTTCCATAGGATATTTTATGGCATCTAAAATATTAAAGTCAATCTTGTTGCCAACAAACTCCATGGACAAAGTCCCTTCATGCACATTAATAATGGTCTTTGAAGATTTTAGAAAAGGCCTACCAAGTATCAATGGCGCATGACTAGGAGTGTTATCATTTTCCATATCTAGCACATAAAAATCAATAGGAAAGATTAAATCTTTAACTCTTACCAAGACATCTTCCACATCTTCCAAAACTCCTGCTGGGTGTGCTGTGCTTCTATTGGCAAGTTGGACAATTACTCCAGTTGGTGAAAGGACACTAATCTTGAGGCTTGTGTACACTGATTTGGTCATGACATTGATTGAGGCTCCCAAATCCAGCATAGCATTGGAGAACTCCATATTACCTATTATGCATGGTATTGTGAAAGTTCTAGGATCTTTATACTTGGGTGGCATGGGTGGCTGGATAAGTGCAGAAACATTTCTCCCTAAAATCACTTTTTCATTGCCCCTTAAACGCCTCTTATAAGTGCACAACTCCTTGAGGAACTTGGCATACTTGGGAATTTGTTTAATTGCTTCCAAAAGTGGAATGTTGACCTCTATTTTTCTAAAGGTCTCCATGATCTCTTTATCCATGTCAGATTCAGAAGCTTTCCTTGATTGAGTTTGCCTATTAGGGAAAGAAAGAGGTATTCTCTGAACTACTTCTTCATCCTTTTTATTTTGCTCACTGGTTGAGGATGAAAGAACACTTTGCTGCACATTTAACTTTGCTAGTTCAGATTTAGGAGGTGGACCATGTACTTGCTTGCCACTCCTCAAAATGATGGCACTAACATTGCCTCTTGGATTGATCACTGGTTGAGATGGCAAACTCGTTGAACCTTGACTTTTCATCTTATGATTGTTATGGCTAACTGACCAATCTTAATCTCTAAATTCTACATATTTGTTTCTGTTCTCTGCTGAAATTAGAGGGTGTTGTAGTCAGCTCTTTTATTAAATCTTCTAGACTAGTCTTAGGCTTCTTGGGTGCCGGAAGAGGTATATGGCTAGGTCCAGGTTGATTGTATCTTACATGGGGTGGCTGGTAAGGAGGGGGATTTGGATTTGAGGTATTTCCATACTTGAAGGCTAGATGGTCACACCACCTAAGATTATAGGTGCAGGAATATGGGTCATACCTCTGTTGTTGTTATTGTGTGGGTCTAGTAAGGAATATGCCACCGCATGACTTAGTTGGGGTCTCTTGCAGCTGAGGGCACTGATCAGTATGGTGGGTATTCAGGGCACAAATACTACAAACTAAAGGAGGAAGGGCTGGTTGTTGTGTTCTCTGATTTAATGCCAATTGCCTCACCATTGAAGCTAACTCTTCCAATTTATTTTCTATCCTTTGTTGCTCCATGTGAGGTGTCCTCACTTTATTGACAGTAACTACTACTGGATCATTTAGTCTAGTGCTAAACTGTTGTGTATTTTGGGCCATCTTGGCCAACAATTCATTTACTGTAGCAGGGGTCTTGTCCACCAATGCCCCACCAACAGCTGCATCAACTATATATCTATTCATAGGCAATAATCCCTCATAGGAATACTGGATGAGAAGCTACTCTGAAATTTGATGGTTTGGACATCTTGAACATAGCTTCTTGAATCTTTCCCAATACTCATGCAAAGATTTACCACCTGTTTGTCTAATCCCACTGACATCTTTCCTGATTGCTGCTGTTCTGGAGGCTGGGAAGAATTTCTCTAGGAACACTTTCTTCAGTTCATCCCATATTGTGATCAAGGCAATTGGTAGGTAGTAAAGCCAATCCTTAGCTGCCCTATCCAAAGAGAAAGGAAAGGCTATCAATTTGATCTGTTCTTCTCTAACTCCATGTGGTCTCATGGTAGAGCAGACAACATGAAATTCCTTCAAGTGTTTGTGCGGATCTTCTCCTGAAAGACCATGAAACTTAGGCAGCAAGTGAATTAGACCAGATTTTAGTTCAAAATTAGCATCCAACTTAGGATAATTTATGCACAATGGTTGATAATGCACATCAGGTGCAATTAACTCTTTAATGGATTATTCTTGCTTATTTTGAGGCACTTGTACATTTTGATTATCCATCTCAGTTATCCCAGCTGACTCAAAATTTGTTAATTCTAACACAATATCATATTCAGACTCTGACTCTACTTCTACTTCTACCCTATTGACAGCAAGATCAACAATTTCAGCAACAAATTCAGAAACTATACTAGTCCTAATTCTATTGCTTCTTACTAGCCTATAGAAGGTACTATCAATTTCAAGATCAAAAGGTGGTAAGTCCACATTAAGAGACCTTCTCATACACTAGAAAACAACAAAAATAACAAAAACACTAAAATCGGCAAAATCGGCACACTAGGATCCAACCGACGAAAGTTTTTAAAAAATTAAGTATCTCAGAAAAATCTAATTTTTCTTGGAAAAATCCTTCACTAGTTTGAGGGACTAAGGCAAAAAACATAACTTAAAAATTTGATCCACAAAAATCACACTAAAAATCACAATTAATTAAAAAAATTAAAAAATTAAAAAATAGAAAAAGAAGGCCTAAACGTCGAAAACTAGCACTACAAAAAAAAATAGCTTTTAGTGGCAACTTTTTGGTGGCAACTAAAAAAGTTGCCACCAAAAGTCGACCTTTAGTGGCAACTAAAACAGTTGCCACTAAAAGTCTGACTTTTGGTGGCAACTAAAGAGTCGCCACCAAAAGTCCAACTTTTGGTGGCGACTTTTGAGAGTTGCCACTGAAAGAGGGACTTTTGGTGGCGACTTTCAAAAGTCGCCACCAAAAGTTTAATTTTTCAAAATAAAATTTAAAAAATTTTAGACTTTTGGTGGCAACTATGATAGTTGCCACCAAAATAACATTGGTCCAAAAGCCTATTGGTGGCAACTTTTGTTGCCACCAAAAGTGACCAAAAATTAATTGTAGGTATTTTTTTAAAATTACTTTCGATGGCAACTATAGTTGCCACTGAATGTGACTTTGGTGGCAACTCTAAGAGTTACCACTAAAAGTCAAAATTTTTTTATTTTTATTTAAAAATAAATTAACTTTTGGTGGCAAATTTTAAAAGTTGCCACCAAAACACTATTGGTGGCAACCAAAAGTTGCCACCAAAGATAATCAAAAATCGTTTTAAACATTTTTTTTAAATACTTTCGGTGGCAACTATAGTTGCCACTAAAGGTGACTTTTGGTGGCAACTCTAAGAGTCACCACCAAAAGTCTAAATTTTTTTTATTTTTAATTAAAAATAAATTAACTTTTGGTGGCAACTTTTAAAAGTCGCCACCAAAACACCATTGGTGGCAACCAAAAGTTGCCACCAAAGATAATCAAAAATCATTTTAAACATTTTTTTAAAATACTTTCGGTGGCAACTATAGTTGCCACTAAAGGTGACTTTTGGTGGCAACTCTAAGAGTCGCCACCAAAAGTCTGAATTTTTTTATTTTTATTTAAAAATAAATTGACTTTTGGTGGCAACTTTTGAGAGTAAAGGGTAACTTTTGGTGGCAACTCCTTTAGTCGCCACCAAAAACCTTTAGCCGCGAACTTTCAGCAGCAACTTAGTTGCCACTAAAAGTCGCCACCAAAGACCTTTTGGTGGCAACTTTTAGACTTTTGGTGGCAACTTTAGTTGCCACCAAAAGTGTTTTTTTTTTTGTAGTGTAGTGGTCTACCAAGTTTGAGGTCAATCGGAGATAGTTAGGTTTTTTGCCGACAAGAAAATGACTAGTTTTTGACTAGTTTCCGAGAAAACGACTCAAACTTGTAAACCACTTCAACAACACTAAAATAACTGAAAATCAAATAATGACATACTGGAACAACAAAATTAACAACTAAGAAGTGAATTGGCTCCCCGGCAACGGTGCTAAAATTCTTATTCACACCAATACGATGTCGAATCACCCAGAATTGAAATCATAGCAATTTTGCAGAATAATGGTCCCCAGGTTGTTTTCACTCTTGGAGCCTCACTTCTAATGACTAAGTAATTGTTCTAAACACATAAACACTAATTAAAAGCTAATTAACACACAAGGGGTTTGGTTGTGACAAAATCGGAAAAAAAAAATGCAATTAGGAACAATAACAGCAACAACAAGCAAGCCAACAGATAGCAGAGTTGAATATCAACAGGAGAATGCAATCAACCTTGATGTTTCTTGGAGATGTAATCTTCCTAGTTCTACTCAGATGCTAAGTTTTATTTCATTATCATTTGACTTTTAACTAAAAAGCCTAGAAAATCTTCTAGTCTAGATTACACTAAAACATACTCAAAGAAAACCTTCTCTGACTACATATTATTGTAACCACAGTAAAGATAATCAAATCATGTAAGAAGATCTTTGTTACATGCCATTTTCATCTCTTTCTACCATTCCAACCAGTCATGATAGATAAATCCTCATATGAAGCAATAAAAACTAGTTGTCAAGTTCATGAAACTCTAATCAGAAACATTCATAAACATAATAGAACAGAGGCTTAAAGAATAAGATGAATATTGGAATAAATTGAATAAAACTTATCTTATAAAGCATAGGAACTCAGATTACAACTCCAATCTGGACCAAGACTAATTACAAGAGATTTTAGCCCTCTATAAGAGCAAAAACTAGAAAACAGAAGGGAGAAAAGAGAAGGAGAAGTGGTCTACGAATTTCACTAAGTTCAGAAAACTAAGATACAACTAAAGTCTAAAAAACTAACTAAACTAATGCCCCTAAAAAGCTGATGGAGAAACTGACTTTCTGCCTTTTTCTTCTGATCTCTGATATGGAAGGGCATGCTGTTGCAATGAAGTAGTTGCTTTTTTCAGGAAGTGGTATGGTGGTTGTTTCTTTCATCAAGGTTAGAGGAATGGGATATAGAAAGTCTAAATTGCTACAGCCGTGGGTCCCACATGTCCCAGAAGGTGCCACATCAGCGTCCAGCTCATCAGGAATGCCATGTCAGCGCCACATCATCAAGAAATCTCCAAAATTAATTCTGAAAATTACACAAGAAGGATTAAATTGAGTCTTTAATAATTTAAGTCCTAAAAGATGAAAATACTTCATTTTCCATCTAAAATTAACTTAGACCCAATGAAACACAAAGTGTAATAAAATTGGGGAAATTCTAAAGATGAAAATGTAAGGAGACCAAGATAAGGGTTAATATGTATATAAAAATGCTAGATATCAGAAGTGGAGAAAGAAATGTGGACCAACTATCCACACTTGTTTGAGATTTAAGGTTAGTTTTTGAATTTGGAGGCCAAATTCTTTTAAGGGGGTGGAATGTAATACCCGCCAATTTTATTCTTAAAATAATTGATGGTATTATGATAATTATCTGCTTTTGCGGAATTGGTGTTATTTTTATTATAGTGTTTAGTAGCATTGCCTTTATTTTTCTATTTCCAACTATTTAATTTCCATAAATTGGAGGGATACTTTTGGTAATTTATTTATGGATTCAGTATTATGTGATTGGATTAGGTGATGTATGGTGTTATAGTAACTTTACGTTATGTATGGGAAATTATGAACAAGGAATTTACTAGAATTTATGTGGTTTAATTATGATTCTGTAGAAGTAGGTTGGGTGTGGGGCCCATGGGTCAACCCATGACCCACCACCTGTATATGGCTTTCTTTCACTTTTTCTGCTTTACTTTCTAACTTAGTAAAATTTGGCCAAGTTTTAAACCTTTCCTTTCTCTCTTCTCTCTCTTCACTTAACTTGATCTGTCATTGATCAATCTTCGATTTCTAGTTATTTTCTTCATCTTGGGACTATTCTTGGACTACGGTAAGATTACATTTCATTAATCTCTCTTAGATTCTGGAAATTTCCTTTGCCTTGGGTTAATATGAGTTTTGGAAGTTTTTCATGAAATCTTTGCCTCTTTGTCTCTTTTCTTAAATCTGTTCGGTTGATTATGTTTTAATCTAGTTCATGGAGGTAAAACAAACAAGTTTCATGGATTAAAACTCTTTCAAGAGAATTTGAGGAAATTCGTGAAATTCATTTGTTTTGTGTTTTAAATGTTCTAAATTATTCCATGAACCTTATTTAGACTTGGGAACTCAAAGGAAGAAGAGAAAAGGGGTGAAATCTAGATTTTTGAGAATTTCCTTCCCAAAATCCATGATGAACTACAAAGAACTAAAGTTCTGGGTTCTAGCGCCCAGGCGCCATAAGAGTAACTTTTTGGGCAGAGAGTTTGGCGCTAAGCCCATAAACTCTGGCAGAGAGTTTAGGTGCTGGCCATTCAGTGCCCTTGGAGCTGAAAGAGGATTTCGAATGTTTCTTTATGGGTTTTCGACGAGTTCTTGAGGCCTATGTTTTGGCATTTCTTTTAGGTGCTTTAGTAGAAGTAATTGGCTCTATTTCGAGACTTCATGAATGGTAAAACTTGTGATGAAAAGGTGAGTGGTGGACCTTGCCAAATTCATTTTTATTTCAAGTACAGTGTAAATCCCTCCTCCCTCATTTGTGAAAGATAAATTAGTCTCATTTTTATTTGGTCATATTAAGTAGAACGAAACGGTAGATGGAATGTTTACTTTATAGTAAGTGGTGTATTTATTAATATTGCATTGTACTGTGTTGTGTTCTGGAATCATTGCATTCACTCATGACACAAAATGCATAGATGTGGGAAGTAGAGGGTTGGTCTTTTGCAGGATGTGGATATTCAAAGGTGTGTGCCTTTGGAATACACTCATTGAGAGTTGATCTTCAATGGGTAGCAAGGTAAAATATGGCAAGCATTCATATGGTTGATCACATGTCTGTAATTTGTCACTATTATTTAATATTTCTTTGTGTTGGATAGCTTTCATTGGTGGTGATGAGTTATAGTAATTGTTCTTATGCACTATAACTATTTTTCTACATAGTCTATTGCTCACTGAGTTTTGATGAACTCACACCCTCTGTGGTTACACTTTTCAGAGGCGGAGGCTGAGAAAGAGGAGCACTCACTAGAGTGTTAGTGGCTCTTTTGGAGATATACTTTTCTTGGTGTCGGTGGGTTCTTGGAACCAAATTTTTGCTAAGCTTAGGATGTCGCTCTATAATCGGTTAGGCCACCTAGGCTTGGGACGGGAATTGTATATTATAAATTCGGCCATAATTTACTGTTGTACTGAATTTACTGTGTTCTGATGTTGTATGATTTTCTATACATATGTTTATTTATTTTATTCTACTTATATATAAATGACTGGTGTATGTACTGCTAGTGGTGGATAACTAGGATTGTTTGATGTGGTTTGGAATATTCACGCTTATTGCATTGGTTTATTTTTTGGGACATGACAAGAAGCAAGTCCCTTTAGTTGTAGCTTTCTCTACCTTCTCAACCTACTTTTTCTTGATACCTTCCTTGGCCTTATTGGGTTCCTTCTTCTTGGAACTTTTCCCTTTAATCTTTGAAGAATCCACCAATGTCACAGCCTTCTTCTCTTTCTTAATAGAAGGCTCAGTTGCCTTGAGTAGGTTGATTAACCCTGGTATAGTCGATGAGATCTAATTCATCTGATAGTTCATTGCGAACAGTGTGTAATTATCAGGTAAACTATGGAGAATTAAGTCAACACTTACTTCATGATCCATCGTGAAACCTAGCATTGCTAACCTCTCAATGTAGCCATTCATCTTAAGTTTGTGTTACACTACAGATGCCCCTTCTTGCATCTTGCAAAGAAAGAGCGAACGTGAGACATTGAACCTTTTGGTTCTCGTTTGCTCATCAAATAGTTCTCTCAGATGGAAGATCATGGTGCATGTGTCCATGGCCTTATGTTGCTTCTAAAGCTCGGGTGTCATAGAGGCCTACATGATACATGTTGCTAGATCATCTTCACCCATGCTCTTTTTATAGGCCAACACTTGGTCCTCATCAGTGTCATCAACAAGGGTTCAGGGAGTGCCTCATCAAGAACATAGGCTATGCATTTAGCCTTGAGAACAATTCATAAGTTTCTTAGCCAGTCCAAGAAATTTGCCCCAATCAACTTATTTGACTCAAGAATTGATCTCAAATTCACAGTGGATGTTTGTCACATCCCCCGAAATACAGCATATGACTGGCACAGTAGTAAGGTTACCCTTACACCGTAAGCCTAACAACATAATCAACAAACATAGGAAAATATAATAACCTTGAAATTTATCTAGAAATTTATCTTTTGTACACAACTCAAAGGGAGATTAAACGATCTTTCAAATTAAGCATGTGAAATAAAAATTTATACAATAGTAGATAGCTTGAACCAAGAGGCAAAATACACACGTATATACATATATATCCTAGGTGACCTACAAAGTCACAGAGTAGCATCTAGAGTTCCAAATGGATCTCGAAGACCTAAATGCAAGAGGATATCCCAAAGGCCTTAGAGGGTTGGCAAACTCAAAAACCCGCTTCAAGATACTTATTCGCTTCAACTGTAATTTCTGAAAGGATTCAAGAGTAAAAGAGTGTGAGTAATTAAATACTCAGTGAGCAAACAAAAATATTAACAATATGCAAAAGCGATAGACAACTCAAGAATGTCTGCATTCTTGATTACTCAATTAGCCTACCAAAATAATTAATTAGGGAAAAACTAATTTAACCTCATTGCTATAAGGATATGAAATCCCTAAATTTTTAGTTAGGAATATCCTAAGTGCCTCACCATGACACAACTATCCACATGCGTCACAACCAACACAATTATGTCGCATACCCTATATGGCACCAAATACCACGGATACCATTCATGGCTCCTAGACCTTATCAAGTACCATTATTTCCGACATACATAAATGATCTTAAGCATTTACCATAAAATATAGAGTACACTATAATCAAATCACTACCCATTACAATGATATACCTCAACCAACCATAATGAGTTAGTTCAAAAACAAACATTGCATATCTCGACTCAATTCATAATTAATTTATAACTCTTATCATTACCTCATCATTCATATAACACCACCGAACCCATAAATATTCTCATGCAATTGCGTCACTTCCTCAAGAAGTTAATTCATTAAAGAATTAAAACTTCCTTGTGTACCTATGTAACTTATAAATGATTTTATGTATATTTGTAAGCACATACACCTCATAACTCATCAAGCATGAACATTACATCAATATATATACATATATTTCCTTACCTTTTTTTCTTAAGCGTAATCTATCGTATACATACATACTTAACATAATAATTCTCCTTCTAATTCAATCTTATACATGAACACCTATGTATTGCATGCATGCACTAAGGATTCCTCCTTCTCGGTTTGCCTAGAAAGGGAAGCATTCTACGTACATCACCATACAATTTCACAATTTTGTATATCTCAACATTTACTCAAGGAACAATATCAACATGGTGTCGACATACCTTGCATTCCTTGCTCATATATCTCCTTAACTTAGGATACATTATATGCCCCATTAAAATATCAATGCTTTATATCATTATTAAGTATATTGTGTGATGGGTTGCATTATATTATGTTTACTATTCTAATACCATCGTGTGAGATAAAATTTCTTGTGTGTTAAAGATGGTTACTGATGAGGTAAACTAATTACGGATGTGTTAGTGATAGCTCGAAGAGTTTATAACTCTATCACACTATGACTAACCGAATGATACAAAAAACCTAAATGGTCTATGGATACATCTAGATTAGTGGTAGTATGAAGGGTTTATAATCTTATCGTACTATGATTAATCACATGAGATGGAAAGCCTATGTAGCTTGTTGATATGATTAGTTTTATGGTAGTACAAAGGGCTTCATAGCCCTTTTGCACTATGACAAATGATATTATGAGAAAAGCCTATTTGGTTCTTGGATGATATATATATATATATATTAGTGGTAGTACGAAGGGTCATGTAACACTTTTACACTATGACTAAAAGTTTAAGAGAAGCATGTGTGGCCCTCTCAGATTGTGACCTATGTGCATATGGTAATTACTGATAACATAGTGAGAAGCCTGTGTGGCATTCTCTACTACGGTAGATGAGAACATAGTGAGAAGCTTGTGTGGCTGTCTCCACTATAGTTCATGAGATCATTAAAGGAAGCCTCTGTGCCCTCCCACCTATATTTTACAATATGAAATGATATGAATGCCCAAGAGGCAAAGCTCATTATAATGATATGTTTTTACCCTACATTTTCAGTAATTGATAGCTGGGTTTATGTGTACTTGGATGGTATTGTATTGTAGACTTCAGAAATTATGGATGTTGGAAAATATGTGTGAATGCTCTCATGCTCTTATGTTGTATGCCGAATTATGTTGTGACTTAGTTGTAATAACTCAATATTCTATGGAAAGTATTGTGGTCACATGTGTGGAATAGGTATTTGGTGAAGGGTAGGGCTAATCAAGGTCCTATCCCTGCAATTGGTTCTTGGTTTGCCTCTCCTTTCCGTTATTGAGTTTAGTCCTCACTGAGTATTATATACTCACTCTTTCCTCTTTGTGTATGCTTGCATGTCTTCGATGTAATTAGTGAGTCTCCGTACAAGAAGTAATAGAGCCTCCAAGTCCTTGACACCTTTTTGGTGTTGGGTAGGTAAATGCAATAGTAGTTTTGTGGCTTGAGTCAGTATGTAGTAGAATAGAACACCTAGGGTTGCACTAGATGTATGTGTATGATACTAGGATTGGTTCTTTTCTCATAGAACTTCATTTATATGAATGGTGAAATTGAAGAATTGTTTATATATATGTTACTTTCATATGATTTTGGCACTATGGTGTTTCTTTGAGATTATGGTGTTTTTATCTTTAATAGTGGTGTTGTTAAGGGTTATGGTAGTGGTGTAGGATCCACTTCCATGCCAGTCATATTCCTTTCATGAGGTGTGACAGATATAGCAAATTCTAACTATGGGTATCACATCAGCCTTATCTCTTGACACTACATTAACTTGTCTTTGTTTTTCTGTACTTAGTATCATTGACAGGGCTTTATCTACTAAGGGTTTAGGATCCATAACTAGAACCTGGCTTCTAATATGATCTTATTCATCATTCAAGCCCATCAAGAATTGTATTAACCTACAAAATTCACTTGAATCAACAACCTTTTTCCCTAATTCAGATGTACAATTCAAAATAGGTACATTGAGGAATGGAATCCAAAACCATTATCTCATTCCAAAGCTTTTCCAACTTGTTACAATATTGCCCAATAATATCATTTCCTTGTGTAATATTACTAATTTCACGTTCTAGTTGAAATATTTGCAGACCATTAGATTCACCATATTTCTTTTTCTAATTTCAACCATAAGTCTCTAGCAGTAGGAGCATAGACCAAAGTTTCAGTGATTTCTTTAGAAACGGAAATTTAAAATCCAAGATCTTACCATGCAATCTACTTGTATCCATTGATCGTACTGCAGTGAATTTGCTTTAGGTTTCTTGAATCTTCTGTCGATGAACCCTAGCTTTCTTTTGCTCCCAGTGCTATCTTAATGGTTGTACTCCATGTCAAGAAGTTCTTCCCATTAATCCTTGTGTTTAATAAAAATTAAGTTTTTGACCTCATTTTTTGACTAAATCTTGTTTAATCCTTGTGTTTTTTATTTTAGTCCTTGCTTCATTTACAATTTGAGCCCTCTGTTCCAGTTTTATTTATAATTTAGTCCGTAACTTTTGGTTTGTTTAATTGTGTTTTAACCCATGGTTTGAGTTTTTCTAGCATTTTAGTCCTTGCTGTAATTGTGTTTTGACCATTATTTGCTTTTTAAATTTTCATTTAGTCCCTTCTTATGCCATTGTAATATGGATTATTCACTTTATATTTTAGCAATTTTGGATATAATTTGCTTGGGCATTATTTCAAATAACAATAGAAAAGGTTAAAATAAATAAAAATTATGTCATAAAAAATAAAAATAAAAGAAAAAAAGGACGCTTAAATTGCCACTGCTTCGTTTTCCTAAGTATTTCCGGCATCGTCCAATATGGATCATCTGAGATAGCGTGTTTACTAGCCTCTACTTGATAGTGGTTAGGCCATGTCTTTAGTAAAATAGCTATGTAAGATCAAATATCTACTCAAATAAATATGGTTCTAAGTTCTAACTAGGGTCTTGCATGATGAATGAGATGTGGAATGCTGAAAGCAGTCCTCACCCGTTGAATCTTTAAATTAAACAAGTGAAACAAAAAATGATTAAATTTTTTTCCAACGTTGCTTTTAGCCTTACCTAATGAGTATATCCCTTAAATAAATGAATAATGTTATAATTGCTTTTCATCATTTTTCAAACAAAATAGAAAGATACTTTCTTAATTTTAGTTGCAAAAATAAAAAACTTATATTTTAAAATTTATTTTCAAGAATTCAAGAAATACAAAAATAGTGCTTTCTTAGTTTTATCTTCACAGATTCAAAACAAAATTAATGATTATTTAAAATATCCGGAACTATTTTTCTACAATTTCCTATCAAAATTATCCCAAAAGAAGTTAAAATATCTTCTTGAAATTTCATTTTAAATTTATTCAAAAGAAAAATATTTTCTTCTAAAAATTCATTTAAAATTAAATATCAATCTCCTTGAATCCAAAAAATAGAAAATCTTAAAAATAAAGAGTAAATATTCTATAGTTAAACACAATCACAATTCATGTTCGGTTCAACCATTTAACTCATCAATACCACAAATTGAAATATGAAATTTATTTATTTATTCATTTCTTCAGAAGACGTTACTTAAATGAGTTTACCAATGTCAAACTTTGTTTAAGTAAGGATCAATCCTTGACTATAGAAAGCACAATTACATACTTCCAGAACTCCCTACCTCTCTTAATGTTGAACTGACATACAAACTCGCAGCTTCTATCTTTGAAGTTCAATAAAAAGGTCATTCAAAAGGAGCTTCAGCCTTGGAGATGTTTCCCCCCCAGATTTTCATTTTACAAGTAATATGTACGAACATAACTTATTGTTTATTAGCACTATGAGGGTGCAGGGCGGAAAGCAGATGCTAGGCATGATGCTAAGTATCTCGTAGGGTAAAGAGTTATTAATTGTCGACAACGAAATGGATCATAAATGGATACATTTACAGCACCCAGCAATAGCCGAGGAAAATTCTTGGTGACCCCCCCCCCCCCCGCCCCTTGATTTCTCTCCCCTCTATACTCTTTTCCGTCAATGAGCATCTTTATCTCAAGAACAAGTTTATTTTGTATCGGATTATTCACAGCTATTCTCTAGATTTACTCGAGACCCTGGAGATATTCTTTATGTTTTGCTCTATCTTTTTCAGCTTTACAGAACAGTAGTTCAGACGTTTTGTCTCACCTTGATGATCTCGTGCCATGTAAAAGCGCAGCAACCTAAGGCTCTTCTCCAACAAGACTGACTTCATACTCAAGTTGGGAGGAAACCGTTGTGTCAGATGTGGCATCATCCATGCTTAGGTTAGAGAATTCACCACCAAGGGAGGAGTTTTCATCTTCGCCACTAACTGATGGGGCTGGAGATGCATCGGGCGTAGTGGCAGTAGTGGCAGCAGGTGATGGAAAATCTGCATCTTCAGCTGACTGTTGCAGACTCCAATACATTATACAGGCTGCTAGAGTGAGAGTCATCTTCTGATTAACCTGCAATAAGAACAAGAAATAACCACAAACCTTGGTCAATCTTAGTTCGTACTTCATTGGAAGATGTTGTGGTCAGGGGTAAACCCAAATTCTCGAATCCAACCCAAGCCCCGTGACGTAGAATCAAAGGAGAAAAAACATGAAACTCAAACGATATTCTCAACATAGATTTTATTACTTTATAAAGGATAACAAGAATGACATTAAATGCCCGATTCATAGGCAACCCAAAAAAAAAACGAGGAGAAATCCTAATCCTACTAGAATACTGAAAAATAAATCTTAATCTAACAAAATAATATGAAGGGATATAAATTCCCTAGACTGTCGCTAGAATTGATAATTCCTAATTTATCCTAATAACTAATTACTAATTCATAATTCTCTCAAATAATAAAATAATCAAAATGATTATCTTCTTTTCCTGCATTATTCTTTCCAACCATTACTCTTTCATGGTCGGAGAAAACTCATCCTAGAGTTTTGTAGTGAGGAAGTATGAGTAAAATGCAGGTATTAGTAGTAGGCAGTGGCAGCAACAGTGGTAAAATCAGCAATAATTTTGTCCTGAAGAAATTCAATAATTCTATATTTAGGGGCTTATCAACAACTGTGGAATTTGATCCCGGAAAAATATTATTATTCACAACTCTACAAGAGGAGGCATAAGGTATATACACCTAGCTAGAGAAATTAAGGGATGAGAATCATCCTTAATCCTAGGATACAAATCAATCAATCCTACATAATTCTAGGATACAAATCAAAATCAAATATTAAATACAATAAAGATATAAAGATGAATTCTGTCACAATGACAGAATAACAACATAATCCTACAACAATATCAGTATAGTTGATCTCTTCATGTAATTTAGTAATAAAAATTTTAGTATTCTTATCATCTTGAACAGCCTCTTTGACAGGCTTTATCTCATGTTACTATTTTATTCAGGCTCTATCTCCTTAAGCTCTGACTTTGCAAGCTTTATTGCTTCAAACTCTTCCTCATTTGTTAAAAACTCATTGAATTTGTTCATATGTTTATGCAGGTCACAAACATCATCTTTAATTTCCTTTAATGCCAATATCATAAAAGCAACAGGTTATCATCCATGCGAAACTTTTGTTGTGGTTGTTCATAACCCCCAATTAGATTCTTAAGTTGAGTAGTAATTCCAATTCTGTAGTCATCATATCCTCTATATTTGTTGTTTCTGTTGATTATTTGGATAATAATAATCCATAGAAAATTTTAGAATTTTTAACATCATAAAACTATTAAAATTCATTGAGTGAGGAAGAAAACCATCACACATCCACCATCTGCTGTCAAGTGGCAGTGCATCACAACAATTACAAGAATGACTTTTGGGTACCAACTCTTTGTTCACTTAAAAATTGGGGAAAAGAGGGAAAAACAAGTTTCAGGTGAAAATGGTAGCTAGGACAATTGAAGTTAGGAAGCAAGGTTGAAGCAAAGCGATGTAGAATCTAAGGGGAAACACACAACGGAATCTCACAATCTTCCCAAAACTCAAATTTTATAAGGTTGAAGGAAAAGCCATGTAAAATCTAAGGGGAAACACAACCAAAACTCACAATCTTCTCAAAACTCAAATTTTATTAATCAGTAGGGAAAAGATCAATGATACTGACTAACAAAAGGCCCATTTTATAGGCAGTGGAAACTAAGATATTTCAAACCTACTCAGTTACTGAAAATCTTAATCCTGATAAAACAATACGAAGGGATATCAATCCGCTAGACTCAAATGCCAATATTGATAACTCCTAAGTTCTCCACAAGCTAATTACACAATCATAATTATATCAAGTAGTAAAATATATATAAATTATAAAATAATCAAAATGGTTATCTTCTCATCCTACATTACCTGGCCTGGCCTGCTTCTATCTTAGACCCAGAAACACTGGCCCAACTTTACTGGGTTTACCAGTTTTGTACAGCCCTATTATGTCTCACTGAAATGTGTGTTATGCTCATGAAATGGAAGGCAATTGACATTTCTACCCATGTTCAGACATCCTAATTTTCTGTTAGCAAAAAAAGACATCCTAATGTTCAGTTACTGTTGACAGCAGAACTAGTCGGTAACAGTCATACCTCCATAATATCCTCGGGTAACAAAAAGATGGAACAACCAAGCTTTCGAGCAATGCTGATTATGTAGATAGCATTCAATTTCTTCTCATCATCTATAATTTCAACAAGAAAAGAGTAAGATCAATTAATAGAGATTTGAGGTTACTGCAACTGAAATTAGCAATGCTATCATGTACTGTATATAGTTTTGCATAAGTGGTAAGTTTTGCAATAAATCATACCACTTTCACCCTTAGTGACAAGATTCCAATTGACAACCCTAGGCTCTACAGCACTGAGAAGCTCAAGGAAAAAGATTCCACTTGACAAGCTCTTATCCTGTAACAAATAACATAGCAGAAAGCGTCACCAATAAATAATCATTCTAGTTTACAGTTGGTGGACAATATTGCTGGAAGCAGAAATCTTAGAAACCTTAAAACTCTCTATATGAGAAGTTCTCCCAACACTCTTGACTTCTCTATTCACCCATTTCAGAATATCAGCATCAGTGATCCCCTTTCCTTGAGAATGAGATCTCAAATTTTTCAGCAGTCGAAGCATAGTGTATCTCATCAATTGCCACAAGAAAGCTGGAAAAATAAAAATTCATGATTTTAGAGAATATAGAAATTAACTGCACCCATGGCAAAGGATTTGATTTACAAGAAAGGAAACAATCAATCACAATACAACAACAACAACAACAACAACAAAGCCTTATTCCACTAAGTGGGGTCGGCTACATGGATCGCACGACGCCATTGAGCTCTATCAATGACCAACTCTTTAGATATCTCATTTACTAAAAGGTCCCGTTCAATAATTTCTCTAAGTATTTTTTTTTTGTCTTCCTCGACCTTTTTTCATAGGGCTCCAAACTATCTGCTCAATTCTCCTAACTGGCGCTTCCAACGGTCTTCTTTGCACATGCCCAAACCATCTTAAACGGTTTTCAACCATTTTTTCCTCAATAGGTGCCACCCCAACTCTACCTCGTAAATGATCATTACGGATCCTATCTCTTCTTGTATGACCACACATCCAACGCAACATCCTCATCTCCGCCACTCCAATTTTATGTTCTTGTTGTCCTTTCACTGCCCAACATTCACTCCCATATAAAATCGCTGGTCTTATAGCAGTACGATAAAACTTTCCTTTGAGTTTATCAGGTACTTTCCGATCACAAATAACCCCTGATGCCATTCTCCACTTCAACCACCGAACTTGTATCCTATGTTCCACATCTCTAATAACTTCGCCGTCATCTTGTATAATTGATCCCAAATACCTAAACTTTGACACTTGTGATACGACCTGATCACCAAGCTTAACCTCCAGCTCGTTCCTAGCTTGTCGCTTGTTAAACTTACAATGCATATATTCAGTCTTACTCCTGCTCAGACGAAAAGCCTTCGATTCCAAGGTAGCTCTCCATAACTCAAGTTTAGAATTAATCTCTTCCCTTGTCTCTGCTATGAGAACAACGTCATCTGCAAAAAGCATGCACTTAGGGATTTCTTCTTGGATGTGTTTCGTCAGAACATCTAAAACCAAGTCAAACAAATACGGGCTTAAGGATGATCCTTGATGTAGGCCAATTTTAATAGGAAAGTCTCTAGTTTCCCCTCCAGACGTTCTCACACTAGTCGTAACCCCCTCGTACATATCTTTTATGGCTCTAATATACGCAACCCGTACACCTTTCTGTTCCAAGGCTTTCTACAGCATCTCTCTTGGTACTCGATCATAGGCTTTTTCCAAGTCAATAAATGCTATACAACAACAACAACAAAGCCTTATCCCACTAAGTGGAGTCGGCTACATGGATCGCACGACGCCATTGAGCTCTATCAATGACCAACTCTTTAGATATCTCATTTACTAAAAGGTCCCGTTCAATAATTTCTCTAAGTGTCTTTTTTGGTCTTCCTCGACCTTTTTTCATAGGGCTCCAAACCATCTGCTCAACTCTCCTAACTGGCGCTTCCAACGATCTTCTTTGCACATGCCCAAACCATCTTAAACGATTTTCAACCATTTTTTCCTCAATAGGTGCCACCCCAACTCTACCTCGTAAATGATCATTACGGATCCTATCTTTTCTTGTATGACCACACATCCAACGCAACATCCTCATCTCCGCCACTCTAATTTTATGTTCTTGTTGTCCTTTCATTGCCCAACATTCACTCCCATATAAAATCGCTGGTCTTATAGCAGTACGATAAAACTTTCCTTTGAGTTTATCAGGTACTTTCCGATCACAAATAACCCCTGATGCCATTCTCCACTTCAACCACCCAGCTTGTATCCTATGTTCCACATCTCTAATAACTTCGCCGTCATCTTGTATAATTGATCCCAAATGCTATAACAGAATAAAATTATAATTCCACACTGGTGAACATGATCTCTTTATCCCATCAAGTGCTCCACAAAGTTACTTTTCTCTTTTGATTGTAAATGCTGAAACATAACAAAATTTAGAAAGCTAAGACTGAGGGGGGTCTAGGTAAGAGCAACTTGTTCATGACATTAGACTGGGTATATCAACAATATTTTCCCATCCTCTGCCAAGAACAAGCAAGGGAATACATTGTTTCGCCTTTACAAATTACAAAATGAATAAATGACCATCTACGGTCATGCTACATCTGAAATGTCTAGTGCGACTTGAAAGCGCACCTCAAAAATTGAATGTGGCATAGATTGTATAATAGGGTCTAAAAAGTAAGAGAAGAATATCTAGGCCTGTTAAATGGATCAAAACAGTTCACACAAGTTTTTTCAACAGTCATTTGGATATAGCATACCAGCAAACACACCAATCTATAAAGATGAAATACATGGTTGGCCTCTCTCTTATCTCCAAATCTTTAGAAAGGTCTATTAATCACATCAGCTAGGCTAAAAACTTGAGACATGAACAAGAATGAGAAGCCATTAAAGATATCAATCAAACTAATGCAAATTTGGCTCCATGGTCCTACTATTTAAATTAATGTTGAGATGAAGTGAGTACCAAGAATTAGCTTCTTATTTCCTTGCACAATGTCATTGCCAGCTACATTGACTAGTGAGAACCTCAGTTGTTCCCCAATTTTTATGACTTGATTGCAGTTCTCTACTTTTCTAAATGGCATCTTAATTGGAGGTTTTGTTGCCTGTTTCCAGTTAACTGATCCTGGAGATATCTTGTCTAGCACTTTCAGGAGTATCCATCTGTTAGCAAGACAAAAAAAAATTGAGACATTTAAGAACTTATTGATGTTATCAACTTAATTTGGATATCATATAAATATCATGCTTCCCAACATAGGATGGCAGGGAAGTTATTTAAAACTTGAAATCATCGAAGTACACAAACAATAAGAAAAGCTATAACTTTTATCTTATAAAGCAATAATAATTGAAGACCTCCATGGAATCAGCAGATAAAATAAATATATAACTGGAAGCTCCTTTTTTGGCCCATTATGCAATGCTTTAGTTTTTCCCCAAATAATAGATGTGGTTTTGGAAAAGGAATACGTACCCATTTCTGACATCCTCAAATACATTATTAACATAAGCCTCAATTCCAAGACTATTGATCCACAACCGGAAGCATCTCTCTTCTCTAGATGTTTGCACATCGTCTGTCATCCTCTCAGCATAGGATATCTTTTTATTGTCCGTAGACAAGCCACTCCTGCATTTGCATTCCTCTAATTAACCAACTAGGATAGAGACAAACAAAAAAATAGAAACAAGCCTAACTAATACAGCTAAACAAAATTTCAATTATTTGGGTTCTCTAGGTCAACATTATAATAGATTTGTCTCCCTGCATACAAACACATAAATTTTGTATTTTAAGAGAGCCAGTCAATAAAATGCTTAATTTTGGATCTATTGCACTATGTCTAAAGCAAAATGTGCCCATGGTTTACTCTAACTGAACTTTTCTCTAGAGAATGAGTTATGCAGTTTATTTCAAACCTGTTTTGAAATATTTGTGCCACAAATGCAAGATTGAGATTTGAGGAACCTTCCACAATGTCCTTGGGTGTCAAGTATCTTTTGCAGCCCATTCTCTCTGCATGATCAAGAACCAGTTTGGCTCTTTCAATGGGATCCTTAGTATCCAAGGTGGATGGACTGCAATGTTCAGGAGCGAGGACATTAAGCAGATAAGCATAAGCCCTTCCATCCTGCAAATATATGCCCAGGGAAATAAAAGAATAATCAGTAACTAATTGCTGGATCCAATTTCAAATTATAAAAAGGAAAACCTATGGGACATTGTTGGATGTGAAGCAGCCTATTAGCTAGTAAGAAAAATAAATGAAAAGAAAACAGAAGGAATGGAAATATAGGAATGAAGATTCTGAAAGAAAAAGCATAAGAATAATTTAAATCAAAATTTCCTTTTGATAAATGTTCTTGTGCTTAGTAGTCAAACAGAAACAAATATAAGCATATATAACTGATTAGTCAATGGCAAGGCTATTAGTGGAATGGCGATATACCTTCATGTCAGAAGAAAAATTCTTAACAGTTTTCTCGTACCCTCCTCTCTTGAGATGAAAATTCATCCATTTTAGCAGAACCTTTTCAGGGGGCAAACTAAGAAGCTCTTCAACCTCCTGAAACAAAAGGAAAGTGAAGTAAATCAGTTAGAAAAAAACAGAAAATATGTCATAATGAAATGTTAAATTTTAATCTAATAATTGGGAAGCCAATAAAACCTTCCAAAAATAAAGGAAAGAAGAAAAAGTTTCCATATCAGTACCTGGCTGTCCTCAACCAATTCCACAAGCTGAGGTGTCTTCTTAAGGTTAAGATCTGCCAATAGTTGGATCTGAAAGTTGCAAGGGAGGGGGAGAGAGGATAAAAGGAGAAAGATCAAGTAATCATTTATTAAACCCTATATATTATGAGGCCATTACAAAAGTAACTCATTTTCAGCATATAGCTAAATATGGTTAATTAAACATAAACCAAATGTATACTACATAAAGTTCAAGTGGAAATACCTTTATCATTTGGGAAATTAACCCTAAAACAAGATGAGGCTGCAGTGCAAAACAACCAAACAATAATGTTAATAATACTTAAAAATTTAAAGTCAAGAAGCTTCTGATCCCAAGAAAATTTCAATAATGATGGGGAGCTAAGCTGTGCTTAAACTCACTCTTCCTTCAACTAGGTCCTGTGTGCCTATGTTAACTACGGTGCAGCCAATGGCCTTGGCAGAATTGAGGCAGAGAGTATGGTTCTCATTCCTCTCCCAAAGGCTAGGAATTCGTTTGGTGTTGATGGCTCGCTCATCTATAGTCCCGGGCACAGCAACATTGATAAGTTTACTGCATTAAGCATGGTATATATCAAAGCCAGTAAATACTATGAGCTTTTACATACATAAGTAAGCAAAGGATAATCAAGCAGACCATGCTTATATACCACAGAAGAACTCCATCTTTTGCAAGATCAAATAGATCATTTGTAGCTGGGTCCAAAGGAAGATATTGCTTCAGAAACGGGTCATCAGCAAGGTAGCTGTTTATGTGAGCAACATAAGATGCCTTTTCTGATTCACTGATTGTGTGAATCTGGGTGGTCGTGGTTGCCTTAAGGAATGATGAAGAGTTCTTTATACCACCTTGTTTTGCTACTGCTTGGCTTTGCAAATTCAAATATACCTGCATAACAACAACAACAACAAAGCCTTGACAAATGCAGTAAACTATAACATTGCCCATTTTCTGTAATATACATTATATTTAACGTTACAGCATGTAAACTATCACATTAAAACAACTTAAGCGTAGCATTCCACTGACTTACCCTTAAGAAAGTTTCAAAATCAATCTCATCGGTCAAGGCAGTGCTTGACTTACCCAAGATCACCTCAATCTCCTTCTCAGTATACATTTCTCTAAATGCATTTAACTTCACCATTAAAGATGGCAAGTCGCCAAATGTAACTTTACCATTTTTATTTTTGAATGCGACAAACTACAACACAAGAACGAAAGGGCGCATATATCACTAACAGAACAGAACCATGTAATGCATCGTATGTGATTTGAGATTAAAAAGGATCCAAATGACCGTACAAGGAAGCAATGAATTGAAATGCACTTACTTTTGATTTAAGGCTGCGAAGTTCAACCTGCGTAAATTGACTTTGAAGCCATTGATCAGACACAATAACACCCACAAAATTTGACATCTCCGTGAATTACCAACACAGAATATGAAGACAATCAGAGGTACAAATTGTAGTACCCCCACAAGTCTAGAAAAGTGCCAGAGAAGAAAAAAGCATTCGTAAAATGAAAAATTTGTACTATTCAAAGGCCTGATTTGAGATCCAGTTATATTCAACTATAACAAAAGAAAGATAATAGCAATGTACAAGCCAGAGCCCAGCAAGAAGTGGTTTTGCTTCTGCAAGTCACCAGCCTGTGCAACGCTAACCTAACAGACAGCACAAAAAAAAAAATGCAATAAGGGGAAAAAAGAAAAGAACAAAAATAACAGATACACAAAGAAAGCGCCAATAAAAAGAACAACGGAAAGTTTGTTCGTTAGATTAGTTATTCAAAGACAAAACCCATTATACAAAATTGACCCGCAAAACATTCCCGACAAAAATAGGAAACAAGTGTTCGGTATCTGATAATTATCTTCCAATATGCAGTGCTTAACAATGCGGTGTATAACACAATGAAGTCTGAATAGCTTTTTTCTTCTTCTTCTTCTTTTTTTTTTTTTTGGGTTCCTTTTTAGTGAATAATAGAATAAACAGAGCGAAGGAGAAGCTTGAGATCAAGCAAAGCAAAGAACCCGATACCAGCGAGATTCAAAGAAAACATATCATGTAACTATCTTTAGATGGATGAAGAACGTGCATAATGAATCAGTAAAACTAATGATAAGGATATATACCCATAAAAATCAGAGATGCACTATATTTGGTTTAACTGTCCCTCATTATTTCAGAAGTAGCACATTGAATGCAGGAAGATGGAGAGGAAATGAAAAAGATAAAGAGGAACGTAGAGAATGAAAGGGAATCAGCTTTTCTTCGTGGGAGAGCAAAGTGGATGAGGAGGTGGAAGCGTTTTGTTTTCTTCGGACCGCTAAGATCAGAGGACGGCCCATCGCCGACTGTTACTTCGAAGGACTCGATTTCACATTTATTTTTGTTACGCTTAAGGGAGTCACGAGAGTGCTAAATACAGAGGTACTCGCCCTAACTCTCGCACACCTCATCTTCTTTTGCGTACACCTTTTTGTTCTTTTCTGCACCCGATTTTGTTCTGACGTGAACTTGTCCTTTCTGGACGTTGGCTCAAGCAGGTATGTGATTTGACAAAAATACAACTGTCATTCCCTAGACACGGCTGAAAGGTATCCTTACACTAGGCAAAATTAAAAAAGATAATAACAAAAAAAAGACATACTTACCTTAAAAGCAAACTAAAAGAATAATTGAAAATGAGTTATTTAAAATTTTTACGTCTCTGTGTATGTATGTTCGTTCATATGTAAGTGTTTCAATACATCTTTCTAGTGTGTTGAAGACTCAATCCTTTTTGGCAATTGAATTTTTTCTAATTTCTGTTTTTCTGTAAAGTTAGCAATAATATCTTCATGTTTTATTGGTTTAGGGGTATTAATTGTTCATCTTTGAAGATTGGCTTCCATGATTACAATTTCATTCTTTAGGAATTCTTTTTTTACTTAAACATTTACATTGGTCTTTGATATCTTATAATGAATTATGTTACAACCCGCTTCTTAAGCCTGTGACCGGCATAGTAACACACTTTCTTGTTACCATAATCCTAAAATATCCCCCAAACAACTTATAGTTCACGAGATGTTTATGTAAATCTAAGAAAGTTAACGTCACGTCCCCATCATTCCTTAAAACTCTTTTAGGAATAAAGGTTTTAACAAAGATCTACTCTTCCAAAAAAATGAATTTTTCCTTTTAAGTAAAAAGGTGTTTAATATGGACCTTTTTCATAGAAAATTAATATTCAACAAGAAAACCCCTTGTTCAAAATAAGTGTCTAATTGTGAGTTCCCTTTTTCAAAGCAAAGGTTTATTATATAACCGCTTTTTACAAATGTAAATATTTTCTTTCAAACATGTAGATGAAGTTCTCGTTTTGAAAATAATTACAATCAAATGAAATTTCTTTTTCGTTTAAACAGAATAGGTTGCAAATCCCTTTTTCAAAGTGAATAGGTTCTTTTAAAGAAAAACCCCCCTTTTTCAAAACAAGTAGGTAATAATGTAAAGATCCCCCTTTCAAAATTAAGAAGAGTCTTACGTTAGGTTCTCTCAAACTAGAAAGAGTTTCATGTCAAACTTTCCTTTAAAGTGAAAATTTTCAATGGTTTAAACAGACCAACTAGGAGTATGACGTTAAATCCCCTCCTTTAAAATAGGTGGAAGTTTAACATTATTTCAAAATAAATAGCTCAACCATACTTAAAATTTAATTGTTCTAAAGCGTCCAATAAACGAAATTAACATAAGTTCTCAATAAATTGAAAGCTCACCAAATTAGATAAACAAAAAATAAAACAAGACACGGTCTTGAAACCTTCCTAAGTGTCCTACGCAATTACAGAGTAACATATTGACCATAAATCATAACACAAGGCCTACTTAACAACGAGAAGGTCACACAATGAGCCCCCGTTACTCCTCTGATGAGTACTCTTTGACATCAATCGGATCTGAAGGAAAATAAGCCACAAAGAGTGTGAGTTTTAAAAACTCAGTGAATGTAACGACACATCTGTATAAAACTCAAATACAATATTAATCATACCAGCATGCTTGAACGCCACTCAGTCAACCAAGAGTCATGGTAAGACGAACATACCAGGCATTAATTGTCACGCCTGATTTGGATATGTGACCAGCACGATACTAGGGATATACTACCCCTAAACTATAAGCTTACTATACTATAACTACTAATATCTCTAATCTTGTATGGACAAACATCTAGAGCAAGGTGACCAGCGCGACTAGAGAGCATGCAAAAGACTACACTGAAAAAGACTAGGAACTTACCAAGAAAAAGAGTCGCTCCTCAAAAGATTTCTCTTCTTCTAAGCTGTAATTGAATGGATAACTATAGAGTGAGTATAAAACTCAATAAGTAGATAACTGTAGGGGTAAACATCTATAAAGTTACACAATGGTTACAACCACCAATAATAACTCATATGGATCAAACACTGAACAACACCCTCTAACTTTATGAGTTTAAATCTTTCCCCGACTCACGTGCACTAGCTTGATTTCCTTAGCTAAGCACATTTCTTGATATCTTCCCAACACTTGGGAGGACAACTACTAACCAGTTGGCCTCATCATAGCACTCCAAATGCATGGCCAATCACATATTGGTTTCGGGTCACTTAGACACCACCTAGTTTACTCAATAAAGTAATCTGGCCTTATACACATCTCATGTGTATAGATGTGTAATTACTTATACTACCTGCACACCACATGAGTATACACGACAATTACACACTCAAGCTCTCTTACTCTTGTATCTATCTAAGCATCTATGAATCGTTTATCTCTCAATTCTATGGTCGACTAGTTTCCCGACACTCATAGCTAGTGAATTTCTTAACCATGGCCCTAAGCTGAAACTAGGTCATCTACTAGTGAGCCATCATCCAAAGCTGGAATAATCTGCCAGTAGGCCCCCTCAGTCTAAGCTGAAAAATCCACATGCAATTATGATTCGCCCTCATCTATATGCAACATAAACTCATGCATGAAATATATGTGTAACCAAAATTTTAATAAGGAAAAAGATAAAGATGATTTTGATACTAGATAAACTTTCATGCTGAACTATAATCAAAATTAATCACACATAAATATGAAACCTCTAGGCCTCTGTGAATGCTTAGCCTAACGGCTTAAGCTCACCGAGCCTCTATAACTAGGTCTTTGTGACTCACTGAGACCAAGGCCTCTATGCATCATACACCTTAATGCCAAGGCTTACCAAACTCCAAGGGTCCCTATAGGCCATAGGCTATTATTTATTAGCTAAGGTACACTAAACCCCAAAGGTCTCTATGTGTCCTACTAGCCTCTCATGCTCAGGACCACTGAACCTTCTCTGGCCATCTAGGTCTCTATAGTCCCTATCTTTTTAGCTCTCTCGACCACCGAACCTCCTCTGGCCGTCTAATTCACTAAGTGTACAAACACAATCACCATCATCACAATGTATAGATACTTTTAACATACACATAAACCAATAAGCAAGTACCAGAACTCAACGTAACTAAACACTATGCATCTCGTATAGGTTCTGTGTTTTTGCATTCCTGACTCTAGACCACACCTTTACTTTAGGGTCTCTAGGCCTCATGCTTTTACTAACTCTAGCTCTTGACCACACCCTTGCTCTAAGGTCTTTTAGTCATATGTTCTTGCTAGCTCGAGCCTTAGCTATCCCTTACTCTAAGGTCTCTTGGTCTTGATCCTTATGTGCAAGTTATGTAATCTATATAACACAAACAAAGACTTACACATACTTGTAACGACTTATGTTATTCTCATGTAGGGCCACACTCTCTTTATCTAGGTCATGGCCAAGTGGGTTGCCACCCCTAGACGATGTGTCTCCCACATTGCCAAACTTGAAAGTAAACTCTATGTTTATGCATTAATAAGAGTAACATACTTTACATGTTGTGGCATAGATCTATGAGGTATAGTTCTCTAGTTCACAAGTCCTAAGAAACCTTACTCCAAGGTCACCCTACTCACCTATGTATTACACTATTACTCAACACTTCTCTAGTGTTGTTGAATGACATGCTATGTACACACACCTCACCTCTTTTCCTTTTTTTCTAGGCAACATAGTGGCTATGTTGTTATGCTAATGTTTTCTCTTACCTTACTAGTTAATTGTCCTAGATGACACTTACTCCTAACGCCATATACCTTTAGGAGTACAAAATTTATCAATCATAACTTTAAAAAAATGTCTTTCTCATCCTATGTATCTAACCCTTCTCTTATGGGTTTGCAACAAACTTTCATGAAACCCAAAATAATGAAATAAGTTAAGTTTTTGTCTTTTAGAATGCTAACTTAAATTATTAAGAAGGAGTTTACTCCATCTTTCACAAGGCCTTGCATTTTCTCATGTATCATACATTTAATGTTATGTATTTAATGACATACATCAAATAACTTGAATTTATCTTCCATAGGGCTAGCTACTTACCTTACACCGAGCTAAGACTACCATTTTCTTCCATCTTATCCAAAGGTTGAATGATCTTTGATGATTATGGACGCATTACTATTGATTCCATCAAGCAAAGAGAGTAAATGATGTCATAAACTCAAAAATAGGGAAATGCTTGTTACAATTTCTAACCTTTAGTTATTCTATTAGTCATGTCTCTTAAACAGCAAACATTTCCAATTGAAACTCATCTCATTAGGAACTAGAGTCAAAGGGCTTTCCAACGATATCTTATTTGCTAAAAACAAGGTTCAAATGAGAGAGATATGCGATTTTGAAATATGTAAAAATCCATTCTTTTGCCGCCGATCGCCCATACCTGATGCTGAACGCTGGAGCCTGCAGATCAGTGTCAGGCCAGCTCTCAGTGCTACTTGCAGAGCTCAGCATTGGTGTCAGGGCAGAATACAAAAATCACTCTGTTTTAGCTTCCAAACTCCATTCTCTCCACCCCAAACCATCTAAGCCTCATTCCCAGAAATTTAGGTCATCAAATGCAAGTTTTTCATCAACTTTTTACACTTTAAAACATCAGTCACAACTTGGATTCAATTTTATAACCATTTTTCTCCAAATCTTTTTTTGATTTCGTGATATCCATAACTACTGTAGAAATGTCCATGAAAATCAAGTTTCATGCTCAAATTAACCTCCCAAATCACTGAGAATAAAGGCAAGAATGTCTGGGAACTTGGAAAACGAATTAAGGAGCTTTAAACATCAACAAATCAACAAAAATCCCCCAATATCTAGGCTAGGTTTCATCCATAATAGAAAATTTCTAAAGAACTCAAAAACCATAACTATACATATCTCAACTTGTTGTCTTGTGTTGAAAGAAGAGACTTGATGCCAAGGAAGCTTCAAAGGAAGCTTGTGGAAACCAAAATAATGGAGCTCTTGATGACGGAATGGTGAAGAGTTGTGGAAACAGTATACATGAGGGGTTGGGGAAAAAGGATAACCAAAAATGATGATATGTGGGAATTAGTCTAACTCTCTCCTTATCTCTTTCTCTTTTATTGTACTTATTTTTCTTTTCTTTTCTCTCTTCTTCCTTTTCTCTTTTTTTTTTTGGTAAGAAAAATTGACTTGGGCTCTCTAATTTTCCTTCTTGGCTCATCTTGTATATGCTTAAGTATACCTATGGGCTTGGGTGCCTAGAGGCGTTTTAAGAGAAATATTTTTCTTAACTCCCATTCTAGGAACACCTCAAAGTCATAATCCAAAATAATAAACTTCTCCACTTTTTACTCATTTCCCCATGATTAGCACCATTACTAGAAATGTCACAAATAAGACATTGTTGAGAAAAAGATGGCTTTTCTTGGATAAAATGAAAATTGGATTTTTTTCATTTTGGTCATTCTAAGAGCTCCTTTACTCCACAAGCATTCCTTGAAATTCCAAGGCAACACACACATATATATATAACAAACATATATATATATATATATATATATATACCCACACAAGCACATGATAGGAAACACTTAGATTTATTACTCATATAAGAAGATAATTAATCACAGTAAATTCAATACAAGCACACAATTACATATGCATCACAAAAATTATGTTGTGTAAACACATGTAAGAAAATGGCAGTTATTACACAATTGAGTTTGAAATCATATTTTTCCACTCATTTTGGTCATTTTCTCAGTATTCAAGTTCTCTCTTAGGTATTCATTTGTTTGCAAAAAATTCTCTCATGTGCGAAATACTTTCTCTTACCCACTATGTAATACCTCGGGTATTACATTAACAAATATATCTATATAACAAACTACAAGCACACTCTCAGGGTATAGTGCTCGTCACTTGGCGAATGCTACCTCAGGAGCAATCGCTCAACCTCTGGCCCCTTCTTCCCTTAATGACGCACAACTTACTCGTCTTAATAGTAGGACGCCTCACGGGTTCGACATAGCCACCCGGGCTCCCACTTTCCCCATCCTACTATGAGAATAACGTCACCTTAATCATTTATCAAGACATTCTATTGACCGATCCTATCTTACCATAAGAGGGGGTACCACCCTATCCCACACCCAAACCACATAGGCATATACACACATTCATAATAACAGTAATATAAGAACACATGAATAAATAACAACATAGTCAAATTATGTGCATTTAACCTCTTTATTGTTTAACACATTTTATGAACTCATATACCATATTTGGATTTGTTACATCATACAACTTATAAATGAAAAAGCCTTTTTATTTTATCATCTTCTTAACCTACAGTCCTTGGGAATCCACCCTTAATATACAAGTGTGATTAACATGCTAATGTTTAATTAAAGAGGAGTCATTCTACTCACTTAAATTCCAACGCTATGGTTATCGAGTTTACCATGTTATTCAGAGAGAGCAAAGGTGTGTGTAGGGCTCCGAGATGAAATTCTAATAATTTGAGCAAAAGGGTAAGGAAACGAAATCAAAACCATGAAATCAGAAAACTTCTCATTTTTGCTTCTGACTTTTAGTCACTATTTTGGTCATATCTGCCAATTAGTAAGGAATATTTGAACTAAATTTATTGCATTAGGAACAAGACTCAAAATGATTTCCATTGATATCTAATTTGTTGAAAATGGAATCAGATTGAGGGAGTTATGATCAATTTAATTTTCATAAAAAATAAAAGAGCGATAAATAAGATTTTCTAGTTCTTATCTTTGTTTCTTTGAAATTTTTTGACATCAGGAATGACCATCGAAGATGTGTTCCTTAAGGTTTTATGTGTGGAGGTGTGGCGTCTAGGGTTGTTGTGTTTTTTAGAGAGAGAAGATAGAAGACTTCTAGGTTTTCCCAGTGGGAGAAATGTAGAAGGCGTCTTGAGTTGCTAGGTGTTGAGGGCTTGGATGATATTTATAGAGGAGGTGGCTATCTACTAGCTTAGTTTAAGTAGGAATAGGATTTGTATTTTATTTTTTTAGTTATCCACTTAAATAACAATATTATAATATTTTTAGTCACTTATCCACTTATTTATTATATTATATTCTTACATAGTTAATCGGTTCATTTATTATATTATATTATTTGTGTAGATTATCCCTTCATTTATTATATTATTATTATTATTATTAATGGATACTTCCTCTTCTTTTTATTTTTATTTTTATTATTATATTACTATTTATATTATTTTTATTATTTCTATTATCTTATATTATTTATTTACTTTATCCTTATCCTACCATGATTTGGTTTTCCTAATTTAATTAATCTCTATGTCTTATATGCCTATCTTCCTTTAATATTTTAATCTAGATTCAAATTTTAGGTTGCTCACTTATTATCCTAACCTATTATTTTATTTATCTTAATTTAATGTTCGTTATACTCACACTACACGTCTAAAATTTAGGGAGAGTGCTCTATCTTATCTTTTATTTTATTATTTCTTGAATCTTGGTTTTATTAGTATTATCTTTAAGATTTAAATTGCCTTCCAATTTTAATCCTAGCTTTCCTTAACTATAATTATCTTTATTAAATTCTATTAGATTTTTAAATTGTGATTCCTATTCTCTTTCAAGCTTCCCCACGTCAAGGCTATTACCCATCCCATTTATTTTAAAATTGAATTAAGCTTCCATCTATCCTAGTTTAGTATAAATAATAATAATAATAATAATAATAATAATAATAATAATAATAGCATATTTTACTACTTGACCATTTCTTTCTTCTTGCTTAATAGCATATTTTATTGTTGATCTGTCTTGTTTGGTTAAATAATTATCCCACCATTATTTTAATTGACCAGTAAATCATGTTGTTAATAAAGTTACTATGTTTGGTTCATCATTGTTTTTGATCTTATAAGCTATTGCACACATTGATATACTTTGTATTACATCTAATATTTGGTGTTCACTAGCACCATCTATATTCCATTCTGCTATTACTTCTCCTAAGTAACTATTTTCAAAATATAAACCTTTTTCTTCGTATACATCAACAATCCATAGAAAAACACATTCAACATTTATATCACAACATAACTCATAATATAGAATAATCATCCAACAATAACATACTTCATCTATTCACAGTTGAATGAATTCAATAATCAAAGTGTGTCAAATCTCAACTTAGTTCACATATCATTCATAATTCATAATATAATCTCTATTCATGAGAAAATAAGACAATATAGTTATATATATCGCCATACAAGTTGTACAATTGTTTACATCTCATTATTCCATTCAAGCACAATAGCAACATTAATTTAAATATACAATTATATATTTGAATCACCATTCCCTTCAAATTTGGATATACTACATGTTTTCACTATGATGCAATCAGTCACTAAAGAAATATATTTAGACATAAGAAGTATAAATCCCACTCACCTCGAATCCATGCCAAACCTATTGTTTAAGCCAAATAAGGAAAGCCACATATATCACTGAAGGCCTAGAAATTAAGTTAAGCAAAAAATAACACCAAACCAAAACATAGGTTACCTTGTTCTGTTGTGACGCTAGTTTTCTTATCAATACTTTAGAAACATTCTGGTGTTTATCTACAACTCCAAAAATCATGAAACTTGACACAACCAGTTTTATGTGTTGATATACGGGGATAAAAATTTCAGATCAAAATTCTATGGTTTAGCCCCTTTAAAAACTATTTTAGTGACCATAAGTCAGTTCTGTCTAATTTCCTTATAGGTTCAGTCTTCTATTAATTAAGCCTACTAAATCTTAACCAAATGCTATGAAATTTGTCATATACTTAGTATAATATCTTATCTAAGTACCATAAAATTTTCAAGTCAAAATAAGGTCTTTTAGCCACTAAAATAGAGTTAATTTCGAACCTGCCCAGATTTTCTTCTGCATTGAATAAGGTGCTATTTTTATGATTTCTTATCAAGTAAACCACTTCTAAAAACTTCAAAACTTTCTAGATCAGATATTTTATATATGAAGAGGCTGAAATAAACTTTTAAAGATTTTAAGGACCCATTTGGTCATCCAAAATACATGGAATTAGTAGCATTTCAAATCAGTCTTTTTTTTTTTATTCTCAAATGTTTAGCTACTGTTTTAGGTGAATTAAGGGTACTAAACTAACCCAAAAAAATTCTGAAATAATTTAGGCATATTCTTAAACACCATAAGTAATTGCATACCAAATTTTGATGACCATTGGAGTTCATTTCCTCCCTTAAACAGTCCAAACCATTCATAACAATAAATAGCAGGCAGAACAATTTTGCAGAATTGCTGATTTTCATTCCCAACTTTGTTTTTAGCTTCCCTTTCATTTCCTTTGGTTCACAAAATCACACTTAGCTTTGAGTTTTAAGTTACTTATTCATACTTTTTCAACTATATCTCCTTTTAAACAAAAATCAAGAGTAAACCAAACGCCAAACTTTAGTTTATCCTTTCTTTCTTTCTAAAAACAGGACACTTTGTACTCTTAGAACATCATAACCCAAAACTGAATTAAAACCAGAATTCCACCTCCATAATAAGTTTTAAATTGTCTTAGAACTAAAAGAACAAATTGGTGGCTTGAATTCCATCATCAATCAAAGCTCTCTTCTTCTTCTTTTTTTCTCTCTAGGCTTCCTGTCAACATGAAATAGGAGAAAAAGGAATAGAAAATGAAACGAAGAAAAAGAAGATTAACCTTACCTCAATATTGTATTTAGCATGGTTTGATGCAAAGAAATTGGTTTCCAAAGACCTTCCAAGCTCTAGACGAAAGATGAAGATGATAGAAGGGAAAAGATTGAAATCTGAAATATGTGTGTGCGTGAAGAAAAATCTGATTGTGTAGGTGTGTTTATCTTCATCCAATAGCTCCTAAATTTATGATGGAAAGTGTAACACATGGCTCCATTTATAAGTGCCATCTAGTTCATCTTCTTGTCTAAATTATGCAAGATAATCCCTTCCAAAAATAAATTTTCACGCGGGTCCTTAAAGTTCCATAAAAATTTTCAGACTTTACTTAAAATTTATAAAAGTATTCTTTTAGCACCCCTTGTCTCACTTTTCCCTTTAAAATTTATTCTCCTTACAAAATAAGAATTTTTCAAATAAGTCCTCAAGAATATATTATTATAACTTAATCCTCATTATAATTGAAATTTAGATTTTTAGTTCCTCAAAAAATTTTCTTTTTTTAATTTAAAATTTCGCAACACTACTTTAAATTTCTAGGATGTCACAATCTCTCCTCCTTATAAAAATTCGGTTCTCGAATTTTAATACTCGACCACATTAAAAATTAACAGTTGGGGCATTATCTCTAGGCTACCCTTTTTTTTTTCTTGGTAATTCCTTTCTAGATGAAAATTGTATTACACTAACTTCATTTTATTATACTGTACATCACATCTTATCTTATAGATTTAAGCTATTTACCCATTCTCCCTCACAACCAAGTCTTACTTCTTGAAAGGCTTATAATTTATTCACATCTTGAGTTCACTAAAACAATTCCCAAGTGTTTCAACATTTAATAGGAAATTATCTTATTGTCACTTTTGGGGTACACAAGGAGTTTGGAATTTAGCCAATATTTAATTCCTGTTTCAATCTTGAATAGGAAGTTAGCCAACAAAATCATCTTCCATCACTTATTTGCGAGTCTAAGAGCCCAACACTCCGACTCTATCTCTCCAGTAACCCTACTATATCCATCCAAATAACTTCCTACATTCTTCTTGCGTTACTTTATTACACTTTTTGATTTCTGGCCCTTTAGTTTCATTTCTTCCACTATTTCAAGAGTCTTCACATATCCTTCATATCTTGAATTAATCCTTCTAAAATCATTCTTATTTAAACTTATTCCCAAGCACTTATTAAGAAAAATCCGTCTAGGTTCACAGATACAAAATTATCCTCCCATAATACTCAATAAACTTTGGACATTAAGTAGATGTAGCCATCTATTGCATCTCTTCTCAATTTCACAAATGCCCATTTTGGAAATGCCAACACTAGACTGCTCTCACAATTAGAAACTTTTCATATGCAGCTTCTTAACTGAGTAGTTTATAATATCCATTAGTTTCCTTTCCATTCACAAGAAAATATTAACCAACTACATTCAAGAGGACACAGACAATAAGAGAAGAATATCATTTTACTTTTTAACAAAACATAACTTTCAAGACTAAAGAAATCAATTTCCACAAAAAGAACAATAAAGCTCATACTCAAATATTACTCTCATCCAATACTCTTTATAACTTCAATCTAAATTCGAAAAGTGCATTACACTCACATGTTCATCTCAGTAAGACTTGAAACCCTCACTCTTAGGTGTTTTATCATGAAAACTCCTTCAAGATTTAATAGTCTTTCCAACATTTTCCAATGTTCAAGACACTCGTTTAATACCTACCTCACTTCTTTCCGCTATTCGATTTCTATCATTTAGATCTTGACTCATCCAAAATTCTCTAAGATGCCTCGTAGATAAGAAGATCCATTCTTCTTTCTAGAAATTTCCTTCTCAATATTTCACCTTGAATCACATCATCAATCCTTTTTAATTCGGCTATTTTGCATTCTCCTTTAACTATTTTATTAGACATCACTTTCCCTACATTTTAGAAATTTTCCACTATCAGAGAAGGTCAACTACACAAGTCTTATTTCGTCTCCCTTTTAGTGTCAAGACATCATTGAGTAGTTGATCAAAGACGGAAGACATCACATACCAAATTACTACTCACGAGATTCTTTGAAATATATTTGAAGGCCTCACGAATCTACAGATATGCAATTACATACGTTTAATTTAAAGAATACATCATAAATAACTTGGAGGAATAAGACACGAAAGAATCGACACTGACAACACCTACAGGACCTTTAGTAGATCCTCGCTCCATAGTCATGTCACGGTTCATGATGAAAGGGAAAGGTCCCGCCAAGGTCACCTTGCTCCATGATCTATAGGAGACCTAAAACTAAGCTTTGACACCATTTTGTCACGACTCGCTTACGACACATGATTGGCATGAGAGTGAGCCTGACCTCACCCCGGAACCTAATCTACTTTATCGAACTAACATGCATAACTTTCTTAAAACATATAATAAAAATCAATTGTCATCTAAAGAAACTTTTCTTTTAATTATTCATGAATAGTAATATAAAACAATTTCATCACCACAAACAAATTTAATACATCCCATTATCACAAATAAATTAAATTAAATTAAATGCTTAGAACCAAATCTTTAATGTAACTTAATCACTCATATACATCATTTCTCAACTTAAAATGACAAAAATACAAATTCTAAGTTACCTATGCGATCATGGAGTAACACTAGAGTATCAACTAAAGATATAAGAACTAGAAATAAATCATCCCTGGATTCAAATAGGGCCTTGAGCTAAACAAAACCCATAGCTTTCTCCATGAAGATTTACCCTCAACTGTCAGCTCTGAAAAAAAAATGTTAATAAGAGGGTATGAGCAAACCACTTGCCCAGTAAGGGGACAACACTACACTATGATGAAAAATAACTATCATGCATCATAATGATAACATATATCAATCATCCAAAACTAATCATACAACCATGTATCCACAACACAAGACAACACATAATAACAAGAAGATCAATCAATTACACAATTTCTCGTACCAACCTGTAACGTCCTTATTTTACTATACTAAAATCTGAAATTTTTTTTTTTAAATTCTAATGCTTAATACTCGTACCTTCAAAAAGAACATTCTACAATTGTTCTCAGTACAAATCATAATTGGTTATACATAATAATTGAAATTCTAAACATAAGATAATTTTACATTCGTTTGAAATAAATTACAAATCTGTCGTACATAGTAAAATAATCTATAATTCTAATACTTAATAAACTTGAGTGCTCTAATAGTGTTAATCAATCTTTACACCTTTCCCCTTATACTCAGCCCCTGAAATAGTCAGTTGGAAAAGCACAAAAAGGTGAGATAAGGGTATCTCAGTAGCTAGCATAATTTTATAAACATTTATAAATATACCATTTCAGTCATAAAAGCGCTTATATCATAAAAATCAGTCCATGTAATATAAATTCTCAGTTCAGTGTAATAGGTTGATGAAAAATTAGCAGGCTGATATATAAATAAACCATGGAAGCAAGAATAGTTGGTGGCACACTCAACGACATGGAAAAGATAGTCTGCAGAACTACTTTTTCCAAGCTGAACATGAGAGAAAGGCTACTGCTGTCCTTTAACTCAAGCTAGAAAGATTCCAAGCTAAAACATGAAAATATAATTTCCAAGCTGACATGGAAATAGAATTTCCAAGCTGACATGGAAGCAGAACTCCCAATCTGAACATGGAGAAAAACTTCCAAGCTAATATCATGCTAATTTCATCATGAAAAACATATTTCACTTTAGATAAAACTTCATGGACATAAAATATTCAAGTAGTAAAACAAGCTTTTATGAATTGCTAAGCTACAAGTAGTTAAAATAAGCTTTTATGAAATGCTAAACTACTAAATTCTCAATTCAGTGCAATAAGTTAATGAAAAATTAGCAACCTGATATATAAATAAACCATGGAATCAAGAATAGTTGGTGGCACACTCAACGACATGGAAAAGATAGTCTGCAGAACTACTTTTTCCAAGCTGAACATGAGAGAAAGGCTACTGCAGTCCTTTAACTCAAGCTAGAAAGATTCCAAGCTAAAACATGGAAATATAATTTTCAAGCTGACATGGAAATAAAATCTCCAAGCTGACATGGAAGCAGAACTCCCAAGCTGAACATAGAAGTAAACTTTCAAGCTGATATCATGCTAATTTCATCATGAAAAACATATTTCACTTTAAATAAAACTTCATGGACATAAAATATTCAAGTAGAAAAACAAGCTTTTATGAATTGCTACGCTACGCTACAAGTAATAAAAAAAAATTTTATGAAATGCTAAATTACTAAATTCTCAATTCAGTGCAATAAGTTGATGAAAAATTAGCAAGCTGATATATAAATAAACCATGGAATCAAGAATAGTTGGTGGCACACTCAACGACATGGAAAAGATAGTCTGCAGAACTACTTTTTCCAAGCTGAACATGAGAGAAAGGCTACTGCAGTCCTTAAACTCAAGTTAGAAAGATTCCAAGCTAAAACATGGAAATATAATTTCCAAGCTGACATGGAAATAGAATTTCCAAGCTGACATGGAAGCAGAACTCCCAAGCTGAACATGGAAGTAAACTTCCAAGCTGATATCATGCTAATTTCATCATGAAAAACATATTTCACTTTAAATAAAACTTCATGGACATAAAATATTTAAGTAGTAAAACAAGCTTTTATGAATTGCTAAGCTACACTACAAGTAGTTAAAATAAGCTTTTATGAAATGATAAACTACTAAATTCTCAATTCAGTGCAATAAGTTGATGAAAAATTAGCAAACTGATATATAAATAAACCATGGAATCAAGACTAGTTGGTGGCACACTCAACGACATGGAAAAGATAGTCTGCAGAACTACTTTTTCCAAGCTGAACATGAGAAAAAGGCTACTGCAGTCCTTTAACTCAAGCTAGAAAAATTCCAAGCTAAAACATGGAAATATAATTTCCAGGCTGACATGGAAATAGAATTTCCAAGCTGACGTGGAAGCAGAACTCCCAAGCTGAACATGGAAGAAAACTTCCAAGCTAATATCATGCTAATTTCATCATGAAAAACATATTTCACTTTAGATAAAACTTCATGGACATAAAATATTCAAGTAGTAAAACAAGCTTTTATGAATTGCTACGCTACGCTACAAGTAGTTAAAATAAGCTTTTATGAATTGCTATGCTACCTGTACTTTGTAGTCTGACTTTTTAGCTCAAATAGCTATTCAATCTGTCTTGAAATTCATTTCACGATTTTTGACCGTTGACCGTAGGGTAGTTTGTACTGGTTTTGGTTCTGATCTTTGCTTCCTATTCACTGCCACTTCTCCCTTAACACTTGTGTGGGTTAGTAATAGAAGAATCTCCCCAAAGTAGCTCAGAAAAATCGAGTTTAACGTTGCTATTTGCTTCTTCCAAAAACCTCTATTTTATGGTTAAAAAAAAAAGAGGAATTTTTTTTTTTGCTTCTGTCCAAGCTGCTGGATTCTCTTTTTCTCACTCTCTCTCGGTTGTGAATGGTGCAAGGAAAGGGGAGGAAGATGTTGCTATTTATAGCTAAGAATGGGAGGCAAGTGGAAAATTACTTTTGAATATTCAAATATCTTTCTAAAGCCTAGAAATAAAGAAAACTCAAGATAACTCAAGATAAACCTAGACTAACCTAGAATTCTTTAGAATTATCTATACCATTCTTCAACATTCTACACTTATCTAGGAAATTCAAGAATATACAAGATATTTGTAGAACATACAAGATTCGTCTAGAATAATCTAGATTCATCAAGGACATTCAACCTAGACTAACCTAGAATTCTCTAGAATTATCTATACCATTCTTTAACATTCTACACTTATCTAGAAAATTCAAGAATATACAAGATATCTCTAGGACATAACTAACCTGGAATTCTCTAGAATTATCTATATCATTCTACAACATTCAACACTTATCTAGGAATTTCAAGAATATACAAGATATCTGTAGAACATACAAGATTCCTCTAGGACAATCTAGATTCATCAAGGACATTCAACCTAGACTAACCTAGAATTCTCTAGAATTATCTATACCATTCTTCAACATTCTACACTTATATAGGAAATTCAAGAATATACAAGATATCTCTAGAACATAACTAACCTGGAATTCTCTAGAATTATCTATACCATTCTACAACATTCTACACTTATCTAGGAATTTCAAGAATATACAAGATATCTGTAGAACATACAAGATTCCTCTAGAACAATCTAGATTCATCAAGGACATTCAACCTAGACTAACCTAGAATTCTCTAGAATTATCTATACCATTCTTCAACATTCTACACTTATCTAGGAAATACAAGATATCTGTAGATCATGCAAGATTCCTCTAGGACAATCTAGATTCATCAAGGACATTCAAGAGATTTCTAGAGTCTCAAAAAAAATATATTAAATATTTAATCCATAATAATTTGGGATGTTACACAACCGGGTCATCCAGGGTACCACTGGATCGTTGCCCGCAGCCCCTGTTGCATCCACCCTTATTGCTCCATATATAAATCTCCACCCTTATGGCTCCTTGTGGAATTTTCTATGGGGTGCACTACCATGCCTTTCCGTTCTTTCTCAAACACAAACACATTCACAAATTAAAGTCTCATATCATAAAATGATTACTCATACACAACTATACATCAACAATCCACAGATAAACACATTCAACAATTCTATCACAACATAACTCGTATTATAGAATAATCATTCAACAATAACATACTTCATCTATTCACAATTGAATGAATTCAATAATCAAAATGTGTCAAATCTCAACTCAGTTCACATATCATTCACAATTTATAATATAATCTCTATTCATGAGAAAATAAGAAAATATAATTATATATATCGCCATACAATTTGCATAATTGTTTACATCTCATCATTCCATTTAAGTACAATTGCAACATTAATTTAAATATACAATTATATATTTGAATCACCATTCCCTTCAAATTTGGATATACTACATGTCTTCACTATGATGCAAACAGTCGCTAAAGAAATATATTTAGACATAGGAAGTATAAATTCCACTCACCTTGAATCCATGCCAAACCTGTGCTTTAAGCCAAATAAGGAAAGCCACATATCTCACCGAAGGCCTAGAAATCAAGTTAAGCAAGAAATATCACCAAACCAAAACATAAGTTACCTTGTTCTGTTGTGATGCTAGTTTTCTTCTCAATTCTTTAGAAAAAATTATGGTGTTTATCTACAACTCTAAAAATCATGAAACTTGACACACAACCAGTTTTATATGTTAATATACGGGGATAAAAATTTCAGATCAAAATTCTATGGTTTAGCCCCTTTAAAGACTATTTTAGTGACCATAGGTCAGTTCCATCTAATTTCCTTATAGGTTCAGTCTTCTATTAATTAAGCCTACTAAATCTTAACCAAATGCTATGAAATTTGTCATATACTTAGTATAATATCTTAGCTAAGTACCATAAAATTTTCAAGTCAAAATAAGTCTTTTAGCCACTAAAATAGAGTTAATTTCCAACCTGCCCAGATTTTCTTCTGCATTGAATAAGGTGTTGTTGTTATGATTTCTTATCAAGTAAACCACTTCTAAAAACTTCAAAACTTTCCAGATCAGATATTTTATATATGAAGAGGCTGAAATAAACTTTTAAAGATTTTAAGGACTTATTTGGTCATCCAAAATACATGGAATTAGTAGCATTTCAAATCAGTCTTGTTTTCTTATTCTCAAATGTTTAGCTACTGTTTTAGGTGCATCAAGGGTACTAAACTAGCCCAAAAAAAATTCTAAAATAATTTAGGCATATTCTTAAACACCATAACTAATTGCATAACTAATTTCATGACCATTGGAGTTCATTTCCTCCCTCAAACAGTCCAAACCGTTCATAACAATAAATAACAGGCAGAACAATTTTACAGAATTGCTGATTTTCATTCCCAACTTTGTTTTTAGCTTCCCTTTCATTTCCTTTGGTTCACAAAATCACACTTAGCTTTGAGTTTTAAGTTACTTATTCATACTTTTTCAACTATATCTTCTTTTAAACGAAAATCAAGAGTAAACCAAACACCAAACTTCATTTTATCCCTTCTTTCTTTCTAAAAACAGAACACTTTGTACTCTTAGAACATTATATCCAAAAACTCAATTAAAACCAGAATTCCACCTCCAAAAGATGTTTTAAATTGTCTTAGAACTAAAAGAACAAATTGGTGGCTTGAATTCCATCATCAACCAAAGCTCTCTTTCTTCTTCCTTTTTTTTCCCTCTCTAGGCTTCCCGTCTATGTGAAATAGGAGAAAAAGGAATAGAAAATGAAACGAAGAAGAAAAAGGAGATTAACCTTATCTCAATCTTGTATTTAGCACAGTTTGATGCAAAGAAATTGGTCTCCAAAGACCTTCCAAGCTCTAGATGAAAGATGAAGATGATAGAAGGGAAAAGATTGAAATCTGAAATATGTGTGTGCGTGAAGAAAAATCTGACTGTGTAGGTGTGTTTATCTTCATCCAATAGCTCCTAAATTTGTGATGGAAACTGTGACACGTGGCTCCATTTATAAGTGCCATCTAGTTCACTTTCTTGTCTAAATTATGCAAGATGATCCCTTCCAAAAATAAATTTTCATGCGGGTCCTTAAAGTTCCATAAAAATTTCAAACTTTACTTAAAATTTAAAAAGTATTCTTCTAGCACCCCTTGTCTCACCTTTCCCCTTAAAATTTATTCTTCTTACAAAATAAGAAATTTTCAAATTAGTCCTCAAAAATCTATTATTATAACTTAATCCTCATGATAATTGACATTTAGATTTTTAGTTCCTCAAAATATTTTCTTTTTTTAATTTAGAAGTTCGCAACACTACTTTAAATTTCGAGGATGTCACAATAATTTTGTTTGTATTCATAATTTCATTCAAGACAAGATCCAGTGGAATTTGGTAAGAAAAAGTTATTCTACTCATAGTATCACGCATTAATCCAATAACAAATAGGATATACGGCATTACCACAACAATGTCACCTATCAACCATACTCCTCAAACACTACAACACTCTCTAATCCACATAAACACATAATCCTCTATATCCTTCCTAAGAGTAGCATGGTGATGTATGCAAGAAAATGTACAAATTCTCCTCAAAAAATTAGGATATAAAGAAGTCGTTACAAAACTCAGAAAAGAGGTGTGCATATATGTGTGCCTATGGTATTAATTTATCGATCAATTAGACCCTATATATGCTTACACGATCTTTAACCGATATACAACACCATAAAAGGTGCAATAGTATTTATATGTGTAGGTTGTAAGTGTTGCCTCAACTCTACTTAATGGTGAAAATGAGTCCACATGAATGCACACACTTACTAGGTACTTTTGCATCAATGTGATATGAATTCAACATCACACCATAGTGCAATTAGCATATTTTAACTTGGGTCATGGCCATAGATCAAAATCTATACAATCAATGTACATAGGGTTGTCATACTACCATAGTACCCACCATCACCCATGAACAAGGCATTTATGATATTTTCATATAAGGATCAATTTCATGAAATATTTCTAGCATGAAATTTCTTTTATGCCACCTCAATCCAAATTCATAATCATAATTAAATTTACCCAAGCATACCTCATAGGTGAGGGGTTTAATACAAATGCATTCTCATATTCACATTGTCATAGCAAGACAATTTATTTTAGTCACTTATTATGCAAGGGAAATACTATAAGGAAAAATAAACAAGAGCAAGGTAGAGAAATCCCTCACCTCTTCTCTAAGCTATGCAATCTACCTCCAACATTAGTGTTTTAATGTGTAAATGATGTCCAATTCCTTTGGAAGTGTATCCTAGAGTTTAAAGAAGGAAAACATATGAGAAAATATGAGAAAAATAGTCATGGAAGTCCCTGCAGTGGTGATTCATCACTTAGTGAGAGAGCCTAACAGAATGTAGCCATTCTGCTACCCCATCGCCTAAGCAATGGATCCCATTACTTAGATGATGGCTAGACAGTATTCCATCACCTAAGTGATGGATCTGATCACTTAAGCGATGGCTTAATAGTAGCTATGCCCTCATTCACGACTTTCATCCTCCCCTCAAATTTCCTTGATACCTAACTTGATTCTTGACCAACATCTATGATTTTTTTGTTCTAAATCACACTTCTAATCACAAGGAAACATCCTGAAAAAGGAAAATCAAATTACAAACAAGATTTACCCATCAATCCCTTAATTTTTCCAACAAAAACCTAACTTTTTTTGAAAATTCTAATATAGAGTTTAATCCATCAAAAATATATCTTCAACCATGATTTTCCACAAATTTCTTGTTCCAAACGCATCATTGGTCAAGTAAGAACATTAGGAAACAAATCACAAGCCAAAACACTTCCATTTAAGACCCATTTCAATTTCACCATACCACGGATCTAAAAAAGTGTAGCAAAGAGAGAAAAATAACAAACTCACCTCAATCCATGGTGCTTCAGTGAAGTCCGGCCATCAAAAGGTTGAGTCCATGGTGAGGAAGATGGTCGAAGGTTTAGGGTGGTGGTCTTGGTAGAACAATGGTAGAATAAGAAAAAGAGGGAAGGGAATAAGAGTTGTTGTGAAAGATATAGAGATGAGATAAGATGAGAATGAAAGTGTTGATGTGTAGGGGAGAGTATTTTTAGAAATTGTACGTTGGCCCCTCATTTAATCATTTCTCAATTATTATAACTTGGCCCTTCCCCAATTCCTTCAAGAAGTCAAGAGGGGTATAAATGCAAAATCAGATAATTTCTCCAATCCACTTAATTAAATTATTTCCTTTTTAAAACACTCCCTACACTTAGAAAATTTCATCTCACATTCTATTTAATCCCCCAAAACTAATATTTTCCAAAATTGTAATTTTTACCCCAAAAATTATATTCTTTAACCTAGGTCCCTCTCTTAAATTATTCAATGAAAAATTAAATTTCTCCAACTCATCACACATACATCCATTTTCCTTTTAAGCAAGAGAAAACAATTTTTTCTACATTTTCCACTTCCATACAGATATCTCACCAATAGTAACACTTGAAAACCTGGGTTGTTACATCTTCACAGACTGAACGACAGAAACGTCATTTCCTATGAATAGTATGTCATCTACATACAATACAAGGAATACGACTACACTCCCACTAACCTTCTTGTACACACAAGGCTCATCTGGATTTTGTAAGAAATTAACCTTTTTGATTGTTTCATCAAATTTGATGTTTTAACTTCTGGATGCTTGCTTCAATCCATAAATGGATCTCTAAAGCTTGCATACTTTGTTACTATATTTGGATATGAATCCTTCGGGTTGTATCATATATACATCCTTGGCCAAGTTTCTATTAAGGAAAGTTGTCTTCACATCCATTTGCCATATCTCATAATCATAATGAGCTACTATGGCCAAGAGTATTCTTATGGATTTAAGCATGGCTACTGATGAAAAGGTTTTGTCATAATCAACACCTTGTTTTTTATGATATCCCTTTGCAACCAACCTTGTTTATAGGTTGCAATATTACCTTCCATTTTGGTTTTCTTCTTGAAAACCCATTTACACCCGATGGGCTTAATCCCTTCAGGTGGATCAACTAAAGTTCATACTTGGTTGTCATACATGGAATGCATTTCTGATTTCATGGTGTTGAGCCATTTATCAGATTCTGAGCTATTCAAAACTTCTTTGTAGGTCGTAGGTTCCTCATCTTCTATAAGTAGTACATCGTTGGATTCACTTATAAGAAATCCACATCTCTCAGGAGCCCTATGTGCCCTACTAGACTTATGAAGCATTTGTGCTTGTATAGAAGGTTTGGTCATTACTCTTCTAGAATGAGTGAAAGGCTCTGGCTCTTAAGCTAGTAGATGTTCTATATCTATCGACTCTTAAGCATGTAGTTATTCTATGTTTACTTGAGTATCTTGAATTTCCTCAGGTTCAATCATCTTCCTATTGTTTTCATTAAGAGAAACTCTTTCTCTAGGAAGATAGCATGTCTTGAGACAAACACATTTTGTTCCAAAGTGTGGTAGAATTGATATCCCCTTGTTTCCTTAGGGTATCCTACAAACAGACATTTGTCAGATTTTGACTCAACTTTATCTAACATTATCCACTTCACGTTAGCTAGACAACCCCATTGTAATACCCCGGTATTACGTATCAGTTAAAGATGTGTATTTTGTGTGAGTGAAAAAAATTTTTTTTTGGATAAAGAGTTTCGAGTAGGGGCACAAGAGATCTTATAATTTATTAAGGATTAATATTTACCTTTGATTATGGAAAATGGAAATAAAAAATAGAAACATACGTATTGAGTTTAAGAAGAATGCTTGGGACTAAAGTGAAAAGAAAAGAAAGTATAGAGTACTCCTGAGAAAACACCAAATAGGAATCTAAAAGGGATATTAGAGTAAATGAAGATGAAATTAAGAGGCCGGTGCCTTAAGGGTGATAGATTAAAGGCTAGAATAGGTTTTGGGGCAACGATAGGGACTAAAGTTAATAAAAAGTAAGTTTTGGTATTTTAATGAAAATGGGATGTGATGAAGTATGTTTTAGTAGAAGTATAATTAGGTGCCCCAATTATGATCAAGCTTTTCTAAATTCCTTGCATGTCTTAATTAAAAGGAATGGTTTCAAGGAGGATCAAAATGAAAAAGAGAATAGTAGGGCCCACACTATACTAACTTAAACACCCTTCATCTATTCTTCCCATTCATTCTCTCTTTTCCTCGCCCTCTCCATTACTCTCCCTCTTCTCTTTCGGCCAGCCACGCCAACCCATCTCCTTCAACCTTCAGCCATATCTTTTGCTAGAGATAGGAAGCTATAGAAGCTTAAGATGAATTGGTAAGCTAATGTTCTCCCCCATCTTCTTCTTCTTCCTTTTCTTTCAAGAAGGAAAACCCTAGGTTAGAAAATTGGGAAATTTTCTTATGATGTTGCTATGGATTAATTGGTGTTGTATGGTTGTTCTAAATTGTTGATAGATGAGAATCCTTGTTATACTGTGGTTGAATCTTTTGGAGAAAGCTTGGGTTGTTGAAAAATGAAATTGATGATGAGTTTCTTGAAATTTTTCCCTCTTGGTTTGTGGCTTCAAATTTTTGAGTTTTGGGGTTGTTTTGAGTGTCTTAACATGCATAAAAACATCCTAGAGGAACCCATGGAGGATTGGGATCAAAAGTGAGAAGTTTGGGCAAGGTTGGAGCCAGTTTCGAGCTCTATCCATGGCTGCCTAGACCTGGGGCGCCCAAGTGCCATGGTTTTGCAGCCAAAGGGGTTTGAAAGGGAAGAGGTGGTGCCCAAGCGCCATGGTTGGCAGCAAAGGGGTTTGAAAGGATAGAGGTGGCACCCAGGCACCTGCCAGCATGGAGGTTTGATGTGATTCTTAAATGGTCATAACTTTTTTGTCTGGACTCTATTTTTGGCAAATCTTATACCGTTGGAAAGATCTTTGAGTCTACTTTCTAATGGTATAAGTTTTATTAGAAAATTATTTATTGTTTAAGAGTTATGAACATATGAGTAATCAAAGGTCATAATTAGTGGTAAGGATTGCCCTATTTTGTGACCTAATGAAATTTTATTCATTTAATTTATTTTTAATTGACTTTGTAAATTTATATTTATAGTTTTTAATTATGTATATTATTTTTTTAATATTTTTAAAGTAGCTGGTTTAATGATAGTTCAATCACGGTCTAACTATTGACCTTTGAACTGGTATCTTTACTAGTTTAATGATCAGTCCAATTTTCAGTATCTTGATTTAAACTAATATTATCCAAAAAATTTTATTAAAATTTTATTAATTTAATTCAAGTCAGATCAGACTATAAAAATGTAAAATTCTCTTAATACTTATTTTTTTCATTCACGAGAATCGAATTTTAGATATTATTTTAGAGCAATGAGTGACAAATTACTTGAATCAATCAGTATTGGGAAATAAATAAATTATATAAATATAATCATTTGGTTCAACATTTATGAATGTCAAATGAATTTAGTGATTGTTTAATTAACCAGTGGAGAGTCATCACATATTTAATATAAGTAAATGAAACAATATCCTAATTTAATTAATCTGAGTGATTTAGGATATGTAATTTATACCCCTTTAAATTATTTATGGTGAAAAATGGTTGATTTCAGTGCTGGAACGTTAAAACCAAACTGATGTTCAAATTTCTGCTACTTGGTAAGTGGCTGAGAATTGAAGGGCTTGTGCCCCAAGGTGCAATGGGTGGCACCGCAGACGCTAGCCTCCTGACAAAAATTGAAGAGTGATTTTAATCCCTTTTTTCTTATGTTGACTCGATCTGTAGATGTTGGGAGGTAATTTATTGGTTCGGGACTTGGCTAGGCATTCTTTAGAGGTCGAAAGTGCTCCATGCCCAAGTGAGGGAGCTTCTACTCTACCTTTTTTGTTTCCTTTCTAGTCTTTATTATAAATATGTCATGCTTACACCTTCAAGTGATGAGACTAGTATGAATATTATGAATGCTTTGTGGCTTTGGGTAGATGTTCCAAGAAACAAATACATACATGCATAGAAATGTTCTATTTTTGCCTGTATGAGTGATTTCTTATGGTAGCAGATCATGTGTGAATTTGTACTATTGGATGGTATACTTTAGGTTAGCATATTGCGTTGTGACATGCAAGTGTGCTGGATGACTATATATATATATATATATATATTTCCTTTGTTTAAAACCTGACTTGTGTGAGTTTGAGATAATGGGAAAAAGAATTACATAGCCTCCTCAATATCACTAAGGATGACCACAGTTGCGAGAGTTGGTGTAATATGGAAGAGTCCTGTTATGATTAGGGGAACAATGTGTGACGATACTGAGTCTTGAATAAGTATGATGTGATGGGTTATTTAATGTGGATGAATAGCTCTTTGCCATATTGAATTTATTATTCTATTCCCAATATGTGAGATGCAATTCCTTGTGTATCAAAGGTAGCTACCGATGAGGAAGGCTAACCATGGATAAATTAGTGATAGCTCGAAGAGTATGTGACTCTATTGCACTATGACTAACCAAATGGTACAAAAGTCTAGATGGCCTACAAATATGTTTAGGTTAGTGTATAGTTAAATGGATAGTATTGTATTATGCTAGTGTGATAGAATTATTGTAACTCTATTTTTTTGAAAGGTTTGAATTCATGAAGCATCAGAGGTTATTTCTCTTGGTTGATATGTTCTGGAATAATTATATATTATTTTAGCATTTAGGAAAGAGATATTGGAATTATTTGTTTAATACATTGAATAATTGTAGATGGTTTGAAATAAATTCCTTTATGTGATTTCACAAATTTACTTAATATGTTGTCCTGGAATGGCGGACATATCTATTTAAATTTCAATTGCCCTAGAACGATGGACATATCTATTTAAATTTCAATTGTCCTAGAACGGTGGACATATCTTATTTAAATTTCAATTGTCTTAGAACGGTGGACATATCTTATTTAAATTTCAATTGTACTGGAACGGTGGACATACCTATTTAAATTTCAATTGTCTTGGAATGGTGGACATATCTGATTTAAATTTCAATTGTCTTGGAACAGTGGGAATACTTATTTAAATTTCAATTGTCCTGGAACAATGGACATATCTTACTTAAATTTCAATTGTCCTGGAATGGTGGGCATATTGTAAATTTGGATTTATGCTAAATTAAATGGCTATTTGTTTCATGTGTGCTTTATGTAGAGACTTTGGTTCATTTTATTTAAATATGGTAATTATGGCAAAATTCTCCAAACTTAAAAAATTGTTTGATGTTATGTGTTTAAATTGTGTGATTGGGGCATGTAATAATATGGATTATATATTTCCTTTATAAAGCATGATTTGATGATGGTTTTGTGCATATAGTAGGGTTTTACGCAGGATAAGACTTGGGCCTAGTGTTAGTGGATGGGATATTATTTCGTGTCCCATCCTTGTGAGTAGCACACTGTGGTAACCTGTTCAATTTAATTGTTCTCTTACAGAGTTTTTCATACTCACCCTTTCTTTGTGCCCTTGCAAGTTCTTCTTTTGCAAAACTCCATATGAGGAGTAATAGAGCTTCCATGTCTTCAACCTCTTTCCAGATTCGGGTTGATGTTGATGTCGAGTATGTTTGGGTTCCTTGAGATGCTCTGTAGTGAATAGGACTCTTAGGATTTATGTGAATTCAGTGATGGAAAGATTTATTCTATTATTTTCTTTTATGTTGTCCGTGCATTGTACATGAATTTAGGCTTGCTATGGTAGTATAGACCCCACCGTCGTGCTAGTCATGCCTTTAAAACTGGGGCATGACACCCATATCTTCAAGTAAAATAAAATGGGTTTCTTGTTATACAATTTTTCGAATGGAGTAACATCAACTACCTTGGTTGGGACTTTGTTCAGCATGTGAACAACGGCCTCGAGTGCATAGCCCCAAAAGGATTTAGAGAGCTCTGCATGACTCATCATGGACCTAACCATGTCAAACAAGGTTCAGTTTCTCCTTTTAGCCACACCATTATGTTGTGGCTTGTAAGGTGGAGTCCATTGGGACAATATCCCATTGTCCCTAAGATACTCCTCAAACTCTTGGTTTAAGTATTCACCACTTTGATAAGATCTTAGTGTCTAAAAACTTTTATCAAGTTGTTTCTTTACTTCATTTATGAATTCTTTAAACTTCTTAAAGGTGTCATATTTGTATCTCATTAGATACATATACCTATATCTAGAATAGTCATCGATAAAGGTAATGAGGTAGACATAACCACTCCTAGCATGCATTGACATTGGTCCACATACATCAGTATGTATTAGACCTAATAAATTAGTTGCATGTTTGCCCTTTCCACTAAAAGGTTATTTAGTCATCTTGCCCTTTAAGCAAGAGATGCATGTGTCATATGATTCATAATCAAATGACCTTAAGTTACCTTCTTTGTATACCTTACTCACACATTTCTCACTTATATGACCTAGAGGACAATGCCATAAATATGAGGTTAATTGATTATCTTGTTTTAGGCATTTAGGATTACCCTTTTCGATGTTGAGAATCGAGTTAGATGTATCTAATACACAAATCCCATTGCATAATGTTCCAATGCCATAAAGAATACCATCTAACATTATGTGACAATAGTTGTTACAAAATGTTAAATGAAAACCCTTTTATTTAAACTTGAAATTAAAACAATGTTTTTAATCAGGGATGGAATGAAATAACAGTTGTTTAATTCTAAAATTAAACTACTAGGTAAAGGTAATACATAAGTTCCTACAGCTAATGCAGCAACTCTTGCTCCATTTCTGACTCAACCTCTCTCTGGTCAATTGTTTATTATTCTTTAAGCCTTGCATATCGATACATAAGTGTGAGCCACAATCGATATCTAATACCCAAGTTTTACTAGAAATAATATTTATCTTAATAATTAAAATACCTGAAGTAGTTTCAGCATCAGATGCCTTTTTCTTATTCGGGGACTCCAAATAGGTCTTGTAGTTTCTCTTCCAATGGCCCTCTTTGCCACAATGGAAGCAAGTCCCTTTGGGTGCAGCTTTCTCTACCTTCTTGGCCTGCTTTTTCTTGATACCTCACTTGGCTTTAATAGGTTTCTTCTTCTTGGAACCTTTCCCTTTAATCTAAGAAGAATCCACCAACATCACAACCTTCTTATCTTTCTTGATAGAAGGTTCAATTACCTTGAGTAGGTTGATCAACTTTGGTATAGTCGATGAGATCTGATTCATCTGATAGTTCATTATGAATGTTGCGTAATTATCAGGTAAACTTTGGAGTCAATACTTAATTCATGATCCATCGTGAAACCTAATGCTGTTAACTTCTCAGGGTATCTATTCATCTTAAGTGCGGGTTGCACCACAGATGCCCTTCATGCATCTTGGAACAAAAAAGCGAATATTGAACATCGAACTTTTCGGTTCTCACTTGCTCATCAAATAGTTCCTTCAGATGATAGATCATGGTGCTTACGTCTATGGCCTCGTGTTGCTTCTGAAGCTCAAGTGTCATAGAGGTCAACATGATACATATTGCTAGCTATCATCACCCATGCACTTCTTATAGGCCAACACATGGTCTTCATCAATGTAATCAGTAGGGGGTTCAGGGAGTGCCTCAACAAGAACATAAGCTATGCGTTCAACCTTTAGAACGATTCTCAAGTTTCTTTGTCAGTCCAAGAAATTTGCCCCAGTCAATATATTTGACTCAGGAATAGATCTTAAATTCATGGTGGATGTTATGATTCTATTAACCTATATGTAAAAAAAAATATGAGCATGTTAAAGTACGTACATAAATCATGATATGTGGTTTTAATATATAACACATTATTACTCCCACTATTTTATTACAAATCCAAAAGCCCCCACTTTGGATCCGAGAGAACCCATTGGAAGTTCTCCTAATGCGCTCGACGTCCAAAACTCACCTTGAATAACCTTGGAGGGAGTCCAACAAGCCATCTTGGATCAATTGGTAGGTATCTCATACCAATTGCATCATGTATGCAACCATCGAGTAGTGCTATCAACTGTTGATGTATGCACTAATCATTGGGCTTGTCAATTTTTGACTCATATACGTCATATGTATATAGTCCAACTTAGTCTTTGTCTACACTGACCTTGGAGAGAGTCCAACAAATCAATGTTTCTAGTTTAAGCCGACCCATTAATCAAAAGATTATATCTCAATGGTTTGAACATGTTCAACTTAAAGCCAGTCTTGAAGAGAGTCCAACAATCCAAGCTTTAAGAAAATCTCTGGTTCGCCCCATATTAATGGAAAACTTTAACTTTAATATTATTTGAGGGTTTTCTTAACTAATCTCATTAGATTTTAAATTAGACATGCATTATATATGTGATCACATTATGCATATATAGATAGTAAATTATATGGCATGGTTATGGACTTTTCTATAGTCAACTCTTTGAGACAAAAGAGTTGACTAGGTCAAACCTAGGTATTTGCATAATTTTACATTAAAGACAAAAATTCTATTTCTACTCTTTATATGGCCTCGGCTCCATCTCCACAGTTTTTTTCTTGTGTCTCGTTCCTATACTAACCTTATGTAATCTAATTACATTGTTTAAGGAGAAACCTCAAGTTACATTTGTGGGGAGTTAGGTGAGAAGAAAAGTACAACAGAGAAATAGAGAGAGGCAGGGTACATAGACCCTATTTACCAAAACCATAATTTAAAAAACATGTATGAAGAATTCATATTTCTTAAAAGTCCAAAACCAGCCATCATGCCATACATACATCCTATCATGCATTGTCTATTAAAATAAATGTATAATGAAAGTTAGCACTTAATGTCTATGTGGCATTAGAATAATTTCATCACCTGAATTATTTCGACTATTATTTTAATCTCAATTAAGATTGCTTGTTTCCTTGTTTAGAATTAAATGCCCTTTAATTTTAGTTTCCTAATTTAATTAGGAAAAATAAATAAATCTCAATTCAATTCCAAATTGATTTGTTTCCTTATTTAAATTAGTAAAGTAATAAAGGTTCTAGTTAATTTTTATTTTAAGTTTCCTAATTTAAAATAATCAATTTATTTATTTATTTCCTAAATCATATTAAGAAATCAATCAAGATACAATCTAATCAATTAATTAAATTATTTCCTAAATCATATTAGGAAATCAATCAAGATATAATCTAATCAATTAATTAAACTATTTCCTAAATCAATCAAGATATAATCTAATTAATTAATTAAATTATTTCCTAAATCATATTAGGAAACTAATCTTGATCAAACCAATCAATTTATTTGACTATCAAATTAATTGATTTTATATAGATTAAGAATCATGTTTAATTTATTTCCTAATCAAATTAGGAAAATAATCATATTTTGAATCAATTAATCTAATTACCTTATTTCCTAAATTATATTAGGAAACTAATCGAGATCTAAATCAAACAAAATTGATTTATCCTAAATTACATTCAATTTTTTTTTGAATTATTGTTTTCATGCCAAACATCTTCTTGAGAGAGAAAATTTGGGTTTATCATCTCATGCTCTTTCATACAAAAATTTAAAGAAAAAGAAACAAGCATCATGACATATTCATGTTTTAAAAACACAAAACCTAAACATGCTGATTTCTATTATACTCATACATTCTTCGTTTTAATGTAATTGGAACTATAGGTAGCCTTTGAAACCCATTCACCGAAAGTGTCAACCTATATTACCATTATATTAACCATGAAAAACAAGACGAAGAGAAATACCTCTTGTAGCACAGTAACTTTTTCGAGTCAAAGCAAGTATCCAAAGTAGAATACGTCTAATAGTAATCCATGCAAAATTGCACAAAAGAAAAACCTCTTAAGATAACGGGGTTTCTTCTCGTTCTTATGTTAGCAAGCACGAAGAAGCTATGGAGAAAACCCCCTTAGCTGAAGGAGAAGAGAACAAGAGAGTTTCTAAAACAAATACTCAACAATTAAGAGAGAGTAGTGGTTGACATATGGCTCTCACTATCATATTTAAAGTGACAGGTGTAGCTACAAACCCTAAAGCCCTAATTCCCTTATTAGACGCCGATCCCTTATTCAGCTTCTTAAAGTGACATCTTAAGAAGCCCAATCTCTTTGAAAAAGTGATGTCTAAGAGGTTCTTGTTTTTGGGCTTTTCCTTGTTTGGGTAGGAATAGGAACATATTCATATTCCTTTTATTCTCTTATCTCCTTTTAATTAATTCTCCAATTTAGGATCAAATCCTCAAACCCGTTTTACATTCCTAGTGAATTTCTATGCATGTGACCCATTAGGTTTCTGGCTATGTTGGTCATTCACAATCAACATTTGATTGTAAATAGATCATGAGCGGTATCTAGCAACACATCATGACCCCTAATTGACCAAAAAGTTAGTTATTTGACTCTAAACCTTTCTGCAGCTAAAGCGTGTTTATACAATGTGTCCTTTGACCATCTTATGCCTACTTGGTTCAGAGTATGGCCTATATGTCAACTCCCACTAAACTTGATTATATCACGTCTAACCCAAATAGTTAGTTCCTTCTCCTATGGGATCAATCACTGTAAACTATGTCACTGATGACCATCTTCATGACAAGTCTGCTTTGGCCAAAGACTTCTTAGCAATTATTACGACAAGTGGCCATGGGTATACTTCCTTATATCAGGAGTGGTGAATCATTTGTTGACTACTCAAATATCTTCGAATACTTCACACTGTGCCCAATCACCACCCTAAGAGTGACCCATGGTGGGTAACAAGGAATAAAGTCAAAACACAGGATCCTTATCCAAGATAACTTGAGTTCCTCAAGTCCAAGGATACTTGCACTATTAGCTGCTATGAGACCTATCACTAATATTTGAATAGGTATCCATGTGATGTCTTATGCAGGTCACTTAATGTACTTGTTACCATTAACAAGCATTCACATGTTCACTCAAAACATCTCATGCTTACAGCTTATGAGGACAGCTACTTGATTAAATCAAGAAGCATAACATGTGTTAGTTTATCTGGATCATTGATGTCCAGTCTCAAGTAATCTTACGACTAGGGATAATTTAGATACATACATAATTGCACTTGATAGGAATCTCACATTTTGATCATCATCATAATTTCCTTCATACTATGTTTTGTGTCATGGATTGCATTATTTGTTTTAGGATCTAATCTTGAGTTTATGAATATGAATATAAATAATGAAGAAAACCTCTTTGGATTAATAACTGAGTTTGTACATCTAATGCTAAAAGTGACTGCCTTTAGAGTAGCTTTCTAACAAGCCCAACAATACTTAGAAGAAATACCCTACCTCATACTCAAATGCTACCTTTAACCAATATTATTTATAGCTTCACTTTTAATCCAAAAAGTGAATCACACTCATATGCTCACTTTACTGTGACTTGAGGATTACATTTTAGTCTTACTAAATTTCCCAGAAATTTTTATGTTTTCTTTAAATTTCTAGGTATTTCATGTAACATTCAGTATCATGACTACTTTTTCATGATTTAATAACTTCTCCAGTGGTTAATTTCACATATACCCCAATTCTCCTTGCAATTCATATATTGTTCCTTAAGTCCTAGTGCATTTACAAATCCCTAGGATGACTCCTAGATAGGAGGGTTCATCCTCTTATGAATTTCCTTCTCATCATCCTATACTAATTTATAAGGATTCACCTCCAGAAGAGTCTTTGAAACACATTTGAAGGCCTTAAAATTCTTCAAATAAACAATCATACACTTCTAGTTTAAAGAATACCTCACGAACAACTTAAAGGAAAATGACACCAAGAAATTGACACAGACAACACCTACAGGGCCTTTAGTAGATTCTTGCTCTATAGTCATGCCACGATTCATGACAATAGGGAGAGGGCCCACCATGGTGATCTTGCTCTGTGATCCATAGGAGACCTAAAACTTATGCTTCGATACCATTTTTTCATGTTTCGCCTAGGACACGTGACTGGCATGAGAGTGAGTCTAGCCTCATCTCTTTACCTAATCCATTTTGTCGAACCGTCATGTATAATACTTCAAAATAAACAAATAATATAAGTTTCATCTAATAATTACCCATAAATAGCTAGATACAATAATTACACCACCATGTATATTTTTATATACATTTCATTATGACAAATAAATTAAATAAATAAATAAAATATTTAAAAGTAAATCTTTAATACAATTAATTTACTTCTATACATTATCTCTCAAGTATAAAACGACAAAAATCTCGATCCTATGCTACCTAGATGATCACAAAGCAACTCTGGAGTATTAAAATAAAAGATACAAGGATACAATTAAATCATCTCCTGAATCAAGTGGGGTCTTACAAAATAGCTTCTTCACTCCTTATGCAAAAATTCTCCATTAGACGCCTGTTCTAAGAAAAAATAAATAATATGAATGAGTCATAGACTCAGTGAGCAAGATAGTAAGTTAAAAAAAATTTTCTCACCGATCCTTTTTATCATACGCATGTAATTAATAAATAAAAATAAAAGAGATTTCAATAAAGTACATAACATACCTATACATCCTATTGTTTCTTTCAGTATGCATCAATACCCATCCATATCATCATATAAAACATCACTGGGTAGGTGACAACACTATATAGATATAGATATTTACACACACATACATACATGTAATCATGCTCAACTATAACCAAGATAGTTGTAACCTCAGAGGTATCACATTCCAATCAAACTTTCACAATTCGTGGAAGTCAAGTTGGATCATTCACACTCAAAACAAAGACACACAATAGTTAAATAGATATATTAATCATATAGTTTCCTATACCAATAGGGTAGTCAAGGGTACCACTGGATCATTGCCCACAGCCCTCGCCACATCTACCATTATCACCCTTCTGACTTCATGTAGATTTCCCATGGGGTGCACCACCATTTTTTTATTTCTTTCACAATCACAAGCACAAGCACATACATGAGTCAAATCTTATATCATAAAACATATACTCATACACAACATGCTTCAACGTCCATAAATGAATAAATACAACAATTATGATATATCACACATCAACTCGATTCACAAAATATTCATTTAGTTTATGCTCTTATCATAATATCATTCAATTTATATCATGGTATACATAAAGGTAGTTGTATGTGACTCTTAAGATCAAGAATATAATGAACTTTTCATGCTTCCAAATCATAAATAGAAAGATGGATCTAAAACTAGCATGAACAATATAGCTAAAAATTTGAGAGTCAAAATGTAACTCAACAACTACTCATGAACTTAAAGTTCATATCATAGCAATCTATTATATAATGATATTCATAAACTTTCATGTGAAGCAAAATGAATAGGAAGACTTAACAATAAGTGATTTTAGCAAGATAACCTTTCCTTCACAAATAGCTATTCACATTGTTTTTCACTAAAAATCTCCAAACTTAGTCTAGTGGAGTTGTGTTACAAAAGTATTGCAACAAGTAACATGGTAAGAGATCTTTTATTGGTTTGTCAGAATAACTCCAAACTCAAACTACCAAGTAGCACTTGCATCACTAAGTCCAATTTATACTCATTAATTTCTTTATAGGACAACATTCAAGATAAACAGCATCAAAAACAAGCATATTTTTTACTAGATTTCTAGATAATTCAACACTTTAGATAAACTCTTTCATAGGCAAATACAATTGCCAAAACTGTTCTTATGAACATATATTGTTATAAATACTATCAAGCTACTATGAAAGAACTCATTTCATAGAAATCTAATTTAGCATGACATCAAGCTGACAAATTACAAATATAGAAATCATAATATTCATAAAATAATTTAAATGACTAATTTAAATAAAATAAATTATTTTTCTTATTTGATACATTCATGTGAAATTAAATTCCAATTTCGTCCCTTCTATATAGTCCATATTTTCAGTTAAAATTGGATTTTATCTTAAATTTGATTTTCCTAGTAAGACTATTATGTTTATTCACTTAGGTTCTTGGTCCATATTTTCCTTTTGTCTTTTGCATGATTTAAGGTCATATTTAGCTTCATCTAGGTCCCTAGTCCTAGAATATATTTTGTTCTAAAATAAAATCAACCCCAATAAACTTTTCAATTTTGGCGCTTTTGTCCGTATCATGCATGTTACATACTTTTCTCTTGATTGTGATTTTCCAAATCTACCCAAAATTTCATGTTAGATGTTTTTAGAACATATTTTATCATTTCCAACCCAAAACAAGGCAAAACATGAATTAAAATGAAGTTTTTTCAAATTCTTTTACCTTTCATAACTATTCACGTTGTCTTTGCTCTGTTCTTCATTCTTTTGCTAGTTTTTCCTGCACTTAGCCTCATGCTTTCATTTCTAACATATATTTAGATATATTGGATCAATCCCTAACAAAAACTAGATGAAAGAACTAGTAACTTAGAAGAAAAAGATCAGATTACCTTAAGTTGTTCACTGCTCTGTTTTCACAGTTTCCAGCTCTTTCTCTTGGTTTCAAGCTTCTTGCAGCAAGCCCTCCTTAAATGCCTAGTCTAGAACTTTAGTCTGATGAATTACTACATATAAGCCCAAAAATCTAAGTTTCTACACACTGGGTTTACTCAAGATCTTTCTCTCTGATTTCTGCAGAAAATGAAGGTGGCTCACGATCTATACTAAAAACTCAGGGAACTCGCTGGTTTTTGCTTCCTTTGGGTTTTCTCTTGTAGATGAAGAAGAAAGACGGTTTTGGGAAGGAGAAGATCACTCTTTCTCAGATTTACTGCAGAAAACAAACTTTCTTTCTATCTTTCAGTTTGCTATCATTTAAATCCAAGAAGGTTTCCTAATTAATGCTAGTAGAATATAGTGTTCAAGTTCTCTTCTTTTTCACTTGGATCACTGTTAGAAAATAGAATTAAAGAAAGGGAGCTCCTAGAGATGACAATGGGAAGCTTCACGAAAAGTCTAGTGAGAATAAGAGAATGAGTTTTATCTTTTTTCCTAGTGAACTCCTACCACCGCCAAGACAATATGGGTTCCCCGTACTTGGTTCTTATTTTTGCCTACACAATTTCTTTTGCTTAAATATAAAAAAAAATTCCTCTTCATTCTTTTACTTTTCAATTAACTCCCTACCTTACTTGATAATATCTCACTCATATCTCTTAATATTATTTTTTTGATTCTTTTCTCAAATCACTCTCAAGGTTCAAAATTATTTTTATTTCTCCCTTGTCATACTTTTCCAAATAAATTCAAGAACTCCACTTTGTCTAACTATTTCAAACAAGTCCCAAAAATTATTATCATTATTTACAGTTAAGTCACTTATTAAAGATTTACTTGAAAATTTCTCACAACAAAATTTAGAGATTCCAATATTTTTATGGTTTCACTAAATTTCATTTATAAACATATAATAAGATTAATATATTCATCGAGTGAATTAAAATTCACTAGTATTATAGTTATACCTTCATCCATGACACACATTAACGACATAGTTCATAGTCAACAATCACACAAAGGTATACTTGTTCAAATTGTAAGCATGTGAGATGTAATAGCCATGTTTTTGAAATGCTCGAAATGGCATTGTACACCCTATTGAGTTTTTGCGGGGGAGATTTTTCTATTGTTATGAAGAGGGTGCAATACAAGTGGACCTACTTTCTTCCATTTTGTTTGATATGTTCACATCCCCTTGAATGAAATTGTGAATATAGGTAGGTATAAACCTCTTAAAATGAATGAATATAACTTAATGGGAAATTTTGTGTAATTTATACTCTATGAGTAATTGTGCATGTGAATGAGGACTTCTAGTTTAATTAAATTTCTTGAAATATGAACAGTATTATCATGTGATGGGAATTTACATGTGGGCTACTCTGTATAGAAAAACTTGGAATTTCATGTACATTATATGACCTAAGTGTCATATTGGATCACTTTGCAATAAGGACCATGATGCATTTTAGTATAAGGCTCTTGTGTAGGGACTTAAGTGTAAACATGCATGACTAATGATGAGAAATATGGACCTTGTGTGTAATTTTTATGTGTGTAAGTTATCATGGTGTATTTGATTATACTTAAGTGGTGGGGAAGGAAATGTGATGGAGGATTTTATTTTAACCTAAGTGTGGGAGTAAGAAATGAGGGATACAAAGGGAATTTTGGAAATTGTTTTAAAAAGGAGAGAGGAACCATAAGAAGCCTCCCCTAGCCATAGTCTCTCATTAACTCTTTCTCTTGTGAAAAAGAAAAGAAATGTGAGTTTCCCTCGTCTCCCACTCTTTCATCTATTTCGAAGCTTCCTCCTCATTTCTTGGCTTTAGACTAAAGGATATTTGCAGGTAGCTTATTTTCTTCTTGAAAGCACTGGCTTGAGGTAAGTAATTTAGGAAAAACCTTCCTCTCCTTCTCATTTTCTTGTTGTTGGAAACCCTAAGTGAGAATATTGTAAATTTTGATGTCTTGGACTGATTTGTGCTTCCAAAACTCTTCCATGATGATATAAATGTGTTTTACTACATTGATGAATGTTTTAGGGGTGGTTGGGATGTATTTATAGATGAGAAATAGTGAGAAAGTATAGTTTTCTATCATAAATGTCTTTCTATGAAAAATGAAAATGGATGATAATTGGTGAAACCCAAGCTCATTTTCGAAAATAGGGGAAGATTGGGTTCAATTTTTATAGCCTAATAACACTAAATTGGGTCTTCTATCATTCCATGGAAGTTTAGAGATGCAAACAAGAGTCTTGGGCATGAAAGGAGTAGATTTTCCTCCTACAGTCGTGGACACTATAGCAGTGAGCCATAAAAAGCACAACTCCAGTGGCAAAAACTACAGTTTTCATTTTTGTTTATGTTCTCTAGCCTCTGGCACAGTAGTGGTAGAGATTATGCTTTCCCTTGGCTTTTAAACCCCTTTTTGCATCCTAAATTGATAGGGATTAATCCTAAAGCATTATGGCAACCATCATCAAGATTGGTGATCTGAAACCCGTAAGTGAGGGACTAACTCTACCATCATCTTATCATGCATAAAGTAGTTCATGTTATCACGTTTGGGATTATAAAATATTTTGTGTATGATTAAATTGATTTGTGAGTATCATCTTTATGCATTTCCAAGAAGTGATACATGCTTACATAATTATGGAAATTCACAAATCATGAGTGGATCATAATGGAACAATGTTATGTGTTGGAATTGTTCATCAAATCATATTTGTACTACTGAGGGGATTCTTAGAATGTGTTTTCTTGGAGTGAAAATCACTCCGAATTATTTGAGTAAGTTGGAGCTATGTTATGCACTCATTTTCTACTAGAATATGAAATGTATCTGAGTGATGTATAAAGAAAGTTGTGGGGCTTTCCTGTGTGGGTGGGTGATCCCAATTGTTGGAAATGTTTATGTAATGTTATAATCATTCTATGTTGTGATTGTGATGCACTTTACACTAGATAAGGTGTTGTTTGGAAATGGGTTTGTTTGATAAATATCATGATGTATATATATAATATCTATAGGTGTCTGGTACTGTTTGTGAATTGAAATTCTCTATTATATGGAATTTACTTCTTGTTTATGGTTGTTGTTGCTAAACATCATATTTTATGTGATAAGCATAACTATTTTTCTTGATAAGGATGGGTTAATGGTAGTACGAGGAGTCGTGTAGCCCTCTCACATTGTGACTAACGATGTTATCAGAAGCCAGTATGGCCCTCTACTATGGATAATGAGAATGGAAGTGAGGAACCGATGGAGCCCTTTTAAGAGTCATAGGGATCACTTGATGATATTGATGGGAACATGGTGAGAAGCCTGTGTGGCCCTTTTAGCAATGAATAATGATTATGGAATGAAATCCTCTGGGTGTAATGACGTGGACGTCCTTGTGACAAAATTGTACGCTAAAAATGTATAGGTATGAATGTGTTTTTATATATGGAAATGGTATTGCTTTATTATCTTAAATCGTATAGGGTGTGTTCTGAGTTATGTATGGTGTTGGTTATGGTGAATGATAGGACCTTCCAAGGCCTTATCCCTTTGAGCAGTACACCATTTGTTTTCTTTTATCCTGTTGGTTAATTTAACTTTCACTGAGTATTTTATACTCACTCTCTCTTTGTATACCCTTGTAAGACTTCATGCATCTATGAATCTCTATATAAAGAGTAGCGCAACCTCTGAGCCTTCAACCCTTTCGATCTCAGGTTGTAGGTTTGTCATGAGAAACAGTGGGTTGAGTCGCTCAGTAGTTAGATAGAACACCTAGAGATCTTGATCTTGGTAGTAAAAGGATTTCGAATGTGTTGTATATTTTAAATTATTGTGCATATATATTAATTACTTTTGGGAATGAATAATAATGACATAGGAAAGATGTTTCTCCTAAACGATGTGGTCGCCTAAATAAAGTTCTCATTTCATACTGAAAATTAAATGGTATTATATCTTTTCTGTGAGCTGGTTATATGTTGTTAGGCTTATGGCGGTGGGTGGAGTCCACCAATGTACCTGTCATGTTCCTGAATTTGGGTTGTGACATGAGATTTCATGTACATTCATCATAATGTCACCATATCATGTATTTTCTAAGAAAAGTCCTACAAAGAAAACAAACAAGGTAAGGCTAAGTTCCCTCACCTGGATTCCAACACTAATTTTTACCATATTTTCATGTGTTACTTGGAGGAAGAAGGTCTGTAAAATGGTTTGGGATCAATCCCAACAACTAAAATAAAAAAAGGTTGCAAGAAAAATTCAAAACCATAAAACAAAAAAATACTCGCTATTATTTTTTACCTTTGGTCACTCTTTTATTCACATCTTCTAATTGATAAGGACTTTTCAAAAAAAATTTATCCCATTTGAAACTAGAGTCAAAGAGCTTTCCACTGATATATAATTTGCTAAAAACATAGTTGAATTGAGAAAGTTACAACTGATTTACAATGCTAGTACTTACCTTGAACCTTGGAGTTCTTGACATTAGGGAAAGTTGCTGGTGACTGGAATCCCATTGAAGAAAACAAAGGGGTAAGGGTCTTGAAACCCTATAGGGTGATGTTAGGGATGATTTGGTGGCTAGGGTTTCGAGACTTCTTGAGATGGCATGTATAGGTGATCTAGGATTTCTCTTCCTAGAGTGGTGGCCCTGTCATAACCTGTTACCTGGGCCTATTGCTGGCATAGTAATGACACTTCTTTCTCGATGGCGTGTATAGGTGATCTAGGATTTCTCTTCCTAAAGTGGTGTCCATGTCATAACCTATTACCTGGGCCTATTGCTGGCATAGTAATGACACTTCTTGTTACTATAAGCCTAACTTATCCCTGAAATACATTATGATTCTCATCGTAGTTATGTAAAATTTTAAAACAAATTAAACATCTATTATCTAAATTAACGTTAACTAAATAAAATTAAGGGTTTCTGACATCACCTTATATGCAAAATCCTTCTTTCAAAACATTAAATTTTTCAAATGAAATAAATATCATTTTAAAATAAATAAGTCTTAATAGAAAGTCTCTTTCAAAATGAAACATTTTCATAAAAAATCCATTTTCAAAATAAATTCAACATCAATTCCCTTTTTCAAAAATATCTGAAATAAAACAGAAGAAAAAATTACACAACAAATCGTCCCAAAATCCCCCCAAGTGGTCTAGGTAGCTACAGAGCAAACCTATGACTCAAGATCAATTAGACCATTAAACCTACTCGAAAGCAAGAAGGTCCTCCGTAAACCCCACTGCTCCTTAAGCAGGTGTTCCTCATCAGTAACCATATCTATAAGGAAGAAGATAGAGGGTATGAGTTACAAATAACTCAATGAATGTCATAGCCAATTAATAATATGGTCCAAATGCAAAGATCAATCACATTAAATATGCCTGAAGGCTATGAAACCATCCAATATAATAATCAAGAATACATATTAGAAAAACTGCACCCCATGCATCACACATAATAATCATAGATCAGGGTATGGTATTCATCACAAGGTGGAGCCACCCCAGGAGCATTCATTCAACCTCTGGACTTACTCAATGCCTATGTGACACCCTATCCATCTGTCACATCTCACCTAGGACACATGACAGGCACGAGAGTGAGCCTAACCTCACCTCAGAACCTAGCTTATCTTAACAATACTATATGCTTAAATTTCAAAATAGATAAATCAAAAAAGACTTCACTTAAGGAAAAAAAAAACCTCTTCTATTTATTCATGAATATATTTTATACAATTCTTCATAACAAACCAATTCAATAAAACCAAATCTTTAATACAGTAAGTCATTCGTGAACATCATTCCTCAACTTACAATAATAGAAATTCAAATCCTAGGTTACATATACGATCATGGAGCGACTCTAGAGTAGCAAAACAAAAGATACAAGAATAAGAATTCAAAATCACCCCAGATTCAAATGGGGTTTTGAGCTAAAAGGAATCCATGACTCCTTGCATGAAGATTTCCTTCAATTTCCAACTCTAAAAAATGTTAATAAGAGGGCATGAGCAAACCTCTTATCTAGTGAAGGGACAATACTACACTACGACAAAAAAAAAGTTATCATGCATCAAAATGATAACATGCATCAATCATACATAAACCAACTATAACACGTTATAATATCATCCAGAATAGTTTTCAACATCATTCAAATAGAATAATCACATTTCAATATAGAATTGTTCAAAACAATTCACAACAATTACACAAAGTTTCTCATATCAACTAGGTCGTCCAGGATACCTCTGGATCATTGCACGTGACCCCACCGTATCCACCCTTGTAGAGTTTCCCATGGGAGAAAGAGCACGGCCATGACTTTCTTTTTCTTTTCAAACACAAATATAATCACAATTCAATATCTCGTATCATAATACAACTATCATTCCACAAATTACATCAACCATCCATAAATGAATAAGCTCAACAATCAAGATAAATCATAATATGCCACATCTTAACTCAGTCACATAATTCACAACTTAATTATGATATGATCTAATCACTTATAGTACATCATATATATATATATGAGTTCATGAAAATCCATAGTTATCATTACATTGTAGTAAACTTAACATTTAGAAAAGCCACACTATCTTACTTCAATCACTAAATTATAATGCATAAGTGTATGTATATGTGTATATATATTTAGCCAAACCAAGTATTCCTAACAAGCGAATTTCCTAGTGGGCATGTATGTGTATATAGATATGTGTGTATGTGTGTATGTGTATGTGTAGGTACATACACGTCTTGAATAAATAGTTACAGATATCTGTTTATATACATATATATAAATGTACACATGTACCTTCTTAAATCTTAAATAACAAACTTCGAGTGTTTTCATGTATACATTATATATAAATATATATATATATATATATATATATATATTTCTACTTTCACATTTCCTAAGGATAGTAGAATGTATATGTACATACACACTTTCTAAGTTCCTTGGTGAATCAATTTAATAAATAAATTTATACACATATACACACATTTAGGATTATATTCTTCAAGCTTCCATTCATGAGAAAATGAGAAACATAATCGTATATACATTACCTTACAAGTTTCACATTTGGTCACATCTTACCTTTTCATTCAAGCACAATAGCAACAATAATTTAGCATACAATAACATATTTGGATCATCAGCCTTTTCAATTTCGATATACTACATGATTTCATTATGATGCAAATAATCACTATAGAAAGATAATAGTCATAGGAAGTATCAACCCACTCACCTTAATTTCGAGCTAAGTATACTCTCCAAACCAGAGAAAGATGCCAAAGATCTTATAGGAAGCCTAGAAAATAAGCCAAGAAAGAAACAACACCATTTAAAACTTAAGTCACCAAGCATTCAACATTGTTATGTTTTTCTGCTAAATTTGGAACTTAATTTTACAAAATTTTGGGTATCAATCCATAGCTCCAAAATTCATGATCCTTGATATATATCTTTATTCATGCGTTAATATGCTAGGATAAAATTTTCAGCCCAAAAATCCACCATTTGGCCCCTTAAATGGTCACTTTTGGACCCATACATCAGAACTGCTTACTTTTGCTATAGGTTCTATGTTTTTGTTTGACAGACCATCCTAACCATATCCAAATGCAATGAATTTTTTTTAGATCATTATTTTCTTGTCTTAGCTAAATTCCCTAAAAATTTAATATCAAAATGAGACCTTTAGTTATCAAATCCTAACTAATTTCCAAAACTGTCCAAACTTGCCCTCCATTGAAGTATTGTTCCCATGCTTATTTGACCAAGCAAACCAATTTCAATGAGCTTGAAACTTTCCAAATCAGATTATCTTTCATGATTTTAGAAATTGATTTGGTCATCCAAAAACTCATAAAACTAGAAACATTCAAAACTGTCATATTTTCCTTTCATGGCCCATTAGTGAGTAATTTAAGTAGTGTTTTAGTCCCAATTGGAACCCATCAAACCACACAATCATTGATAATTGTATAGAAAAAATAATCATGTAGAGAATTTCATTATTTAGTTATCTAACCCAAGAGTTTGTAAAACAACTTTCCAAATTTAATTAACTATGGCCTACAAATACTTAGTGCAAAATTTTTTGTTGTCTTCTTCAACCAGTACAGCAAAAAAGACCATTCTTAAACTCATCATTATGATCTTAACTCCTCTATTTTTAAGGCTTAGACTTCCAACCAAAACTCACCCAAATAACGACAAACACATGGAAGCTCAGAAAAGGGATTAAATCAGAAAAATTGATCAAGTTTTCTCTTACCCGACATTGTCTCTATTTCGTTCTCTTCCCTTATCTTGTTGTTCTAGTTTCTCCATTATTAGCTTCGTTTCATTTCAACCCTTCCTAATTACAATCTCGACCAAAGCTTAATTTCAGTCCAAAATTTTAGTTTGGGATAAGAAACTCCCATTTCTATGATTAAGTACATACATGCACGAATAAAGAAGAAGATGACACACATGCTCTGTTTTTTGTGCTTACCAAACCTATACTACCATCCTCCATAAGAAAGTTTGAAATCCCTAGGAGAAATCCTTCACGTCATTGGTGAGAAAGAAAATAAAGTTCAAGAACATGGTGATGGAAACCCATAAATGTCTTTCATTCCCGTGAGCTACTCCCTTTCTTTTCTTTCTTGGTCTCTTTCTCTTCCTCCCATGCTAATGACTGAAATTTTGTGTGTAAGAATCTAGAGGCTTCAAGAGTTTGTTAAGAAGAATTAGACATATGGCACTTTCTCCAAGTGCCACCTTGCCCACCATCTTGTTAAAATTGTACAAGACAGCCCTTCTTCAAATTAAGTTTTTATTTGGGTTCTTTGAGTCCTAAAAATTTTTCTAACCTTACTTAATATTCAAAAATTCTTTTTGACCACTCCTTCTCTCACTCTTCTCACTAAAAATTAATTCTCTTACTAAAATTTGGAAATTTTCAAATATATCCTCGAGAATCTATTATTGCAAATTAATCCTTATTGTACGTTCAAAATTAAAAATTTTTAATTCCTCAAAATTTTTCTTTCCAAATTTCAAGGACCACTGCCTTATTTAAAAATATAGGATATTACACTATCCATCTTATCAGTGCGGTGCCACACGGGTCTGGCCCAACTTCCTGGGCTCCCACCTCTCATTATGAGGAAAACGTCGCCCCAATAACTTATCGAGTTTATCTTTTGACTAGTCATATGTAAGATCCCTGGTTTTTAGGTGTTATTTTTGGAGAGATATCAGTATAGATGTGGAAAAATTCGAGAAAATTTTTCACTTGCTTAAGAGGAAAATGGATATATGTGATCAAATTTATTGCATATAAACATACATGATTATGGTGTTTAAAATAATAGAAATTATCTGTTAGATATATGTGATGAGTCAAAGAAATTTTTAGTTGTAGTCAAATAATTAAAGGAAAGGACCTAGGTGAAAGAATTTAAAGTTTTGGGGTAAAATAGTAAATTATAGAAATAGTGGTGTTCTGTAAGAAAAGGGATGTTGAGATGAAAGTTGTGAAGTATGGGGAAATATTTTAGAGAGAAAATAATTTGATTGGTAATGGATAGGAAAATACCTAAGATTTCACTTAAACCCTTCTTATTTTGTGAAAGAAATAACAATTGAGGGGCCAAGTTGCAATTTCTAAAAGTTGACCCCTACACTTAAACATCATATCTCTCACTCTCATCTCATCTTGCTCTCTTGACAACTCTCTCTTTTTCTCTTCTCCTTCATGTTGTTTCTACCTTTATTCTCCCAACCTCTCAAAGTTCTTGTTTTCTCTTCGGTGGATGCTTAATTTCTGATCACCGATGACTCATTCTCATGGTGAGAAGCTTCAAGGACCAAGGTAAGATCTAGATTCTTGAATCTCTTCCCTATTTTTGGATTTCATGCCCTAAATGCTGATAGTTTGGATTTTGGTGAGATTTGGGTGCAATCTTTGAGTGTTTTGCTAGATTATGGTTCTTTAACCTTCTTTCTCTTAATCCTAGTTGTTTTGGCAAACCAAATGAATGGAAAAATTTGAGTTCATGGTGAGTTTTATGACCATGAAAAAATTGGGAATGAATGGGTTTTAGAGAAAAATGGGCTACCTTGGGGCTCAAATGGAGAAATTTGAGCTTGGGTCTTGTTTTAAAGCTTTCTTTTATGCTTTTCAGTAAGTTTGGAACCAAAGATTGGTGGAAAATCATGGAAAAAGATAGATTTTGATTGAGATTAAATCCACATCAGAAAATAAAAGGAAATACTAGGTTTTGGTTGAGAGAATGATAATTTAGGGGGAAATCTTTGAAAACGACTTGGATTCAGATTTCGAGGATTTTTTTCCAACATCAAATATTGAATTTTGATGGAAAGAATCATGTAAAATGATCAAGGAATGAGTTGGGAATGAGAGAAAACCAAAAAAGAACCATTTTTCATGATTTTGGAGCTGCAGGTCTACCTCCCACCGCTGCAGCGGTACCGCTGAGCCTTGCAATGGTGGAAATATGCAGAATCTACCACTACAGTGCTATATTTTTGCCACTACCGTGGTGGTTCGCAATATACTTTTGGGTTAATTTTTAAACAATCATAACTCTCTCGTCTGAACTCCGTTTTTAGTAACTTTTATATCGTTAGAATGGTATTTGAATCTAGTTTCTAATGAAATAAGATTTAATTGAAATTCTTTACATTTTGGAGTTATGACCAAAAGAGTGACCAAAGGTCAAAGTTTGTGCCAAGTATTTTGATACCTTGTGTCCTTAATGTGTTTTTGGCATGGTTTTCTCATAGGATTGGACTCCTTAATGACTCTTCCACATGTTTCGAGATAGGAAGGATATCTTGGAGTAAAGGTGAGGGATTTCTCTACCTTGCTCTTGTTATTTCTCTTCATATTGTTATATAATTAGTAACTAAAATAAATGGTCTTGCTATGACAATATGAATATGATATTGCATATGTATTAAACCCCTCGCCTATGAGGCATACTTAGGTGAATTTAATTATGATTGTAAATTTAGATTGAGGTGGCATAAAAGAAATTATACGCTAGGAAGATTTTATGAAATCGATCCTTATATGAAAATATCATAAATGCCTTGTTCATATGTGATGGTAAGTATTGTGGTAGTATGATGAACTTCTGTATATTGATTGTATGGATTTTGATCTAAGGGCATGACCACTAGTTAATATGTGCAAATTGCACTATGGTGTGATATTGTTGACTGTATATAGAAACATGTACAAATCCATATGCATTGATGCGAAGGTACCTAGTAAGTGTGTGCATTCATATGGACCCATTTTTACAATTAAGTAGAGTTGAGACAACACCTACATATATGCCTATATATGTAAATATTGTTGGACCTTTTATGGTGCTGTAAATCGGTTAAGGATTGTGTAAGCATATATGAAGTCTAGTCGATCAATAAGTTAAAACCATGGGCACACATATATGCACACCTACTCATTTCTGAGTTTTGTAACGACTTCTTTATATTCAAAATTTTCAAGGAGAATTTGTACATTTTCTTGCACATATCACCATGCTACTTTCAAGAAGGATTGAGAGGAATGTGTCTATGTGGATTAAAGCATATTGTAGTGTTTGTGGAATGTGGTCAATAGGTGATATTGTTGTGGTGATGCTGTATATCCTGATTGTGGTTGGACTAATGCATTAAACTATGAGTAGAATAACTTATTCTTACCAAATTCCATTAGATCCTATCTTGAATGAAATTATGAATACTAACAGAATTATGGAAGTAAGAATGAATAATATATTGTAGGGGATAACATTGATTGTAACTATATCATTTGTCTTATGATAAATGTATTAGATTACTTGTGATATACCTTGGTTTGAATATTGTGCTAGGTACTAGCATGTTGATTATAATGGTTGATATGGTGCCAGGTACTGGCATGTTGATTATAATGGTTGATATGGTGCCGAGTACTAGCACGTGTGGAGACTTATTAGAGGCATAAGGATAAGGTTAGGTATGCATATAGGATATATGCATATCTTTGGTATTTAAGCCAATAGGGATAACAAAGATGGGGTGGTTTTCTATTTCTCTTTTATCTTGATGATGTAACAATAGGAATTATATAGTTACCCTTATTATTGAAATTTGTTCATATGTCATCTTATATAGTTCTTTATGTTCATATAGTTGTGGTTAGATATATGGAATTCGTATACATGTGATTGACGAATTGAAGCTAGAGTTATTGGCACTTGTTGTGATCCTAAATTTGCATGTGAACTTTAATTGTTATTGGAAATTTATTAGTTTAATTATGACCATGGAAATAGTACTGTGGGGCAAGGTACTGTACTTTCACTTCTTAGGCCTCTTTTATAGATTGGTATAGTTGAATGAGCATGGATATTTGTTGTTATAGGTTGATCTAAATTATGACACCTACTATGACTTGCTTGTAAAATGACATAGTTGTTTGCGATTATGTATTGTTGGGTTATGGTTTTCCTTATGTTGTGGAACTACTTATGTGTCGGATTATATGTATTTATATATACTTGGCATGTGTAAGAATGAGATACGTAGAAATAATGGTATCAGGAAACTAATGGCATGTGATATGGTAGAAATGGATTGTGGCTGGTTGGGAAGAAGTATTACGGTTCTTCGTGGAGTACTGTGCACACTCTTTAGTTATGATTATTGGTTTTGATATCTTTAATTTCTTTTAAGTTCATATAGATATAGTGTTATGCTAGGTATAATTTTATCGGTGAGTTGTATGGATTAAACTCACCCCCTCATAGTTTTAGGTTTTGGAGATGTTTGTTTTGACAGTTCGAGCAGCAAGGATGCCTCCCCTTTGTCTAGGGTAAGTGTTAGACGATTTGGCAAGTGCACCAATCGCACAAGTAATATAGTGATTTGAGAGTAAAAGTATCGTTCCCACGAGGACAAAGTGACTAAGTACCCAAGAAATTTAATTGAATTAGTTGGACGAAACAATTGGATTGAAGATAGCTTTAGCCAATGAATGATAAAATAGAATCAATAACAGTAAATATTTATGTTTTCTTTTAATAACAGTAAACAATGCAAAAATTGATGAAATAGTCTAATTAAAGCCTAGGGTCACTAATCCCTCTCCTCTATCTTAGAAATTACAAAACCCCTCTCACGTACTCGCAACTTATTCAACTATATAAGTTAATCCTAGGTTATTCTAATAACTTAAAAGAATCCTCCCGAATCTCAATTAAGTTACTCAACTCCTACGTAATTCCTTGTGTGGGCTAAGCCTAATACAACCAACCTAGCTTTGATTAAACGAGATTAACTAACATTCCTATTAGCTAACAAGCGAAAACACTTAGTAAAGTTCACGCACTCGTCCTTCCTATTCAGTGTTCCACTCTCACCTCCCTCTGTTGAGTTCGAAGACAGCAACAAGCATACATATAGATTGATCAAGTCCATATAACGCAACAATAAAATAGATAGAAAGACTTATATTAATTGAAATAAGGTTGCAAATACATGAGAGATTGTAAAATCTATTCAAGAGTCAAGTTTATAGTAACCCTAGATAGAAAATCTAGCTACTCATAGAAAATAAACAACAGAAAGCATAAAAAGGGATAGAGATGGCCATGAATCTGATGTGGGATGATGGATTGAGCTCCCCAAGCCTTGAAAATCAGGTTCCCCTTGCTCTTCTCAGCCAAAACGGCGCTTCCCCCTCTCCCTCGGATCAGCTTCCCTTCAAAATAACCTAGGAAGCTATTTAAAGCCTTTTTGAAAAGCTGATTTTTTGGTTCCGCAGCTGGGAAAATACAAATTCCATAGTGCTGATTTTGGGCTCCACCGCTGCAGCGGGAATAATTCACCGCTGCAGAGGTGGAAGGCAGAAAAACATAAACTACGAAAATCTTCAGCGCATCGCTAAGGGAAGCAGCGGATGGACTATCGCTGCAGCGGTAAGAACTCACCACTGCAGTGGTGAGTGGCAGAAACATGACATTAGCAAGGATTTCCATTCTTTGCTTCTTTGGCTTCTTTACTCAGCAACTTTAAGGCTTCCTTTCCTCAATTGACTCCCAACTTTTGACCTTGCATAGGATTCACAAAAATACACAAATCAATAGTAAAAATTGGGATTTAAGATAAGAAATATGCAACAAGCCTTTAAAGTTCAAGAGGTGATTAAGAGGACAAAAATTATTTTAGAGTAAACATGTTTAGGTAAATTGAAGGTAAAATCATTAAATAAAAAGTACCAAATTAGTGTTAACTTGAGAACTTAACACTCCCCCAAACCTAAACCTTTGCTTGTCCTCAAGCAAAAACTTTCAATGAGAAAAATTTTGAGAAAAATATGTGCGACCATGAATATGTGCAACTAGGAGAAGTAAAGATCTGAAAATGTGAATTAAAACAAACCAAGCCTCATTAAACCATTACTCAAAAGATTTAACTCAAGAGTTTGCAATCTTAAGGATTCAAAAAGAAGTGTTAACCAAACCACAAGAAAATTTGAAATCAAAGCTTCACCTCTTGGAACAGTTTATAAAACCAAATTCACAAAAATTCCAAAATTAAATTACATCTTTGTTCTCAAGGGCATCATTTTATTTCGATTCTCAAGGGCTTCGCTATTTTGTTCTCAAGGATAAAGCTTCCTTACTTTCCTTATTTCCTTGGAAATTTACAAATTGCTCATTTTATTTTTATTATAGGAGCCTACCCCTTATTGAAACTTTTAGCTATCCCTTTATTGAATCCTTTTTTCACTAGCCCTTTATTGAACACTTATATATATATATATATATATATATATGAAATTGATCTAGAAACCATTCAAAGAGACAAAAATAAAACTCTTGTTATTTTGAAGTGATAGAGCTAACACTTACAAAATATGAAAACTTAAGATTGGCAAACTCAAGAGGTAACTCTTAAAAAGAATTGCATTTGACATGATTTGACTTGCCAAAAACTTCAAACTTTCAGATTTCAAATTTTTCAAAAATTTCCTCCTACTACACATACGTATGGACAACACAAAATTAACCAAAATTTTCTCAAAGAAGAAACCATCAACAAACCTCTCCCCCAAACTTAAATTTGACAGTGTCCTCACTGTCCCAGATCAGCACAATAGAGGAAAAGAAGACACAACATAACAAACAAAACAAAACAAAGCAAAACAAAATGCTATTACGAACATCCTAACTGCCATTCACCAAGATAATAAACATGACCATATTCAGCATTTATCAATTCAACTCCAAAATAAATAATAAATAGAAGTTAAAATATTACCAATAGCAGCACATCAAACCACAACAAAAAAATAGAAGAAAAGAAAAAAAAATATGAAAGCAATAAACTTGGGTTGCCTCCCAAGAGTGCTAAGTTTATAGTCTTCAGCCAGACTTTACCGGTTTTATCCTGGATCACAATAACCCATTGAAGAGTCTTGAAGCTGAATTGACATTGTTTCTTCCCTATTATTGCCGGCTTCCTTTTCCATCGATGATTTTGCAATATCAAACACATTGAAAGTCTCTATCTCTTTCTGAACTGTCAGAGTTAATGTTCCACGAGCCACATTAATTACCGCTCCCGAAGTAGCCAAGAATGGCCTACCTAGAATGAGAGGGATTTCCTCATCTTTCGCCATGTCTAATACTACAAAATCCACAGGAAAGAAGAATTTTCCCACTTTAACTAGCACATCTTCTACTACCCCATATGGATGTCTCAAGGATCGGTCAGCGAGCTGAAGAGTCATCATAGTTGGTTTCACCTGACCAATCCCGAGTTTCTTGAAAATTGATAGTGGCATAAGATTGATGCTAGCCCCAAGATCACATAAAGTCTTCTTGAATGTGACATCCCCAATAGTACAGGGGATGGAGAAACTCCCTGGATCCTTGAGTTTCAGAGGCAACTTCTTATGTATGATTGCGCTGCACTCTTCATTCAATGTGACTTTTTCATTATTTCCTATCTTCTTCTTTTTCAGCAACATTTCCTTCATGAATTTTGCATACATAGGCATTTGTTCCAAAGCTTCAGCAAAAGGTATACTTATTTGTAATTTACTCAATACCTCCAAGAATCTGCTGAACTGCCTCTCATTGTGCTTTTTGGGCCTCTGAGCCTGAGGATACGGTAGTGGTGGAACAAAACTTTCAGCCCTTTTATCTTTTACCACCCTTCCATATTTACCTTTTTTCTCTGAAGCATTAGCTTCCTCAGTCAGAGGTTTAGCAACCTCATCTTTTCCCTCTTCAACAATCACATCTTTAGGTGGATCATGTGATGTAATAGTATCTGGAAGCTCCTTGCCACTCCTTAATAGCATTACAATGCTCTTTCCCCTCCCTTCTTGGGTTATTTTCAGTGTCACTGGGGAGATTACTTTGTGGCCTATTTTTCAAAGCAAGTGCCATCTGTCCCATTTGTGTCTCTAAATTTTTTATTGCCAAATTCTGAGATTGGAACATTGACTCGCTCCTTTCCATGAACTTCATGAACATATCCTCCATTGAAGGTTTCTTTTCCACTTGAGGTAGTGGAGCTCTGTTTTGAGGAGGATAATTACTCTGATTATTAAAGCCAGGAGGGTGAGATGGCATACCAGAGGATGCAGCTGAAGGGTTCAAGCAGTGATTATTGTTCCATGAGAAATTAGGATGATTCCTCAAACTCGGATGATATGTGTTGGAGTACTGGTTGTTCTGGTCCTTTTGCAAATTACCCATGTAGTTTAACTGTTCTATTGAAGGAAATTCCTCACAACACCCATTGACATGAGCCCCTCCACAGAAATCACATTTTGTACCCGGCATAATTATCACATTCACCTTCGCCGATTCATTCTTGAGCACAACAAGTCCACTTTCCTGGTTAATGCTTCATTCTGAGCTAACAAAGCATTTAAGGTGTCTAATTCCATGACTCCCCTTCTTGAAGCATTCTTGGATCGGCTAGATGCATTTTGGCTCGCTCCCATGGTCTCTATTATCTCTCTTACTTGCACTATAGATTTTGCCATCAAAGCACCACCAGCTGCAGTGTCCAACTTATCTTGAGTCTCATATGTGAGACCACTATGAAAAATAGTGAGCTGCTGCCACTCTTGGAGACCATAGTTTGGACACTTCATCAGTAAATTCTTGAACCGTTCCCAGGCCTCATACAAACTTTTGACTTCATGCTGATAAAAGGCTGTGATCTCATTCCTCAATTTGATTGACCTTGAGGGAGGAAAGAACTTATCTAAAAACCTCTTTTGCAGTTCATCCCAAGTTGTGATACTCCCTCTCGGTTGAGCGTTCAACCAACTCTTAGCCAAATCCCTCAATGAAAAAGGAAACAGACGAAGACGTATGGCATCATCACTTACCCCATTCATCTTAACCATGTCACAGATATCTAAGAAGTTTGTGATGTGGTTGTTTGGGTCTTCTATCGGGCTCCCTCCAAACTGGTTCTGCTGGACCAAATTCATCAAGACTGCCTTTATTTCAAAGTTGTTTGCACCAAGTGGAGGTTTCACTATGCTGGACGCATGTCCAGCCTCAGTGGGTGATGCATAATCCCACACAGCTTTATTGTCATCCTTCTGAGGCTCATTTCCAGCCCTATTACCAGCATTAACTTCAAAACCCCGGTGGTTCTGGTTATCCTCAGCCATTTCTTCTTGTGTAACTTGGCTCACTTGAGTTCTCCTTTCTCTCGCTTCTCTTTTAATTCTCCTTGCTAGTCTTTCGATCTCAGGCTCAAAGAGAAGATCAGCTTGATTAATTGTACCTCGCATGAACAAAAAGACGATACTAATTGGCAATGACAGCAAATTCAGCAGCAAAAATCAACACAGCAAAAACAAAAAATGATTCTATAATAAGAAAATGAACAAAAGCAAAAGAGAACAAAACAAAACAAGGTAAAGCGTCTAAGCTAACCCTTTAAATTTCTTTGAATATTAGCACAAATCTTAGTCCCAGGCAACGGCGCCAAAAACTTGTTAGACGATTTGGCAAGCGCACCAATCGCACAAGTAATATAGTGATTTGAGAGTAAAAGTATCATTCCCACGAGGACAAAGTGACTAAGTACCCAGGAAATTTAATTGAATTAGTTGGACGAAACAATTGGATTGAAGATAGCTTTAGCCAATGAATGATAAAATAGAATCAATAACAATAAATATTTATGTTTTCTTTTAATAACAGTAAACAATGCAAAAACTGATGAAATAGTCTAATTAAAGCCTAGGGTCACTAATCCCTCTCCTCTATCTTAGAAATTACAAAACCCCTCTCACGTACTCGCAACTTATTCAACTATATAAGTTAATCCTAGGTTATTCTAATAACTTAAAAGAATCCTCCCGAATCTCAATTAAGTTACTCAACTCCTACGTAATTCCTTGTGTGGGCTAAGCCTAATACAACCAACCTAGCTTTGATTAAACGAGATTAACTAACATTCCTATTAGCTAACAAGCGAAAACACTTAGTAAGGTTCACGCACTCGTTCTTCCTATTCAATGTTCTACTCTCACCTCCCTCTCTCGAGTTCGAAGACAGCAACAAGCATACATATAGATTGATCAAGTCCATATAACGCAACAATAAAATAGATAGAAAGACTTATATTAATTGAAATAAGGTTGCAAATACATGAGAGAATGTAAAATCTATTCAAGAGTCAAGTTTATAGTAACCCTAGATAGAAAATCTAGCTACTCATAGAAAATAAACAACAGAAAGCATAAAAAGGGATAGAGATGGCCATGAATCTGATGTGGGATGATGGATTGAGCTCCCCAAGCCTTGAAAATCAGGTTCCCCTTGCTCTTCTCAGCCAAAACGGCGCTTCCCCCTCTCCCTCGGATCAGCTTCCCTTTAAAATAACCTAGGAAGCTATTTAAAGCCTTTCTGAAAAGCTGATTTTTTGGTTCCGCGACTGTAGCGGTATGAATTCACCGCTGCAGCAGGAAAATACAGATTCCATAGTGTTGATTTTGGGCTCCACCGCTACAGCGGGAATAATTCACCGCTGCAGCGGTGGAAGGCAGAAAAACATAAACTACGAAAATCTTCAGCGCATCGCTGGGGGAAGCAGCGGATGGACTACCGCTGCAGCGGTGAGTGGCAGAAACATGACATTAGCAAGGATTTCCATTCTTTGCTTCTTTGGCTTCTTTACTCAGCAACTTTAAGGCTTCCTTTCCTCAATTGACTCCCAACTTTTGACCTTGCATAGGATTCACAAAAATACACAAATCAATAGTAAAAATTGGGATTTAAGATAAGAAATATGCAACAAGCCTTTAAAGTTCAAGAGGTGATTAAGAGGACAAAAATTATTTTAGAGTAAACATGTTTAGGTAAATTGAAGGTAAAATCATTAAATAAAAAGTACCAAATTAGTGTTAACTTGAGAACTTAACAGTAAGGTACTTGTATTTTATTTTCAATATTAATCTTAGCATGCTCTGTAATCGAGTAGGCCATTTAGGTTTTTTATTTATCATGTTTGGATTCATCGGTAAAATAATAGGCGTACGACAGTATGGGTGACATGCCGTCTAAGTTGATCACATGCCCGGCCTTGCGATGTGGCATCATAGCTCACCTCACAAAGGGGGATACTAACCTGCTATCACAAACCAGCCTGTAGGCATACATATTATAGTAATTTACCACAACATCGCATTTCCAACTAGTTCATACATAATTTGCATCATTATAATGACAATTCAATCATCCTCATAATAATAACAATGTTCATATTTTCATAAATAGAAATTCAATTGTTTGTAAACAACCATCAAGATTCTTCTGTTATCATATGAGTAATTCCATTGACTATTAACAATAACAACAACAACAAATTTCCATCCCATCCAATATTTTTCTTTACTCATGCAACTAAGGATTCTACCCCAGTATACTAAACGTGACTGAACTTGCTAAGATCGAATTATTAATATGTCGTCCACTAATCTGGATTCCAATGCTATGGTTACTAGGTTTTTCATATTGTCAAGAGACAGAGAAGGTGTATGCAAGATTTTGAGATGAAATTCTAATAATTCCAATAAAAGAGTTGCGAAAGAAATCCAAAACATGAAATTAGAAACTTCTCCTTTTTGCTTCTGACCTTCAGTCACTGTTTTGATCATATCTCCCAAACTAAGGAATAATCAAACAAAATTTATTACGTAGAAACTAGATTCAAAGGGCTTTGCAACAACATCTAATTTGTTGAAAATAGAGTCCGATTGAGGGATTTATAATTGATTTAGTTTTTGTAAAAACAAAAGTACGATAAATTTGGGATTTCTAGTACTTGCCTTTGTTTCTGTGAGATTTGTAGCCATCAAAAAAGACCACGAGAGATGTATTCCATGAGGTTTTATGTGTGGAGGTGTAGTGTCTAGGGTTCATGTGTTTTTGAGAAAGAAAGGAAAGGAGAGAAGAGATAAGACGTCCAGGTTTTCCTAGTGGGAGAGATGTGGAAGGCTTCTTGGGTTGCTACGTGTTGACGGCTTGGGTGGTATTTATAGAGGAGGTATAGTGGCTTCCCACTAGCTTAAGTAGGAATAGGAGTTTTTATTTTATTTTTTATTTAGTTATCTATTTAATATTATTATTATATTCCTATGCAGTCATTTATCCACTTTATTTATTATATCATATTCTTATATAATTTATCTATTCATTTTATCATATTTTTATATAGATTTTCCATTCATTTACTATATTATTTTTGTGGATAATCCATTAATTTATAATATTGTATTATTTATTTATTTACTCAATCCTAATCTAATAACATCTATGTCTTCTGGATGGAGTATCTCCATTAATTAATATAAAATAATAACATTTGATCATAACTCTATCCTAATCCAAATTGGATTATCTCTTAGTTAATCTTTAATTAATTAAAAATATATTATTCTTAACTCTGTTTTCTAGAAGGCTTATCCTTTGCTTAGATTTATATATATATATATATATATATATATAAGTCTTATCCTTTATCTTATCTTTAATTAAACTTTTATTTTATCATATTATTTATTATTTTATTAGTGTCTTAGTTCATATTATCCTCTTGACGTGCATATTATTTATCCATTATTAAGTTTATTATTATAGGCCTCACGCCATATATATTGCGAGCTTTGTTAGAAAGGTGCTCTAAAGGCAATCACCTTTAGCATTAGATGTACAAACTCAGTTATTAATTCAAAGAGGTTTTCTTCATTATTTATGTTCATATTTATAAACTCAAGATTAGATCGTAATATAAGTAATGAAGTCCATGACATAAAACATAGCATGAAGGAAATTATGATGGCAATCATAATGTAAGATTCCTATCAAATGTAATTATGTATGTATCTAAACCATCCATAGTCGTAGGATCACCTGAGATTGGGCATTAGTGATCCATATAGACTAACACATGTTATGCTTTTCATCAAGTAACCGTCCTCATAAGCTGTAAGCATGAGATGTTTTGAGTAAACATGTAAAAGCTTGTTAAAGGTAATAGGTACATTGGATGACCTGTATGAGACATTACATGGATACCTATTCAAATATTAGTGATAGGTCTCATAGCAGCTAACAGTGCAAATATTCTTGGGCTTGAGGAACTTAAGTTATCTTGGATATGGATCATGTGTTTTGTTTCCATTCCTTGTCACCCAACATGGGTCGCTCTTAGGGTAGTGATTGGGCATATCATGAAGTATTCGAAGATATTTGAGTAGTCAATAAAGGATTCACCACTCCTGATAGAAGGAAGTATACCCATAGCCACTTGTCGAGATAATCGTTAAGAAGTCTTTGGCCAAAGCAAACTTGTCATGAAGATGGTCTTCAGTGACATAGTTTAAAGTGATTGATCCCATAGGATAAAAAACTAACAACTTGGGCTGGACATGATGTAATCAAGTTGTAACATACCATATTTTCGGGTGTTGTTATTAGAGAGATATCAGTATGGATGTGGAAAAATGCAAAAAAAAAAATTTTGCTAGCTTAAGAAGGAAATAGACATATGTGATTGAATTTATTACTTATATATATGCATGAGTATGATGTTTAAAGCAACTGAAAATTCTCTGTAATAATTATAAAGAGAGACCTAATTGAAAGGATCTAAAATTTTGGGGCAAAGTTATAATTTTTGAAATAGGATGTTGAGTGAGTGATTGGGGGTGTCGGATGTAATAATTGTTAAGTATGGGAAAAACTGGAAAAGAAAGTAATTTGACTAGATTAATTGGGTCAAATACTTTATTTGCACTTAAGCCCCTTATTGACTCTGTGAAGGAAATAACAATTAAGGGGCCAAGTTCCAATTTCTGAAAGTTGATGCCCACACTTAGACATCAGATCTCTCACTCTCATCTCATCTTTCTCTGTCTCTCGACAACTCTCTCTTTCCCTTTTACCCTTTATGGTGTTTCCACTTTCCTTCACCTAATCTCCCAAAATCTTGGTTTCCTCTTCAGTAGGTTATGCTTTTTCAATCAGTGGTGGACCACCATCACGATGGAAAGCTTCAAGAACCAAGGTAAGATATAGATTCTTGAATGTCTTCCCCATTTTCAGATTTCATACCCTAAGTGCTGAAAGTTTGGGTTTTGGTGAGATTTGGGTGAAATCTTGGAGTGTTGTGCTAGATTATGGAGATTTTTTGTCTAACTAGAATCCGACAACAAATTTCATATGTGTCAATTCATTAACGGAGATTGTTGATCGAAGGCCAAATTCGACAACAAATACTTGATTCTATCGAGAGCAACTGTGTTTTTAAAGTTATACGGTAATCTCATTTGTGTCAAATACAAGTGATTTGACAAACATTGTATGAAAGAGGGTGAAGGCTGAAAATAAGATTTTTGAAGAAGTTCAATAAAAATGATAAAATTGCAGAAAAGTAAGTTGTAGAATGTAAAGTACATTAAAAAAGGTAACTGCATAAGGTAAGTGCCGGAAAGTAAACAGCTAAATGTAAAGTGCAAAAAAGTAAATTGTAGAAAGTAAAGAGCAGAAAGTAAATTGCAATAAGTCAAAGTGCATAATGTAAATGAAAGCGATTAAATGAAAGCAATTAAATTGCTGGAAGATAAATGAAAGCAATGAAAGACTGGAATGATAGAAGACTTTGAATTGAATTGACTAGAATGTAAGGTGGAAAGCATACTTTGATGTTGATCCTTAATTTACTCGTGTGAGATGTTTAGATTTTTAATCAAGAGTTGATAACCCCTTTTACAACAATTACCCTAGTATTCATAGGCAACTGACTAAAGTAACTACCTATGCCACGTATGTAACGGTTTACATTTACATTGCATCAGCATAACTAGCTAAACCCACGTTAATAGTTTACATAGTTTGACACAACTGCCTTAGCCATCTGATGGTAAAGTAATTGTCTTTGACTACTTAAATCTGACAATTTCACTTGCCTTCAACGTTCGGCAACCAAGCTATGTTTAGTTGACATACCCTCATCTTTCGACAACTATGGTTGACCTGTTCGTTGACCAAATATCTCACTTTTGCTATCAAATATTTATATTTTTATTTTAAAAATAATCATCCAACAGGTCCCTTAACTTGTCTTCCCTTAATCCTAGTTGTTTTGGCAAGCTAAATGGGTGAAAAATCTAAGATTCATGATAGGTTTGGTAGCCATGACAAAAAAATTGGAAATGTAAGAGTTTTGGGAAAACTTTGATTGATTCTTGAGATTTATTGTGAAAAAAGTTGATAAATGTGGTTTTAGGGTGGCCAAAACATTGTAGGAATGATTGATTTTGGTTTTAGGGTGAAGGAAGAAGGTTAGAGGTTGAGGAACACCTAAAAATCGTGAAAATAAGGGTCTGGTTTTGTGATCAGCCACTATAGCAATAAAAACTATCGCTATAGAGGTTGGAAGCAGAACCTTTACTGCTCTCTAGCTTGATTTTCAAGCGATCATAACTCTCTTATCCAATCTCCGTTTTAAGCAAATTTTCTATTGTTGGAAAGGCATTTGAGTCTAGCTTCGAATGAAACAAGATTCAATCAAAAATTTCTTTTCAGTTGGGAGTTATGACCAAAGGTCAAAGTTAGTGCCAAGTATTTTCATCCTTTGTGTCCTTAATGTGTTTTGGCATGGTTTTCTCAGAGGATTAGACTCTTTAATGCATCTTCCACATATTTTGGGATGGAATGGATATCTTGAATTTAAGGTAAGGGATTTCTCTACCTTGCTCTTGTTTATTTATCCTTATATTATTTTCCTAGCTTAACTAGTGATTAAAATAAATTGTCTTGTTATGACAATGTGAATGTGGGAATGCATATATATTAAGACCCCTTGCCTATGAGGTATACTTGGGTGAATTCCATTGTGAGTGGGTTGATACTTCTTATGATTAAATGTTTTTCTTTAATGATCATTGGCATTTATTCTTATTGTGTCGGAGTTATTGGCACCTAAACTATTTTTGTACTAGAGTTATTGGCACCTAAACTATCTTTTTGTGTTAGAGTTATTGACACCCAAGTTATTTTTATTGTGGTAGAGTTATTTGCACCCAAATTATTCTTATTGTGCCGGAGTTACTATCACCCAAATTATTTTTATTGTGCCAAAGTTATTGGCACTTAAACTATTTTTGTGCTATTGTTATTGGCACCTACACTATCTTTTTATGCTGGAGTTATTGGCACCAAAATATTTTTGTACCAGAGTTATTGGCACCTAAACTATTTTTGTTCCAGAGTTATTGGGACCTAAACTATTTTTGTGCTGGAGTTATTGGCACCTAAACTATCTTTTTTATGCTAGAGTTATTGGCACCTAAACTATCTTTTTGTGCTAGAGTTATTGGGATCTAAACTATCTTTCTATGCTAGAGTTATTGGCACCTAAACTATCTTAATGTGTCGGAGTTATTGGCACCTAAGCTATCTATATTGTGTTGGAGTAATTGGCAATTGTCGTGATCTTAAATTTGGGTGTGAACTTTGCTTGTCATTGGAAATTATTGGTTAAGTTATAATCATGGAAATGATACTGTTGGGTAATCTTTTGTGGATTGGTATGATTGAATGAGGATAGGTAGTTGTCATTACAAATTGATTCGAATTGTGGCATATTGTGATGAATTAGTTGCACTTATGATTCCTTAGCTTAAACAAACTATATAGTGCTGAGGTGTAGCAATGGCCAAACTATATAGTAATGAGATCAGACATTTGACATATTTATTTCGTGCTATGTTGTTATGCTTACTATGAATTGCTTGTAAGATGATGTAGTTGTATGTGATTATGTATTGCTGGGTTGTGGTTTTCCTTATGATGTAAAATTACTTATGAGTCAGAATATATATATATATATATACACTTGACATGTGTAAGAATAAGATATGCGGAAATGATGCTATCGGGAAACGAAGGGCACGTGGTATAGTAGAAATGGATCGTGATTGGTTGGGATGAAGTGATGCAGTTCTTTGTGGGGTGCTATGCACTCTCTTTGGTTATAATGAAGTGTGCACAGCACCCCACAAAGAACCTCACTTTAGTGGTAAAGGACAATAAAGAAAATCTTACTTTTTCCTTTTAGCACTACAGTGGTGGAAATCTCCAATGCAGCGACCGTCTAAAGTCCCATTTACATAATTTGACCCTCTTTTGACTCCTTTCCATGTCAGGATCATTAGGGGATGATTCTAAATCAATATTTGCAACAAATACCCTCCGATCTCCATATAAAACCACGATGAAAGCTAATTTGGAATTTGACAACTTTACTACTTACTTTCTTGAACTCTAATGCATACTACATGATTGTATAAGTGACTTGGAGTCCAATAGGACATGTACATGGATGAGATGTTGTTGTGTGCTATTGGAAACATGTAGGTGAGCAAGTTAGTAAATTATATATTATTGTGAGGTAAAGGATATAGAAATCATGTGTGACATACCTTTTTAGATAACATGTTGCATTATAGAGTTCAGGTGTGATAAACTTATAGCTTTGCTTAATCATGACTTATGCATATTCTTGGGATATGGACAAGGAGGAATTGTGGAGTTCTTTCTAGAATTGTTATGGATGACCACAATTGCTGAAAAGGGAGCAATATGGAAGAGTCCTATATTAAATTTGGAAATGGTTATTGGTTGATTTGATCTATAAATAAATGATGTACTTTACTTTTACGTTGTTGTTAAGTATTGTGAGACAGATTATATAAGGTGAATGAATAGCTCCTTATCAGGTTATGTTTAACATTCTATTTCCATTGTATGGGCTGAAAGTTGCTTGTATGTTGAAAGTAGTGGCTTGTCTTAATCTTGCCACTATTAGAAAACATGATTCTTTTCTTAACGATTATACTTGGATGTGGTCGTATGTAAATTTAATTCCTTGTTGGCGCATTGAATGCTTACTATGCTATGTCAATATGCGTTGTAAATATAACACACTTAAGTTTGATAATATTTATACTAGACATTGTGCAAGAAGCCTAGTTGGCTTATTCAATTAAAACATTAGATTACTGGTAGTACGAAGGGCCAAGAAGCTCTCTCACAATGACTGATGTTTGGAATATAAGCTTGTATTGCCCTCTCTATTATGAATTGGAATAGGAGCTTGTGTGTCCCTTTTTTATTGATTGGAAGAGAAATCTGTGTGGTCCTCTCTATTATGAATTAGAATAGAGCCTATGTAGCCCTTTTTTATTGACTGGAAGAGGAGTTTGTGTGGCCCTCTTTATAATGAAATAGAATAGGAGCCTATGTGGCCCTCTTTTTGTTGACTAGAATAAAAGCATGTGTAGCCTTTTTTTATGGATTGGAGTAGAAGCCTATGTGGCCTCTACTATGGATTGGTGCAAGAGGAGCCGGTGTGAGCTCTCTCAGATTGTGATTTGTGAGCATATGGTAATTATTGATAACCTAGGGAGAAGCCTGTGTGGCCCTTTCCTCTTTGGTATAAGAGAACATAGTGAGAAGCCTCTATGGCCTACTCCACTATGATTCATGAGAATATTAAAGGAAGCTTGTGTGGCCCTCCTATCTATTCTTCATGATGACAAAATGACATGAATGCCCATGAAAGATATTTCATTATAATGGTGTAACTCTTCTCTATATCTTTTTCTCTTCGAATTTGATGACTGACATTATTTATGCTTGAGCAGTATTATATTGTATAATTTAGAATTGGGCGGATGCTAGATAGTATATGTGAATGGTCGCTTATTGTATGTTGGAATATATTGTGGTCATTATGTATGGAACAGGTATTTGGTGAAGGGTAGGACTAATCAAGATCCTTCCCCTACAAGTTGTACATAGTTTGCTCTTTTCTTTCAGTTATCTATTATGGTCCTCACTAAGTATTTATACTCACTCTTTCATTCTTCATGTACACTTACATGTCTTCATTGTAGTTATTGAGTCTCCGTACATGGAGTAGCAGGGCCTCCGAGTCCTCCACCCCCTTTTGGTGTTGGGCGGGTGAATATAGTAGTAGTTTACGGGTTGAGTCGCTATGTAGTAGAATAGAACACCTAGGAATATTGTGTAAGTTATGTATAATATTATGATTGGACCATTGCTTATAAGCTTGTACAAGTGAATGGTGAAAATAAAAGGATTTTATATATATATATATATATATATATTTGTATTACCTTTCATGGTAAGGTCTAAAATTCCTTTGGAATGCATGTGCTTATATTTTATTTGTGATGCTAGTTAAGTCTCACAGTGGTGGATGGTGTCTACTACTGTGCCAGTCATTTTCCTAATTTGGGGCATGATAGTTTATTTTCCTAATCCTACAATAATAGCACATGTCTCTTATATTATTATTATTATCATATCTTTATATAGTTATCTGTCACATCCCCCTAAACACGGCATGTGACCGGCACAAATAGGAAAACAGAGTAGTAGCCAAAAGGTAAGGGCGTATATACATATATATACAAAACTCTCTTTTTTTCAAAATTTTTGGTTGAATAAAATAGGGAATTTCTTGATAGTTAATCTAAGGTAAATTGGAAGTGGCTATGTGCTAAAATTTGGGTTTAAGTTCTCTCTGTATGCCTCAAGAATTCCTCCTTCAAATGATGAAGTCAAGAGAACAAGGAATTATTTAGTAATGAATCTAAATTGGATTAGAACTTATAATGTACTGAATTTTTGTGTTTAAGATTCCAAGGAATTCTTCCTTGTTAAATAAGGTTAAGAGGAAAGAGGTTTATGCGATGGCCATTTGAATTGGAAGTAATAAGTGTTGGTTTTTGTGTCAGAGAGTTAGTTTTATTGATTTCATGTATTGGAAATAAATAGGAGTCTCTTTATAAGGTTATACGAAGTTAGTTGAAGAAACATGCTTGCTTGGTTGAGGTTTTAGTTATTTGCCAGTTGTTATCTCAAAATACTACTACATGTAAAATATTAACCCCTTTCACAAGCTGAGTTAAATGTTACTATGCATGAGAAAGAGGAGGAAGGGGATGACCAAATGGGATTTATATGTTTTAGTTGTGATTTGTAGCCAAATGTGATTTCTATTTTGTGCAGTGGATTTATTTGACTAAAAGATTTTTGTAATTTAACTCTTTCTATTTTGATTTAGTTTTGAGATATAATTATTTATTTATTTACAAAGATCTTTATTTGCTCTTAATATATTTTGTGAAATTGAACCATTATAATTTTCAGTGAGCATTTTAAACTGAGTTTGAGTGTAAAATATGATTATTTGAATATGTTCAACTAGAATTATAGTAATTATATGATAAAAGGGTTGCTGTATTGAAGTTCTGAAAAATCTCAGTATAGTCCATGGGAAAGAGAAGTAATAATTGGAGAGAAACCTAGAGAAAGATGGTGGAAATTGAATTATGTTTAGTGTCAAATACTATTGTTGATGTTTTGGGCTGTTTGTGATATGCAATGAGCTCCTATAGTCATGAAATTTGGTAGGTTACCTATGTTGATGTTAAAGAAAGTGCTACCAAAATTATTAGAATCCGACTTCATTAGATATCCCAATCTCACTTAATTAGCCTTATTGACCAAAACAAAATAGCTACACTGTTGGTATGCTTTTTGAGATAAAAACATATCTAAACGAAGTCTTCTTGGCTTGAAATTTTTATGAAGTATTCCTTAGTATGTGTAGATGTGAACTGGACAACCTCATAGTGGTTGGGAAAGTGTTTCTCAGCCAAATGTTAGAAAAATAGAACCTACCTCAGAAATTAGAACAATCTGATCAATGTTATTTAAAGCTTTGTTATACTAGAAGGATGTCATAACACTAATCAATAAGTCTACCAAGTTTCATGAGAATTGGAGTTGAAATAGTAGGTCAAAGCTTGCAAAACCGAGACTCTAAGATTGCAGAGACAATATGCATAATGGTTATAAAAGTGAGGTTTTAGAGGGGTAAATTGTATTATTTTTCTCAGAAATTTTTATCTAAGATTCCAGACATGTTAAGGATATTTTCTACCAAAATTCATAAATTTTGGTGTTGTAATGACTGCCCAAAAAATTTAGGAAATTCAGTCCAAAACAGAACATGTGTGATCTTTTTTCTTTTTTGAGAAATTTAATTAGTTTAAAGAGTGATTTACCCCTAGTTAGGTAGAAAAAGAGATAATACAATAAAGAGCTTTTCTCCTAACTTTTTAATCCTAAGAAAATTCACTACATGATGCTTAAAGTGAACATGTTTTGAGTCTTTGAGAAACAACGGCCGATACATAATTAATTTTGAGACATAATTAGTTTTAAGTCTTGGAACAACAACCACACTCCACACAAATACGATTAGATCACGAACAAATTTAGGGCTTGGAGATTCATTGATTTAGAGATGCGAGACTGGGAAACTGTAAGCAAATGTGAGACTGCTGGACTGGTAGAGCACCAGAGGCTCTAGCATAGAGACGCGAGATTGGGAAACTGTAGCAGCACAGCAGAGACGAGACCGAGAAATAGCAGGCACGGGAGTTAGGACCTGGTAGACATCCATAGGAATAGCATAGAGAGGACCTAGAAACCGTAACAACATAACAGACTACCAGACATGGGACCAGGCGGGCAGCAGACACGGGAAGTAGCACAACATAGCGATTTGGGGGTTCAGTTGAGACTTGATAGTTGAGAGTGAGATAGTGAGATCTTGAGACACAACACTGAGGTCTAAAGGTCTAAGGCATAGATCAAAGGGCTAGACTTAGTGGCTTAGTGATAGTGTGTAGGACACTGAGGCTGAAATAAAATATATATATATATATATATATACAGGCCAGCCCACAAGTAGCCCGCAAATCGACCTGTTTTAAAATTGGCCAATAATTTGGGGTCCAAGGCCGCTAAAAAATGAGCAGGGTCCACAGGCTTTGGCCCATATTGACAGTGCTACATCTCATGCTTACTGCTTATGAGAACAATTGTTTGATCAAATCAAGAAGCATAACATATATTAGTCTATCTGGATCACTGGTGTCCAGTCTCAGGTAATCATACGACTAGGGATAGTTTAAATACATTCATAGTTACACGTGATAGGAATTTCACATAATGATCGCCATCATAATTTCCTTCATGCTGTGTTTTGTGTCGTGAACTTCATTACTTATATTATGATTTAATCTTGAGTTTATGAATATGAATATAAATAACAAAGAAAACCTCTTTAAATTAATAACTGAGTTTGTACATCTTATGCTAAAGGTGATTGTCTTCAGAGGACTTTTCTAACAAACATATCATCATTCAATCATATAATTGTATATTTTATATACACCATTGGGCGCCAAACCTTCTTCCTCATAGAAAAGGGAGAGAGTGTTTGGGAAGGGAAAGAGAGTTCTTGAGAGGGAGGGAAGAAAATAAGAGAAAGATGGGTGGGGTCACCTATATATACCTCTAGAGGTGAAATTATAATTTTGCCCTCTGTCAACTTTAGTAATCGCAACTCCATATGTCACGCCCCAAAAGGTAAACCTACACAAAAAGCATGAAAATAACAATTCACATCAAACAATCCTAGATATCCACAACTAGCAATACATAAGCCAGTTGTAATACCCGTTAATTTCGGAATATAATTCGCTTAAGAGTATTTTAGAATTCTACAACGTTACTTTAGTTATTTATTTTGGTCATTTTTAATTTTCATATTTAGTTGTTCTCTTTGAATATTATTTATGAAAATTGAGTTAAATGACTGGACTAAATATTTGCACCATGTGAGATATATTCTAAGAATGGTGAAATTCATGGAAAAGTGGTTTCAGAATGGTCAATTAGTCCATTTATTGTAAATTGACTGGATGGGTTTGGATGTTGGGTTATGGATACCCATGGGTTATTGAATAACCCATTAGAAATATTTAATATAAAGTTTCAATAGTACCCCCTCATTTTTCACTCAGCCGAAGGAAGGCAGAAAAACGTTTTCTCTCTTCTTCATCCTCTTTTCAAATCCTTTCCTTGATCTTCAGAGTTTTGATTGTTTGTTCGGTTCAAAAGCTTTGTAAGGATCAAAGGTAAGCTTTAATCTCATTATTTTCCTTAAATTTCAGTTTATATGGAAGATTAGAGGAGGTTTTGTTCTTGAAGATTTTGATGATAATTCATGAATCTCAGTTGTTTTAGAAGTTATATTTGAGTTATAATCGGTTAAAAGAGTTGAAATTCTGGTTTTGAAACAAGAAAGGAAAGGATGAATTTGTGAGAAATTTCTGCAAAAACTTCTGCAAAACTAGAGTTACTGTAGCGACCAGATTTTGGGAAATTTTCTTCGAGTACTGTATCAGTACTGTAGTGTCGGCAGTCAACGGAACTGTAGCAGTCAACGTTACTGTAGCAGTCAACGTTACTGTAGCGAACTGTCACTGTAGCGAACCGTTACTGTAGCAAACCGTTACTGTAGCAATCAGAAAATTTTGCGTATTTTCGTGATTTTGTTTCCTTTCTTATGTTTCCTTGTAATATATTTTACTAGGAAATTTTCCTACACAAATTCTAGTGTGGAACAAGGTAAACTTGGACAAACATCAAGGTGAGTGAATAACCTTGCTCAGCTAATTTGATATTACTAGTCAAAGTACAATATAAGTCCCATTTACAATATTATTTGGATAATAAGCAATCAATTTTCATATGGGAGTATATGATGATCGGTAGAAATAAGAGTATGTAGAAATTATTTTATTTCATGACAATTGTATTATGTGATAAATTCTCACTATCTTGTCAATGAGTAAAGATCTACGGGATCTAATACACGAGTTTGAAAGGGTTAAAGTCCCATACTACTCGGTGTATATCTAAGAAAGCTCATACACGAGTTTGAAAGGGTTAAAGTCCCATACTACTCAGTGCATATCTATGAAACCTATACACGAGTTGAAAGGGTTAGAGTCCCATACTACTCGGTGTATATCTAAGAAAGCTCATACACGAGTTTGAAAGGGTTAAAGTCCCATACTACTCAGTGCATATCTATGAAACCTATACACGAGTTGAAAGGGTTAGAGTCTCATACTACTCGGTGTATACCGATGAGATCTTATTCATGAGTTTGAAAGGGTTAGAGTCCCATACTACTCGATGTATAAGACAATTAATTATATGAGTAAATGTGGTATTTGTACTTTTGATATTTTATATAGTACAGTTATTTACTTACTGAGTTTTTAAATAAACTCACACTCCCTATGATTATTTTTTTTCAGATACAGAAAACAAAGAACAAGAGTATCCGTTTGAAGAATAGAAGCCCCTTGGAATTATCCTCTATTTCTGTTTGGTGGGATACCAGTACTTATTAATGTGGATACTAAGAATGCTCTGTACTTTCTATAGGTATCCTAGGCTTGCGATGAGATAGAATTATCAGACTATGTATGTCTATATTTGCTTATCAGATGAATATAATTCTGTAGTGTGGAATGAATGATTAAGGTTAAATGTAAAACCTTACAGAATATATGTAAACAACGTATGTTTGAGAATTTTATCAAATGAGTAGTATCTTTTCACATGCTCAATTTTTGGGATGTGACAATTTGGTATCAGAGGAAAGGTTTTATAGGTCCCCTATAGAGTACAGAGCAAAGTGATCTTTGTGGGCCCTTCCCTATTGTCATGAGCCGCGGCATGACCATAGGATTAGGTTCCTTAAAAGACCTTGTAGAGTATAACGTCATTTTATAGATAACTTCTCAGTGGGGCTAGTAAGTGATATTTTGTTTATGTCTGAAAATTGTTTGTTATGTGTGTAGATCTGTGACAGATCAATGTCAGAAGGATCTTCTAATAATAATGAGCATATGGGTCCAAGGAGGGCCATAAATCCACCAGTACATGTGCAAGATGACCCTAACCGTGGTGATAGTTTACATGCTCAAAGTACTGAGGGCGCAACTAGTGAGCAAACAAGGAGAGTCAAACCTGATGCTCACGTTGGCAATGCAACTATTGCACATGTGATTAATTTGATGAATGAACGATTTGACCGATTTAAGGCTGAAATGAGAGGTCGAGCTGCACAAGCTAACCTGCCAGTGGATCCTCCTATTGTTGAAGCTGAAATTGTACCACCAGCTCAGTTAGCTGGAGGAGATAACGTAAGGGAGGTAAGAATGTCTGAATTCCAGAAAATGAGGCCTCCTACTTTTTTGGGGGAAGATCCCAAAGAGGACCCACAATGTTTCCTTGAAGATTGTGAAGCAATCTGTGATGCTATAGGGTGTTCTCCTACTCAAAAGGTAGAATTCACTTCCTTTCAGTTAAAGGGTAGGGCTGGTAAATGGTGGAGGAACTGGAAGAAAGCTAGAATTCAAGGCGCACCGCCAGTTATGTGGACAGAGTTTTACAGATTGGTTATGGAAAGGAAGTCAAAGAATAAAGAAGAATATCGACAAAAGAAGAAAGCTAGATATAGGAGATCTTTTGATCAAAGGGAAGACTCAGGGACTTTGAAACCCTTTACTGCATCACAACATGCTCCAGCCACTCCTACTAAGTCATTTTATTCTACAGCCAGTGTGGCTAAGCCTCGTTCAGAGAGCAGGGGTGGTTTTAGTTCTTCTAGTAGAGGAGGTACTCAAGCTAGAAGGAAGAAACCTCAGTGTCCTGAATGTGGAAAGTTTCACTTCGGAGAATGCAGGTTAAACACTATTGGTACAGGTTGTTTTAACTGTGGACAAAAAGGACATTTTATAAGGGAGTGCCCTCAGCTCATGACAAGACCAGGTCAAGGGTCTACTTTGCCACCTCGACCACAATCTATTACTCAAACACCAACCCCTTCAACAGGGGGTAGTATGGGAAGAGGTTCTGGAAGAGGCCAAGGTGACCGTGGAAAACAAGCTGCTGGCAGAGGAAATGCAAGAGTATATGCTCTAACCCGACAGGATGCTCAAACATCCAATGCTGTAGTTATAGGTATATTATCTGTTAATACTTTTGCTGCACGTATTTTGTTTGACCCCGGTTCTACTCACTCATATGTGTCACCCCTATTTTCCAAGAGATTTGCATTTGATTCAATTACTCTTAAAGAACCATTCTTGGTTTCCACACCGATGAGAGAGACTTTGATGGTTAAAACATGTTATCGTTCTTGTAAAATAATCGTTGGAGGCACGAAAACTGAGATAGATCTTATGGTTCTCAATATGTTAGATTTTGATGTGATTTTAGGGATCGACTGGCTATCTTCTTGTCATGCTACTATAAATTGTCGTGACAAAGTTATTTCCTTTAATATGCCGGGGAGGAGTAATTTTGTGTTTCAAGGGGATCAAAGTGATGTACCTTGCAACATGATATCTATGTTAAGTGCCCGGCGTATGTTGCGAAAGGGATGTCAAGGATTTCTAGCTTTTATCAAAGATTTAGAAAAGAAAGAACAGAAGTTAGAAGATATACATGTGGTTAATGAATTCCCAGATGTGTTCCCAGAAGATTTACCTAGATTACCGCCAGAAAGAGATATTGAGTTCAGTATTGATTTGGTCCCAGACACAAGACCAATTTCTATTCCACCTTATCGTATGGCTCCTGTTGAGCTAAAAGAACTCAAAGAACAATTGGAAGATTTGTTAAACAAAGGGTTCATTCGCCCAAGTTTTTCACCTTGGGGTGCTCCTGTTCTTTTTGTGAAAAAGAAAGATGGTTCTATGAGACTATGTATAGATTATCGTCAGCTGAATAAAGTCACAGTGAAAAATAAGTATCCTTTACCAAGGATAGATGATTTGTTTGATCAGCTTCAAGGAGCAAAATACTTCTCAAAGATTGATCTAAGGTCTGGATATCATCAGTTACGAATTAAGAGTGATGATATACCTAAGACTGCTTTTCGTACACGGTATGGACATTATGAGTTTCTTGTGATGTCTTTTGGGTTGACAAATGCACCAGCAGCATTTATGGATTTAATGAACAGAGTGTTCAAATCATTCCTTGATAAGTTTGTAATTGTATTTATTGATGATATTTTGGTATATTCAAAGAGTCATGAAGAACATATTGAACATTTGAGAATAGTGCTTCAGACTTTGAGAGAGCATCAGTTGTACGCAAAGCTCTCAAAATGTGAATTCTGGATGAGTCATGTAACATTTTTGGGACATGTTATTTCCCAAGAAGGTATTCATGTAGATCCAAGTAAAATTGAAGCAGTAAAACAATGGCCTAGACCAACAACTGTGTCAGAAGTACGTAGTTTTCTTGGCTTAGCAGGGTATTACCGTCGCTTTGTCAAAGATTTCTCTAAGACGGCTCTCCCATTAAATAAGTTAACCCGAAAGAATGTTAAATACATTTGGGATAATTCATGTGAACAAAGTTTCACCCAATTGAAAGAGTGTTTAACTTCTGCACCAGTCTTAATCCTACCATCAGGACCAGGGGGTTACTCTGTATTCTGTGATGCCTCAAAGATAGGCTTAGGATGTGTGTTGATGCAACATGGTAAAGTCATAGCTTATGGCTCACGTCAGCTTAAAAAGCATGAATTGAATTACCCCACTCATGATTTGGAAATGGCAGCTGTAGTGTTTGCCCTAAAGATGTGGAGACATTACTTGTATGGGGAAACTTGTAAAATTTTTACAGATCACAAAAGCCTTAAGTACATTTTTGAGCAGAGAGATCTCAATCTAAGGCAACGAAGGTGGATGGAACTTCTGAAAGATTATGATTGTACCATCCTTTACCATCCAGGTAAAGCAAATGTAGTGGCTGATGCTCTAAGTCGAAAGTCTATGGGAAGTTTAGCTCACATTGCCACTATAAGGAGATCTCTAATACATGAACTACAAGAATTGGAAGCTGATGGAGTATTCTTCGAGATCACTGAGTCAGGTACATTTCTGGCTCATTTAACAGTTAGATCATCCCTTGTAGAAAAAGTAAAAGCAACTTTAGAAAATGACATTGATATGGTCAAAATCAGAGATAAGGCAAGGCAAGGTCTAGCACCAAGTTCTTGGTAGATGAAGAAGGAGTCTTATGGTTTAATGAGAGACTCTGTGTCCCCAACATTGAATCTTTGAAACATGAAATCTTAATGGAAGCTCATGGTTCGCCCTACGTTGTACATCCTGGTGCTGTAAAAATGTATCAGGACTTGAAACAAGTTTACTGGTGGGAGGGCATGAAGCGAGATGTGACTGACTTTGTAGCTCGATGTTTGACTTGTCAGCAAGTTAAAGCTGAACATCGACGACCACCTGGTTTGATGCAAAAACTAGATATTCCCGAGTGGAAGTGGGAAAGGATCACTATGGATTTTGTAGTAGGTTTACCTCGGTCAACAAAAGGAAATGACTCAATATGGGTCATAGTGGATCGACTTACTAAGTCAGCACATTTTCTTCCTGTTCATACCACTTTCAGTGTAGCAAAACTTGCTCGACTTTATGTTAAAGAAATAGTGAAACTTCATGGTGTACCAATATCCATTATATCAGACCGAGGACCTCAGTTTACTTCTCGATTCTGGAGAGTCTTTCAAGAGGCTTTGGGTACCAAAGTGAATCTTAGCACAGCATTTCATCCTCAGACTGATGGACAGTCCGAAAGGACAATTCAGACTTTAGAGGATATGCTAAGAGCTTGTGTGATGGATTTCAGTGGAAGTTGGGAAGATCATTTGTCTCTTATTGAATTTGCTTATAATAACAGTTACCAAGCCAGTATTCAGATGACACCTTTTGAGGCTTTATATGGGAGACGGTGTCGATCTCCTATAGGTTGGTTTGAACTTGGTGAAACCAAAATATTTGGACCTGAGATGATACAAGAAGATATAAATAAAGTTAAACTGATCAGGGAGAAGTTGTTAACTGCTCAGAGTAGACAGAAGTCTTATGCGGACAACCGACGACGTGACCTTGAATTTGCAATTGGTGATATGGTTTTCTTACGAATCTCACCTATGAAGGGAGTAATGAGATTCGGGAAGAAAGGCAAGCTTAGTCCGAGGTATGTTGGCCCATATGAGGTTGTAGACAGAGTGGGTAATGTGGCATATCGCCTAGACCTACCTTCCAACCTAGAGGGAGTTCATCCAATATTTCATGTGTCCATGCTACGGAAGTATCTTCCTGATCCTTCTCATGTCATTCAACCCCAAGAAGTTCATTTTGATGAAACTCTCACCTACGAAGAGGTACCAGTAGCTATCCTTGATAGAAAAGTCAAGAAATTGCGTACTAAAGAAATTCCTACTGTCAAGGTTCTTTGGAGAAATCATTCTCGCGAGGAAGCTACGTGGGAGGCAGAAGATGAAATGTGGAAAAACTATCCACATTTATTTGAAACTTGAGGTAAGATTTTAATTCGGAGGACCGAATTCTTTTAAGGGGGGTAGAATGTAATACCCGTTAATTTCGGAATATAATTCGCTTAAGAGTATTTTAGAATCTACAACGTTACTTTAGTTATTTATTTTGGTCATTTTTAATTTTCATATTTAGTTGTTCTCTTTGAATATTATTTATGAAAATTGAGTTAAATGACTGGACTAAATATTTGCACCATGTGGGATATATTCTAAGAATGGTGAAATTCATGGAAAAGTGGTTTCAGAATGGTCAATTAGTCCATTTATTGTAAATTGACTGGATGGGTTTAGATGTTGGGTTATGGATACCCATGGGTTATTGAATAACCCATTAGAAATATTTAATATAAAGTTTCAATAGTACCCCCTCATTTTTCACTCAGCCGAAGGAAGGCAGAAAAATGTTTTCTCTCTTCTTCATCCTCTTTTCAAATCCTTTCCTTGATCTTCAGAGTTTTGATTGTTTGTTCGGTTCAAAAGCTTTGTAAGGATCAAAGGTAAGCTTTAATCTCATTATTTTCCTTAAATTTCAGTTTATATGGAAGATTAGAGGATGTTTTGTTCTTGAAGATTTTGATGATAATTCATGAATCTCAGTTGTTTTAGAAGTTATATTTGAGTTATAATCGGTTAAAAGAGTTGAAATTCTGGTTTTGAAACAAGAAAGGAAAGGATGAATTTGTGAGAAATTTCTGCAAAAACTTCTGCAAAACTAGAGTTACTGTAGCGACCAGATTTTGGGAAATTTTCTTCGAGTACTGTATCAGTACTGTAGTGTCGGCAGTCAACGGTACTGTAGCAGTCAACGTTACTGTAGCGAACCGTCACTGTAGCGAACCGTTACTGTAGCAAACCGTTACTGTAGCAATCAGAAAATTTTGCGTATTTTCGTGATTTTGTTTCCTTTCTTATGTTTCCTTGTAATATATTTTACTAGGAAATTTTCCTACACAAATTCTAGTGTGGAACAAGGTAAACTTGGACAAACATCAAGGTGAGTGAATAACCTTGCTCAGCTAATTTGATATTACTAGTCAAAGTACAATATAAGTCCCATTTACAATATTATTTGGATAATAAGCAATCAATTTTCATATGGGAGTATATGATGATCGGTAGAAATAAGAGTATGTAGAAATTATTTTATTTCATGACAATTGTATTATGTGATAAATTCTCACTATCTTGTCAATGAGTAAAGATCTACGGGATCTAATACACGAGTTTGAAAGGGTTAAAGTCCCATACTACTCGGTGTATATCTAAGAAAGCTCATACACGAGTTTGAAAGGGTTAAAGTCCCATACTACTCAGTGCATATCTATGAAACCTATACACGAGTTGAAAGGGTTAGAGTCCCATACTACTCGGTGTATATCTAAGAAAGCTCATACACGAGTTTGAAAGGGTTAAAGTCCCATACTACTCGATGTATAAGACAATTAATTATATGAGTAAATGTGGTATTTGTACTTTTGATATTTTATATAGTACAGTTATTTACTTACTGAGTTTTTAAATAAACTCACACTCCCTATGATTATTTTTTTTCAGATACAGAAAACAAAGAACAAGAGTATCAGTTTGAAGAATAGAAGCCCCTTGGAATTATCCTCTATTTCTGTCTGGTGGGATACCAGTACTTATTAATGTGGATACTAGGAACGCTCTGTACTTTCTATAGGTCTCCTAGGCTTGCGATGAGATAGAATTATCAGACTATGTATGTCTATATTTGCTTATCAGATGAATATAATTTTGTAGTGTGGAATGAATGATTAAGGTTGAATGTAAAACCTTACAGAATATATGTAAACAACGTATGTTTGAGAATTTTATCAAATGAGTAGTATCTTTTCACATGCTCAATTTTTGGGATGTGACACCAGTCATTTTATATAAGTAGAACATTATATATACACATATGTATAGAAAGTTCTCACAATATCAAAACGCAGCAATTACAGTACAAAAGTAAATTACAGCCGAATTTTATAATGTACAGTTCCCGACTCAAGCCTAGGTGGCCTAACTGACTATAGAGCAACATCCTAAGCTTAGCAAAAATTGGTTCTAAGAACCCACCGACACCAAGAAAAGTAAAACTTCCAAAGAGCCGCTAACTCTCCAGCGGGTACCCCTCTTCCCCAGCCTCCGCCTCTAAAAAGAATAACCACAGAGGGTGTGAGTTCATCAATACTTGGTGAGCAATAGACTGTGCAGAAAAATAGCTATAGTATACAAGTACAATTACCGTAACTCACCACCACCAATGAAAGCTATTCAACATAAAGAAATAGTAAATGACAATAGCATATTCTCAATATGCAATCAACCATATGAATGCTTGCCATATCTTACCTCGCTACCCATTGAAGACCAACCCTCAATGAGTGTATTCCAAAGGCACATAAATATCCACATCCTGCAGAAGACCAACCCTCTGCTTCCTACATCTATGCATTTTGTGTCATAAGTGAATGCAATGATTTTAGAACACAACACAATATAAAGCAATATTAATAACTACACCGCTTATTGTAAAGTAAACATTCCATTTACCGTTCCATTCTAATTACTATACCAAATAAATAAATAAGACTAAAATATCTTTCATAAGTGAGAGAGGAGGGATTTACACTGTACTTGAAATAAAATAAAATTGGCAAGGTCCACCACTCACCTTTGCCTTGCAAGTATTACCGTACACAAAGCCTCGAAACGAAGCTAGTTAATCCTACCAATGCACCAAAAGAAATGCCAAAACATAGACCTCAAGAACCCGTCGGAAATCCATAGCAAAACACTTAAAGATCCATTTTTCACCTCCAAGGGCGCCTAGGCGCTAGCACCTAAACTCTCTGCCAAAGTTTATAGACTTGGTGCCCGAGGCGCCAAGCCCTAAACTTTCTGCCCAAAACGATAGCCCTTGGCGCCTGAGGCACCACACGTAGCGCCTGGGCTCCAGGACCCAGAATTTCTGTTCTTCATTATTTATCACAGATTTTGGGAAGGAAACTCTCAAAAATCTAGATTTTCACCCCTTTCTCTTCTTCCTTTGAGTTCCTAAGTCCAAATAAGGTTCATGGAACAATTTAGAACATTTGAAATGTTAAACAAACGAATTTCACGAATTTCCTCAAATTCCCTTGAAATTTCTCAAGAATATGTTCTTGAGTTTTAATCCGTGAAACTTGTGCATTTTACCTTAATGAACTAGATTAAAATATAATGAACTGAACAAACTTAAGAAAGGAGACAAAGAGGTAAAGTTTTCATGGAAAACTCCCAAAATCCATACAAACCCAGGGCAAAGGAAAATCCAAGAATTTAAGAGAGATTAACAAGATGTAATCTTACTCGTAGTCCTAGAATAGTCCCAAGATGAAGAAAACAACCCAAAATCAAAGATTAGTCGGTGAAATAGCAAGTTTGACGAAGAGAGAGAAGAGAGAAAAGGAGGGTTCTCTTTTTGTTCCAAATTGAAAATGAAAGAGAAAAGGGAAAAGAAACTATATATAGGTGGTGGGTCATGGGTTGATCCACGAACCCCACACCCAGTCCACTTCTACAAGTTCATAGATAAGCCACATAAATTCCAGTAAATTCCTTATTCGTAATTTCCCATATATAACATAAAATTACAACAACACCACATATCACCCAATCCAATCACATAACATTGAATCCATAAATAAATTACAAAAAGTATTCCACTAATTTATGGAAATTAAATGATTGGAAAAAAACAAAAGAAATAAGGGCAACACTACAAAACACTATAATAAAAATAACGCTAATATCACAAAAGCAATTACTTACCGTAATACCGTCAATTATTATAAAAAAAGTAAAATTGGCGGATATTACATTCTACACCCCTTAAAACAATTCAGCCCCCGAATTCCAAACTAACCTTAAGTCTCAAACAAGTGTGGATAGTTGGTCCACATTTCTTTCTCCACTTCCCATGTAGCCTCTTCATGCGAATGGTTTCTCCACAACACCTTGACAGAAAGAACCTCCTTAGTGCGAAGTTTCTTAACTTGTCTGTCAAGAATGGCTACCGGTACGTCCTCATAAGTAAGAGTTCCATCAAACTGTATTTCCTGAGGTTGAATAATATGAGAAGGATCAGGGAGATACTTCTGCAACATGGATATGTGGAAAACTAGATGAACCCCCTTCAGATCCGAAGGCAAGGCTAAGCGATACGCCACGTTACCGATTCTCTCTACAATCTCATAGGGACCAACATATCTTGGGCTAAGTTTTCCTTTCTTACTGAATCTCATTACTTCTTTCATAGGTGAAATTCGTAGGAAAACCATATCTCCCACAATAAATTCCAAATCTCTACGTCGATTGTCCGCATAGGACTTTTGCCTATTTTGAGCAGTAAGTAGTCATTCTCTGATTAGCTTAACTTTTTCAACAGCTTCCTGTACCATATCAGGTCTCGAAATTTTAGCATTTCTAAGCTCAAACCAGCCAATAGGAGATCGACAATGCCTCCTATACAGAGCCTCATAGGGTGCCATCTGAATACTAGCTTGGAAGCTATTATTATAAGCAAACTCGACAAATGGCAACTGTTTTTCCCAATTTCCTCCAAAATCCAAAACACAAGTTCTTAACATATCCTCAAGTGTCTAAATAGTCCTTTCAGACTGTCCATCTGTTTGAGGATGAAAGGCTGTACTTAAATCTACTCTAGTACCTAGTGCCTGTTGAAAAGTTATCCAGAATCGGGATGAAAAATGAGGTCCATGGTCTGAAATTATAGACACTGGTACTCCATGAAGTTTCACAATTTCATTCACATAAAGCTGAGCAAGTTTTGCAATACCATAAGTAGTATGTACAGGAAGAAAGTGGGCTGACTTGGTAAGTTGATTAATTATGACCCATATAGAGTCGTACCCTTTCTGTGATCTAGGTAAACCTGTGACAAAATCCATGGTAATTCTTTCCCATTTCCACTCAGGAATTTCTAACCTTTGCATCTTTCCTGGTGGTCACTAATGTTCGGCCTTAACTTGTTGGCAGGTTAAGCAATGAATCACATGATTAGTAACATCCTGCTTCATGCCTTCCTACCAATAAACTTGCTTCAGATCCCAATACATTTTAGTAGCACCAGGGTATACCATATATGTAGAACTATGAGCTTCATCCATGATTTCTCTCCTTAACTGTCCACATTTGGTACGCAAAGTCTACCTTTAAACCATAAATTACCTCCATCATCAACAGAAAAGTTTGGCGCTAGACCAACACTTGCTTTATCCCTAATTTTCATCATGACAGGGTCATTAAAAATATCAGTCTTAATCCTTTCTACCAAAGAAGATTTGGATCGAAAATGAGCCAGAAATGCACCAGATTTGGTAATCTCAAAAAGTACCCCGTTAGCCACAAGTTCATATAATTCCTGAACTAAAGATCTCTTTATCATGGTAATATGAGCTAAACTTCCCATAGACTTTCGACTAAGAGCATCAACTACCACATTGGCCTTTCCAGGATGATAAAGAATAGAATAGTCCTAATCTTTCAAGAGTTTCGTCCAACGACGCTACCTTAAATTGAGTTCCTTTTGTTCAAAAATATATTTGAGACTCTTGTGATCAGTGAAAACTTCACAAGTCTCACCATATAGGTAATGCCGCCAAGTCTTCAAAGCATAAACGACAGCTGCTAATTCCAAGTCATGGGTGGGATAATTGTGTTCATGCTTTTTAAGTTGGTGAGAACCATAAGCTATAACCTTACCATGCTGCATAAGTACACATCCTAATCCCGTGCTAGATGCATCGCAAAACACAGTAAATCCCCCTGATCCTGATGGCAAAACTAAAACAGGTGCTGTACTCAAACGTTCCTTAAGTGAAATAAAACCTTGTTCACAAGCATCATCCCAAACATACTTAACATTTTTCCTAGTTAGCTTATGCAATGGGAGAGCTAACCTACAAAAATCTGGGACAAAGCGTCAGTAATACCCCGCCAAACCGAGAAAACTTCGGAGTTCAGATACCGTTGTTGGCCTTGGCCATAATTTAACAGCTTCAATCTTACTAGGGTCAACATGAATACCTTCCCGTGATATCACATGGCCCAAGAAAGTCACTTGATTTGTCCAAAATTCACATTTGGAAAATTTAGCATAAAGCTGATGAGCTCTCAAAGTTTGCAACACAATTTCCAAATATTTTGCATGATTGAGAGGGTTCCTGGAATAAACCAAAATGTCATCAATAAAGACAATAACAAATCTGTCAAGAAAAGGTCTAAAGACCCTATTCATGAGGTCCATAAAAGTTGCTGGTGTGTTAGTCAACCCAAACGACATTACTAAAAACTCGTAATGCCCATAACGTGTTCAGAAGGCAGTTTTAGGAATATTGTCCTCCTTGATACCTAATTGATGATATCCAGATCTCAAATTGATCTTAGAAAAACACTGAGCTCCTTGTAGTTGATCAAACAAGACATCAATTCTCAGAAAAGGATACTTATTCTTTATAGTGACTTTGTTCAACTGCCTATAATCAATACACAACCTTAAAGAACAATCCTTCTTCCTTACGAAAAGGACGGGGGCACCCCACGGCAAAAAGCTAGGATGAATGAATCCCTTATCTAACAAATCTTCTAACTATTCTTTTAGTTCTTTCAATTCGGCGGGTGCCATCCTATAAGGAGGAATTGAAATGGGTCGAGTACCTAGAACCAAGTCAATAGCAAACTCAATTTACATTACAGGTGGTAAACTTGGTAATTCATCAGGGAAAACATCTAAGAAATCACGAACCGCTGGTACCTGGTCTAGGACTTTCTCCTTTTTTTCCACATCCTTGACAAAAGACAGAAAACTTTGACAGCATTTCCTCAACATTCGCCGAGTACACATCTAAGACACAAAGTTAAGAGGCACATCTGATCTGTCCCCTTGGAATACCAACTCTTGTTGTCCCAAAATTTTAATAGATATAGTTTTACCATGACAATCCACCGTAGCATGATATGCAGCAAGCCAATCCATTCCCAAAATTATGTCAAACTCAGTCATATTAAGGAGCATGAGATTTACCTCTGTCTTAAATCCTTTCACAAGAACTTTGCAAGAATTATAACCTGAATTCACTATCAAAGTGTCCCTGGTCGGTGTACCGACCAAAAAGGGTTCCTTAAGTCTAGCAAGTCTTAGAGAAAATTTCTTTGCAAGTAAAGGTGGCACATAAGAGTGCGTAGACTCAAGGTCAAATAATACATGAGCAAAAAATGAACACACTGATAAAATACCTGTTACCATGGCATTAGATGCCTAGGCATCTTGTCTAGTCAAAGCATAGACCCGTGTAGTTCCTCTACCTGCATTAGGTTGTCCTCGGCCTCTCTAGGCTCTGCCAGCCCCTCGCCTAAGGTTCCTGCCTCTTACTGGGTGAATAGGCGGTCGTGGCATAAGAGGAGCGGTAGGTTGAACACGTGTAGGATAAACTGGTCCCTGAGCAAGTTCAGAAAATAGTTGAGGACACTCCCTCCGAAAGTGACCTGGCTGACCACAATGGAAGCATCCACTGCCGGCATCTTTTCCGAAACATACTCCTGTATGGAATCTACCACACAAAGGACAGAGAGGTTTACCTCATCCTCCCTGAATACTCCCCTGACCAGTAACTGAATAGGCTCCACTATACTCGATACGGCGTCTCACTGCACTACCTGCAGACGCAGCCGGTCCTGAAGATATTATCAGTGTAACTGGAATAGGAAAAGGAAATCTCTGAGTCCCCGAACTTCCCCCATGCTCAAGGAACTTACCATCATTCTTTCGTTTCTTACCTTTAAAATGATCCTGTCGGCCCTTGGCCTTTCTTGCCATTCTCCTAGCGACCTCCATAGCATCTTTATAAGAAGTAAAATATTCTATCATAGGTCCTACCCGGTCATACAAATGCTCTCGAAGTCCTTCAACGAATCTTATAATCATGTCCTCTTCAGTAAGTACCATATTGGGAGCATATTCAGCTAAGCGAACATACTGGGCATCGTATTGGTCAATGGACATGGTACCTTGTTTCAACTCCTCAAACTCTTTTACCCTGGCCGCCCTCAAAGTCTTGGGAAGAAACTAGTCCATAAAAGCCTTACGGAACTCAGCCCAATGCAAAGGCGGTGCATCTTGCAGTCGCCCCTTTCTCAAAGTTCGCCACCATCTTTTTGCCCGTCCTCTTAGTTGAAAGGCAATCATTTCCACCCTTCTTATGTCTAAGCATCCCAATGCATCAAGAAAACGCTAGGGATCATCATCAGGATCCCCAAAGAACACTGCTGGTCCCATCTTCAGAAATTCAGTCATCTTAATATCTTTTATCGTACCTTCTCTAACTAGAGGAAAAGACGATACATGAGCTATTGGTGGTACTGTTGTGGTAGATGGAGCTACAGGTGGAACCAAAGATGCAAACCTTGCCTCCCACTTTGCATCCATACGATCCATGTGAGTTGTAAACATGTCTACAATTCCCTCAATTATTGAAGCATTGACAGCAGGAGCCGAACTATCTGCCTGAGCTGGATTCTGATTAGAACCTCCCACTTCTTCAACAAATTCAATCTCAGCATGCCCAGGAGAGTCATGCTATGGATTAACCGTGGTATTACCTTGGATCGATTCAATGATATTGCGACTATGTTCACTATGAGCACTTTCATGTGCAGAAGTCTCATCCGCCATTAGAAATTGAAATAATCTATACACAAGCAATAAACACTTCAATGTGAACAAAATATCTAAACCTACTCCACCCAGGAGCGGCTTAGTAAAAAGGAATAGTCAACTCTAATTAGTGACTTTTATGGAATCTAAACCCATGGTCATTGTCATGCCGCGGCTCATGACAATGGGGAAGGGCCCACAAAGAATACTTAGCTCTGCAATCCTTAGGAGACTTACAAAACTCTCCCTCTGATACCATTTTGTCATGCCCCAAAAGGTAAACTCACACAAAAAGCGTGAAAATAACAATTCACATCAAACAGTCCTAGATATCCACAACTAGCAGTACATAAGCCAATCATTTTATATAAGTAGAACATTATACATACACATATGTATAGAAAGTTTTTACAGTATCAGAACACAACAATTACAGTACAAAAGTAAATTACAGCCGAATTTTATAATGTACAATTCCCAACCCAAGCCTAGGTGGCCTAACTGACTACAGAGCAACATCCTAAGCTTAGCAAAAATTGGTTCTAAGAACCCACCGACACCAAGAGAAGTAAAACTTCCAAAGAGCCGCTAACTCTCCAGCGGGTACCCCTCTTCCCTAGCCTCCGCCTCTGAAAAGAATAATCACAGAGGGTGTGAGTTCATCAAAACTTAGTGAGCAATAGACTGTGCAGAAAAACAGCTATAGTATACAAGTACAATTACAGTAACTCACCACCACCAATGAAAGCTATTCAACATAAAGAAATAGTAAATGACAATAACAAGTTCTCAATATGCAATCAACCATATGAATGCTTGCCATATTTTACCTCGCTACCCATTGAAGACTAACCCTCAATGAGTGTATTCCAAAGGCACACACGTTTGAATATCCACATCATGCAGAAGACCAACCCTCTACTTCCCACATCTATACATTTTGTGTCATGAGTGAACGCAATGATTCCAGAACATAACACAATATAACGTAATATTAATAACTACACCACTTATTGTAAAGTAAACATTCCATTTACCATTCCATTCTAATTACTATAACCAAATAAATAAATAAACCTAAAATATCTTTCATAAGTGAAAGAGGAGGGATTTACACTGTGCTTAAAATAAAATAAAATTGGCAAGGTCCACCACTCACCTTTGCCTCGCAAGTATTACCGTACACAAAGCCTCGAAACGAAGCCGGTTAATCCTACTGATAACATGCAATTTTCCATATATTTTAGCCTCTATTCTAGCCCTTTTTGCATCTTGATTTTTGCCAAAACTCTATTTTTATAATGTTTTGAATTATTTTGGGTGAAAGTTAATTATAGATTTATGTTCTTTAACTCCATAATTTTACTCCAAAATGGTTCATTTATGTGTTTTACAGAGTTTGGAGGCATCTGGGCTCGAACCGGACAAGAAACAAAGCAACAGAGAGTAAATAAAAAATGCTGAAAAAATGGCCTGGCGCCCGGCGCCAGGAAGCCAATGCCCGGCGCCAGGAGCAGTGAGTCAGAAGTATGGCGCAGAACATAGTGGAAAATTAGGTTAACCCAGCGCCCGGCGCTGGGATCGCAGCGCCCGGCGCTGGCGCCGCAGAGAACCACTATAAATGCAATTTTTAGGTCAAAACAGAGGGAGGCTTCGCTCCAGACTTCAGACCCGCGGCTGCTGCAGACAGAGGCGACTTCCAGAGCTTGGTTTGAGGGAAAGGAAGCCTTCCCACTTGGGAATGGCTCTCCTTCTCCCATTTTCTCCCCTTTTCTTCCATTTTCCTTCATAGTTTGTTAGTTTTCTGTTGTATTTTGCAGATTTCTGTCATGTTCTTCTTCTCTTCCATGTAATTTCTGAGTTTAAAGATTGATGTAGCTTGGTTCTATGATGTTTTATTGTTGAACAATTTCGATTTTAATGCACTTTCGTTTAATGGAATGAATTTTACCGATTATTCTTCCTCTTGAATGTTTGATGAACCTTCAATGAGTTTGGAATTTTGATGTCTATGCTAGAGTTAGCTAGATATTGAGCTTGACCTTGTAATTTTCACCATAAATTAGATTATCTAGATATAGATAGTTTTATTTATGTGGCTTGAATAATTTTCTTGAGCTTCATAGTTTAATTGAATGGTTGATCTAAGATTTTAGTCAATTATTTTGGTTAAGTTAGATTGTAATTTCAAAGCTTTTGGATTCAATCATATTTTAGAAAATTGGCCAACATTGAATGGATTGTAATTTAATTGAATTGTTCTTCAATGATTCAAAGATTAATTTGTCTATGAATTAATCGGATTGGACCAACGAAATCAATCTCATTTTCTTGTGTAGTCGGTCATTTGATGAAATGGAAATTGTACTTTAATTCATTTGGACCAATGAGTATTTTCTTGGCCAAAGTTCTATTTTATTTATTGTTCTATGAAGCTTGTTATTTATACATGCATGCGTTGCTATGTATTTGTAACGAGTAGGACAAGAGATAACATGTCATATGCGATTGCGGGGCATTGATGTGATTAGGACTTCATCGGATTATATTTGAGTTGTAGATTAGTGAAGATCTTCCTAACTATAATTTTAATATAATTCAGTCTTAGAAGACTTTCTAAGAATTTTAGATTGAAGATTACATAATAGAATTAGCCAAGAATATTCAAAGGAAAGAATGATGATGTACAATTCCATGGAATTTGTGACCAATTACATATCTTTTGTCTGTTTTATTTTCTGTTTAGTTATTTAAATTTCAGTTATTTATATTGCGTTGTTTCAATCATCACCCCCCCTTTTTTGTGTAATTTCTGAAATTTCCCTCATAAGTCTTAATAGCATTTCACTTAGCCTAATTGAATTTTATTTGATACCTCAATCTCTGTGGGACGATACTCTACTCATCACTTTATTACTTGTTGCGACCCAGTATACTTGCTGGAATATTTTATGTGCTATAAATTATACGCACCAAGTTTTTGGCGCCGTTGCCGGGGATTGATGGTTGTCAAATTGATTTTTCTTTTAAGCCAAAGTGATGTTATTTTAGACATTGTCTTTTCTTGTTTTAGTTTTTACAATTTCAAGTGTCTTTATTAGTTTCATTTCTTCTTGTTACCTTGCTTATTTGATATATCTCTCATGTTATTTCTCTTTGTTGCATGTGAGGTACTTGATCATTTTCCTTGACGAAGGAAATAAAAAAAAATCAAAGAGAAAGTAAGGAAAACAAAGAAGAAGCGACGCTAAGCATAGACAGCAAATAAAGTCTAGCTAAGGACTTTAAACCAAGCGCTCTTGGGAGGCAACCCAAAATTTTCTAACCTTTCTCTTTTTAATTTTGTTGTTGTTTTTCTTTCGTAATTTTAATTTTGTTTTAGTCTTTTTCTGTTGTCCATTTTTTCTTCTCTGTTTTCTCTGTTTTGGCAGAACTTTGAGTCATCTTGCATGAATATTCTGTACTGTTTGGCTATGGTTTTTGCCACTTTCTTTACATGTTTTTAAACCTTTATATGTCTTCTAGTTGTAGAATTTTATTTGGAGTGATTCGCATCCGTTTTGGGGTCGTTCTATGTCGGTAAAGCCGTGTCGCCAGAAATTCTGCACTGCAGAATTTTGCTACTCTGTTTTGTCCGAATTTGATGCTCACTTTTTAAATTTTTGATGGAGTTTTGGTGTGGAATTATGCATGATGAAATAGCTAAAGTGTAGATTGACTTAGCATGAAGAGAATTTAGTCTTATTTCTCTAAGGAATTCAAGTTAAATGGCAATGACGTTGACTTTAATGAATTTGTAGTAATAGTCTTTTAGCTGTGAGGATTTGAGCCTAAGTGAAAGATGCTATTCTTCTTGTTGTGTGTTCTCTATCATGGATTGTCACTCTAGAACTTGTCTTGAATCTTTGATTGAGGCTACATATCTTGTGCATACTTGGAAATGATTTAGGAATTTGTTTCTTGTAACCACTTTTAGCCAAATAGCCATCCATTATCATTGTTTCCATTGTATGCCATTTTGTGCCTTATCCATTTTCTTTCTTGTGTTCTTCCACCACTTTTTCTGCCTACAACAATATTTTTCTCTTCCAACTTAAGATGTGAGGAGTATTTAAAATTCTTTTAAGGGATCGATGTGCTGAAAAATCTTGTGAATTTTGGGGTGTTTTGAACTATATTTCTTCTACTTCCTCTCAAGCAAAAGAAAAAGATTGGCCAATCAAGAAGAAAAAGAAAGAAAAATTTCAACTGACGTCATCAAAAAAAGAAAGAAAGAAAGAAAGAATTAAAAAAAAATTTTGAATTGAAAAAAAAAAATGAGAATGATGAAAAAGAGGAGCAGGTAGACCATTGAGACCCAAAATTTATTTATACTCAATCTCTTATATTTCACTTGTAAATACTCTTCATTTTCTTGAGTTGTTGCCACATTTTGTTTCATTGTTCAATCTTTCCCTTTTGTTTCCCACTATTTTTCCTACCTACGTTACAACCTTGTAAAGTCCTTTTGATTCAAGTATGTATTGGATTCAAGTAGTGGAGATTTAGATACTTGACAAGCTTATGGTAGTGAAATTTGTGATAGGACGACTTTGAGTGATTCCCTCTTAAACACTTGAGAGAGTAGAGGATAAACACCTTACCTTGTGAGGAGATTGTTACTTGAATTCATTCTTTTCGAAATAATTGCCATGGAGCTTGAACTTTTTAGAAATTTAAGATTTATTTCTCCTAATGTTAAATCTTTCTAAATTTTAATTGTTTCATTGTTGTATATTTTCTGCACCTTTGCTTGCTGTGCTTATTGGGATTCTCTGTTGTTTTTAATTGATTTTGCCCAGGAGTGCAAAAGGCTAAGTGTGGGGGATTTGATAACATGCAATTTTCCATATATTTTAGCCTCTATTCTAGCCCTTTTTGCATCTTGATTTTTGCCAAAACTCTATTTTTATAATGTTTTGAATTATTTTGGGTGAAAGTTAATTATAGATTTATGTTCTTTAACTCCATAATTTTACTCCAAAATGGTTCATTTATGTGTTTTACAGAGTTTGGAGGCATCTGGGCTCGAACCGGACAAGAAACAAAGCAACAGAGAGTAAATAAAAAATGCTGAAAAAATGGCCTGGCGCCCGGCGCCAGGAAGCCAATGCCCGGCGCCAGGAGCAGTGAGTCAGAAGTATGGCGCAGAACATAGTGGAAAATTAGGTTAACCCAGCGCCCGGCGCTGGGATCGCAGCGCCCGGCGCTGGCGCCGCAGAGAACCACTATAAATGCAATTTTTAGGTCAAAACAGAGGGAGGCTTCGCTCCAGACTTCAGACCCGCGGCTGCTGCAGACAGAGGCGACTTCCAGAGCTTGGTTTGAGGGAAAGGAAGCCTTCCCACTTGGGAATGGCTCTCCTTCTCCCATTTTCTCCCCTTTTCTTCCATTTTCCTTCATAGTTTGTTAGTTTTCTGTTGTATTTTGCAGATTTCTGTCATGTTCTTCTTCTCTTCCATGTAATTTCTGAGTTTAAAGATTGATGTAGCTTGGTTCTATGATGTTTTATTGTTGAACAATTTCGATTTTAATGCACTTTCGTTTAATGGAATGAATTTTACCGATTATTCTTCCTCTTGAATGTTTGATGAACCTTCAATGAGTTTGGAATTTTGATGTCTATGCTAGAGTTAGCTAGATATTGAGCTTGACCTTGTAATTTTCACCATAAATTAGATTATCTAGATATAGATAGTTTTATTTATGTGGCTTGAATAATTTTCTTGAGCTTCATAGTTTAATTGAATGGTTGATCTAAGATTTTAGTCAATTATTTTGGTTAAGTTAGATTGTAATTTCAAAGCTTTTGGATTCAATCATATTTTAGAAAATTGGCCAACATTGAATGGATTGTAATTTAATTGAATTGTTCTTCAATGATTCAAAGATTAATTTGTCTATGAATTAATCGGATTGGACCAACGAAATCAATCTCATTTTCTTGTGTAGTCGGTCATTTGATGAAATGGAAATTGTACTTTAATTCATTTGGACCAATGAGTATTTTCTTGGCCAAAGTTCTATTTTATTTATTGTTCTATGAAGCTTGTTATTTATACATGCATGCGTTGCTATGTATTTGTAACGAGTAGGACAAGAGATAACATGTCATATGCGATTGCGGGGCATTGATGTGATTAGGACTTCATCGGATTATATTTGAGTTGTAGATTAGTGAAGATCTTCCTAACTATAATTTTAATATAATTCAGTCTTAGAAGACTTTCTAAGAATTTTAGATTGAAGATTACATAATAGAATTAGCCAAGAATATTCAAAGGAAAGAATGATGATGTACAATTCCATGGAATTTGTGACCAATTACATATCTTTTGTCTGTTTTATTTTCTGTTTAGTTATTTAAATTTCAGTTATTTATATTGCGTTGTTTCAATCATCACCCCCCCTTTTTTGTGTAATTTCTGAAATTTCCCTCATAAGTCTTAATAGCATTTCACTTAGCCTAATTGAATTTTATTTGATACCTCAATCTCTGTGGGACGATACTCTACTCATCACTTTATTACTTGTTGCGACCCAGTATACTTGCTGGAATATTTTATGTGCTATAAATTATACGCACCACCTACCAATGCACCTAAAGAAATGCCAAAACATAGACCTCAAGAACCGGTCGGAAATCTATAGCAAAACACTTAAAGATCCATTTTTCACCTCCAAGGGCGCCTAGGCGCCAGTACCTAAACTCTCTGCCAAAGTTTATGGACTTGGAGCCAGAGGCGCCATGCCCAAAACGATAGCCCTTGGCGCCTGGGCGTCAGGACCCAGAATTTCTATTCTTCGCTGTTTATCACGGACTTTGGGAAGGAAACTCTCAAAAATCCAGATTTTCACCCTTTCTCTTCTCCCTTTGAGTTCCTAAGTCCAAATAAGGTTCATGGAACAATTTAGAACATTTGAAACATTAAACAAACGAATTTCACGAATTTCCTCAAATTCCCTTGAAATTTCTCAAGAATGTGTTCTTGAGTTTTAATCCGTGAAACTTGTATGTTTTACCTTCATGAGCTGGATTAAAACATAATGAACCGAACAAACTTAAGAAAGGAGACAAAGAGGTAAAGTTTTCATGGAAAACTCCCAAAATCCATACAAACCCAGGGCAAAGGAAAATCCAAGAATTTAAGAGAGATTAACAAGATGTAATCTTACCCGTAGTGCTAGAATAGTCCCAAGATGAAGAAAACAACCCGAAATCGAAGATTAATCGGTGAAATAGCAAGTTAGATGAAGAGAGAGAAGAGAGAAAATGAGGGTTCTCTTTTTGTTCCAAATTGAAAATGAAAGAGAAAAGGGAAAAGAGACTATATATAGGTGGTGGGTTATGGGTTGACCCATGGACCCCACACCCAATCCACTTCTACAAATTCATAGATAAGCCACATAAATTCCAGTAAAGTCCTTATTCGTAATTTCCCGTATATAACATAAAATTACAACAACACCACATATGACCCAATCTAATCACATAACATTGAATCCATAAATAAATTACAAAAAGTATTCCACTAATTTATGAAAATTAAATAATTGGAAACAAACAAAAGAAATAAGGGCAATACTACAAAACACTGTAATAAAAATAACGCTAATATCACAAAAGCAATTACTTACCGTAATACCGTCAATTATTATAAAAAAAAAGTAAAATTGGTGGATAATACACCGTAATTTCTCTAACTCGAGTATTTTTCATATTCTAGGTACCACATAATTTCCCTTATTACTTTTAGTCCTTCCTTAGACTTAGTAATTCATCTAACTCCTTTGGTGCCACATGTACTCTCCTCAATTCTCTGTTACTCATAATATTATACCCTTGCCATTTCTTGACCTTCCATTTCCTTTCTGAATAAATGAAAAATTTTCACCCGCATCGGATTATTCTTTAAAATCTAATTACATTAACATCTAAAAACTGCAGGTGTCACGTAAATGAATGAATTTTGTTCTTGACGTCTTTGAATTGTATTTGACTATTGCATGTGGTTATATTTGGCATATATCTTGATCTTAATTTAGGTTTACAATGGTGGGAATAACTTCATTAACTGTCCCAGTCACGTGCTCTCAAATGGGGCGTGACAAGGATCTTTTGTCGTTCCATTCTCTTCTTTCTTCTTAGCTTTTATTTGTTTCACTCTTAGAAGCAACCTATTTTATGTTGAAATTTTATTGGTACATATAAGGTAAGGAAGTTTGGATTTACAATGTTGTATATTGAAATTTTATTGGTACATACAAGGTAAGGAAGTTTGGATTTACAATGTTGTATAAATTATTCAATTTTATCATTATTAAGGTGTATATTATAGTAGACTTGACTGTTATCATAGTCTTAATATTAACTTCCTCTCTTTAGCTTTTCCAACAGTAATTTTGTAGTAATAATCCAAGCACATAGCAATTTTATTTGCAATTTTTTTTGTTGGAACTTGAAACCCATATAGGCACGCTAGTCAAATATGAAAGAAAAACAATTTAAGTACAGTTGCTTATACTTATGCTATTAAATTTTTTTTATAGAATCATCATAAATGTATGGTTATCTAATCAAAATATAATAAATATATAATTTAAAAAAATATATTTTTTATTTTTTTAAATTTAATATTGCACGATTAGTCTTTTAAAAACTTTTTTTAATATATATTCTATTATTAGCATAGACTCTCTTGACTAACAAATTGTATACAAGTTTTATCAATATGAAATACCTTCTCTGATGATATTTTTCTTTTAATTAGCCACAAATATGAAATATCTTCTACATTATTTTTTCTTTTAATTTTTATTTTTGAAAAGGCCCTTCCACGGGTTGTATTGGACTGAACTTAATAGCACATTACACAGAACACGTGGCTTTGTACGATTGAGCCTTCGAGAACCATTCCAAACCCTTGCTGTCTCCCAAAACTTTCCGCAAAAATGGTTCTGTCATTATCTGTTCTAAACGGAGAGTGAGGAGAGAGAAAGAGAGAAGGCAGGAAGTGTAGAGAGAGAAAGAGAGAAGGTCGGAGAGAGAGAGATAGGAAAGCGGAGAGAGACGGGGGAAGGAAGGGAAAAGAGAGAGAAAGAGAAAGAGAAAGAGAGAGAGAGAGAGAGAGAGAGAGAGTCCGTTAATTTCAGTTAAAAAAAAAAGAGGAAAAATGGTTACAGACCACGAAATATCGCAAGCCGTACAATCCCTCTTCAGGGATTCAAACCCTAGAAGAACCTTCAGCACCTTGAACGAAGTTGTGCAGGAGCTTCAGGCAAAGCTTGGTGTCGACCTCACCAATAAGCTTGACTTCATCACCAACCAGATCAACCTCCTCTTCGGATCTCACCCCCCACGGCCACAGCCGAAGCAGCAGCCAAGCCCGCTGCCACAGCAGCAAAATCCTCAACTCCAACCACTTCCGAAGGACCACTTTGCCCTTCGCCAAAACCCTAATTTTGAGACCGGTCCTTCTCCAGTAACGTCTGCATTACAAAGCTTCGCTTCTCACCCCGCACCGGTTAAACCCGATGCCTCTACTGGTGATGGTACCTGTCGCGAACCACCTGCTATCGTGGGGACTGAGGCCCCCAAGGAGGGGTAGGGTTTAAACATGTTTTTTTTCCTCATTTGTTTCAGTCTGTTTATGCTGATGTGTGTATAAGTAAAGAAGTTGGAAATGGGAACAAAAGTTGAAAAAGAAAATTAGGTTGACTGATTCTGCCTCACTAGTAGGGTTTCATGTCCAGCGTAGTGATTAAGTGCTCAAAAGCGAACGAGGAAGAGAATTTAAAATTGAAAACGCCACCTATTCTGTTTCTAGTTTTTGGGGAAGGTTGTTGCTGTTGAATGTATGAAACACTCAACTTTGAATATCATAACAACATCTTTTGGGGAAAGGTTAAAAAGAGGCATGTAAAGTGGAAGTGAAATTTTTTGTTTGATCGGTACAGCCTGATGCTTCTGCTGCATGTCTATGCTAATCAATAGCATGAAATTGATCTTCATTTTGCTGGCGATTGTTGACGATGTCATTGTGACTATGAGAATATAATTTTAAATTCTAGTTTCATTTATGCCATTAAGGATTTTATTACTATGATTGTTTGTGGAGGTCAGTCAATCTTCAGTAAATTAGTTCTTCCCAATTGTGCAGATTTTCTGTTCTTGTTGCTCTGTGATTTATCCTCTGGGTGAAGACATTGTTTGCTAATTCATAGTGTTGCTAAATTTTGAATCATCAACTTATTTAATCATTGACCTTATATCTTTTGAGAGCCAGTCAGCCAATGCGTCTGTTAGAAAAGGCCTGTATTCAAGTATGCCTTGAAAGCAATATCTCTTCTCTTGATTCCTTGCCTCTCTGAACTGTTTAACTTACCATATCGGAAGATTAGTTTTATATCATCTAATTAATTAGTTTTAAATTAAACAAAGGATATCATAGCTGAAATGCTGCTGTTGTCACCTGTCATTCCTTTTCACTTTTCTAGGCTGAGTCTTGATATAATCAAAATTGCCTTTGCCTTTGCTAAAGCATACTGCTGTAGCTGTCTGAACTTTCCTTTTTGAGATGGGCACATCTTCAGAAGCATATTTGAATTGGCAGATGCCTGCCAATTTCGTTACATGTAATTCTTTATAGGCACAATCCCCTCAACAATTTTTAGTTGTTATGCCAAGCTTCCAGATTATGAAAATCCTTTATTAACAGCATATGAAAATTGTGTTGTATTAAAGTTTAAGTTTTTATTACGATCAAGCTTGGCTTTAATGATTGGCTGGTTTATAAGTAATGGCATTCTTATTTCTTGCAGTACTCAAACCAAGGCAAAGAGAAGAGGTGGCCCAGGAGGTCTGAACAAACTTTGTGGGGTTTCACCTGAACTGCAGGTCATTGTTGGCCAGCCAGCATTACCAAGGACTGAGGTTCGTACTAAACTTTTGTTGAAGTTCATCATTAACTTTTCCTATTGTTATATTATTCCAGCAAGATTCCTAATATGTGATATGGCTGGTTTTAGATTGTGAAGCAACTGTGGGCCTACATAAGGAGAAACAATCTTCAAGATCCTAGCAACAAAAGGAAAATAATTTGCAATGACGAGCTGCGTGTTGTATTTGAGACAGATTGTACTGACATGTTCAAGATGAATAAGTTGCTAGCTAAACACATTATCCCCCTTGAACCAACAAGTAGGTATCAGGGTTATGGTGTTATAGTTATGAAAGTGCATTTTTTGAATTCTTCATATTTTGTTACTTTCAGAGCAGCCAGTTGCAAAGAGGCAGAAGGTAGATGTGGAGTCAGGAACACAAAGTACTGAACCTACTCCCTCTGTAACAATATCTGATACACTTGCTAGCTTCTTTGGCATTACTGGAAGGGAGATGCTTCAATCAGAGGTTTTAAGACGTATATGGGAGTACATAAAGGTCAATCGGCTGGAGGTATCACAATAACTGTTGATCAACTTGATTATTTTTCTATTAATGCAAATTTCAGAGCTGCTAAGGTCTATTTCAGTTCTATGCATTGTCTTCTTCCAGCTCTACCTCTTTTTAAACTCATTTTTTGCGTAATTTCTTCCCTGTTTATTATGATTGTCTTATTGACCTTGGTACCAGTATCTTGCTTTACATCTTATGTTGAAATTTTTTGTTGTTTTACTAAGTATGGTTTTATCTAGAACGGGGTTTGGAATATTAGTCTAATCAACCTAATTTATCACAAGAGCTTCTAATAGTGGACTTGTAAGTTACTCTGTTCTTATATTTAGCATAAGCACAGTTTCTGGTGTTTCTATACCAATGGGAAAATAACATGGAAAGTTGAAGTCAAGGTTTTTCAGCCTAATTTACTATGTTCTTAAATCCAGCATTAGCACATAGTTACATTTGACAAGAAAAAATTAAAATTCAGGCAAAGGTTTTCATAGCAGGAGAAAGATTACGCCAGGGTTAGATTTTCTCAAGATTGCCTTGGATATAAGTTCTATAATGTATAAAATTCTTAATTATTTATGGCTAACATTGTTGAGTATTAACTTATTGACTTAACCCTGCAATATATTCCTAGGATCCCCTGAATCCTATGGCAATAACATGTGATTCAAAGCTTCAGGAGCTCTTTGGCTGTGAAAGCATTTCAGCGTTGGGGATACCGGAAGTGTTGGGTCGTCATCATATATTCAGAAGATCATGAAGCTGATTACATTCTCTGGTTGGTGGTTTTTATACTTTTGATAATCTCTTTAAAACTATAGCAGTGCTCTTTTCTCTCATCTCTTTCGAGTTTCACTGGATCGTATACTTTTGGAATTCGCTATTTAATATTTAGATATGCATTGTTGTGTTCAGCTTCCAGGACATTTTTACATGAATTAGCTTATTACTTGAAGTGAACATGCCATAAGCTCTGAACATATTCTGGAATTAAAATTTTGATCATTTTGCAATAACTGATACTTGGGAACTATAAGAATCAGGAAGGTAAATAATTTTACGTCTTATAGTCTCTTCTGGTCTCTGGCTTACGTTCTAGGTTTCCTCTGCATTCACAACTAAATTTTTTATGGTTTGCACAAGTCTTCAGACATTTGTTTGATTATTATTATTATTTTTTTTTTTTTGGAGTTGGAGAAAAAAGTACATGTTTCTGTTAGGTACCTAAATAGATTGGGGAACCCACCCTCAAAAGCTAGCTGTTAAGGGGGAAGAACCAAGCTACTTAAGTACCCCAAGCATCCCATACTACCCAATGTGGGACTTAGACATCCCATACTATCCAGTCCCTAACATAGCACCACCCTTGAGAGCCGACGTCTCGACGGTTGCACTCTACGACGCTTCACTCGGCCTTTCCGGTCAGCCCCTTCGTAGGTAGCCCTCTCCGGTGCATCGACAACCAGGCTCTGATACCAATGTTAGGTACCTAAACAGCTTGGGAACCCACCCTCAAAAGCTAGCTGTTAAGGGGGAAGAACCAAGCTACTTAAGTACCCCATCAAGCATCCCATACTACCCAATGTGGGACTTAGACATCCCATACTATCCAGTCCCTAATTAAGTCTTGAGGTCTCATCAGTTTCCTTATGAATGACTGGTTGAATAGTGTAAGAGAAACAGTTTACAGAATTTATGGATATTCTATTATGGTAGTCTGAGACTGAGACATGTATCACAAGTGAGGCAGTGATTGATATTTATGGTAATTTGTAGTTCTTAATTTCATGTATTTATTTTTAATCAATAACGTTTATACATAGAATTCTAATGGAATGTTTGCTTTTGGGTGCAGTCACAAGTTGTACGGTGTTTATTACAGTATAGTGCGTGCTGAACGCAGATCGTGGCAACATGTTTATATGATTATGTAATTTGACTATTTAGATTTTTCGTTCTTAGGGTTTATTTTGATATTGGGTCTGTGCTGCTCTGGCTTGTCTAACTTGGCAGTTAGGTTAGAATGACCTGTGGGTACCTCTGACACCTGTAAAATGCTGACCGTAGATGAGAAGTGATGTAAAGGGTGATTATATCTTCCTTCAAACATGGATTGTGTTAGTTATATGTTTGATGAATGAAGCTATGTTAGATTATTTGATTTTTGTTGGTCTCAATTTTCTTCTCTTTATGTATCCTAGACTACAATTACTCATCCTCTATTCTTCAGCTCTTTCCTCCATTTGGTTGCTAGTTTATCTATAGGTCACAATTTAAATAGCTAGCTTCTAAAGATATTTTTAGTACCAAACAGTGTTCTCCTCTGCGGTCCTCGCTGAGAGTTTCCTTCCTTCAACCTGGTTAAATTTATGTTTTCCGATACTGTACCTTAATATTCTACAATTTTTAGCTATTTCGCACTTATCGTTAAAAAGTGCTTTAGGAGGATTTTACTTTCTAATATATTGGCTATACTACGGAACGATGTATGTTCGTAGTCAACTTGCATTCCTTCATTTTCTGATATTAATTTTCATTATAACACTTGCCTAGCATTTTTTTTATTTTATTTTGGGGGTTCGAAAACTAACCTAGCTAAAACAATGGAGGTTAACCATAGCTTTTGGACTTGAACTGGATTATTAATTTGGTGATGAGCTTGAGTACTGTTATTGGAAAATTAGTTAAAACGAATATATATGTACAAGCTTCACACATGAAATTATGCTCAATGTCATAAGTAATTAAAATTCAAATTATACATGTACAATTGCACTAAGATCATTAAGTCATATAATTACTAATAATAACTTGGACACAAATAAATAACTCAAAATTCCAAGCTTGTGAATCTGCTTCTGTTAGTACAGGTATCAGGACCTTGCTAGTTCTGGAATTAGTACCTTGAATATTTTTTATTAATAAATCAATCTTGCCAAGTGTAAGAAATACAATATCCCAATACATAAGGCTTCAATATAAAACTGAATAAGCAACCCGATACTGGAAGTGGAAGTAACGAAAGCATGATGCAACAATCCAAATATCATCAATTCATTTATTTCATCCGCTATAGCCCAAAAAGCAAATCAGTAAGAGAAAGCAAAGAAACAAAAATTAGAAGTTGGTGTAGCAAAAACGAGGTGCTAACAACAACAGAAAACACAGTGCATCAGGAATTAGGGTACTGACAAATGCCACTGCAGAACCCCAAATTCGCAAAAGCAGTATAATACCAAAGCAGAAAGATATTTTTTAGCTATCTCATGTTAGAGTTGCATGAAAAAGTAAAAGAGGATTGTCATGCCCCAAAACTGGGTACGTGATTAGCATGAACGATGCCTAACCCGCACCACCTCAAGCCTGACTTTTACTCATAACCCTTATACTTTTCATATACTGAACTTTCTTTAGGTTAAAAGCAAAATGAATTTGCAACAGAAACTAATTAAACCTTCTTTTTCATTTATAAACTAGCATTGATAGCATTTAAATAAGTAATGTCTTTACGCTCATCTCAACATAATCACAATTATAATTCATAATCTTTGTGCTAGTTCCTACTATCTTTTACATGAGTATACATCGTAGCATAGCCTACCCGATTACAGAGCTTTACTAGGATTACCTAACTTATCATGACTCTAAGGTACTCTACCTTTCCCCGAACAATGCGGAGGTGTCCTCAGCTCGTATGTTGTCGGCTATATAGTCTTCTTGACCTAAACTGTGAGAGGGTGAGTCTGACTACTTGACTCACCAAAAACAACCATATCTTAACAAACGTACACGACTATGCATGGAGTACGACTAACAAGTGCATCATCCTCGTTCACATACCAAACTTTATGATATCGAAGCTCTCATACAATTACCATTACTCAAAAGTAACCTCAATCACAACAATTGTCAAATATATATTGTTTAGGAGTTATAATCGAAAAAGTGATCAAAGGTCAAAACTAATGGTAAGGATTTCCCTATTTCGTGAACTTAACATGCTTTTACATGGTTACATTATAGTGATAGATTCTTTGAGGCATCTTCCACATCTTTTGAGGAGGATTAGCTAGTTTGGAGTTGAGGTCAGGGACCTAACCTTGCCTTATAAGTATTTTCTTTTAAAGAAATGATTTTCCTAGTGTATAACGATTATTTTTTAAAAAATATATAATTGTTAATAAAAGTTACGTTACTTGGCCGACAAGTAATCGTCTTTGATAGTGCAACAAAATGGTGTCGATTGTAGAAGTGTCAAACTTGTAACCTGGCACAAAGCCTCGATAGAAACCAATAACTTGACCTTCGACAAATGAGAATGTGGAATAGACAAGTCAGCTCGAAATAATTCTCGACAATTTTATCAAATCTGTCAAAGTAGAATCATCGGAAGCACATCATTCGACAAATAGGTACAAGAAACTAGTTGTTGAATGTTGACGGGGGATCAAGTTGTCAAACTTTGAAGATACAATAGACAGGAATTGTCAAAAAGAAGTCGTCGAAGGTAGTTATTTCCATCATCAAGTTATTAAGACAGTGTGTCAAGCAATGTAAACCATCACTTATTTGGCGAATAAGTAGATAAGCAGTTATTTCTATCATTTTCCTATAAATACTAAGTGTTTTTTTGTAAATTGGGTTGGCATTTCTTGATTAAAAATCCTAATATCTCACACGAGCATATTAATCGATTAACATCAAATTATGCTTTCCCCTTTAACATTCTAGTCAATTTAATTCAAAGTTGTTATCATTTCTTGCAATTTCATTTCAGTCTTTTATCGTTTACTCTTACTTTATGCAATTTACTGCACTTTCATTTAACTTCCTACATTTTAGTCGCTTTCATTTAAATTTTTGCACTGTAATTGCTTTCATTTAATCCTTCTACAATTTAACTTTCAGCAATTTACTTTCAGTAATCTATTTTCAGCAGTTTATTTTTTGTAATCTACTTTCTGCATTTTACTTTTACCTTTTTTATTTAACTTTTCTGCAAAAAGTGTATTTCTAGTCTCATGTTCTTTCGTGCAATTACTTTTCAAGATACGTGCATTCAACACATTTTTCATCAAAAACGAGTTTACACTTTAACTTTTAGCAATTTACTTTCAGCAATCTATTTTCAGCAATTTACTTTCTACAATATACTTTCTGCATTTTACCTTTACCGTTTTTATTTAACTTTTCTACAAAAAGTGTATTTTCAGTCTCACGTTCTTTCGTGCAATTACTTTTCAAGATACATGCATTCAACACATTTTTCATCAAAAACGAGTTTACCGCATAACTTTTAAACCACATCATTCTCGATTCTATTATTTGTTGTCAGATTTGGGTCAAACCAAAAATCACCGTTAATAAATTGGCACACTGGGTGGGATGAGTTTAGAGTATCTTGTTGCATATATGCGTTTGAGAAGTGATAAATACATACCTGTTCATAACTATGAAATTATGAGTAACACAAATGATGCTATTCAAGTGACAAGTTCACTAAATGCATCTTCAACTGCCATAACTGTGGCAAACATGCTAGCAGTTCCAACAACTACTAATCCTATAGATTTTGTGCCAAATGTGTCCCTCTCGAGAAGTTCCATATTGGAACAAGTAGTGTCTAGGTCGACACCCATATCACCAAATCCAGGTCATCAAATGACATGATTTATACTACAGCATGGATTACCTCAAGGGTATGTCCCTCCTGTAATGACCCAACTCGAGGTTGGCAATCAATTAGCCAATCCCACATGTCAAATAGTTCAAAGCCAAGCAATAAGTTATGTATTGGCAAATATAGCAGGAACTAGTACTCTCACTATGTTTCAATAAGAGAGATTGAACTTGAGACGTATTTTCCCAAGTATGATGAGAGACATGCAAAGTAATGTTGCCACATCTACTATAAGTTCATTGGCTAACATTAGACAGCAAATATATAAAAGTAATCATGATATGGTGAGCATGTTAACACAACAAATGAGTGTCGTATTGAAACCTTTAATGGAGAATACTAATAATGTATGTAATATGTTAGCCTTACAAATGGGTAGACTCAATTAGGCCTTAGGTATTGTTGTGCCTGAGAATGTCCAATTAGAACAGGTGGTTATCGCCCAAGATTAAGGCCAAAATCAACAAAATAACATAGTACAAGGGCAAGACCAGCCTCAACCTTAATTGGGATATGGTTAAGTGCAAATCTTGCGTCGAAATTAACCACAATTAGTCGAAAATAATGCTGTAAGAGCATTTCAACAAAACCTCGCAAGAAACCAAGTAGAATGAAACGTGAATCAAGTAGTTAAACAAGTTCTTAATAGGTTTAGTTTCAACATGGGTTATACTAATCAGCCCTATTTTGCCTCTGTAACATCTACTAAAATTATATGCATTTTATGCAAATTAGCAAAAATTATAATATAGACTAAAGGAAAATTTGGTCAAAGACGTGATATTTTTCTGAAAATATTTACAAAATATCTAATTTTATAAAAATAAGTAAATTTTGGAATATCTTAAAATATAAAATTTTAGACTTGGTATTAGGCAATCAGTCGACTGATTAGCTGCGAACTTGCATAAATTAAAAATCGAGAGGTATCAGTTGACTGATGTATAATAATTAGTCGACTGATATGTCCTAAACTTTAAATCTTATAAAATGATACTTGAAATATAGTACAAACAACTCCACTTATACATACACATAACACATGTTTACTATTTCTTGCAAATTCTCTTTTCTCATATACATAACATAAAAGGTTCAGTTACAACAAACTCATAAACCTTATCATTAATATATATGATACACAACACTTTTTGAAAAATCCTATCAAAGAAAGTGACTTAACTAACTAACACATAAAAAACTTATTTCTTTTCTTTCTCTTTTCTTTCTACTTAAGTCCTTGAAACGGTAAATAATGAAAAACAAGGTGAGATATAAAATATTAGTAGCTAGCACATTTCATGAAAACATTATCACCATTTCAGTCATAAAAGCAAATTTGAAAATCATTTCCATGAAGTAAAACCAATCATAAGAACACATACATCAAATATATGATCATTCTTAATATAGAGTACTATACTTTAGTTCTTTTCTCAAGAAAAGTACTCAATGTCCCATGAGGAATTTCTAGGAGTTCTATCATCCCTTAAGGATTTTTACATCCTATGAGGAATTTCTGTCATCCCATGGGGAATTTTTAAGGTTTTGTCATTCTATAAGGACATAGGCTTTACTTTTCAAGAGAAAATTGGTTCTTCATATTCACGGAAAGCTTTAAGATGCAAATGCTTGATAAATCATACAAAGGCTGGACAAACACATCAAATACTTTGCTTTTATGAAAACTAGCTACATTTAATTCTCCTAAAGTTGAAGTTGATATAATATCTTCTAGTTCCTCTCTAATATTCTTTGTTTCTTCAACCTCTAGACTATCTCCCTCTTCTTTGTTCTTTCCTTAGCCTAAAAATCTCTTATTCTATCATTTTTCAAGCTCTAGAATCCATTTAAGCTAGAAGAATCAAGTTAGAACTTGCCTTTTATGATCTTCTTGCTAAAATCTCCACTAGAATTCCTTTCTCTCTCTTCTTCTTGCTCCTCACTTTTTCTTTCTTTCTCTCTCTTTTCTCTAAATTTTAGAAATTGCTCTTCCTCTCTCTCTCTCTCTTAGTTCTAAAAGAGTCAAAGAGCCTTCTTATTGTGGAAATCCCCCTTTTAACCCTTCTCTCTTATTTCTAAGCTTCATTAGTATGTTAGGGGTATTTAAGTAAATTTTTTCACTAATTTTTTAGTTAACACTAACTTAATTTTACACTCCAACAGTCTATTAGTCGACTGATTACTCCTCGATAGTCGACTAACTCACAATTAGTTGACTGATCAATCCTAATTAATCGACTAATTACTGTAGGACATAAAATTTTTGCCTGACAGAGAATAATCAATCGACTGATCTCTCCTTATTAGTCGATCGATTACAAATATCAGTAATCTAGTATGATCTTTGATGCCATTAGTCGACTGATTTCTTCAAAACTTCATTTTCCTTTTACTCTTAGCTTATTTGTCCTAATTTCTCATGTCTTTCCTTTATTACTTCCTCATAAGCATCCAAAACATATTTTACTAATTTCTAACATGATTTATAACTTAAATAAAAAAAAATATAACTTAAATGAAGAAAATATGGGATGTTACAATTTTACCTCCCTTAAAAAAATTTTGCCCTTAAAATTCAAAGTCTTACCTTAATCAAATTGCTCAGGGTATTCTTACTTCATGTGATTCGCCATTTCCCATGTGGCTTCTTCTTGTGTCAACCCCTTCTAAATAACTTTTTCTAGAGGAATTTGCTTGTTTCTTAATGACTTGATGTAAGTATCAATTATTCTATCTGGTTATTTCATATGTCATATTATCTTGTAAATGCAATTTATCATATTCAATAATATGTGTAGAATCTGGGAGATACTTTCTTAATTGGGATACATGAAATACATCATGAATATTGCTCAAACTTGGTGATAAGGCTAATCTGTAGGCTGTGGTACCAAGTTTCTCAAGGATTTGGAATGGTCCTTTATATCTAGGACTAAGTTTATTTGCTTTTAATACTTTGCCTACAGCTATGACTGAGGTGATTTTAAGGAAAACATGATGACCAACATTAAATTCCAAAGGTCTTCTTCTTTTGTCTGCATAACTCTTTTGTCTACTTTGAGGAGTCGCAAGATGTTTCCTTATTAATTTTATCTGTTTAGATGTCTGGTTTACTACTTCTGGTCCTATTATAGCTCTTTCCCTAAGTTCTACCCAACAAATAGATGATCTACACTTTCTTCCAGATAATGCTTCATAAGGGGTCATCTGTATACTAGATTGGTAACTATTATTATATGCAAATTTTGCTAATGATATGTAATTATCTCAGTTACCCTTGAATTCTAATATACAAGCCCTCATCATGTCTTCTAATATTTGATTAACTCTTTCAGTTTATCCGTCAGTCTATAGGTGATAAGCTATACTGAACCTTAATCTAGTTCCTATAGCTTCCTACAAAAATCTCCAAAATCTTGAAGTAAATGTAGGATCTCTATCAGATATAATGCTATTTGGCATACAATGAAGTCTTACTATTCCTTGATATAAATTTATGCTAATTGATTTAGGGTACATGTAGATTTGATTGGAAAAAAGTGTGTAGACTTGGTTAATCGATCTACAATTACCTATATAGCATCATTGCCTGAAGATGTCATAGGTAAACCTACTATAAAATCCATAGAGATACTATCCCATTTCCAAACTAGTATATCTAAAGATTACAAATTTCCTGGGGGTTTTTGGTGTTCAATCTTAATCTTTTGATGCACAAGACACTTACTCACAAATTCTACTATACTCTTCTTCATTCCTGGCCACCAAAAATTCTTCTTTAGATCTTGGTACATCTTAATGGGTCCAGGGTGTATAGTGTACTTACTTTGGTTACTTTGGTGAGCTTCACTAAGAATTTCCTTTCTAAGGTTTCCTATATTTGGAATATACAATCTATCCCTAAACTTTTGTAATCCAATTTTTGTGAATCCTAACTCAGGGGCTTTCCCTTTACTCTTAAGTTGCTTCACTTCTTCGATGTAAGGGTCATTTGCTATCACTTCTAGAATTTGTTTTTTCAATTCTTCCTCAATCACAAGGGAACTTAATTTGATACTATTTGGTTCAAGAGACACTTCAAGTTTCAATTCCTTGAATTCCTTAAGAAGTTGTTCCTCCGTTATCATCATCATAGCCATATGGATGGATTTTCTATTAAAGGCATCAGCAACAACATTGGCTTTTCTTGGATAATACTTAAGGGAAAACTCATTATCCTTTAAAAATTCTATCTATCTTCTTTGTCTTATAATCAACTCTCTTTGGTCAAATAAGTATTTCAAACTCTTATGATTTGAATAAATCTTAAATTTAGCTCCATAAAGGTAATGCATCTAGATCTCTAAGGCAAACACTACTGTAGATAATTCTAGGTCATGTGTTAGATAAATTTGCTCATGGAGTCTTAGCTGTCTTGGGGCATAAGTTAATACTCTCCCATGTTGCATTAACACATAACCTAAACCCTTCAAAAATGCATCTGTATGCACTATAAAAGACTCATGGGGGTCAGGAATAACCAAAATAGGTGTTGAGGTTAATCTAACCTATAGTTCCTGAAAACTCTCTTTACATTTACTATCCCAAACAAAGGGTTGTCAATCTGGTTAAAGGTAATGATATTTGCAAAAATCCTCTAATGAATCTTCTGTAATAACTACTAGACCTAGGAAACTCTTAACCTCAGTTACTGTCTTTGGTCTGTTTATCTTATTAGGATTAGCAGATACCCCTTCTCTTGAAACCATATGGCCTAGAAATTTTATCTCCTTTAACCAAAATTCACACTTACTCAACTTAGCATACAATTGTTTCTCCCTTAAGATTTGAATTACAATCCTCAAGTGTTTCTCATGTTCTTCTTCAGATTTTGAGTAAATCAAGATATTATCAATGAACACTACTACAAATTGATCTAGGTAGGGTCTAAATATTCGGTTCATATAGTCGATGAAAACAACTGTGACATTAGTTAAACCAAAAGGCATCACTAAATATTCATAATGACCATACCTAGTTTGAAAGGCAGTCTTAGGCACATCTTCCTCTTTTACCTTCAGTTGATGGTAACATGATCTCAAATCTATCTTAGGAAACACTGAAGCTCCTATTAATTGATCTAATAGATCATCTATTCTCGGAAGAGGATACCTATTCTTAATGGTGATCTTATTCAGCTGCCTATAATCTATATAGAGCCTTTAGCTTCCATCTTTCCTTTTAAAAAATAAAACTAGAGCTCCCCAGGGTGAGACACTCAGCCTAATAAAACCATTTTCTAGCAATTCCTCAATCTACCTTTTAAGTTCAGCTAATTCTGTAGGTGACATCCTATAGGGAGGTATAGAGATAGGGCTAGAACCAGGTATTAAATCAATAGAGAATTTTACTTCTCTAACTGGAGGTAGATCAGATACATCTTTCGGAAAAACATATGGGAAGTCTTTCACTACAAGAATCTATTCTAAACTATTTTTTGTTTTTGTCGTTATGTAGAAAAGAACAAGATACCCTTGGCAATTTTCTTTTAAACATTTCATAGCTTGTGTGGCAGATAAAAATGTATCCTCAATCCTAGATAATTGTGGGGATGCATTGGTAGGTATAGACATGGTCTTTCTTGAACAATTAATAAGGGAATTGTTTTGAGACAACCAATTCATTCTAATTATAATTTCAATGTCATGCATAGGTATACACACCAAATCTAGAGTGGTTGCTCTATTCTCAAATTGTACTATACAATTGAGATAAACTTGGGTAGTTCTAACTTGGTTCCCAGTAGGAGTAGAAACAAACAATTCATGAGGTAAAACATGCTTTTCTAATCCCAGATTCTTGGCATATATGTATGAAATAAAAGAATATGTAGCTCTTGAATCACATAATGCATTTACAAGAGTATCTTGAATAAAAACCTTACCTCAAATCAAGTCAGGAGCTTTTTCAGCTTCATTATGGCTCAAAGCAAATACCCTCCCTTACGTTGGCTGGCTGGTGTTGCAATGTCTAGCCATGTGTCTTGGCTTTCCACATTTATAACATATATTCTGGCCCACCAAACAAGGTTTGTTGCCATGATTCCTTTTACATTTAGGACACTGATTTTTAGAGGTTGCTGCCTGTGTATTATTCGAACCTTGCATAGCCCTTGATCTTTTCTTGTCTCTTCTGTTATCACTTCTACTAGTCTCTCTTTTCTTTTTTTCTTTGATTTTCTCTTCACCATTTACCTCCCTCATAAATCTCTCAACTAGTTTTCTCTTATTGACATATTGAGCAAAACTCCTAATTTCCTTAGGTCCCATTTTCTCCTTAATGTTAGCATTTAACCCATTTTCAAAATGGTGTCTTCCAAGCTTCATTGTAATGATCTCTCAGATAAGTAAAAAATTTTGCTAATTCTCTTTCATTTCTAACACTTTCAGGAAAATATTTATCATAACAGGATTTTTGGAATTCCTCTTAAGTAACTTCCTTCTCATTAGCTTCGATCAATTTTTGGGCTTCTAACTACCAATCCTCTGCATCATCCTCCAACTTAAAAGTCTCTAAATCAACTTTCTATTCAGTATTACACTTCATAACTCTAAAGATTTTCTACATTTGATTCATCCACTCATGGGCCACATTAGGGTCATGGGTGCCTCTAAAAGTAGGTGGCTTCATCATCTGAAATTCAGCCAATACTTTTGTAATAAAATTATTATCACTAGCCCCTTCTCCATTTTCCTTCCTAGATTCTTCCTTATTTCTCTGCATTTCCTCTCTCATGAGCTTAAGAATTTCAACGGTAGCATTTTGTGTACTGGCCATACTTCCTAATATATCAGCTTGAGAATTTCTAGGTAAAGACATCTGTAAACACACTCATAGCGCATTGATCAATACATGAGCTCATGTTCAAACTAATAAAATTAATCCAATCCTTCACCAAATATTCTAATTCTACCCACAAGTACCTCAAATAAGGCTTTGAGACCAAAATGTAACATACACTAGAATTATATGCATTTTATGTAAATTAGCAAGAATTATAATATCGACCAAAGGAAATTTTGGTCAAAGACATGATATTTTTTTTGAAAATATTTACAAAATATCCAATTTCATAAAAATAAGTAAATTCTGGAATATCTTAAAACATAAAATTTTACACTTGGCAGTAGGCGATTAGTTGACCAATCTCCAACCATCGGCCGACTGATTGGCTGCGAACTTGCATAAATTGAAAACTGAGAGGTATCACTCAACTTATGTAAGACAATTAGTCGACTGATATGTCCTAAACTTCGAATCTTATAGAATGACACTTGAAATATAGTACAAACAACTCCACTTATACATACGCATAACACATGTTCACTGTTTCTTACAAATTCTCTTTTCTCATATACATAACATAAAAGGTTTAATTACAACAAACTCATAAACGTTATCATTAATATATATGATACACAACACTTTTTCAAAAATCCTATCAAAGAAAGTGACATAACTAACTAACACATCAAAAACTTCTTTCTTTTCTTTCTCCTTTCTTTCTACTTCAGTCCTTGAAATGGTAAATCACCAAAAACAAGGTGAGATATAAAATCTCAGTAGCTAGCACGTTTCATGAAAACATTATCACCATTTCTGTCATAAAAGCAAATTTGACTATCATTTCCATGAAGTAAAAGCAATCATAAGAACACATACATCAAATATACGATCATTCTTAATATAGTACACTATACTTTGGTTCTTTTCTCAAGAAAAATACTCAATGTCCCATGAGGAATTTCTATCTTCCCATGAGGTTTTTATGGGGGTTCTATCATTCTATAAGGACTTTTACATTTTCTGAGGAATTTCTGTCATCCCATGGGGAATTTCTAGGGTTTTGTCATTCCATAAGGACATAGGCTTTACTTTTCAAGAGAAAATTGGTTCTTCATATTCATGGAAAGCTTTAAGATGCAAATACTTGATAAATCACACAAAGGCTTAACAAACAATCAAATACTTTGCTTTTATGAAAACTAGCTACCTTTAATTCTCCTCAAGCTGAAGTTGATGTAATATCTTCTAGTTCCTCTCTAATATTCCTTGTTTCTTCAACCTCTAGACTAACTCCTTCTTCTTTCTTCTTTCTTTAGCCTGAAAATCCCTTATTCTATCATTTTTCAAGCTCTAGAATTCATCTAAACTAGAAGAACGAAGTTAGAAACTTGCCTTTTATGATCTTCTTGCTAAAATCTCCACTAAAATTACTTTATCTTTCTTCTTCTTGGTCCTCACATTTTCTTTATCTTCTATAAATTTCAGAAATTGCTCTTTCTCTATCTCTTAGTTCTAAAAGAGTCTAAAGAGACTTCTTATTGTGGAAATCCCCCTTTTAACCTTACTCTCTTATTTCTAAGCTTTATTAGCATGTTAAGGGTGTTTAAGTAAATTTTTCCACAAATTTTTCAGTTCACACCAGCTTAATTTTGCACTCTAATAGCTCATTAGTTGACTGATTGCTCGTCAATAGTTGATTAATTCGTAATTAGTCAACTAATTTATCCTAATTAGTCGATAATTACTATAGGACCTAAAATTTTAGCCTGACAAAGAATAATTAGTCAACTGATCTTTCCTCAGTAGTCGACTGATTGCAGATATCCATAATCTAGTCTAATCTGTGATGCCATCAGTCGACTGATTTAGTACAGTCAGTCAACTGATTTCCTCAAAACTTCATTTTCCTTTTACTCTTAGCTTATTTGTCCTAATTTCTCATGCCTTTCCTTCATTACTTCCTCCTAAGCATCCAAATTTTACCAATTCCTAACATTGTTTCCAACTTAAATAAAGAAAATATGGGATGTTATAGCCTCAACATTTCCAGATTGGGTTCAGTTGGAAGAATTGCCAAGAAGAATGGTTAAGGTTCCTAAACTTTCTAAGTTCGCTGGAGAAAGTGGTAAGTTGATCGTTGAATATATCACATGGTACACCATTAAAATGGGAGATTTAGCGACAGATGAAGGACTCAAAATGAGATTCTTTCCAAGTTTGCTCATGAATAATGCTTTCTCTTGGTTCTCGACATTGAGACCTAATTCTATTCATTCATGGGCATAGATGGAGAGAAGCTTTCATGACTAATTTTTCAGGGGAAAACTGAAAGTTGGTCTGACAGATTTGTTTAACATTAAGAGATTATATAAAGAATTTGTTGAAGACTACTTGGCAATATTTAGGCAAATGAGGAGTAGATGTTTTACTCCATTTCCGAATCAGAAATTGTAAAGATTGCAATCGAGGGCCTAGATTATTACATTTGGAAAAAGCTTGTCAACCAACATTTAGTTGACCTTACCCAATTAGGAGGCAAAGTTAGACAAATAGAACAGTTGAAAGATGAAAAAGTGCAGAAACAAAAGAAGTTTCTGAAAAGAGAGAAAGTAAATTACGTTGGAGTTGAAGATTCCAACGAGGAGGAAGAAAATGCTAATTATGACATTAATCTTGCTGAGTTTAAAAATGGACCTCCCTATACTTGTTAGGCTATAAAGGCAATGAGGGCTAAAGAAAAAAATGACTTATCTCAATAGGAAATATACACATTTGACATTACAAAAGCCGAACAAATTTTTGATGTTTTATTGAAAGAAAAACAAATAAAATTGTTGGATAATCATAGGCTTTTAAAGCCTGATGAGATAAAAGACCGAAAATATTGTAAATTTCATAACGTATTTTGTCATGTTACTAACGAAAGTGCACATTTCAGCGATTTAATTCAAAAGGCCTTGACAGAGGGAAGACTAAAATTCATAGATAAGCAAAAGGCAGACGTGAAGGTTGATACCTATTCCTTTTAGACTAGTGTTACAGATATCAACAGCCAATTCCTTTAAATATTGGTATAGTTGATGTGAAAGGAAAAGGGAAGAGCCATGTTGAAATAAATGCAAATGAGTTGATATGAGTGATGATTGTATAGTAGACACCTTCAACATGTATCAAAAGCGCTAGGAGACTTATGAAGAGTTTTTCTCAAGAAAGAAAGGTTTAGTGGCAATCAACTATATCCAAGATGTGTCGAGTTATATGATCCAAAAGCCATAGAACGTGTCGAAAGGCAATGGACAATTCTAAATTACTGGAGATTCAAAAAAATAGAGCCTCCGTAAGAAGAATTTTTAGCCAAAACTATTCTACACACCAAGACCTCGGTAACAACATCCAGTTAGGTCTAATTCTAATGGTTGGTTGATTGAAAACTTGAAAGAATCAGTTGGGAGTAATTTGATTTCCCAAAACCAATTTTAACGTGTGGAACTCAGGTGTCACCTATAAATATAAAGGTTGGCCAGTGGGTGAAGAATTCCGCAATGATAAATAAGGATAATGATAAGAGGATTAGATTTCAAAAGGATCAACCTTTTTAGAATAAAGACTATCGTTGTGGCAAAGTAATGCCATTCAGTCAAAGTAAGCTTAAAGCATCCTGTCGGCTACTGTCAAAGAGCCAAAAATGAAGGTTACAAAGGTACAGGCAAGTACAAAAGAGGAAAACCTTGATAGATGTACTTCTAATTAAAGAAGAGCCTTCGGGGTTTTGATGACAAAGAAGAGTTTGACATGGACTTTGTTATGGAAAGAGATTTGGATGATGTAATTATGGCAATGAGAACTATTTTGTCATAACCAGGGTCTGATGATAGACTGATGGATAGAGATTATCTTAGACTTGGACCATTTATGGATGAATGGGATACGGTTGAGGAAGGTTTAGAAGACGTTGAGGAAAAGGATGACGTCGAAAAGAAGAAGGATACAAATGAGCATCCTGTAAACATAAGTATCAATCTCAAGATTCGACAATCTAGAAGACGACTTAGTAGTAGGATTTGACAACTTAGCTAGGTTTGAAAAATCAATTGAGGTGCAAAAGGCACATTTGCAGCTTTTACATATCAAGGCTTTATTGAAAGGAAAACCCACCAATAGACTTTTAGTGGATGGTGGAGCTGCCATTAATTTGATACCAAGAGCTATGTTTAAAAGGTTAGGGAAGAATGAGGCTGACTTGATCAAGATAGACATGGTTGTTGCTGATTGTAGTGGCAAATCTTCTCTATCGAATGGGGTAATGATGTTAAACATTTACGTTGGATTAGTCAAATGGTCAACCATTTTTGTAGTAATTCCCACAAAGTCTAGCTATAGCATACTATTGGAAAGAGGCTGGATTCATGTTGTTGGAGCTATTCCATCAATTGTGCATTAGAAATTAATCTTATGGAATGGAGAAGGTCAAGTGAAAGTTGTGGAAGTGGATGACAGTCCTTGTTACTTACAACAACTCCACATTGATTTCAAAATCTATGCTCCGAATGTCAGACCAGTTGCTACAAAAGATGGAATGATCAATAAGGAGGCCTTGGAGGTTTTCCTGATGGATGAATATGGTGTCAAATTAGGGGATAAGGCTGACAAAAATCGGCCAAGTGCTAGGCATGAGTCTTGAGACTTAAATGGACAGGTTGTTAGCCTATGTAGCTGATAAGGCAGTCAATACCTCGAAGGTATTTTGTCAGACTACATCATGGACGATAGCCTTTTGGATTTTGAAAGAGGGCCTAATGAGAAATTGAACGTCGAAGTGGAAGATCCTTCGGAAGAAGTGAACTTAGGTATTGAAACAAATATAAGGCCCATTTTTATAAGTGTATTTCTGCCAAAGGAATTAAAAAAAAGACTTTTCATGTTGATCGTAGAATACAAAGATTGCTTCACCTAGGAATATAATGAAATGCCAAGTTTAAGTAGAGACCCTATCGAACACAGATTACCAATCAAGGAGGGTGCAGACCTGTCAAATAGGAAAATAAAAGATTTGCTTCTAAAGTAGTGTTGAAAATCAAATAGGAGGTCAAATATCTACTTAAAGCTAAGTTCATCAAAACCACTGGGTATGTTAAATGGCTTTCTAATATAGTCCTATTTATTAAGAAAAATGGTAAGTTAAGAGTATGCATAGACTTTAGGAATTTAAATCTAGCTACTCTCAAAGATGAATACCCAATGCCCATAGTAGGTATGTTAGTAGATGCTGCATTTGGGCATGATATTCTAAGTTGTATGGATGGTCATGTAGGTTATAATCAGATTTTTATAGCTAAGAAGGATGTGTCAAAAACTGCTTTCAGATAGGGAAGTCATACATTTCAGTTTGAAACATGTAGAGGCCACCTATCAAAGGGCGATGAACACTATCTTCCACTATGTCATAGGGAAGTTTATGGAGTTTTACATCGACGATGTTATTGTCAAGTCCAAAAATAAGCAAAATCATCTTACACATTTAAGGCAAGCTTTTGAAAGGATGAGGAAACATAACCTTAAAATGAAAAAAGTGTGCTTTTGGAGTGTCAGTTGCCAAATTTTTAGGAATCTTAGTCCATAAAAAAGGTATTGAAGCAGACAAGAATAAAACTAAAGCAACTTTGGAAGCCACCGCACTAACAAATAAGAAGGAATTACAATCCTTCTTAGGGAAAGTGAATTAAGGAGATTCATATCTAATTTGTTAGGTAGGACCAGAGTCTTTTCATCTTTGGTCAAACTGAAAACTAAACAAGATATTGTCTAGAAGCCTTGCCATCAAGAGGTTTTTGATCAAATCAAGCAGTATTTGATGAATCCTCTAGTCATGATGCCAGTAGTGCCATGGTGACTTTGAAATTGTATATTTTAGCTTTTGAAGAGACTATAGGATGTTATTGGTTCAAGATGATGATAAGGTTTTCAAAAGAGCCATTTATTACCTTAATCGAGTTCTAAATGGTACAAAAACAAGATATAGTGCAATTGAAAAATTATGTTTGTCATTATATTTTTCTTGTACTAAGTTGAAATATTATATGATGCCTTGTAATGTGTTTATTGTCTCAAAGACAGACATAACAAAATATATGTTATCTAAACCTACTCTTAATGGATGTATTGGCAAATGGACAATTGCGTTGACTGGATTTTCTTTACAATATGTCTCAGAAAAAGTTGTCAAAGGCCAAGCATTGGTTGACTTCCTAGTCGACCATGCTTGTCTGGATATAGATAACAATTTGTTAGATTGAGACCATAGTGTCTTTAATTCGACAGATCAAAGCATAAAAAAAGGAAGTGATGTAGGGATTTTAATAATTTCCCCTTAGGGAACTCCAACCAAATTTATGTTTGAACTTAAGTATTCTTGTTCTAATAATGAGGTTGAATACGAAGCCTTAATTGTCAGATTAGAAATACTTTGTCAAATGAAAGCACAAAGAGTGCATATACTAGGAGATTCCCAATTAGTTTTCAAATAACTTACTCAAGAGTACAAATGTGTTAGTCAAAAATTGATTAAGTATTGTGCTATAGCGAGTAAGTTAATGAAAAATTTTGACGTTATTGTCCAACATATTCCTAGGGAGCCAAATGAAAAAGCCAATAACTTAGCCCAAATAGCTTATGGGTATAAGATTTCACAAAAAAGTTATGTCAGATTTAATAGAAATTAGAGAACTTTTATATCCCTTGGAAGAAAGAGACGTGTTACAAAATGACGTTCAAACTAGTAATGATTGGAGGAAAACAAATATTGATTATTTGGAGAATCTGAGTTCTAATGCAGAGCGGAAACCTAAATATAGAACATTAAAATTTCTAATGTTAGGTGGACAATGGTATAGAAGAACTATCAATGGACAGTTGGAAGAATGCTTAAGTGATTTTGAGGCATACATTGCCTTGTTGGAAGTCCATGAAGGAATTTGTGGAGCTCACCAAGCAGGAGAAAAAGTGAAATGGATTCTTCCACAGTGAAGATATTATTAGCCGACACTAGTTAAGGATTGTATAATGTTTGCCAAGTCTTGTGAAGAATGTCAAAGACATAGTCATATACAAAACATCTCAGATAGTGAATTACATTCAATTATCAAACCTTGGCAGAGGATGGACTTTAGATTTGATAGGTTAAATACATCCTTCTTCATCGAAAGGACATAAATATATTATTGTCAGAGTTGATTATTTCACCAAATGGGTTGAAGCAATCACTCTAAAAGATGTGATCCAACAAGATATGATCAACTTTATTGAAAATCACATTATTTGCAGGTTTAAAATACCTCAAACTTTGACAACCGATCAAGGTATCGTTTTCATTGGATGGAAAGTCACTGAATATGCTAATACTAGGAAAATAAAGTTAATCACGTTGACACCTTATTATGCGCAAGCAAATGGTCAGTTAGAGGCCATAAACAAAATACTTGTAAGCTTGATCAAAAAGCATATTGGTTGATAACCTAGAAATTGCTATAATTCTCTTAATCAGGTTTTGTGGGCATATAGAAATTTGTCAAGAGAATTGGCAGGTAATTCACCATATAAACTAGTTTATGGTCATGATGCCATATTGCCTGTCGAAATTAATCTCCAGTCAATTCATATTCAAAGACAAGATGAATTACTAGTTGAAAGTAATTAGGATTCAATGTTTAACGAATTAAACGAATTAGATGATGAGATTGATTGCTTTAGAAAATTTAATTTGACAGAAAGAGAAAATTGCCAGATTTTACAACAGTCAAGTTAAAAACAAATCTTTTAACTTAAGCGATTTAGTATGGAAGGTAATTTTGGTTATTAAGAAACATTGTTGAGAATATGGTAAATGGTCACCAAAATGGGAAGGACCATTTATAATTAAGTATTTTTTGTAATGCTTATACTCTCGACGAAGTTAATTCTAGATAAAAGTGAAATCAATCAATGGCAAGTACCTAAAGCAATATAAGCTGACAATGTGTGGAGTAAAATTGAATAAAAATTAATGCTGACGAAAAGAAAAATTGCATCTTATTGAAATGTTTGTACAGTAAGAATTTGTCGGATGAAAATGATCGACAATAACAATATGAAATGTTATTGTACAATTTGTTGGATTAAAATGATAAAAAATAATAAAAAAAGATTAAACAAATTTCTGTCGAATAAGCTTAATCGACACAATTACATTTGTCGTAATTGTTCCTATGTGGTTGCCAATGTTTCCTTCTCAGTGCAAGCCGTCAAATAGCTAGTCTTCAACGACTTCATCTTCTCGGTGATAGCTTGAGCTTTGCCTACAATGGCTTTGGTGTTCTGTTTAATTCTTTCTTGTTTTGCAAAGCGGTTGGACATAACTTTGCCAAGCCTGTCTTTTTATGCTTCAGCTATCTTCAATTCTTCTTTGGTTTTTCTAATTTTCTCTTCTAACTCTTCGAGGTTCCCTCTTAACCAGTCGATATTCGTGTCAATAAGTTGACCTCTTTTCTTTTCTTTGACAATAAAATCATCTTGTCGATCTCTATTTGCCTTCAGATCTTGTAATTATCCTAAGACAATCTCTTTTTCTGATATCTCCTTTTCATAAGAAGAGATAGCTTGATTGAAGGAAAGCGCTTTGTTGGACAAATCGTTTCTTTGAAGGTCGAATATAGGCTTTGACACGAGATTGGCAGTTGTGATTTGACTGGTTCAAGTTCACCAAAATGACTTGAATCTTGCTTTTCATAGAATCATTAGAAGCAATGATATCAAAAAGGTAATCAAGGAAGTTCTTCAATTCTTTTAATAGCTCTCTGACCTTTGAGTCTATTGAAGATTCCTTTGGAACCAAAGAAGAAATTGCTGAAGAAGTTAGATTACCCGATAGTAGGTTGATAAGGGCATCTAAGTCCATGTCATGAGTGCTTGAATCTCTAAGGGATTCAACTTGGACATTCGGATGAGTTGGATTGAGGATAGGAGAAACATTGGCCATCAAAGACTCCATGTCTATATCGTCCATAATCTCAAATAGAGGTAGGTCGACAGGGGAATGGCTTTGTAGAGGCAAGCCAATAAGGGAGTGGCTCTGTTCAGATTGTTGGGAACTAGAAGGCACGAGCTTTTGTCTATGCTTGTCATGTGCTGGGGCCTGTTGAGAAGCAGACTGAGTAGCTGCCAATTTTCTAGCATCGAAAGCTTTAGCCATTTCATTGGTGAACTCTTCATGACTAGTTTCGACAGGTTGTTATGGTCCAAGCAATGTAGTTGAAGCCTTGATCTGAGGAACTCCGACAGATGTTTTAGTGATAGGACTCAGTATGTCTTGATCTAAATCCTAAGATAAAAATTTCAGATTAGCTTCATTATTAAAATAAGAATAAATAATACCAAATCTATGTCAAAGGATTATACCCTCGACTGGATCCGTAGATTTGAATCGTCGGACGCATGAGCCGAGGTTGAATGCTCAAAAACTGACTCATTTTCCTAACAATAAAAAGATGGATGAGTATGTATTATATTAAACTAAATCTATTTGACAAATCATATCATTCGATAGTTAACAAAAACTACCTTGGACCAAAAATATCCGTTAACATAATTCTCTTGATAAGGTTTTGTGGGCATATAGAAATTGCCAAGAGAATTAACAGGTACTTCACCATATAAACTAGTTTATGGTCATGATGCCATATTGCCTGTCAAAATTAATCTCCGGTCAATTTGCATTCACAGACAAGATGAATTACCAGTTATCGGGATTTAATGTTTGATGAATTAAACAGATTAGATGATGAGAGATTGATTGCTTTAGAAAATTTAATTTGACAGAAAGAGAAAATTTCTAGATTTTATGACAGTCAAGTTAAATACAAATCTTTTAACTTAGGCGATTTAGTAAGGAAGGCGATTTTGCCCATTGAGAAATATTGTCGAGACTATAGTAAATGGTCACCAAAATGGGAAGGACCATTTATAATTACTTAAGTATTTTCTAGTAATGCTTATGCTCTTGTTGAAGTTAATTATGGATTAAAAGTGAAATTAATCAATGGCAAGTACCCAAAACAATATAAGCCGACAATGTGTGGAGTAAAAATTGAATAAAATTGATGTTGTCGAAAAGAAAATTGCATCTTTATGAAATGTTATTGTACAATAAGAATTTGTCCGATTAAAATGACCAACAATATAAAAAAAATTTTAGCAAATTTTTGTCAGATAAGCTTAACCGACACAATTACATTTGTCACAATCGTTCCCATACAATTGCCAATGTTTACTTCTTCACGCAAGCTATAAGATAGCCAGTCTCCAATGACTTCATCTTTTTGGCAATAGATTGAGCTTTGACCGTGATGGCTTTGGTGTTTTTGTTTAATTTTTTTTCGTTTTTTAAAGCGATTGGTCATAACTTGGCCAAGCCTATCTTTTTGCACTTCAGCTATCTTCAATTCTTCTTTGGTTTTTCTAATTTTTTCTTCTAACACTTCAAGGTTCCCTCTTAGCTAATCAATATTGGCATCAATTAGTTGTATCTGTCAGCCTTCAAATCTTGTAATTGACCCAAGATGATCTCATTTTCTGATATCTCCCTTTCATAAGAAGAGATAACTTGATTGAAGAAAGGTGCTTTACTGGACAAATCGTCTATAAAATCCTTGAAGGTCAAATACAGGCTTAGACAGGAGATTGGCAGTTGTGATTTGACTGGTTAAAGTTCACCCAAAATGACTTGAATCTTGCTTCTCATAGAATCGTCAGAAACAATGATACCAAAATGGTAATCAAGGAAGTTCTTCAATTCTTTTATTTGCCCTCTGACTTTCGAGTCTATTAAAGATTCATCTAGAACCAAAGAAAAAATTACTGAAGAAGTTGGATTACCAAACAACAGGTTAATCAGGTTATCCAAGTCCATTTTATGAGTGCTTGAATCTCTAAGGGATTTGACTTGGACCGTTGGATAAGTTGGACTAGGAATATGAGATGTAGGATTTTATAGATCGTATAATGCAACGAAATTTTAAAAATTCTCTAAAACCCATTCACTGATGAATTAACCTATATTACCATTACATTAACCATAAAAACAAGATGAAGAAAAATACCTCTTGTAGCGTAGCAACCTCTTCAAGCCAAAGCAAGTATCTAAAGTAGGATACCTTTAATGATAATCCATGTGAATTCACACAAAAGAATAACCTCTTAAGGTAATGAGGTTTCTTCTCCTTCTTGTGCTAGCAAGCATGAAGAAGCTATGGAGAAAACCCTCTTGATTGAAGGAGAAGATAACAAGAATATTTTTAAAATAAATACCCAACAATTGAGAGAGAGTGGTAGGTAGCGTGTGGCTTTCACTATCATATTTAAGGTGATAGGTGCAACCACAAACCCTAAAGCCCTAATTCCCTTAGTAGGTACCATTCTTTTATTGGGCTTCTTAAAGTGACATCTTAAGAAGCCCAATCTTTTTGAGAGAGTGATGCCCAAGAGGTTCTTATTTTGGGCTTTTCCTGGTTTAGGTAGGAATAGGAACATATTCCTATTCCTTTTATTCTTTTATTTCCTTTTAATTAATTTTCCAATTTAGGATCAAATCCTCAAACCCATTTTATACTCTTGGTGAATTTCTATGTGTGTGATCCATTAGGTTTCTAGCTATGTTTGCCATTTACAATCAACATTTGATTGTAAATAGATCACGAGCGGTATCTATCAACACATCGTGACCCCAATTGACCAAAAATTTAGTTGTTTAACTTTAAACCTTTCTGTAGCTAAAGCATGACTATACATTGTGTGCTTTCACCATCTTATGCCTACTTGGTTCAGAGTATGGCCTACGTAGCAACTCCCACTACACTTGATTACATCACATCCAGCCCAAGTAGTCAGTTCCTTGTCCTGTGGGATCAATCACTATAAACTATGTCACTGAAGACCATCTTCACAACAAGTCTGCTTTGGCTAAAGACTTCTTAGCGATTATCCTAACAAGTGGCCATAGGTATACTTCCTTCTATCAAGAGTAGTGAATCCTCTGTTGATTACTTAAATATCTTTGAATACTTCACGCTGTGCCCAATCACCACCTTAAGAGCAATCCATGATGGGTAACAAGGAATGGAGTTAAAATACAGGATCCATATCCAAGATGACTTAAGTTCCTCAAGTCAAAGGATGCTTACACTGTTAGCTACTATGAGACCTATCACTGACATTTGAATAGGTATCCATGTGATGTCTTATGCAAGTCTTCCAATGTATTTGTTACCATTAACAATCATTCACATGTTCACTCAAAACATCTCATGTTTACATGCTCACTTGTTTCAATCCATAAATGGATCTCTGAAGCTTGCATACTTTGCTACTTTCTTTGGATGTGAATTCTTTAGGTTGTATCATATATATATATATATATATATATATATATATCCTAGGTTAGGTTTCCGTTGAGGAAAGTTGTCTTCACATCCATTTTCCATATCTCATAATCATAATAACCTGCTATGGCCAAAATCCTTATGGATTTAAACATGGTTACAAATGAAAAGGTTTCATCTTAATCAACACCTTATTTTTGACAATATCCCTTTTGCAACCAACCTTGCTTTATATGTTGCAACAGTACCTTCCATGTCTATTTTCTTATTGAAAACTTATTTGCACCTGGTCTCAGGTGGATCAACCAAAGTCCATACTTGGTTGTCATACATAGAATCCATTTTTTGATTTCATGACGTTGAGCCATTTATCAGATTCTGAACTCTTCAGAACTACTTCATCAGTCATAGGTTCCTCACCTTCTATAAGTGGTACATTGTTGGGTTCACTTATAAGAAAGCCATATCTCTCAAGAGCCCTATATACCCTACAAGGCCTATAAAGCATTTGTACTTGTACAGAAGGTTTGGTCGTTACTCCTCTAGAATGAGTGAACGGCTTTGGCTCTTGAGCTGGTAGATGTTCTGTATCTATCAGCTCTTAAGTAGGCAGTTGTTTTATGTTTTCTTAAGTATCTTAAACTTCCTCAAGTTCAACCATACTCCCATTGTTTTCCATTGAGAGAAACTCTTTCTCTAGGAAGACAACATGTCTTGAAACAAACACCTTTTGTTCCAAAGTGTGGTAGAATTGATATCTTATTGTTTCCTTAGGGTATCCCATAAATAGACATCTATTAGGTTTTGCCTCAAGTTTATCTAACATTATATGCTTTACGTAAGTTGGACAACCCCATATCTTCAAGTAAGATAAGATGGGTTTCTTGTTATACAATTTTTTGAATGGAGTAACATCTGCCTTGGTTAGGACTCTGTTTAGGGTGTGAATAGCGGTCTCAAGTGCATTGCCCCAAAAAGATCTAGAGAGCTTTGTATGACTCTTCATAGACCTAACCATGTCTAACAAGGATCAGTTTCTCCTTTATTGTGGCGTGTAAGGTGGAGTCCATGAGATAATATCCCATTATCCTTAAGATAATCTTGAAACTCTTGGTTTAACTATTCACTACCTCAATCAGATCTTAGTATCTTAATACTTTTACCGAGTTGTTTCTCTACTTCATTTCTGAATTCTTTAAACTTCTCAAAGGCCTCAGATTTGTAACTCATTAGATACACATACCCATATCTAGAATAGTCATCGATAAAGGTAATGAAGTAGACATAACCACTCCTGGCATGCGTTGACATTAGTCCACATACATCGATATGTATTAGCTCTAATAAATCAGTTGCATGTTCACCCTTTCGACTAAAAGGTCATTTAGTCATCTTGCCTTTTAAGCAAGAGATGCATGTGTCATATGATTTATAATCAAATGATCCTAAGTTACCTTCTTTGTGTAACTTACTCATGTGTTCTCACTTATATTACCTAGACGACAATGCCATAAATATGAGGTTAATTGATTATCTTGTTTTAGGTGTTCAGGATTGCCCTTTTTGATGTTAAGAATCAGGTTAGATGTAGTTAATACATAAATCCCATTGCATAACATTCCAATGCCATAAAGAATTCCATCTAACATTATGTGACAATAGTTGTTACTAAATGTTTAAATGAAAACCCTTTTTATTCCAACTCGAAATTGAAACAATGTTTTTAATCAAGGATGGAATGAAATAATAGTTGTCTAATTCTAAAATTAAACCACTAGGTAAAGGTAATACATAAGTTCCTATATCTAATGCAGCAACTCTTGCTCCATTTTTTACTTGTAAGTTTGCCTCTCCTCTGGTCAACTGTATACTGCTCTTTAAGCCCTACATATCGGTTCATATGTGTGAGCTACAATCGATATCTAATACCTAAGTTTTACTAGAAATAATATTTATCTCAATAATGAAAATACTTGAAGTAGTTTCAGCATCAGATGTCTTTTTATTCTTTAGGGACTCCAGATAGGTCTTGCAGTTCCTCTTTCAATAGCCGTCTTTGCCATAATAGAAGGAAGTTCCTTCGGGTACAGCTTTCTCTACCTTCTTGGCCTACTTTTTCTTGATACCTCCCTTGGCCTTAATGGGCTTCTTCTTCTTGGAAGCTTATCCTTTAATCTTAGAAGAATCCACTAGCATCACAACCATCTTCTCTTTCTTGATAGAAGGTTCAGTTGCCTTAAGTAGGCTAATCAACTCTGGTAGAGTTAATGAGATATGATTCATCTAATAGTTCATTATGAACGATGCGTAATTATTAGGTAAACACTAGAGAATTAAGTCAACACTTAATTCATGATCCATCGTGAAACCTAGCCCTGCTAACCTCTCAATGTAGCCATTCATCTTAAGTGCGTGTTGCACCATAGATGCCCCTTCTTGCATCTTGGAATGAAAAAACAAACATGAAACATCAAATCTTTTAGTTCTCGCTTGCTCATTAAATAGTTCCTTCAGATGAAAGATCATGGTGCTTGTGTCCATGGTCTCCTGCTGCTTCCGAAGCTCAAGTATCATATAGGCCAACATGATACATGTTGCAAGCTCATCATCACCCATACGCTTCTTATAGGCCAATGCTTGGTCTTCATCAGCGTCATCAATAGGGGTTTCAGGGAGTGCCTCATCAAGAACATAGGCTATGCGTTCAGGCTTGAGAACAATTTTCAAGTTTCTTAGCCAGTTCGAGACATTTGCCCTAGTCAACTTATTTAACTCAAGAATAGATCTTAAATTCATGGTGGATGTCATGATTCTATCAACCTAAATGTAGAAAAAAAATGAGCATGTTAAAGTATGTATATAAATGCATGTTATACGCTTTTAATACAACACATTATTACTCCCACTATTTTATTATAAATCCAAAAGCCCCCACTTTGGATCTGGTTCGATGTCTAAAACTCACCTTGAATGACCTTGGAGAGAGTCCAACAAGCCATCTTGGATCAAATAATAGTTATCTCATACCAATTGCATCGTGTATGCAACCATAAAGTAGTTCTATCAACTATTAATGTATGCACTAATCATTGGGCTTCTCGACTCTTGACTCATATACATCATATGTATATAGCCCAAATTACAAAGTACCTTGACAGTAAAACTATCTAAATTTGGGGCAATAATGCTATTTCAATGAGTTTAGGGTAATTAATGAACTTGGGTTTATTATAATGTTGGTAACCACTTGATTTGACATTAACATAAAGGAATATACCAACTTCCAAACCTATCTAAGCCCATTCTTGTCACAAACAAAACTAAAACTTCCATATCTGTAAATGACAGAAATTAGCAACATAAAATTATAACACATATACCAGACCATGCTATGCTTCATTAGAAATATTCTCTCACCTTCAACTTTTGATAATTGTGCCTCAAAGTTTAGGATTCATAATATAAGATAAGGGGTTCAAGAATCACCAAGTGTTTAATATATCATACAAACCAACTCACTTTTACCAAGATATGGATAACTACTTACCACACTCAATTCTTATGATGCTTTGAAAATTACAGAATAAAGTTTCATGATCTTTCTCTAATTCATGATAAAAAACTAGTCATGATCCATTAGGACTTTAAATGGAATTAAGAGAATGCAAGAAACCCCCAAAGATTCAACCCAAGTTTAGGAATCAAGCCATGACGCAAAGATTCAAATTTAAGATGTAATTTGGCCCCTCTTCCTTTTCTTTCTTATCTTTTTCTTTTCTTTGGACTTAAAGGTTAAGACCAGGGCGCCCCTACATATGGCTAAGTGGTAGCCATGGCCAAGGGGTGAAACAAATGGCTTTCCTTAGCCCCCAAGCTTTATGAGCCAACCCCAAAAACTGATTAGCCACATATACTAGGGTCTAAGGCACCTAAAAACACTAGCCAAAGCTAATTTAGGCATTAGCAAGACTCAAGCACAATCTCTCCTTACTTAAACATCAATCTACCCCCTATGAGGTTCATGACATCTTCTAAATTAAATACCTATTTTCTTCTAGGATTTCTTTTAGTTTATGCTTTTGAAATCTTCTAAGGCACCCTACAATAATTTGCCCCAAGACCCATCAAACAATTTAACATTTTTACATAGTTCTCCACTTAGGATTTTTTCTAATCATTGTAAGAGTGCAAGAAGGAGAAGAGAGTTAGTTTCTTACCTTATGCAAGGTCATCCGGGGAGGGGAGGAGGCCATCGGTGGAGGAGCTTCACTAGAGTTGATGGTAGAGGCATTATAGATGCCCCTTTTCAGCCAAAGAGGAGGATAGCATGAAGGAAGAGGAAGAGAGCATGAGAAGCACGAAGAAAGCTTAGAGTGGGTGAGTGCGTGTAGAATTTTTGATGTATGTGGGTTTAAATGAGTGTGGGGTCTATCTCCTTTCTCATTTGGGCAAGCTCACTTAAGTCCCTTAAAAGAGGTATTGAGGATTCTTTTGACGAAATAATTTGCATGGGCACCAAACCACACTTATTAAAATACACATAAACATCAAGATTCCATTTCTCAACATATTTTGTTTAAAGCAATTAAAATATTATTTTAATTCATTTTAGTCCCTCTCACCAACCCACATACTATTTTGGCTCCATTTCTACCATTCTCAAAACTCTGGCTTCCTCACTCAACCTCCTCGAGCTATTTCTCATCAAGGGTCCTTACTTAAGCCAATTTTATGGAATTACTTATTTGTTTCCTTTCTTTTCACTTTAGTCCTTTTTTCTGTTTCATAAGCTCTCTCTTAAGTTCTCATTTGATCAAAAAACAATTCTCATGCAAAATATAGATATATATATATATATATATATATAATTCTCTTAATTACTTTATAACACCTTGTTTATCCAAAATGCTCATGCTAGCATGGGCTAATCTTCTATGCCATAGCCAACTCTCATCATTAACACTAATTAAATAAGTAGACTCTATATAAGGATCTTCATCAAGATTTATAACATAGACATTATTGATCCTTTGACAACAAGACTAATTTGCTTATCATTAATAATCTCAACTATGCAACGAGTTGAATGAAAAATAACTCTATTGCCTTTGTCACATAGTTGACTAATGCTAAGCAAATTATGGTCAGCCTTCAACAAATAATACATTTTTAATAAAAGTTAAAGAGTTCTTACCAATCCTACCTACACCATTGATCATACCTGTGTTGTCTCTCCCAAAGGTCAATTTGCTTCCTCTTTGTTAGGATTTTAGAGATCATCGAATGTAGTGGAATTTAAAACTTTTTCTCTAAAACCCATTAACTAAAGGATCATCCTATATTACCATTATATTAACCAAGTAATCAAGACAAAGAGAAATACCTCTTGTAGCACTGCAACCTTTCCAAGCTAAAGCAAGTATCCAAAATAGGAAACCTCTAATGGTAATCCATGTGAAATACCTAAGGAAAAACCTCTTCAAGTAGCGAGGTTCCTACTCATTCTTGTGCTAGCAAGCAAGAAGAAACTATGATAAAAACCCTCTTGGATGAAGGAGAAGAAAACAAGAGTGTTTCCTAAACAAGATTCTCAACAACTGAGAGAAAGACTATAGCGTGTGGCTTTCACTGTCACTCTTAAAGTGATAGGTGCTACCTCAAACTCCAAAGCCCTAATTCACTTAGTGGTTGTCATTCCCTTATTTGGCTTCTTAAGGTGGCACTTTAAGAAGCCCAATCTCTTTGAGAGAGAGGGTAGCCAAGAGGTTCTCATTTGGGCTTTTCCTTGTTTGGGTACAAATGGGAACATATTCCTATTCCTTTTATTCTCTTATTTCTTTTTAATTAATTCTCCAATTTAGGATCAAATCCTCAAGCTCATTTCACATTTGTAGTGAATTTCTATACATGTAACCCATTAGTTTTATGGCTATGTTGGCCATTCACAATCAACACATGATTATAAATAGATCACAAGTGGTATCTAGCAACACATCGTGACCCCCAAATGACCGGAGTGTCAGTTATTTGACTTTAAACCTTCCTGTAACTAAAGTGTGTCTATGCAATGTGTCATTTCACTATCTTATACCTACTTGGTTTAGAGTATAGCCTATGTGTCATTCCTACTAGACTTGATTATGTCACGTCCAGCCCAAGTAGTTGGTTCCTTGTCTTGTGGCTCTTGAGCTGGTAAACGTTCTGTGTCTATCAGCTCTTGAGTAGGAAATTGTTTTATGTCTGCTTGAGTATCTTGAACTTTCTCAAGTTCAATCATACTCCTACTTTTCCATTAAGAGAAACTCTTTCTCTATTAAGATAGCATGCCTTGAAACAAACACCTTTTGTTCTAAAGTATGGTAGAATTGATATCTTCTTATTTCCTTAATGTATCCCACAAACAGACATCAGTCAGATTTTGCCTCAAGTTTATCTGATATTATCTGCTTCACATAAGCTAGACAACCTCATGTCTTCAAGTAAGATAAGATGGGTTTCTTGATATACCATTTCTTGAATGGAGTAACATCAATTGCCTTGGTTGGGACTCTGTTCAGGATATAAATAATAGTCTTGAGTGCATAGCTGCAAAAGGACTTAAGGAGCTCTGAATGACTTATCATGGACCTAAGTATGTCTAACAAGGTTTGATTTCTCCTTTCAGCTACACCATTATGTTATGGCATGTAAGGTGGAGTCCACTGGGACAATATCCCATTGTCCTTATGATAATCTTGAAACTCTTGGTTTAAGTATTCACCACCTCGATAAGATCTTAGTGTCTTGATACTTTTACCAAGTTATTTCTCTACTTCATTTTTAAATTCTTTAAACTTCTCAAAGGCCTTAGATTTGTATCTCATTAGATACACATACCCATATCTAGAATAGTCATCGATAAAGGTAATGAAGTAGGCATAACCACTCTTAGCGTGTGTTAACATTGGTCCACATACATCGGTATGTATTAGGCCCAATAAGTCAATTACACGTTCACCCTTTCCATTAAAAGGTGATTTATTCATCTTGCCTTTTAAGAAGAGATGCATGTGTCATATGATGCATAATTAAATGACCCTAACTCACCTCCTTTTTGTAACTTACTCATGTATTTCTCACTTATATGACCAAGATGATAATGGCATAAATATGAGGTTAGTTGATTATCTTGTTTTAGGCGTTTGAGTTGCCATTTCTTGATATTGAGTAGATAAATCCCATTGCATAATGTTCCAATGCCAAAAAGAATACCATTTAACAATATATGACAACAGTTGTTACTAAATGTTAAATGAAACCCTTTTATTCAAACTCAAAATTGAAACATTATTTTTAATCAAGGATGGAATGAAGTAACAATTGTCTAATTCTAAAATTAAACCACTAGGTAAAGGCAATACATAAGTTCTTACAGCTAATACAACAACTTTTTTGTCACGACCCAAAACCAAGCTCGTGACCGGCCTAGACAGTGTATTACCACTACCGTAAGCCTAAATTTCTATTGCAGGATAGTAGGTGCCCTATATGATTATTGAGTGATATCGAGCATTTTTATGTACAATTTAGTCCTTATCTCAGTCTTATTGCATACATTTTCTTGATAACTCTTTGATTCTATTATGTTTTAGAATTAAATGGATGTAATTTAATTATGAACTAATTGCGCTTTAATTTTGTAATCAGAGAGTAAAATTGATGGCATGGACGAGAGTGCACATGTAGGAGCTGATGTGGCATTTTTTGGATGATTTAGTGCTGACTAGGATATGCTAATGTGGGCCCCACTACTGTTCTAAATCAAAGCAGCAATTCAGCCTTTTTTGCATTCCAAAGTTTACCCAAATGGCAAATTTGTAGGTCAACTCTCTAATGGAGAAAAGTCCATCCCGCAGCCTCCATTTCTATGCGTTGCTTCTGCCCAAGGTGTTGCAATTGCTGTGGCTTTTTAGATGGAAAATGACAGTACAAACTAGTGCATTTTCATCCTCCAAGGGGCTGCTACAAAGGAGAACAAATCAAAATTCATTTTTAGAGAGAACAAATATCTTCTTCTTCCTCTCTTCTGCAATAGTTTAGGTTTTCTGTAGTTTTTCCCTCTGTATTTTAGTTTTAGTTCTTATGGAGGGCTAAAACCCCTTTTGTAATTAATCTTTGGTGGAAATAGGAGATGTAATCTGAATGTTTCTGAACAAATAAGTGTTTCTGATCTAATCTATTGCACTTTAATCCCTATTTTGCCTCTTGTTCACATTTCTATATATTTTTTCTGTTTAGAAAAGTTATATGGGCTTGATTCATGTTTTTATTGCTCCATTAGAGGGAAAACCTTGCTAAACTTGTATGTATGCGGTTGCTATGCATGTTTAGTAAGTAGGATTAGATTAGGTTGCCAATATGTGATTGTGTGTAAGCAAGATTCTGGTTTGGACTCAATGTGTTCAAGTTCTAGGACATTTTCTGGAAAACTTAGTTGATGGCCAGAATAATAGATGAAGTTGGAATTGATTTTTAAAAAAAGGATAATGATGATTACACTTCTAGGGAAACCAAAGATTGATTACATGAATCTCTGATATTGTTCTATATCCTGTCTTGATTTGCTACTGTTGTTACTATTGCTATTTACTGCTATTGCTATATTTTTATGCTTCTATCATCAACCAAACCCCCCATGTAGTTAATTAGTGTAATTATCATTTAGAACAATTAATTAGCAATTAGAAGTGAGGCTCCTTGAGTGAATACGACCTGGGGATCATTATACCGCAAAATTACCACAAATTCAATTCTAGGCGATTCGGCATCGTAATGGCATGAACCAAAATTTTGGCGCCATTGCCGAGGAGCTAATTTACTCCTGAGTTGTTAATTTAGTGTCTTTATTTATTTTCAATTATTTAGCATTGTTGAAATGGTTTACAAGTTTTGAGTTTTTTTTCTCGCAAACTATTCATTTTCCAAATCGACAAAAACTTGACTATCTCTGATTAACCTCAAACTTGGTGTACCACTAGTTTTTGACATTTTAAGCAAATTACAACCCTTACTCTGCCTTTGGCCCAATACGGGGTGGCCATCGTTTAGGCCCTATTTTCTATTTTTAAATTGTTTTGATTTTTTAATTAATTGTGATTTTTAGTGTGATTTTTGTGGAATGAATTTTTGAATTCTATTTTTTGTTTTTGTTTCTCCAACTTGTGAAGGATTTTTCCATTTTTCCAAGAAAAATCAAATTTTTGTAAGGTACTTCATTTTTTAGTGATTTTCATCAGTTGAAGCTTATGTAGTGCTTTTGCCATTTTCAGTGTTTTTGTTGTTTTCTTGTGAATTTTGCCCTTCCTAGTGTATGAGAAGGTCTCTTAATATGGACTTACTGCCATTTGATCTTGAAATTGATAAGACCATTCATAGGCTACAAGAAGCAATAGCATTAGAAGTAGCATAGTTTCTGAACTTCTTTCTGAAATTGTCGATCTTGCTGTCAATAATGTAGAAAAAGAGTCAGATTCTAAATCTAATATTGCATTGGAGTCAATTTGTTTTGAGCCAATAGAGAGAACTGAGATAGATAATCAAAATGTACAAGTGCCTCAAAATAGGCTTGAGTAAAGCATTAAAGAGTTGATTGCACCTGATGTGCATTATCAACCATTGTGCATAAATTATCTTGAGTTGGATGCTAATTTCAAATTGAGGTCTGGTCTTATTCATTTGTTGCCTAAGTTTCATGGTCTTGCAGGAGAAGATCCACACAAACACTTGAAGGAATTTCATCTTGTCTGCTCTACTATGAGACTACATGGAGAGGGAGAAAACAGATCAAGTTGATAGCCTTCCTTTTCTCTTTAGATTGGGCAGCCAAGGATTGGCTTTACTACTTGCCCACTGCCATAATAATAAGATGCCATGACTTGAAAAAGATGTTCTTAGAAAAATTCTTCCCAACCTCCAGAATCGCAATAATTAGAAAAGACAGAAGTGGGATTAGGCAATTAAGTGGTGAGTCATTGCATGAATATTGGGAGAGATTTAAGAAGCTTTGCTCATGGTACCCAAACCACTAGATATCAAACCAGCTTTTCATTTAATACTTTTATAAGGGATTGTCACCTATGGACAGATACATAGTTGATGCAGCTACTTGTGGGCCATTGGTAGATAAGACCCCTGCTGCAGCAAATGAATAATTGGCCAAGATGGCCCAAAATGCACAAAATGAGGCAACATGTACTGTGAATGAAGTGAGGACACCTCCTATGGAGCAAAAAAGGATAGAAAATAAATTGGAAGAGTTTGTTTCAATGGTGATGCAATTAGCATTGAATCAGAGATCACACCTACCAGCCCTTCCTCCTTCAATTTGTGGCATTTGTACTTTGGCCACTCATAACACAGACTGGTGCCCTCAATTGCAAGATAATACTGAGTCTTGTGCTGGCATCTTTCCCTAATAACCACACCCTTTCCATCAGTCCAAGTATAACCCCTTCTCTTCCACATACAATCCTGGATGGAGAGATCATCAAAATTTGAGATATGGGAGTTGTTCAAATCAACCTTTTTAGAATAGGTATAGTGCTCCTGGCCCAAGCAATACCCTTCTTCCTCTACCCCATAGTAAACCAGAACCTAGTTTAAAGGATTATGTTAAGCAATTGGCCTCCAACATCATCCAATTCCAGCAAAGAACTAAGTCTAGCATTCAAAATTTAGAGACTCAAGTAGGGCAATTAACTAGCTCCATCAATGAGCTCAAGAGCTAAGGTTTTGGCAGTCTCCCTTCCCAACCTGTGATTAACCCTAGAGCAAATGTGAGTGTTATTTCTTTAAGAGTGGCAAAAAGGTAGTAGAACCAACCCCTCCCCCTCCCATTGAGGTAGAAAAATTAGATGAGCAAAGAGAGAGTCGTTCATCCTCAAGTAATTCAAAACAGAAAGATAAAGATGATGAGGAAACTCCTAATAGACCACTACCTTTCCCTAGAAGGTTGACACAGTCTAGAGTCTTAGAGCTTGATGCAGAAAAAGAAATCATGTAGACTTTTAGGAAGGTTGAGATCAATATCCGATTATTGGAGGTAGTAAGGCAAATCCCTAAGTATGCCAAGTTTCTAAAAGAATTATGTACAAACAAGAGGCATCTTAAGGGAAATGTAAAAGTCAATTTAGGATAAAATTTGTTGACCCTCATTCACCCACCATTAGTGTCCAAATGCAAAGATCTGGACACTTGCACCATTCCTTGTACCATTGGAAATAAGGAGTTCCCCAATGCCTTGCTGGACTTAGGTGCCTTAATCAATGTCATGCCTAAGACAGTGTACCAAGATTTGCAAATAGGGACCTTTTCTCCTACAGGAGTGGTAGCGCAATTAGCAAATGGAATCAAAGCTTATCCATCTAGAGTACTTGAGGATGTTTTAGTCAGGGTCAAGGATTTCATCTTCCCTGCAGATTTTTATATGCTTGAAAATTTTAGTACTCATGGACATGCACCATTGATTCTTGGTAGACCACTTTTGAAAACATCAAAGGCCATTATCAATATGCATGATGGTACTCTTTCTATGGAGTTTGCTGGAAATAAAATTCATTTTAAAGTTTTAGAGCAATCCATAGAAGATTCCTCTTCTTCTACTATGCATTCTGTGAGCTTTATAGACACATTGGTAGATCATGATGATTGTGCTGACTTGAAATTTGATATGATCTCTATTTTTTCTGATTATATGGATGAATTTACATGTGACTGTGATTCTGATTTTTGCCAAGCTTGTTTGGAAATTGTAAATGCTTTGAATCCTGGAAAATATGAATTTTTAAATTCTGAGTTATGTGAACCAAATTTGGATTTAGTTTCTATTGTAGAATTTGTTGTTCCTAATTCTGGTTGCAATTCAGATTCTGATTCCTTTTCTGCTTCTCTTTCTAATTTTAATTTTGATTCTGTTTCTGACTTTGGTTCACTTTCTATTTCCGTTTTTAATTTAGAACCTATTTTAGATGTTAGTTTTATTTTAGATGGTGTAGATAGTAGTTCTGATTTAGATTTTGTTTTAGATAGTAGCTCTAGTTTTAATTTTAATTCTGTTTTAGAAAGTAGCTCCTTCTTTGTCTTAGATTCTAGTTTAGATAGTAGTTCTTCTTTTTTTCCTTTTCCATCTTCTTCCCCCTTTTTTTTGATACCTCCGTGGCAAGCAGAGCTTTTTCTGTTTTGAGCAAGTTGGCCTTGAGCAAGTAATTATTGCTACCATGCAGCCACTTGCTCTCAATCAAAGTTTTTGGAAGAAATCGATGCCACGCGATTAGAAGAAGCAGAAGCGGTGTGCCCCGCAGAACATCAAGCTATTTCTATTCCCTTCTCTTTTTACTTTTCATTGTCCTCTATTTTTATTGCAAAATATGTGCTGGCATTGAGGACAATACAAATTTTAAGTGTAGGGAGGGGGAGAATAAATAGTTCTAGAATTTTTCATGGTTGAAAAAAAATTTATGTTATGTTTTTATATGTTTTTGCCATGCTTCTAGCTTCTTTCCTACACTTTTTGGAGCTTTTGGTTTGTGTTTTGGTGCAAAATTTTAGATTGCTTTTAGAGTAGCTTTTAGTGCTTTCTTTTTTTTTTTTTTGTAAAAAGATTTTGTTGTGGATTTTAATGAATTTTAGTAATAGTCTTTAAACCATTAAATTTTGAGCCTAATTGCAAATATGCTATTCTTTTTTGTTGAGTGTTGCACTTATCATAAATTATCACTCTAGAACTTATCTTGAATCTTGTTGAGGCTACATTTTACATGTGTATGCTTGGAGAAGATTTAGGCATTTCTTTGTGAACAATTTTTAGCCAAATTGCCATCCCTTGTGTTGTTTCCGTTGTATGCCATTTTGTGCCTTGTTCCTACTTTCCTTCTTGCATTTTCCACCACTACTTTTTCCTTCCAAACCAGAATTTTTGCTTCCCAATTTGAGAAGTGAAGAGCATTTAAATTCTTTTAGAGATTTGATGTCCTAAAAATTTTTGTGAATCTTGGAATATTTTGAAATCAATATTTCTCTCTACTCCAAAGAAAAAGAAAAAAAAAGGAAAAAGAATGATCATTCAAAAAGAAAGTAGAAAAAAATATTATGGTTGAAATAAAAAATGTGTTGATGTCAAAAAAAAGAAAAGAAAAGAATAGCAACAAAGAAAAGAAGGAGTAGATAGAACTTTTTTTACCCAAGATTTATTTATATTCAATCTCTTGTAATTACATAGCTAATGCTCTTCATGTTCTTAAGTTTTTTCCTTCATTTTCCCAAGTTGTTTTCCACCTTTATTCTGTTTTCCTTCTCTCTTTCCATTGTTTTCCATTCAACATTACATCCATGTAAAGTCCTTTTGATTCAAGCATGCATGTGAAAATGAGTAGTGGAGATTTTAGATAATTGACAAGCTTATGGTAGTGATTTTGTGATAAGTTGAATTTTGAGTGAATTACCCTTAAATACTTGAAAGAACCAAGTGTATACACATCCCTTATGAGGAGGCTAATTACTTTAATTCATTCTTGTCAAATTAAATTGCCATGATGCTTGGAACTTTAGAAATTTAAGATTCATTTTCTCTAAGTCCTAAATCTTTTTAAATTTGGACTATTCCTTTCATGCATGCTTTCCATGCTTTCTTTTGATGTTCTGCATATGTTTTGCATTAGATTTTTCCCATAAGTGCAAAAGGATAAGTGTGGGGGATTTGATATCGGGCATTTTTATATACAATTTAGTCCCTATCTTAGTCCTATTGCATACATTTTCTTGATAACTCTCTGATTCTACTATGTTTTAGAATTAAATGGATGTAATTTAATTATGGATTAATTGTGCTTTAATTTTGTAATTAGAGAGCAAAATTGATGACATGGATGAGGGTGCATATGTGGGAGCTGATGTGGCATTTTTTGGATGATTTGGTGCTGACTAGGATATGTTAATATAGGCCCCACTGTTGTTTTGAATCAGAGCAGCAATTCAGCCTCTTTTGCATTCTAAAGTTTACCCAAAATGGAAAATTCGCAGGTCGACTCTCTACTGCAGAAAAGTCCCTCCAGCAGCCTCCATTTCCATGCAGTGCTTCTGCCCAAGGTGCTACACTTGCTGTGGCTTTCCAGATGGAAAATGACAGCATAAGCCAGTGCATTTTTGTCCTCCAAGGGGCTACTGCAAAGGAGAATATATCAGAATTCATTTTTGGAGAGAATAGACATCTTTTTCTTCTTCCTCTCTTCTACAATAGTTTAGGTTTTCTGTAGTTTTCCCTCTGCATTTTTGTTTTAGTCCTTATAAAGGTCTAAAACCTCTTTTGTAATTAATCTTTGGTGGAACTAGGAGATGTAATCTGAATGCTTTTGAATAGATAAGTGTTTTTGACCTAATTTATTTCAGTTTAATCCCTATTTTGCCTCTTGTTCTTATTTCTATATATTTTTCTATTTAGGAAAGTTATATGCGCTTGATTCCTATTTTTATTGCTCCATTAGAGGGTAAACCTTACTGAACTTGTATGTATGTGGTTGCTATGCATGTTTAGTAAGTAGGATTAGATTGGGTTGCCAATATGCGATTGTATGAGAGCAAGATTCTGGTTAGGACTCAATGTGTTCAAGTTCTAGGAGATTTCTAGAAAACTTAGTTGATGGCCAGAATAATAGATGAAGTTGGAATTGATTTTTAAAAATAAGATAATGATGATTACACTTATAGGGAAACCAAAGATTGATTACATGCATTTCTCATATTGTTCTGTATCTTGTCCTGATTTGCTGCTGCTGTTACTGTTACTATTTACTGTTGTTGTATTTTTATGCTTCTGTCATCAACCAAACCACCCCTTGTGTAGCTAATTAGTGTAACTAGTATTTAGAACAATTAATTAGCAATTAGAACCGAGGCTCCTTGAGTGAATACAACATAGGGATGACTGTATCGCCAAATTACCACAAATTCAATTTTGAGCGATTTGGCATCATAGTGGCGTGAACCACAGAGTACACTAGAGGAATATAATAAAAATAACTTACCTTTTCCTGGACAACGGAGAGGCATCCTCAACCCATGAGCCCTTAACCTGATTGCCCTATATACCTGCAACTGTGAGAGGGTGAGTCTAAATCACGGACTCACTAATGTTAGCCCTACACTACACAAATATACAATATATATATACCTATTCAAGAATTTATCTCGCATGATGCCAAGCTGCTCAGAGGCATACATATGGTATCATATCCCATCATATTCTCACCCAAACACATATACATACATACCACACATTTAAATGCATGCATCCTTTATGAAGGATCCATGCTTTTAATGCACGTAACCTAACTTAAGGGTTTGCATTCGCATACTACACCTCAAGAGCTTAATCAATGTGGGTTTATGTTCCCATAGATTATCACTCAAGAAATCCATATTATATGTCTAGCCTATTTGGTCATATCCATAACCATAACATATGTATGGTCACTTAGATTATGCCCTGACCGTTACATATATCCTACACATAAGAATAAACGACCAGACATAATATAATATATAGATAAATGAGATGCACTGATTATCTCGCTCTTTCCATGCCACATTGAAGACCAACCCTCAATGTGTATGCATACCCATTGACACCTTCAATCGGTATTACTCAATGGATACGCTTTCCACTCTATTTCCACACGTTCCTTAATATAAATATACAAATGATAATATGAAATATCTCTACATAAATATCACAATCAATCCACTTTTCCCATCCACACATATTTGAAATAATTCCCATTATATATTCCACACATAATACATTTAACAAATAAATGTATATAAAACATTTTAGGAGAATAACTCCTAAAATATAAATATACATACATATACATATATGTATATATCTGCATATAAGAGAACTGGATAGATCCCTCGCCTAGATTTCATGCTTTCTTGGTAGCCACTTTGCGTCTCAACCATCCCTGTTAAGTAACTATGCAAAATCATCAGGGTTACAAAATAGAGAAATTCCCTTAATACTGTTCCCGACCTTTCCTCACTTCGTTAGTAATAACTCTTAACTAGTAATGAATTTTCAAATGGATCTTTTACATTAGAAACTAGATTCAAAGAGCTTTCCAATGATATAAAGTTTGTTAAAATCAGAGTCCGAATGAAAAACTTATGGCCGATTGAAGAATAGCCAAGGTTCCTCGGAATGGCTGGCGCCTGAGGCGCTACACTTAGCACCTGAGGCAACACACCACCAGCCTTGGTCCCTAGGTGCCACACCTTTCTTGGTGCCTGAGGCACCACACATGGCACCTGGGGCGTCGTGCCCTCTCTTTTCCACTCAAGTATAGTGCGTGGGGTATCTAACCTTAGTTTTGGGTCAGATCCAGCCAATTCTTTGCTATTTTCCATGATTTCTTCTATAGAATCTCGTAATTGATGTCTAAGGAGCATTTAGACACTAAAATCCCCAATTTTAATCAAGAAACAAAGTCAAAATCTTCATTTTACCCCAAATACCCTAAAAACTCAAAAATTTGGAAAAGCTTGATAAATAGGAATTCCTACCTCAATTGCTTGCTTTCCCTACATTGCTTGGGTCCTAGAGGCTCACCTCATCACCTGAGATCCATCCCCTGAAGCTTGGTTGGAGGATTTGAGTGGAGAGAAGGAAGAGAGAAAGAAAGGTGAAGAGAGAGAGAGAGGGGAAAGGAAGAAATGAAGAAAAAGAGGCGGGACCACCTATATATACTCTCTCAGGGTGAAATTACTACATTGCCCTCCAGTTAACCCTTAGTCAAGATTGGTCAAAGAAAATCCGTAATATCCCACCTTAGGTGTTTCTAAATCCTAGGTTTCCCATAGTTTTCTTATTTCACTTTAGTCCCTCTTTGTATCCAACCTGTCTCCTAACTCCCTTGATGCCCTCGGTACTATCAATACACTTCTCGACTCTCCACCACTTGATATTCCAAAACCTTGCCACTTCTAAACCTCATATTTTTCCTACCTATGAAACAAAAAATTTCCTCTAAAATACCTGAAAATCATGAGTATTACATTATTCCCCCTTTTAGAAATTCTTCCCTGAATTTGAACATCACTTTTTAAAAATTACTCTTCATACCATTCTCCCGCCAAAACTTCAGATATGATGATTTCAAATAGATATTCATAATTACTGGTTCTTTGTCCAGTAGCTCCCTCTTTGACTACACAAGAACATTTCTTCCACCATGGCATCCATCCAAAAGGATAGGACTGTACTGCTCTTATCATCCCCTGGCACATCTTTTTTCTTCTTGGAGAATGGTAGTGAAGTTCTCATAGAGCTTCCCCCTTTTTTGGCTCTGAGCCATTCTCATGGCACATCCCACTCGCCTTGCTCACTATATCTTGATGATCCCAATCTTCAGGTATTAAACCTGAGATCCGTCTCACCCACTTATCAAGTTTCTAAATACCCTACCCTGGCACGATTCCTCATTCTTGACCTCTGAAGAGGCATCAACAAGGAACTATGTCATGCTAGTTTAGTGTAACCAGGGGTTACCTCAACTTATCAATACCCCCCACGCTTTTGCTGCACCACTCTAATATAACTAGGGGTTGTCTTTATCAGAGATTTTCCTATCTCATATTTTAGATCACCACACATACAATCTAGGTGCTTTTTAAACCATGACCTCAAACCTCTCTTTTACGGGGTTCGTCATAGATAGCAACTAGCTGTACCAAGCCCACATCTAGTGTCAATCTGCTAGCTAACCCCTAAGGGTGATCTGCTTGATAAAATCCACTCTCATGAATCACACACATACTCACTCCATAGAATTGAGGTCATGAGGTCGCACCTATAGTACAAGTACTGGTGTTCTTCGAATGCAGTATTCGAATCTCTTGTGAACTGGTGCATGCCCAATTCATTACTGACCTCTCATAGTCTATCCCTGACAGTCCTATGGTCTTTCCTTTCCTTCCTGATCTGCTTTCATTCCTCAGGCAAGGAATCTGGGATCTTGCCATCACTCACTTCATCCCTCCACCAACCATAAGCTCTTCTTCCCCCGATAGGGACAAAGCTGATCTTTCATGTATTTTAATTCATTGTTTGTGTAGTCTTCATACTCTAGAAGTACAATCTCTACATGTATTAGCCCACTTCAACTTCGTTTGTGGAATTCTATCCTCACCGTTCTTACTACTTTTCAAGACTCTTTATTCTTTCCCTATCCTCTTATTGGCTTAACTAAGCCTCTACCAGGAAGTATACCCTCAAAGCTCTACTTTCTTCAATATTATCATCTCTTCTCTATCCCACTATCTTGACACATTCGCCCTCATGGCTCTAATACTCATGCCTCACGCTACTTAGGATGCGTCTCAAACATTTACATGATAAATGTGAATGTTTGAATCGCTCATGAGCTCAAATGCATCCTTTGAAAGGAAGACACATCCTACAGGACCTTTGGTAGAGCCATCTCTTTATAGTTGTACCATGGTTCACAATAATAGAGGACTCTAAGGCTACCTTGCTCTGTAATTAGTAGGAGACCTAAACCATAAACTTTCCTTTGATACCATCTTTGCTATCAAACTTAGACTAACCTGTCTACCTCTGATACCACCTTTGTCACAACCTAAAACCTAGCTCGTGACTGGCGTAGATAGTGTATTACTAACACTGTCGCAAGCCTAAATTTCTATTGTAAGATCGTAGGTGGCCTATATGATTATAGAGTACACTAGAGGAATATAGTAAAAATAAATTACCTTACCCTAAACAATAGAGAGGCATCCTTGAACTCACCAATGTTAGCCCTACACTACATAGATATACAAAATATATATACACCCATTCAGGAATTTATCCCGCATGACACTAACCTGCTCGAAGGTATACACATGGTATCATGTCCCATCATATTCTCACCTAAACACATGTACATATATACCACACATTTAAATGCATGCATCCTTTCTGAAGGATCCATGCTCTTAATGCACATAACCCTACTTATGGGCCTACACTCCCATATTACACTTCAAGAGCTTAATCAATGTGGGTTTATCCTCCTATAGATTATCAATCAAGAAATCCCTATTATATGTCAGCCTATCGGGTCACATCTATAACCATAACATATGTATGGTCTCTAAGATTATGCCACGACTATTACATATATCCTATACACAAGAATAAACAACCACACACACAATAGAATATGCAGATAAATGAGATGCAATGATTATCCTGCTCTTTCTACACCACATTGAAGACCAACCCTCAATGTGTATGCATACCCATTAACACCTTCAGTTGGTATTACTCAATGGATACGCTTCCCACTCTATTTCTACATGTTCCTTAATATAAATATATAAATGATAATATGCAATGCATACACACAAATACCATAGCCAATCCACTTTTCCTATCTACACATATCCGAAATAATTCCCACTACATATCCCACACATAATACATTTAAAAAATAAATGTACATAAAACAATTTAGGAAAATAACTCCTAAAATATAAATATACATACATATACATATATGTATATATCCACATATAAGAGACCTAGATAGATCCCTCACCTAGATTCCATGCTTTCTCGACAGCCACCTTGTGCCTCAGCCATCCCTATTAAGTAACCATGCAAAATCACTAGGGTTACAAAATAGAGAAATTCCCTTAATACTTTTCCCAACCTTTCTTCACTTCTTCTGTCATAACTCTTAACCAGTAATGAATTTCCAAATGAAACTACCATTGGAAACTAGACTCAAAGAGCTTTACAACGATATAAAGTTTGCTAAAATCAGAGTCTAGATGAAAGAGATATAGCCGATTGAAGAACAATCAAGGTTCCTCAAAATGGCTGGCGCCTGAGGCGCCACACCTTGCTTGGTGCCTAGGGCACCATGCCCTCTCCTTTCCACTCAAGTGTGGTGCCCCTGAGGTGCCATAACTTAGACCCCTCAATTTGTCCTCAGTTTGGGTCAGATCCGGTCGATTCTCTGCCATTTTCCATAATTTCTTCCATGGAATCTCGTCTTTGATGTCTAAGGAGCATTTAGACACCAAAATCCCCAATTTTAATTGAGAAATGAAGCCATAATCTCGATCTTACCCTAAATACCCTTAAAACTAGAAAATTTGGAAAAACTTAGGAAATAGGAATTCCTACCTCAATTCCTTGCTTTCCCTACGTTGCTTGGCTACTAGAAGCTTACCTCGTCACACGATATGCTTCCCCAAAGCTTGGTTGGAGGATTTGAGTGGATAGAGATAGTAAAGAGAAGGGAGAGAGAAAGAGAGGAGAGAGAAGGTGAAGAGAAAGAGAGAGGAAAGGAAGAAATGAGGAAAAAGAGGTGGGGCTACCTATATATACTCACCTAAGTGAAATTACTATATTGCCCTCGAGTTAACCCTTGGTCAAGACGGGTCAAAGAAAATATGTAATATCCCACCTCAGGTATTTCTAAGTCATAGGTGCCCTATGGCTTTCCATATTTCACTTTAGTCCCTCTTTGTATCCAACTTGTCTCCTAGCTCCCCCAATGCCCTTGGTACCATCAATACACTCCTCTCAATATTCCACAACCTTACCACTTCTGAACCTCATATTTTTCCTACCTATGCAATGAAATTCCTCCAAAATACCCAAAAATCACGGGTATTAACACTCTTGCTCCATTTTTAACTTGTAGGTCTGCCTCTCCTCTACTCAAATGTCTAATGTTCTTTAAGCCCTACATATCGGTATATATGTGTGAGCCAGAATTGGTATCTAATACCCAAGTTTTACTAGAAATAGTATTTATCTTAATATTGAAAATACTTGAAGTAGTTTCGGCATTGGATGCCTTTTTCTTCTTCAAGGACTCTAGATAGGTCTTGCAATTCCTTTTTTCAAAGGTCGTCTTTGCCACACTGGAAGCAATTTCCTTTGGTTGCAGCTTTCTCTGCCTTATTGGCCTACTTTTTCTTGATACCTCCCTTAGCTTTAATAGGTTTCTTCTTCTTGGAAATTTTCCCTTAATTTTAGAAGAATCCACCAGCATCACAACCTTCTTATCTTTCTTGATAGAAGGCTTAGTTGCCTTGAGTAGGTTGATTAGCTCTGGTTTAGTTGATAAGATCTGATTCATCTGATAGTTCATTACAAATGGTGCGTAATTATTAGGTAAACTCTGGAGAATTAAGTCAACACTTAACTCATGATCTTTTGTGAAACCTAGCATTGCTAACCTCTCATTGTAGCAATTCCTCTTAAATACGTGTTGCACTACAGATGCCCCTTCTTGCATCTTAGAATGAAAAAATGAACACGGGACATCAAACATTTCAATTCTCGCTTGCTCATCAAATAGTTCCCTCCAATGGAACATCATTATGTATGTGTCCTTGGCCTCGTGCTGCTTCAAAAGCTCGGGTGTCATAGAGGCCAACATGAACATCATTGTGCATGCATTTTTTATAGGCCAACACTTGGTCCTTATTACCATCATCAATAGGGGGTTCAGGGAGTACCTCATCAACATAGGCTATACATTCAGCCTTGAGAATGATTCTCAGGTTTCTTAGCCAGTTGATATCAGGCATTTTTATATACATTGTAGTCCCTATCTTAGTCATTTTTGTATCTTAAATCTTGTGAACTCTCTAATTATATCATTTTTTTGTAATTTTTGGGTTTAAAATAATTATAAAACTAATATGTTTTAATTCCATATTTTTATGAGCTTAATTGATTAGAGATCCTTTAATCCCTATGTTTAATTTGTAGATTTAATTATTACAGAGTAAACGTTGCTAAATTGGATGCCATATGAACGAATTTGATGACATGGCAGTTGATTCGAGTTGACTAGGGCTGACTAGACTGACTGGGACTCATATTTCTACACTTTCCAGCAAAAGCACACAGCAGCAGAAATGCTTTCTGTAAAAGAAAGCAAAGCAGTAGAAGCAGTAAGGCAGCAATAGTAGTAGAAAGGGATAACACATGAAGCTTTTCAAAATTACATTTTCATGAGCTACAAAGGCACTTCAGACCTCCATTTGTACTTGTTAAAGACTTCCTCTTCTTCCACTTTCAGTAGAAATTCGTAAGTCTACCTCCCCAATTTTCTCTTTTGTTTTGTATGTTTTAGCCTCCATGGAAGACTAACTTCTCATGTAATCAGTCACACATGATTTGGAGTTATACTTGAACCCTTTTGAGGCATTAATCAGATAAGTTCTTGTTATTTTTGTTCCATTTTTTGTTCTTTTACTTGCCTCTTTGTTTTTATAACTATGTTCATTTCTGATTAGAGTAGTATGGTTATGATTATTGTTTTTATCTTTTTATCTAAGGAATAATCTAGTTATGCATGTATGAATGTGGTTGCTATACATGTATAGCAAGATGAATGAAAATGGCATACATGAATGTAGTTGCTATGTATGACTTTGGTTAGGGCTATATCAGATTTCATTATTTTTGCATCAAGGCTAATGGAATCTAGTTCTAGGAGGTTTTCTAGAAATTTTAGGGATTAAAACCAAGTGGTAGAGCACAATAAGAAATTAATAAGTTGATGAGGGTTATGATAGACACAACCTAGGGAAATTGTGGCTGGTTGCATGTCTATTTATGTTTTATTCAATTTATGTTATATTAGCTATTTAATTTTGTTTTATGCAATCATCCCCATGGTAATTAAGTAGTTAATTAGTAGGTAATTAGTGTTGATTAGAGTTAGAACAATTAATTAGGTAATTAAAAGCAAGGCTCCTTGAGAGAATATGACTAGGGATAACTACTATAGTGTAAGTTGCCACGAATTCAATTCTGGGCGACTTGGCAGTCATAATGGCTTGAACCACCAATCCAAGAAATTTGGCCTAATCAACTTATTCGACTTGAAAATTGATTTAAAATTCACAATAGATGTCATGATTTTATCAACTTAGATGTAAAAACATGATCATGTTAAAGTATGTACATGAATGCATGATATACGATTTTTAATATATCACATTATTACTCCCACTATTTTATTATAAACCCAAAACAAAAAAAAACCCCGTTTTGGATTAGGGAGAACCCGTTCGAAGTTCTCCAAGGGGACTCAATGTCTAAAACTCACTTTGAATGACCTTGGAGAAAGTCTAACAAGTCGTCTTGGATCAAATGGTAGGTATCTTACACCAATTGCATCGTGTATGCAATCATTGAATAGTTCTATTAACTATTGATTTATGCACTAATAATTGGGCTTGTGAACTCTCAACTCATACATATCATATGTATATAGCCCAACTTAGTCTATATCCATATTGACCTTGGAGAGAGTCCAATAAATCAATGCTTCTAGTTAAAGCTGGCCCATTAATTATAAGATTACATCTCAATGGTTTGAACATGTTCAATATAAAGCCAGGCTAGGAGAGAGCCCAACAACCCAATCTTTAAGAAGATCTCTAGTTCGCCCTATATTAATGGAAGACTTTAGCTTTAATGTCACGACCCCCAAGAAGGGTATGTGACTAGCATGGCAACTAAGGAAGGGTTATTCCCAGACTGTAGGCCTACTACTCAGGATACAACAACTTAGAAAAATTTTTTAACAAAAACACATAAAAATTGCCACAAGAACCAATAAAGCAAGACCTAGGATGCTTACGAAACTACACAGTATACCTGAACATAAGGACAAGGAAAGGGACTACCTTGTCATAGAGACTTGGAGAAAAGTCTCACTCCAAAGCATCTAAGGCTAAAACATCATAAAAAAATAAAGGTGAGTATAACAATAGTTAGTAAGAACCATTAATCATACCCATACTTTATTTATAAGTTCCTTAATATGCTTGATGGAAAACATCCCCTAAAGGGATAGTTGTACCTTTAGGTAATGTTGCCTTGTAAGTGCAGAAATTAGCTTCTTATGGTCTAAGCATTTACCCGTAGGCTTCTAACCTTAGTCAACATCCTCTATCAATCCATCAGGCATCACAATACACTATATAATATATACATGAGACTCGTATTATGCATAGGCTTAAACCATACCATAACTTATTACAATAGTTCGTTGGTGACCAACAAGACATTTATATGACTTAGGGAGTGTAACGCATCCCGCAATAGTCCTACTTCGCATCATTATTGTTCAAATGTTAGTTTTTCTCATTTGATTCATTAAAGCATCTTAGGTTTATAGTTATAACCATGATCATCATAAAACACATATACTTATGCAAGTTGTTCCATTTAAATATAAAAGATACTACCTGAAAAAGCATGAAATTCTTTTACATTTACATAACTCACATCTTTTCATGCATCATTTGTACATCAAACCAATGATCATTATATATACATTTATGATACGTAATGAGGTGAAGGAAACCATAATTTAGCTCAAGTCAAATGCAAGACTTTGAATGAAAATTTTCTCAAATTAAAAGCATATTCATCACATCACATATACCGAGAAAACAAGCTCATTCGATCGAGTCACAATGGGCCATTGCTAAAATCGGCTCCAAAATCTCATCAAGCCCTCTCGAGAACTCAGGGGTTACTAGGGAAGTCATCCCACCAAGCCCTTTCGCTACTGGGGTCGCTATGAACCAATGGCTCACCAAGCTCTTTCACTACCGGGGTCACTATGGACCCTTATCAACATAGACCCTTCTCTCACAATGGCCATGGACTTGCAGGAAATTAATCAACCACAACATAAAAGCTCATATAGCACAATTGTAAGCAAAAACGATCACAAGAAATACTCACATCATCAAGCATAATGCATCTGTCATCACTTAACAAGTATGCCTTAAATCATTTACAATTCAGTATAGGTACATGCGTCCATGTATCACCACATGTAATTATCGCAAGTTCATACAATGGCAACTAGGATAAATGGAAACATTTCATAATTTCACTTATAGAATGATTTACAAAAGGAAAAGGAACCTTTCTAAAGACTAAACATCTAACACATAGCACCAACAATATCTTATATGATATTGAGCTATTCATCAACATAATGTATCTCATCACATCCCACTTAGCCAAGACTTAGTGTAACCACACACCATTTCTATGGTCACTTCAATACCCTTCCGCATTAGTTACTTACCTCAATAATGAGCTATAGCTACCGTTCCCTTGGGATAAGTTTGGAGAAAGGGTGTGCTCCAAGAGGATCTAGGGGCAATTCCTCAAGAAATATAAAAAAGAAAATTTCCCAACATCTCAACTTTGGTCCCAATTTTCATTAGATAGGAATCATTGAACAAAAATACAAGAAAACCATGTTTTGGGTCATGAATATGTTCATAAGAGTATAAAGTACTTAACTTTGAGGTAATCCCCTTAATACTATTTAAGGCCCTCAAAAGACCATGTTTATTCCACTTAGGACTAAAATTTGGACTCCCACATTCCAGAATTTTCTGGGCAAAATCCACAAATCCAAAATTTATCAATTTTGTTAGCAAATATCCTTAAAATGTCTAGAATATGAGATAAAAATTTCAGAAAGAAATAACAACATTTACCTGTTCAAAACCAATATTTTGGAACTGCTTCATAGACTGCCTTTGTAGCATGAGGGTCTCGATTTTACAAGACATTGACCTACTTAATCAACTCTAAAACTCACGTAATTTGGTGGATATATACTTTAGTGTTACGACATCCTTCCATAAAAATTTCAAGGTCAAACTTGACCATTTGGTCTGTCTAACATAATATTAAATAAAACTTGGTCAGATTAGTACAAATTCTAAGATAGGTTCTAACTCTATAACATTTAACCTAGCAATTGTTTCCCAAACATAATGAAAATATCCAGATCATATCTACATATTTCAAGGAATGTCCCATAAAAATTTCAAGACCATATGAGCTCATTTCATACTACAATCGACTCAAAACATCATCAAAAGTAATAGCTACCAAACATACTTCTAAACATTTTAAACCTCCAGTCACTCTATTAACCATAAAACATAAACGGTAAATAATTCATATCTAAAGCTTTTCTATTTGAAACTAGATTCGAAGATCTTTCTTAAAATCTATAGTTTGCTAGAAAATGAGCTCAAACGAGAGAGCTATGACAATTTCAATCATGATAATATTTGTAGCCTGGGGCTGGCACCCCAAGGCACCAACACTTGTTCTCTCTGCCCCTTTGGCACCCTGGGCTCCAAGATTGGTGCCTCGAGCTCCCCAAACTGGGGGGAAGTGCGCCATGATCACAAAAAAAGAACCCCAAATGTACCCATTTGATCCCTTAAACATCCTAAATTTCAATCCTATCAATATGAGTCATCAAACTCTTGTTTTTTTGCATTTAAAAACATCATAAAAGATCAATTCCAACATTGAATCAAGACTACCATCAAAATCATCCATGATTATCCATATTTTTTCCCCCAATATTCTTAAATTTCATTCTTCCTCTTGATGTGTTTCCATCCATGTTTTCTTTAAATTTCTAGGTTCTTACATCAAAGAAGAGTATGGAAAATTAGATTCCCTCATAGTTCAACCTCAATTTCATATTTATCAAAATTTCCATCTTAGGGTTCCTTTATAAGATTTCAAGAAAGGAAAGGGAGGGTAGTTCTTAATTTGAGGGAAGAATCCGGTGAGGGAGGAGTTTTTGGTGGTGAGCTTGCTGAAGGAGATGACAGAACTTTCGTGGGACTCTCAGCCATAGAGGGTGAAGCTGGAAGAGAGAAAGAAACACAGGAGAGTGAGAGATAGGAGAGAGGGACCGTGAGAGACAAAAATAAGCCAAAGTGTAAGGGTGTGTTGTCTAGTTCTTAGCATAGGTGTGTTAAAGAAAGTAGGGCCGCCCTTTCTTTGATTTGAGTCCCTTCATGATAAAAAAAGTACAACACCTACACCCTAACTTTTCAATTCACAATACATTCTTATTAAAACTCATAACTTTAAATTTGTTAACCTTGGTCCCTTTGTACATCCCATACAACTGTGCCTCTCTCCTCTACCATTCTTATTCACTGATTACTTAATTCCTCCTCTCTAAACCTCTTCTCTCCCCAAGGGTCCTTACTCAAGCCATTGTCATGGAATTAATTATAATTTTCATTCATTTTGTTGTAGTCCTTCTTCTAATTGCTCAAGCTTTTTACGAATAGCACTTAATGATTCGTGAAATTTTTCTACATGTAAGAGTTATCTTGTTTTTACTAACTACGTAATACTTTGGGTATTACATTACTACCTCCTTATAAAAATTTAGTCCCCGAATTTTCCATAATCTACTCAAACTAACATTCATAAACATTTTCCCTTTATGAAATTCTAGATAACACTTTTATACACTCGCAGCATGTTAACATTTGTACCCAATCCAATCATTCCTTCTCATGTTTTATCAAGACTTTCAAGTCCATGACATGTTCAAGCACTTGTGTGTACATAAATCTCGTTTACCTTCATAAACTTCCTTTTATGCTAGGATTCCATGGTTCATATGTTAACTATCTCGGTCTTTACTTCTATTCATATATAGGTACTAACCTCTCAATATACTTTCCACATACTACCCTCTTAAGACTGAAGTACGTTACTAAAATCATCATAATCTTAACTTAGAAAACTTTCTTTCCTCATCTTTCATTAATTTCAATATACCTGTACTACTAAGGGTTTCCTGACCATCCTCATTGTTCGTTATACCTTACTTCTTCATATACTCAATAGTATATATCATCAATCCAGATTTCACTGGAACACATCAAGACTTTTATGGACTCTCATCAACATAAGGAGATAGGACCCTACATTTATGACTTATACCTTACCCATTATGACTTAATGTTTTTGTTCTATTGACATCTTGCAACCATACTTATAAAAATACGACATAACCCTAACATCACTAATACTCATAACTCTTGCTCTGTAGCTCGTAAAACACCAAATGTATCATGCCCCAACAATTTAACACATAATATAAGTTTGATAATTCCAACACCATAAGAAGCGGTCCTAGTTATCCACAACTAGCAACAAGCAAAACAATCGTTATCATAAAAGTAGTATTTTTACATACACATATGTATAGATATTTCCACAACACAATAGTGTAGCAAAGTCAAGTACAAAAATAAATTACAGCCTAATTTATAATATACAATTTCCTGCCTCAAGCGTAGGTGACCTAACAGACTACAGAGCATTCTCTTATACTTGCCAAAATTTGGTTCCAAGAATTCACTGACACAAAAGAGGAGTACAACTCTAAAATAGCCGCTATATCTCTAGCATGAACTCCTTTTCCTCAGTCTCCGTATTTGAAAAAGAATAACCACAGAGGGTGTGAGTTCATAAAAACTCAGTGAGCAATCAACTGTGCAGAAAAGTGATTATAATGCACAAATACAAATATCGTAACTCACCATCACCAATGGAAATTACCCAAACACAATACAAACCTTAGATAGCCAACAAAAATTACAAATATACAGTCAAACACATGTTAAGATTTTCCTTATTTTTCTCACTCTTACCTCATTAAAGACCAACCCTTAATAAAGGTCGACCCCTCTGTTTTTCGACTACATATAGAAGATCAACCCTTTGTTTCCCTCACATCTTCCTTTTTATATGTTAAGTATCATGAATGGATACAATAACATCAATACACAACACATCACATTACAGTGACAATGAGTATTCCATGTATAATCTCACTTTCTAATTACTATCTTTAATTAGAAATATGTTCAGTTTATCTTCCATAAATGAGGGAGGAAAGATTTACAATGTACTTGCAATAAAAATAAAGTTAGCAAGGTCCACCACTCACTGTAGCCCCAATGGGTATGCATATATATATATATTTATGTGTGTGTGTGTACATACACTTCATGACTAAATAATTACATATATTTGCTTATACACATATATATACATGTACATTTGTACCTTCTTAATCTTAAATAATAAGCTTCAAGTATTTTCATGTATATATATATATATATATATATATTTCCACTTTCATATTTCCAAAGGATAGTAGAATGTATATATATACACACTTTCTAATTTCTTGGTGAATCAATTTAAGATATATAGATGTATACACATATACACCCATTTAGAATTATACTGTTCAAACCTCCTTTCATGAGAAAATGAGAAACATAATTGTATATACATACCAACAAGTTTCACATTTGTTCATATCTCACCTTTTCATTCAACCATAATAGCAACAATAATTTAGAATACCATTACTTATTTGGATCATCATTCTGTTCAATTTAGATATACTGCATGCTCTCATTATGATGCCAAGGACTTTAAAGAAAAGACTTAATCATAGGAAGTATAAATCCCACCCACCTCAGATTCGAGCAAGGCTCTCACACTTTAAACCGAAGGAAGGTACCGAAGAACCCGTAAGAGGCCTAGAAAATAAGCGAAGAAGGAAACAACACCATTTTAAAACTTAAGTCACTAAGTACTCAACATCGTTTTGTTTTTCTGCTAGTTTCAAAGCCCAAATTTACAAAAATTCTGGTATTTATTTGTAGCTCAAAAACTCACGAACCTTGGTATAGAACCTTCTTTATATGTTATTATGCTATGGTAAAAATTTCAGATTAAAACTACCTCATTTGACCCCTCTATAGACCTCATTAGTGATCTTATGACAAAACTGCCCAATTTTGCTAGTAGTACTGTTTTATGCTCGACAGGCCATCTTAGCCAAATCCAAATTCAATGAAATTTTCAGATCATTATTTTCATGTCTTAACTAAGTGCTATAAAAATTTCATATCAAAATGATGTCTTTAGCTACCAATACCAAATAGATATCCTAAACTACCAAGATTTGTCTCTGCAGAGAGTTTAGATTGTGTTTGTAGATAGTTTACCAGGTTAACCTTCTCCAATTGTCATGAAACTTTCTAGTTTGATTCTTTACCCTTCCAAGTAGTTCTAATAAATCTTTAAAGATTTTAGGGCCTCATTTGGACATCCAAAATACTCAGAAAATGTGGCAGGCCAGATTAGCCCTGTTTTCTTATTTTTCATATTCCAACTACTGTTTTAGGTGTAATAAGGGGACCAAACCAACCCAGAAAATTCTGAGATAATTTAGGCACATTCTAAGACACCATTTCTATTTAGATACCAAATTTCATAGCAATTTGAGTTAGTTTCACACTCCAAACAGCCCAAAATATTTTCAGTAGTGCATGACAATATATGTTTATCAATATTTATTTTCTTTCTCTTAATTTCTCCTCTTCATATTTCCTCTCCCAAAATTCCCATAATCTATCTAACATTTTTAGCTGTTACTCAATGGTTTTTGCCTTTTAATCATAGCAACATGTTTCTAAATTCGAAGCACCCAAAACCTTCTCAACTCCTTATTTTTAGCTTTTTAAACTTTTGTAGAATCACACTAACTCCCTTGCTATTTGCATTAGTTTTCAGTAGAGAATTTACTTAATTTACTCCTTACCCAAAATCATCTTAGACACATGGTAAATTCAGAAACAATACCTTTAAATTCCATTATTAACTACTCAAAACTAACATGCAAGCTATTTTCTTCCTTGCTAATTGAGAAGGATAACTTGACAGCAGAGTTTCTTCCTTCTACCACGTGAAAACAGAAGAAGCTAAAGGAAAGGGATTCTGTCATACTTACCTATAGGATTTCTGACATCTAGATAATCAAGTCTGACCTAAGAGCACACCATATCGATGGACAAGGAAGAGAAACAATGGAGTCCAGAAGCTTACTTTCTCTTCATCGTTTTCCCTTTTCTCTCGCAACACTATACTCGGAGGGCAGGGGAAGTCAAAGGGAGGAAAGAAGGTAAGGAGAAGAGGAAAGGGAGGGAAGATTCTGGTGAAAAGGTTGCAGGTAGTGGTGAACAGTGGTGGGTCTTCAAATCAACCTCCCTCCTTTCTTGGTCTCTCTTCCCACCATGCCAATTGTTCAAATGTGTGTGTGTAAAAGCAAAAAAAAAAGAAACTGAATATGTATGTGTATGTGTTCACCAAAGCTTCTAGACTTTTGTGGTAGGAAAACAGTACATGTGGCATCACCTCCAAGTGCCACATCCTTTCCCTTCTTGATAAAATCATATAAAACAATCTTTTTCAAAGGCATCACCTCCAAGTGCCACATCCTTTCCCTTCTTGATAAAATCATATATAACAATCTTTTTCAAAATAAATTTTCATTTAGGTCCTTAACACTTGTGGAAATTCTTAATTTTACCCAAAGTTTAAAATTATATATATTTTTTTACCACTCCTTGTCTCACATTTTTTCATTAATTTAATTCTCTTACCTAAATAAAAAAATTTCAATTAAGTCCTCAAGAAATTATTATTATTATTATTATTATTATTATTATTATTATTATTATTATATATTAAGATTAAAGATCTACTACCCTATTTTAGATTATGGGATATTACAATCTCCCTTCCTTATAAAAATTCGGTCCTCGAATTTTAATAATCTTATTCAAGTGTCAATAATTGAGCAACATCTCCGAACTATCCCTTTTTACTCCTTAGTAGTTCCTTCGTATTGCACTAATTTTATGATTATCTCTACTACTATACACCACACCTTATCTTGGGGGTTTTATACTATTTATCTTGGATATTATAAATTAATCAAAGTAGCAAATAGAAATTATTTCCATTGGTTAGGTTTATAACATTTATGTATTCCTTTTGACTTAATTGCTATTATGACGTTAAAGCTCATCCCAACCATTCCTTAACTAACTAGTTAACATTATCCTTCACATCTCTTGAATTACTTGCTTTACTTCTCACATGACAGATTACTATATCTAGCAATGCTCCAGTTGTTATAAGGTAATTACCTCAAAATCATCATCCTATGGCATAACCTAACAATACACAAAAGATGTACTCGTGTAACTTGGATATGAAATTTCCAAATTACCACTGGACCCTTTTTCTTTCTTCTTTTGTTTTTTTTTTTCAATGGTTATGTTACCACTAACTTAACTTTCATCCATATTTTCCACATTTTATCTTCATAATCTTAAATATAAGAAACTCACCCAAACACCCAAAATAGAGACATAGTTATGCAAAAGTGGTCCAATTATTTCAGACAATGGAGTAAACCCCAATACTCACATCATTAATTAAAGTCAACAAATTTTAAAGGGATTCCATTCTTTTATTGACAGACTTAATAGTTCTTACCACATATATGAATAGTCTGACATGATTCACCCCCAATTTCCATCAACCATTTCTATATTAAGGTCAAGGTAGAATTTCAGGTAATTCATCAATTTATCCATTTGAAATTGACATACTCATTATCTATACTCCAAAACCAATATTTAGATCATTAATTACCATCCTAGTTGTTTATGGAATTCACCCACATAGCCCTAATCAATAATTAATACATAAAGGCAAGAAGACATCCTAAACTATCATAAAAATCCTTCTCAAGATGTCGATAAACAATTTAGAGGAGGGCACATGCAACAAAAGACCACCTCTAACATCTATAAATTAACTTTTTGTCTACTTAATGTAAAACTTCACTTGCGAATATTAATCCTTTAGGCCCTAAGATTTCTTAATATTTTCAGTTCTAACCCAACTCATTTGTTTTACCTTTCTCGTTATTTCAAAGTTTTCATACATCATCTATAACAAATGAATCCTTCCAATTCATAAAATTGTCTTCAAAGGCTTGTTGAGAGAATTCATCTAGATCCTCAGGTATGAAATTTTCTTCCCACTAATACTCAACAAACTTGGATGCTAAGTAGATGTAACCATCTCATGCATCTTCTTTTAATTTTTTTTCTTCCAAATAACCTTATTTTGGAACTAATAGTGCTAGGCTACGTTCACTATCGAAAACTTTCTTGTACGTAGCTTCTTAACTTACTAGTTTATATTATCTATCAATTTCTTTTCAACAACTACATTTTAAATTGAGAAACCATCCCTCCAGAAGAATTTGATAATCACCTATATTCAAGAATACACCAACTTTCTAAAGAATGAAAATGGGAGAAAAGTGTCACCTTGCTTACAAATGAATTCATTATATCTTTCATACAATAAAATAGGAAGACCACACAACCATATTTGTGTTACAGAAATCAGATATCTCACATCTCCAACCTAAATTGTCAATCTCCAACTTTTGTATAACTTACTTAATAACCCAAGCATCCTATATTTCCTAATTACAGCATGCGATGGCGTTTCCGGTGCCAAATTACCATTTAAAAGATGAATTACATTAATCATTATGCAACCATGCTACACCCAAACCTTTATGTCTATTCAACTTAACTTGAGGTTCAATTTAGATAATTTCACACTAATTCCTCAACCGGTTTACAATTCAAATATGCAAACACAAAAATAGACCTTTCTTCTCAAGAAAACACAACTTTTGAGACTAAAGAAATCTACTTCCACAAAAAGAAACAACGAAGCTCATATTTTTACCTCAAGTACTACTTTCATCCAAAACCAAAATTTAAAAGTATTTTAATTTCATGTATCCAAAATTTTAGAGATTTCAATTTTGCAAAAATTCTCTTTAAAAAGAAATCCTTATTTATGTTTGAACTCTTAGGTATCTCATGGAACATCCGATGTCATGAAATCCTCTTCAAAAAAACCAATAGCTCCTCTAACATTTACTAGCACTCAAGACATTAGTGGAACACTTACCCTACTTATTCTTCTCGCTTTTCAATTACTGTTATTTAGATATGGGTGCATCTATAATTCACTGAGATGACTCCTAGAAAGGAGATCCATCCCTCCTCCTATAAAATTCCTTCTCAAATTTTTTTTTTACTTTCAATCACTTAAAAGATTCTTTTCAATAAGGCTATTTCACATTCTCATTTATCCATTTTATAAGAGTTCATCGTTCCTACCTTTCAGTAATTTTTCCCTTACTGAAGAAGGACAAAACCTCAAGTCTCATCTTATATTCTTTCCCATCTTAGAACACTGCTAATTTTTTTTTTAATTATAGATGATGACAACATCTACCAACTTGCTCATAACTTTTAGCTAAGGGTATCTACGAGAATAAGCTTAACCTCACCTCGAGAACCTAATTCAATTCATTCAATCAGCATATGTAAAGCTCAAAAAATAGACAAATGGAAATAAATCATCAGTTGAAGAAACTTTTCTTTTTCATATTTTCATATTCACCATAAAAACTAAATTAAATAAAAAGTTTAAAAAGATAAATTCTTTGATATGGTCATTTAGATACATCATTTATCAACTCATAATGATAGTAATCCAAATCCTAGGCTACTTATGCTATCATAGAGCGACTCTAGAGCATTAGACAAAAGATACAAAGACAAAATTTAAATCATCCCCAGAATCAAGTAGGGGCACGAACTGAGAATCCATTTCTCCCTACATGAATATTCGCCTTCAAATGTCAACTCTGAAAAATGTTAATAAGAGTATGAGCAAATATGTGCCCAGTGAAGGGACAATACTACACTATAATGAAAAAAAATTAAAATGTATCATAATGATAACATATATAAATTATCCATAAAATCAATCACATCGCAATATCACACAATTAAAGTTAATTTACATGTGAAACACATCAAACAATTACACAAGATCTCCTACCAACAGGGTTATCCAGGGTACCTCTGGAATGTTGCCCACGGCCCTCGCCACATACACGCTTGTCGCTCCATGTATAAATCTCCACTCTTATGACTCCTGTAAATATTCCCATAGGGTGCACTACCATGACTTTCTTTTCTTTCTCAAACACAATCACAATCATAATCAAAACCTCATATCATAAACAAATGCTCATCCATAACATATCTCAACCATTCATGGTTAAATAAATTTAGCAATCAAGATGAACTACATCTTAACTCAATTCATATGCTATTCACAATTGATAAACATAATTCATAATCATTCACAATTCTAATGACAACATAACTCATATCACTTTTGACACTTAAACACAAAATCATCAACATGTATATAATCATCCACTATTCACAAAATTAGAATGCATAAGTGTGTATATATGTATACATATATATATTTGCCAAACCAAGTATTCCTAATAGGCAATCTTTCCAAGTGGGTATGTATATACATATATATTTATGTGTGTGTGAGTGTGTGTACAAACACTTCTTGACTAAATAATTATATATATTTGTTTGTACACATATATATACATGTACATTTGTACCTTCTTAATCCTAAATAATAAGCTTCAAGAATTTTCATGTATATATATGTATATATATCCACTTTCATATTTCCAAAGGATAGTAGAATGTATATGTACATACAAACTTTCTAGTTCCTTGGTGAATCAATTTAATATATATAGATGCATACACATATACACATATTTAGAATTATAATCTTTAAGCCTCCATTCATGAGAAAATGAGAAACATAATTGTATATACATACCAACAAGTTTCACATTTGTTCATATCTTACCTTTTCATTCAACCACAATAGCAACAATAATTTAGAATACCATTACTTATTTGGATCATCATTCTCTTCAATTTAGATATATTGCATGCTCTCATTATGATGCCAAGGACTTTAAAGAAAAGACTTAGTCATAAGAAGTAGAAATCCCACTCACCTTAGATCCGATCAAGGTTCTCATACTCTAAACCGAACGAAGGTACCAAAGGACCCATAGGAGGCCTAGAAAATAAGCGAAGAAGGAAACAACACCATTTTAAAACTTAAGTCACCAAGCACTCAACATTGTTTTATTTTTCTACTAGTTTCAAAGCCCAAACTTTACAAAATTTTTAGTATTTATTTGTAGCTCAAAAATTCACGAAACTTTAGAACCTTCTTTATATGTTAATATGGTATGGTAAAAAATTCAGATTAGAACTCCCTCATTTGGCCCCTCTATAGACCTCATTAGTGATCCTATGATAGAACTGCCCAATTTTGCTATAAGTACTGTTTTATGCTCAACAGACCATATTACCCACATCCAAATTCAATGAAAATTTGCAGATCAATAGTTTCTTGTCTTAACTAAGAGCTAAAAAAATTTAATATCAAAATGATGTCTTTAGATACCAAAACCAAATAGATTTCCTAAACTGCCCAGATTTGTGTCTGTAGAGAGTTTAGATTGTGTTTGTAGATAGTTTACCAGGTTAACCTTCTCCAAATGTCACGAAGCTTTCCAGTTTGATTCTCTACCCTCCTAAGTAGTTCTAATAAATCTTTAAAGATTTTAGGGCCTCATTTGATCATCCAAAATACTTAGAAAATGGGGCAGGCCAGATTAGCCCTATTTTCCTATTTTTCATATTCCAACTGTTGTTTTAGGTGTAATAAGGGGACCAAACCAATCCAAAAAATTCTTAGATAATTTAGGCACATTCTAAGACACCATTTCTACTTAGATACCAGATTTCATAGCAATCTAAGTTAGTTTCACACTCTAAACAGTCCAAAATATTTTCAACAGTCCATGACAATATATGTTTATCAGTATTTTATTTTCTCTCTTAATTTCTCCTCTTCATCCTCTCCCAAAATTCCCATAATCTATCTAACATTTTTAGCATGTGTATGTGTATATATTTACCAGGAACTTCTAGACTTTTATGGTAGGAAAACAGTACACGTGGCATCACCTCCAAGTGCCACATCATTTCCCTTCTTGATAAAATCATATAAAACAATCATTTTCAAAATAATTTTTCATTTGGGTCCTTAAGATTTGTGGAAATTCTTAATTTTACCCAAAATTCAAAATTGTATTTTTTTTTACCATTCCTTGTCTCACCTTCTTCCATTAATTTAATTCTCCTACCGAAATAAAAAAAAATTTCAATTAATTTGTCAAGAATTTATTATTATTATTATTATATATATATATAACATTAAAGATCTACTACACTATTATAAAATCTGGGATATTACATAGGGATGGGACACAAAATTAGTATCCCATCCACCAACACTAAATCCAAGCCTCGCTCTACACAACATGCATAGCCAAGTAAAGAAACCCTACCCTATGCATACTGTCTTTATCAAATCATGCATCGCAAGGAAATTTCATAATCCATGTCATTACATGATTCAACCATACAATATAAACACATGATATCAAGCAATTTAAAATTAGATGGCTTCACCAAGTCGCCATGTTTATATACATATAACCATATTTGGATAAAAGTAAAACCAAGATCTTCCCATAAAACAGACATGAGGATATAGCCCTTTAATTTAGTACAAGTCCAAATTTATAATATGCCCACCGTTCCAGGACATTTGAAATTATGCTATGGGTATGCCCACTGTTCCAAGACATTTGAGTTTAAGATTTGTCGACATTTGAATTTATGATTTGTCCACTGTTCCAGGACAGTTAAATTTATGATTAAATAAATGGAGTCTCGTCCATTGTTCCAGGACAAAGACTATGATTAAATAAATGGGGTCTCATCCACTGTTCTAGTACAAAGACTATGAATAATTAAATGTGAACAATTGAATTTAATACAATTCCTTTATGGCAAGAAGCATGAATATAATTCCCTCTTGGCAAGCCGCATGAATATAATTCCCTCTTAGCAAGCCATAAGAATATAATTTTATGAGTACACTATAAACATTACATGTAATCAAAAGCATTTATAAGTCACCATATTGAATTCCTATTTAGATCCAAGCTCACAAGTTACTATTAGCACATTATGGCACAAGAATAGGGTTAGCCCCATCCTATTTTCTTTTATACAATATAAGCCTCACATATCACATATCGAACCAACTCGTGCAAAGAATACTTGCACATAGAAAGAAACCATCCAACACCATGTCCTTGACAATACTATTATAACAAGGTTAAACTAAATTAATATAGTAAATTTATCTTTCCAATTTAGATAAGGGTAGAGGTAAACCCTTCACTAGGTTTATTTCAAATATTGTACTTTGCCAGTTTTAATTATTATAGATCCGCCTTTCAATATGACATATCCTTCCAAATAATTCCTATATTTTCATTTGCATGTCCACATTTCGCACAATCAAAAGAAATACATAAGACTATTAACTTTAATTACCGCCTTTTGAACTAAGTCATGCCCGATGACCTTGGTCTCTCCTGTATCAAACCACCCTATCAGTGATATGTATTTCCTTCCATATAGCACCTTAAACTGAGCTATTTGGATACTTACTTGGTAATTATTATTGTAGATAAATTCTATCAATTTTAAATGTGTCTCCTAACTTTCTCCAAAGTCTTTAACACATGATCGTAGCACATCTTTAGGTGTCTGAATAGTCCTCTCTAATTGTCCATCAGTCTGAGGGTGAAAAGTAGTGCTTAAGTCCACTGGGGTTCCCAAGGCCTTTTGGAAGGCCCTCTATAAATGTAAAGTAAATTGGGGCCCTCGATTTGAAATGATAGAGAATGGAACTCCATATAGTCTCACAATTTCATCGACGTAAAACTGAGCATACTTGGCTACACTAAAGGTGGTCTTCACAAGAATGAAGTGGGTTGTCTTATTCAACAATTACCTACATTGAATCATTTCTCGCCAGGGTACATGGTAATCCTACCACAAAATCAATGATAATGTACTCTCAATTCCATTCAGGAATTTCAATTTGTTGAAGTTTTCTGCCCAACTTTTGGTGCTTTACCTTAACTTGTTGGCAAGTTAGGCACAAGTTATGAGCTTCTCTTAAAATATCCTCCCTCAAGGTCTCCACATTAGGCACACATAGCCTCCCTTGGAATTTTAGCACTTCATCCTCCTTTAGAGAAAACCCATTTCCTTTTCCCTCATTCACCCTATCACGAATCTTGCTAAGTTTCGGATCTTCACCTTGTTTGCTTTTCATTTCCTCTACCAAAGAGGACTTGGATGGAATATAGGGCAAAAGTTATCCTATTCTCAGTAGTTCAAACCATACACTGCTAGCCTCTAACCATGGAGTTCATGTATCAAAGGCCTTCTTGCCTCGGTTATATGAGCAAGGCTCCCCATTAACTTGCGACTTAGGGCGTCAGCCACCACGCTGGCTTTACCGGGTGGTATAAAATGGAGAAATTGTAATCTTCCATCAATTCCATCCATCTCCATTGTCTCAAGTTGAGATCTCTCTGTTAGAAGATGTACTTTAAGCTTTTGTGATCTGTGTATACTTTACACATTTCCCATAAAGGTAATGCGCCATATCTTTAAGGCAAAGACTACTGTAGCCATCTCTAAGTCCTGAATCGAGTAATTCTACTCATGTTTCTTCAATTATTGGGATGCATATGCTACCACCTTCCCGTATTGCTTAAGAACACACCCTGGGCCAATCCGAGACATATCACAATAGACCGTAAAACCTCTTGGACCCTTAAGGAGGTTAAGCACCAAAGCTATTGTCAAACATTCCTTTAATTTTATGAAGTTATCTGCACAAGATTTAATCCATTCATACTTTACCCCATTCCGAGTGAATTTGGTGAGTGGTGCCACAATTCGAGGGAAATCCTTCACGAATCGATGGTAGTAACCTGTTAGTCATAAAAAAACTCCATATCTTTATCACTATATGTAATACCCCAAGAATTTTTATTAATATTTAAAGTCATTTTCGGAACTTGTTGGCAAATTAAATTATGTGGATTTTTTTTATTTATTAAGAACTTATTTGAAAATTTTATTATGTTGTGTGGAGCAATTGAATTTTTGTGGAAAAGTAAAGGGAAATAAAATAATTATGAGGACTGTGAAAACCATTTTCAAGGAGGAAATAGTAATTTCAAATTTTATTTAGGGAAATGAGAAAATATTCTTAAAGATTATGGACTTAAGTGGAAACTAAATTTTTATGGGAGGTTAAACTTAAGAATTTCTCCAAAACAATTGGGTGGCTAACTTTATACAAAGCCACGTGAATCCACTAAGCCTTAAAAGACTTTTAAGCCAAAAGTTACGAGACTAGTCAGAGGCTTGAGTGGTCAAATCGGAATCTCTTTGCCTTAGCGATCTTGATCACATCCTCAAGCTTGTGGAAGCAATAATTCAACCTTCCAAAATCATAAATATTCTGCTGGTCCTCCTATGTGACTTCGGTATCAGATCCTCAGCAAAGCAGCATCGTTGTGCTTTGTGTCTTATACTTTGCATTTGTAAACTCTCTCCGATGAGTGATGAATATTGCCTCTAGCCGAAATCATCATCTAGGAACTATCCTTAGCATTTAAGATACATATGTGATGCTGTTTAGCTTACCTTCTCTATTAACAGAGGTAAATAGCTTGTATGATAGTTTTATGTTACTGAAAGTGGATTCAGAATTGCTGAGAGAAGTTGTGTAGCAATTGTTTTTCATGTAAGTTTTCGACAGAAAATTTAGGTAACCAAGAATGGGTTGATGGTTCTTGTAGTATTTTATTTATTTGTGAAATTTGTTCTAATATTTATAGTTTGATGACATGTCAATCTCTATTAGTCAAGTTTCAATAGAATGAGTAAAAGAGAACAAACAATTATTTTTTTTTAAAAAAAAGCTGATACTTGAGAGAATGAAGTGGGAATTTCAAAATATATGTGAATTTAGCATTTTACGCAATGGTTAAATGATGTTATTTTGACTTGAAAATTTTACGGTACCTAGACGAGATCTCACACTAATTGTCTACCACATTTCATAACATTTGGCTAAGGTTTGATGGGTTTATTAAATAGACAGACATAACCTATACATTTTTAGATAGCTATGACCTTTAGTCACTAATAGGATCTTTAGAGGGGGGAAACAATAGAATTAAATTATGAAATTTTTATCCTAGTATGTAACATACTAATAAGGATTTCTACCAAATTTCAAAACTTTTGGAGCTACAGTTTATTCCAAGAAATTTCTTAAAGACTAGTTATAATTTAGCCTAAAAAAACTTTTGGAGCTACAGTTTATTCCAAGAAATTTCTTAAAGACTAGTTATAATTTAGCCTCAAAACAGAGCAAAGCAAGATGATTGAATAGCCTATGTTCTGATTTGGTGTTATGTCTTTGCTTGGCTTGTTCTTTAGGTCTTTGATGAGTTCCTTGCCATTTATCCTCTGATTTGAAGTGTAGAATTTTAGCTTGGAATCAAGATGAGAGATCCTACCTTACCTTGTTTGCTTATTTAATGTATATATTAAAAGTGTATTATAAATATGTATATATGTGACATGAAATAAATACATTCATGTTATGCATTGAAATGTGCACATGTGAGACTATTGTGAACTTTTCCTGAAATGGGATACATATGATTGCCATGATTGTGTAATGTGATTGTGTTTGATCTTGAGAGAAATAGAAATATAGTTTATGGGATCCCATGGGATGAAATAAGGGTGGAATGAAATCATTATGGCCACATAGTATTGAATATGATATTCGTCCTTTTAAGGATAAAGTGAAATAAGGTTGGACTATAGATTTGTCCCTTTAAGGACAGGGGTGAAATAAAGGAGGATGCGGCAGGGGCCGTGGGGCAACGACCACTTATTGTGGACAGGACCTAAAAAATGTCTGGAAACTTAAATTATAATTGAATGAATTCTTTGAATGTGATTTGGCTTGATCTTGAATGTGTTTGTTAATAAATGTGTAGTGATTTCAATGTATGTGTCTTGATAAATATCTTGTACATCAAAACTTAGATGATTATACTATTATATCAATTATGTATATCTGCATGTATATATATATATATACCTATATTATGTGTGAATGTGGTAGGATTCTCTCAAGTAGAAGTTGTCTTCAGTTTCAGGTATGGAGGATTTTCTAGTTTGATGACGTACACGCCATGATTACCTTCCCAATTGTTTAGGGTAAAAGCATATTGCTTAAATCTTATAATAAGTTGTATAAATATAGAAAAGTTCTATAATCGGGTAGGTTCGTTCTGCAATGTAATGTGTATGACTTAGTGTGTATGGGAAACTCAATTTAGCCATACTTTCTTATATTTTTGTGAGAAGAGAAATAGTTCTCTTATTTTAATTCTTAAATTGTGTAATTTAAATTAATTACATTTAAAAGAATAACCAAAATAAGGATTAGTATTGTGCTTAAAAGAGAAATAGGCTTACAGAGGTGAGGTGAAATCATCTTTCGTGCTGGTCACGTGCTTAGATTTTGGGGCGTGACAAAGTTGGTATTAGAGCATTGGGTTTAGGTCTCCTACTGGTTACAGAGTAAGGTAACCTTAGTGGGACCTTTTTTATCGTTATGAACATGTGCACAACTATAAAGAGACGGCTCCATTTAAGGTCCTGTAGGATTTTTTCATTTCCTTTCCCTTTGAGACTTGTCTTTTCTTAGGAATTATGTTTTTAGTTCTAGTTTTAGATAGATGTGACTACACTTTTGAACTTGGTAAAGGAAAGGTTGTTATTTTTTTTTTTGATTTCGTTGCTGTCAGATCAAATTTTATATGAGGGGCTTTATAAGCTGAATTCGTGATTGATTTTGTTTGGTTGATTTCCTTTATCTTTCTTTATTTTATTATTTTTTTTAGAGTACCATCCCATAAAAGAAATCGCTAGCATTAAAAGCTGAAGGATTACATTGCAAAAAAAAAATTTACTCATGCATGAGTAATCTATAGGCGAGGTGGTCTCGGATTAGGAGGGTTGTATTATATCATCACCCCTCGACCATTCCTTGGAGTGAGAGACAGAGCAATGTCACGGAGGGTAGTGTAAATCCTATTCATACAATCAACAATTCTTTGTTGTTGATTGCAGAAGCATTAGGTGGACCAATAGAAGAATGTATCTATCCTCGAAGTCATTGCCACATTATTGCGTTTAGCTAACTTCTCTAGGTCGTCTATCATCTTCTTTAGATTCTTTACCTCCTGCTCTAGACAAGCGATTTTGTCTTCTGACGTATGGCCCGTGCTAATCTCCTCAGCTTCTTCATTCTTCATCTTCTTCTCCTTTTGATTCTTTTCAGATCCTTCGAAAAGTCTTTTGCCCTTGTCCTTGCCTATACTCAAGTTTAAGTCGAGCTCTTCCTCTTTAGCCTCCACTGTGAGATCAATGAACTTCCTTGTGGCCATGATCTGGAAAATTTAGGAGTTTTTGTAGGAGTATGAGGAGAGAGGAATGCTGGGAATTTGTAGGCTTAGAGATGATTACTCTTTATGGTGTGGTAACTGAGAACTCAGGGGCATTTTTTATAGAGAAAAATTAAGACTTAGAGACAAAGAAGATATCTTTTCACCGCACCCCTACACACTCAACCTATGAATTTTTGCAAGCTGGAAGCCAGAGGTCTAGGGTAGGCATGCACACCAACAGTGCGTCGCATTAATGCCGAAACCATGAAAGTCAATTTCGGTAGATTTGCGGCTGCTTTGTTGTATTGTTCTTGAGAGCCTTCACTTGAGTGTAATATGCATGATGGATTGAATCATGATATGATTACATTTATCTAAAAACATATGATATGTATGCTATTCATGCATAATGAGTGAAGGCTATGGCCAAGGATAATATGTGATGATTCCATATGTACTCATAGAGAATGAGAAATCAAAATTTTAAAATGACTTGAATAAAATGAAACATGTAGAAAATGATACATCTTCATGTTTACACATACATACATGTGTTGCTTTTGTAGGCAAATGGAAGGCAATGATTTCTTTTCACTATGATAATGCTTGATGCATGCGATTGTATGCAGTTAACTCTGTTTGATATATATATATATATATTATGTGTAAGCCTAGAGTAAAAGACACCGATTAAAATCTAAGATAAGGCTAATATGAGACTACCTAATCATAGAGTGACATCGTGATATGAGATTACAATATAAGATAAGTTTAGAGGGAGAAAATCTCAAACTAAAGGGCGTAGTTAGTCAAAATTTTGAGAAAGGTCAAGATTAGCTAAATTTTTTTTTTTGAGGAAATCTTTGACTTATGTTAATTGCATTAAATTTTATTTACTATTTACTTGGATGTCTGACATTAATCACTGGCATTGTGACATATAACATATGTAAACCTCTTAAGGAGCAATGTATAGGTTGTGGTAACTCTAGTTTAAGGGGCTTCAGGTTGCCTATAAATCTTGTATGCCCGTTACCCTATTCACCACACCAAGTAAACCTACTTCTTTTATTACATATCTATTCTTCAATCTTCATTCCTTTCTCGTTTAAACTTATTTTTGAGATCCCTAGAGCAATGGCCGAAAATAAATCTTTTAACTTGAATTTTGAGACTAGCAACGTAGAGTTTGATTTAAATTTAAATCTCAGAAACAACAAAGGGAAGAGGCCTATGAATAGGTTACCAAAAATTAAGAAGAGAAAGAGGGATGTAATAGAGTTGGAGGATGACAACACTGCAACCTCCTCAGAAAACAAGCTTGCATTCATAGAGCGTAAGATAAAAAATCTGGAGTATAAGATAGAGAGTCTGGAATACAAGACAGAGGACCAGAAGCGACTGATAAATCATCTCGTTGAAGGCCAAGAGAAACTGATAAATCGTCGTTTCAGGGAACTAGCTAATCGAGATGATAGACATTCAATGTTTGCAACTCAAAATTTTCGTGACCAACAAGCGATGACTATTGACAGTATGAACGGAGTGACTTCTGATCTTCACCAAATTTCCCAGGTGCTTCCTCCAGAAACCCTTTCTAGACTGCAATGATTAGCTTCCTCCTTAAGATCTGAAACAACTTCCTCTTTTAGACCTGGAGCACCTTCTACATGTCATAAGCCTCCACGTCTTTAATTTATCCTTTCTTTTGTTTGTACCTAAAATAGATGTTTGATCTAAGCTTCACGTATTAAAATTATCTATTTTGTAAATCAAGTTAAGCTTGTTATTTGTAACTTATGTATTAGAAATAAAATTTCAGTATTTGGATTTTTTTTTCGTTGAGGTAATTCTTTTACTGAAGAAACTTGAGAAATAAGAATATGTTGGACTTGTTATATTTTGTACTTGATTATGGAAATTCTAAAGTATAGTATGGTATTTCTTTTTGACTGAGCAAAGTTACTAAAATGACATCTGGTTGCACTTATAAGCTATGGAACAGTACCAAATGAGTATTTTATGGACACAGAAAATTTTTTAAAGATGCAAATGATGTCATCAGTATCATATATATGTCACTAAGAGACTTCCTTTTGGACTAAGTCACAGTGTAGGTAAGGAAATTCACGGGACCGAATTTTTTAAGGGGAAGAATGTAATACCCCAACAATTTCTATGAATATTTAAAGTTATTTTCAGAACTTGTTGGCAAATTAAATTATGTAGATATATTTTTTATTTATTAAGGACTTATTTAAAAATTTTATTATGTTGTGTGAAGCAAATTGAATTTTTGTGGAAAAGTAAAGGGAAATAAAATAATTATGATGACAGAGGTGAAAACCATTTTCAAGGAAGAAATAGTAATTTCAATTTTTATTTAAGGAAATGAGAAAATATTCCTGAAGATTATGGACTTAAGTGGAAACTAAATTTTTATGGGAGGTTAAACTTAAGAATTTCTCCAAAACAATTGGGTGGCTAACTTTAGACAAAGCCACGTGAATCCACTAAGCCTTAAAAGACTTTTGAGTCAAAATTTAAGACACTAGTCAGAGGCTTTAGTGTTCAAATCGGAATCTCTTTGCCTTAGCGATCTTGATCACATCCTTAAGCTTGTGGAAGCAATAATTCAACCTTCCAAAATCATAAATATTCTGCTGGTCCTCCCATGTGACTTCGGTATCAGATCCTCGGCACTGCAGAATCCACTAAGCCTTAAAAGACTTTTGAGTCAAAATTTAAGACACTAGTCAGAGGCTTTAGTGTTCAAATCGGAATCTCTTTGCCTTAGCGATCTTGATCACATCCTTAAGCTTGTGGAAGCAATAATTCAACCTTCCAAAATCATAAATATTCTGCTGGTCCTCCCATGTGACTTCGGTATCAGATCCTCGGCACTGCAGCATCGTTGTGCTTTGTGTCTTATACTTTGCATTCGTAAGCTCTCTCCGATGAGTGATGAATATTGCCTCTAGCCGAAATCATCATCTGGGAACTATCCTCAGCATGTAAGATACATATGTGCTGCTGTTTAGCTTACCTTCTCGGTTAACAGAGGTAAATAGATTGTATCATAGTTTTAGGTTACTAAAAGTGGATTCAGAATTGCTGAGAGAAGTTACGTAGCAATTGTTTTTCATGTAAGTTTTCGGCAGAAAATTTAGGTAACCCAAGAATAGGTGGATGGTTCTTGTAGTATTTTATTTATTTGTGAAATTTGTCCTATTATTTATAGTTTGATGACATGTCAATCTCTATTAGTCAAGTTTCAATGGAATGAGTAAAAGAGAACAAACAATTAATTAAAAAAAAAAGCTGATACTTGAGAGAGTGAAGTGTGAATTTCAGAATAGATGTGAATTTAGGATTTTACACAATGGTTAAATGATGTTATTTTGACTTGAAAATTTTACGGCACCTAGATGAGATCTCACACTAATTGTCTACCAAATTTCATAACATTTGGCTAAGGTTTGATGGGCTTATTAAATAGAAAGACATAACCTATACATTTTTAGATAGCTGTAACATTTAGTTACTAATAGGCTCTTTAGAGGAGTCAAATGATAGAATTAAATTATGAAATTTTTATTCTAGTATGTCAACATACTAGCAAGGATTTGTACCAAATTTCAAAATTTTCAGAGCTACAGTTTATTCCCAGAAATTTCTTAAAGATTGGTTACAATTTAGCCTCAAAATAGAACAAAGCAAGATGATTGAATAGCCTATGTTCTGATTTGGTGTTATGTCTTTGCTTGGCTTGTTCTTTAGGTCTTTGATGAGTTCCTTGCCATTTATCCTCTGATTTGAAGTGAAGAATTTTAGCTTGGAATCAAGGTAAGAGATCATACCTTACCTTGTTTGCTTACTTAATGTATATATTAAAAGTATATTATAAATATGTATATATGTGACGTGAAATAAATGCATTCATGTTATGCATTGAAATGTGCAAATGTGTGACTATTGTGAACTTTTCCTAAAATGAGATATATATGGTTGCCTATGATTGTGTTTGATCTTGAGAGAAACAGAAATGGAGTTTATGGGATCCTATGGGATGAAATAAGGGTGGAATGAAATCATTATGGCCACGTGGTATTGAATATGATATTTGTTCTTTTAAGGACAAGGTGAAATAAGGTTGGACTACAAATTTGTCCCTTTAAGGACAGGGGTGAAATAAGGGAGAATGCGGCAGGGGCCATGGGGTAACAGCCACTTATTGTGGACGAGACCCGAAAAATGTCTGGGAACATAAATTGGAATTGAATAAATTGTTTGAATTGTTTGAAATATGATTTGACTTGATATTGAATGTGCTTGTTAATAATTGCAAGGTGATTTCAATGTATGTGTCTTGATAAATATCTTGTACACCAAAACTTAGATGATTGTACTATTAGATCAATTATGTATATCTGCATATATATATATACCTATATTGTGTGTGAAAGTAGTAGGATTCTCTCAAGTAGAAGCTGTCTTCAGTTTCAGGTATAGAGGATTTGCTAGTTCGACGACGTACACGCCATGTTTACCTTCCCAATTGTTCAGGGTAAAAGCATAATGCTTAAGTCTTATAAGAAGTTGTATAAATATAGAAAAGCTTTGTAATCAGGTAGGTTCATTCTGCGATGTAATGTGTATGACTGTAGTGTGTATAGGAAACTCGGTTAAGCTATACTTTCTTATCTTTTTGTGAGAAGAGAAATAGTTCTCTTATTTTAATTTTTAAATTGTTTAATTTAAATTAAATACATTTAAAAGAATAAGCAAAATAAGGATTATTATTATGCTTAAAAGAGAAATAGACTTACGGATGTGAGGTGAGATTCATCTTTCATGCCGGTCACGTACTTAGATTTTAGGACGTGACACTATAGTTGGTCGAGGCCACTATCTTACTACTTCCACCTTACTTGTGTCTATGTAAATTTCATTATTAGAGACGACGCGACCTAAGAATGCCACTTGAGTCAACCAAAACTCACACTTTGAGAATTTCACGAACAGTTGGTTTTCTCAAAGGGTCTGCAACACAATTCAAAGGTGCTGCTCATGCTCTTATAGGCTTCACAAGTATACCGAAATATCATCAATGAACACAATTACAAATCTATCTAGGAAAGGTTTAAAACCCTGTTCATGAGGTCCATAAAAGCAGTCGGGGCATTTGTAAAACCAAAGGACATCACTAGGAACTCATAGTGACCATAATGAGTCCTAAAAGCCATCTTGTGTATGTCCTCAGCTTTAATCTTCAGTTGGTGATACCCTGACCTCAGGTCAATTTTTGAAAAGTATTGAATGCCTTGTAATTTATTGAATAGATCATCAATATGTGGTAAGGGATATTTATTTTTCACTGTTACCTTGTTCAACTGATGGTAGTCAATACATAGTCTTAGTGTCTTGTCCTTCTTTTTCACAAAGAGTACCAACGCACCCCAAGGTGAAGTGCTTGGCCGAACAACTCCCTTGTTTAATAAATCTTGAAGTTGTTCCTTGAGTTCTTTCAATTCCACTAGAGCCATTCGATAAGGTAGTATAGAAATGAGCTTCGTCCCCGACAATAAATCAATAGCAAATTCAACTTCTCTATTCAGAGGTAAACTAGGGAATTCTTTTGGAAATACATCTTGGAACTCATTTGCCATAAATACGCTACTAATGTTTGACTTCTCCTTTTCCACATCTTCCACAAAGGGCAAATATCCTTGGCATCCTTTCCTCAATAGTTGACGAGCACCAAGCATGGAAATAATGTTGTTGGGAACTTTGCTTCGGTCACCTTGAAAGACAAAATAATTGTCCCCCGATACATTGAATTTCACGGATTTCTCATGATAATCCACAATGGCATGGCAAGAGGCTAGCTAGTTTATTCCTAAAATTACATCAAAATCTAACATCTCTAACAACATCAGGTCTACCATGGTATCCCTTCCACACAAAGATACACAATATTGATGGTAACCAGACCGCACAAGTAAGGTTTCCCCCATAAAGGTGGCCACACAAAAAGGCCTTCTCAAAATAGCTGGCTCTCTAGAAAAGCATCAAGCTAACACAGGAGAAACATAGAAGTAGGTTAAACCTAGATCAAAAAGTACATGAGCATCAAATGAACAAATAGGAGGAGTCCTTGTAACCATAGCGATGAATGCCTACGCATCCTACCTAGTAAGAGTGTACACTCGAGCCAAGCCATGCCTTGTTTGAAACTGACCTCTGCTACCACTCCTACGACCTGTCCCATTCTGACCCATGAAGGAAGATGGGGAACTCTGTTAGTAAGAGTGAAATTTTTTTAAGGAAATTAAAACTGGATTAAACTTTGCCTTGAGCTCGCCACTATTCATGGGCAATCTCTCCATCTGTGCCCTGTTTGACCACAGAAGAAGCAACTCCCTCTCTTTCCATAACAGATGCCATTGTGGGACCTCCCACAGATCAAACAATGAAGTAACTCTGTTGAGTGATTTCCCGAGTTGTTGAGGTTGTCCCCCTTGAGGTATTAGTTACTGTTCTGGAGTATGGGCTAAAGACTGTACTAATAGAAAAAGGGGGTCACAGATGATGCCTATGCTCTAGATTGGGATAAAAAAGATCCAAAAGTTCCACTATGACTAGGAAACCTCCCTTTAAATCCCCTTTTATGTTTCTTCTAGAAATTCTCCTTCTTTTGTTCGCCTAATTCCATCATTTGAGCATTATCGACTATAGCCGAGAAGTTCGTGAATATCTCTATCTGGGCCTCCACAAGTTGACATAGGGGATATTGTAGACCTAAGATAAACTGTCAAATCTTCTCTCTCGTTCTGCACTATGTACAACATATACTTCAACAATTAGTTAAATTTGATTTCATACTCGTCAACTGACATAGACCTTTGAGTTAGGCATTCAAATTCTTGGGCCTTTGACACCTTTAGACTTATCGGACAAATCTCTCCATAAAGGTCCTTGAAAATTCTTCCCAATACCTCAAGGAAGCATCAAGGGGATGATCAATCTTCTATATCTTTCACCATTCATGAGCTTTCCCCTATAGATTATAGGTGGATACTTCCATATAAGCTCTTCTTGACAACTTCAAGGCCACACATGCCTTCTCATACCTATCAAGAAACCATTAAGGGTCTTCGTTAGGATCCTCTCCACTAACTTCTCCTTTCGAAAGGGGCGAAGGAATTTGGTCATAGGGTGCCTGTAGTGCATTTATAGGAATAGGTGCCTAAGGCAAGTTAGGAGTGGCCATATGTTTTCCCATGACAATGGTAGCAATGTTCACAACTACACCTTGAAGAGTATTTATGGCTGCCCACAAGTCAATATTTGGAGCACCAGGTGGTGCCACACTAGCTTGGGAACCCCTTTCCACCAAATATTGATCCCCCTACAATGGGCACCGTCAGCCTGATCTTATCCACCTCGGTGCCTAATTACCAAGCGTGTAGGATTAGGTGGTATAGAGGCATTCTTGCCACCCTCCCTATTATTTGTGTTGGCGGGGTCATTTTTTTCCATGTGGAAGATCTTTACACAAAACATCAACACCATTAAATTTACATGACAACATTACTGAGGAGTGACACGAAAGGAAGGACCATCCCAAACTGCCCCAGGGGCCTTTAGTGGAACCTCACTATACAGTTGTGCTGTGGTTCAAAACAATAAAAGAGAGCCCATCAAGGTAACCTTGCTCTGTAGTCATTAAAAGACCTAAACCTACCCTCTGATACCAACTTTGTCATGACCTAATTTGGGTAAGTGACTGGCATGATCAGGGAACTGTTCTATGACAGTAAGCCGAAATCTTAACAACACTAATCAATCATTAATAATGCACAATTATGTAATATCCCATATTTTAAAATAGTATAATGAACCTTTGAATTTAAAAGGAAAAAATTTAGGAACTAAAATTCTGAATTTTTGGATATATTGATGGAAATAAAATTTTAATAATTAGAACTACTAAGGATTAGATTGAAATTGAAAAAATAAAATAATAATAATAATAATAACTAATAAAAATTTTTAGTATTAAGGAGCTATTTGAAAGATTGGGAAATTTGTGGAGCTTTTAGCATATTACGGTAAAGATAAATTAAAGTCTAGTTAAGAAAAAGTTTTAGTTTGGTACAATATGAAATTATAGGACAATTAAAAGGACCGAAATGAATATATATATATATATTTTTTCTTTTAGAGGTGGTCGTTTGAAATTAAAGCTAAGAAAAGGAAGGGTGGCACTTGAAGATGATGCCATGTGTCCCTTTCGGAGGCTTCTGGATGGAAGCTCATGCATGGGGTTTGGGTTATCTTCTCTAGCCTCATTTTCTATGCCAGGGTGTGACAACCATCGTGCTCCTCCTTGCTGTTCGGCAATATCTCCACCTTCCATAGATGTCATCTTGTTGAAAAAGTATCTCCTTCTTTTGCATTTTCCGTTCTTCCCTTTTGTTCTTCATGAAATCCCTAATGTTTGGCGGGAGTGTCGAAATGGGTTGGCATCAAATTGGGTTTCGATTGCCTAACTTTTCTCCTTAATTTCTGAAGTTTTGGGATTGATTTTACTAATCAATTAAAAAGGAAAATGGATTGGGGTTGACTGAGCTGGAGCGGTATCGGTTTGGGAGGGAAATTTGAATATTTGCTCTGATTTATAGATTAAACTATTTGTAGATGATTGGGGGAATGAAAAATCTAAGCTTAACTGAAGAATAGGTTCTGAAATCTTAGTGACGCAAAATATTCTGATTTGGAAAAGAAAGAAATAATAAGATAGGATTTGGTGATGATTTATGTTTCATTTTTGCTTAAGATGAGATATGGAAGTTAAGGTATGGATTGGTCATTTAGAACTCATAGTAAACTATCAATTTATACTATTGGAATCGAAGGAAATGGGAGGAAAACAAAGAATATAGAGCTAGCACAAAATTTATGTTTATGTATAAATTTTTAGTTTATCATTTACTGTTATGAATGGTCTAGCTTGTTTGTGATAGGAAATGGTCTCCAATGGTTATGAAATTTGGTATGTAATTAGATATGCTATCCAAGGATATGCCTAAGTTAATTTCAAAATTGTTTCGGCTGGTTTGGTACTCTAAATGCCTTTAGAACAGCAGATGAAATTTTAAAATGCAAAGTAAAACTGATCTAGCAAGCTATGGATTTTGTGTATGTTGGGTGATTAAATGAAGCTTTTAAATCTTGAAATTTTTATGAGGAACTCTTGTAATCTTATTTATTCAAACTAGAATGTTTCAAAATTTTTAGGAGGGTTTAGTTTGGTGAACTAACCCAAGAATAGAACCATTTTCTGTGCAGAAGTAAATTTAGGTAGGTTGGAAGTCAGCTCTGTTTTAGGGACCAAAAGACCTTATTTTGACTTGAAATTTTGACACCTAGCTAAGACATTACTCTAGCTCCCTACAAAATTTCATTGCATTTTGACATGGTTAGCTAGGTCTAAAATGCATAATACAGTACCTATGCAAAAATTTGACAACTCTGACTTTTTAATCTGAAAATTTTACCATATCATGTTAACATATAAAGAAGTTTCTGTATTAAGTTTCATGATTTTTGGAGATACAAATTAAAAATAAAATTTTTCTAAAATTTGGACCCAAAATGGCCTCAAAATAGAACAAGGTCGAGTGTTCGGCAGTCTTTGTTCTGATTTAGTGTTGTTTCTTGCATGAATTGTCCTCTAGGTCTTCATTAAGATCTTTGTCATCCTTCTCCAGTTTGAAGTGTAAAAGGTTAAAGCAGAGTTAAGGTGAGTGGGTTAACACTTCCTATGACTCAATATTTTTGTAACTCTTTGCATCATAGTGAAAACATGTAGTATATCCAAATTGAAGAAAATGGTGATTAAAGTATATAGTAGCATGTTTGAATTCATGTTACTAGTATGCTTGAATGGAATGATGAGCTAATAATTGTGAGACTTGTATAGTTATGTATGTACAATTATATTGTCTCATTTTTTTTTTATGAATGGAGATGTGAAGGGTGAAATTCTAAATATGTGTATATGCCTATATATATTTTCATCAATTAAATTGAGTCACAAGGGAATTTAGAAATGTGTATGTATGTATGCATTCTACTATTCTTTTGGAAGTGTAAAAATGAAATACATATGTTTATATATATATACACACAAACACAAAGCTTTATGTCTTAAATTCAAACAAAATGCATGTGTGTGTATATTTATATATATACACTATTTAGACATGAGGTGTATGTACATATACATACTATACCCACTCTATACATACTTGTTTGGAAGGTTTGGCTTTGGCAAATATATATATATATATATATATATATATAAGCATATACACACACCTATGTATCTTAACCTTGTGATTAAAGTAAGAAAGTTATGATTCTTCTGTGTGTCAAGTTCATTATTAGGTGATGAATTTTGCCTATTGAGATTATATTATGGTTTGTGAGTGATATGAGAATTGTAGTGAGATGTGGAATATTTTGATGGGTGAATTTATTCGTCCATTGATGGTTGAGATGTGCTATGTACAAATAATTGTTTTATGATGTGAGATTTTGATAGTTGATTGTGCTTGTGTTTGAGAAAGAGGAAAAGTCATTGTGGTGTACCCTATGGGAAAATCTACAAAGAGCTATAAGGGTGGAGATTTATAAATAGAGCGATAAGGGTGGATACGGCGAGTGCCGTGGGCAACGATCCAGAGGTACCCTGGACGACCCAGTTGGTACGGGAAATATGTGCATCTGATTGCATTGTTTGTTGTGAATTATTTCAAGTTATGCTAAGATGTATTTGACTTATTTAGATACTGTTAAGAACTATTGTTGACTACATTGTATCGCGTAATAATTTGTTTGTCAATGATTGATGCATGTTATCATTATGATGCATGATAACTATTTTTCTGTCATAGAGTAGCATTGTTTCTTTATTGAGCACATGGTTCGCTCATACCCCTCTTATTAACATTTTTAGAGTTGACAATTGAAGGCCAATATTTATGCAGGAGTGGATTGTCAGTTCAATACCCCATTTGAATCTGAGGATAAGTAAATTCTCATTTATGTATTTTTTGCTTTGCTATTCTAGAGCCGCTCCATTATCATATAGGTAACCTAGGATTTGGATTACTGTCATTATGAGTTGAAGAATTTTGTATATAAATTAAATGCTATTAATGTTGAATATATGCCTAAACATTTGTTTTATTATTTGCTTATTGTGATGGAATAAAATAAAGGAAAAGAAAGGTAAAATTTTATGTATCTGGATATCAATGAATATGTGAAGGATGATTTCTTTAAACAATTATTTATATTCATTTGTCTGTTTTAGAATGTTTCATGTGCTAGCTTGATGAAAGGGATTAGGTTCTGAGGTGAGGTCAAGTTCATTCTCATGCCAATCACACACCCTGGGTCAGACATGACAAATAATACAGAAAAGCATTTCATACAATTGATTCAAATGATACACTTGCCACAATAGCCTATGTTTCCAAGCTTTCCTCCCAATCACAAACAAGGTAAGGAAAGGGTCAAAACATAGTCTAATCACGATCTTGAATACAAAAGAATAGGTAATCCCAAAATAACGCTCATACAAGACCTAGGAATCCTAATGACTATAGAGTGATGAGCCATTCCCAAAAAGATGAAAAGAAGCAATCACCGACGATGAATTAGTTGTGGTGATGTGAGACCCCACTATTCCTCTCATGGAGAATGCCCGACAACTATAGAATCTGCAAAAGGACACACACACAGGAGTGAGTAAAATATGTAGTCAGATAATACACAAAATAAACTTACCACTTACTTCCCACCAAGGGAGGATCACTGTCACCATGTAGATATTTATCATCAAATCCAATCATTCAAGGATGAGAGATTAGATACATACACATTAGCATACAAAATCACAACTTAGTGAAAATATTCATGAATACAAATCATTCTCATGCTTTTTCCCCATTAAGTAGAAATAAGTAACTCAATACGTTCATAGTGCTAATTTAATTGTATGAACTATGTCCATCGTTCCAAGACAATAAAATAATTACATAAATGAAGTCTTGTCCACCATTCTAGGACAATGACAATACTTATAAAAATAGAGTCTTGTCCACCGTTCCAAGACAATAACAATAATTAGATAAATGAAGTCTTATTCATCGCTCCATGACAAGACAATGATTAACAATGACAACAATTAAATGAATGGAGTCTTCTTTACCATTCCAGAACAATGACAATGATTAAATAAATAGTGTCTTGTCTACCATTCCAGGACAATGACGATGATTAAATAAATGGAGTCTTGTCCACCATTCTAAGATAATAACAATGATTAAATAAATAATTGGATAATTGCATAAAATCACATGATAAATAGTTTATCTCCACCATCTATAAAAAAAATTTTAATCTCTAGACAAATGGTCTCCATGCCTTTGTCCTAAATGCTAGCATTATACGAATTTTATGGCAATACAGATCAGTAATAGAGGTAACTTCGGATGATTTATGAATTCAATCCTTTCAAAGGAGTGGAACCTAGATACATATACTCCTATATGAAAATGCATACATAAGTACAATCTTTAACACATGATTTTAGTAAGCTCCCTCACCAGAGATCAAAAGAAAGGGAAAGGAATGCAAGTGTGAAAGCAAATGGAGACAATGGGAGCACCTAAAAATAAACGACAAGGATTTTTTATCCCTAAAATGCACTTTTTGGGTCCAAGAGCTTCCATGGTGGATTAATGACCTTGCCTGGGTGTTTAGGATCTTATTTAAACTATGTTTAACACTGTCTGGGAATAAAGAGCAAGGTTGTGTCACCTAATATCCAAATCCTTTCCACTTTTGCCAAATTTATTTCAAGAATAATGGCAACAACAACCTTTCTCTTTTCAATAAATGCATCCTTAACTACCCAAGGCACACCAGAAGCATTAAACCAAAAGAAATCACTATGGAAGCCATTTAGAGACCCATTCCCACTCATAACTCAAGAAAACACACAAAACCTATCCTAGAGTTTGAAAGTTTCAAAAAAATCAAAGGAGAAAAGAAAGAATGAATGGTTTCTTACTTGAATCTTCTTCTTAACTCAATAAGAATAGATCCTCTCCTCCCAAAATCAAATCTTTGACCAGCACACAAGGAAGAGCACTAGAGGGAGAGAATGAGAGATGTGGAAAGGTAACACACACACACACTCTCACTTACAGGAAAGAAGAGAAAGAGGGAGAAAAGGTACAAGAGTAGTGGGCCCACTAAACTAGCCTTTTTTGGTGTATTATTTTGTCTAATTTCCCTACCTTAGTCCTTCTCCACATAATTTTTTAAATCTAGCATAAAATTTCTAAGTCACACTTTAGCATAAAATTTTCCATACATGAATATGAAATTCCATAATTCATATAAATATCACAGTACCCAAAAATAAGAATGCCAACAGAATATTCACAAAATAGATCAAAAGAGGAAAATAAACAAATCAGAAAATACAAAAATTTGCAATTTATGCACAATTAGTTCCAAGAAATAAAAGAAAAGAAAAGGGAGAAATTTAAGGGTATTACATTTAGTGTGTGGTGAGCCTTATGTGCTGCTTGGGAGATTGGTTTATGTAACTAAGCTTGGGAAGGACTAAAATGAAAGAAGAAAGAATAGTATGAACATTTTGTTAAAGTGAGTAAAAAGAGAGAAATTAAATGGGTCCATGAGCGGGAAGCCAGTGAGAGTTTAGGTATGAGTAACATGTGCCCGGAACAGGAATTAAATATATTACGTGATCTTAGTCATCACTATAATTTCTTAAAGGAGTAAATTGGTCATTTTTGTAATATTTATATATATGTATATATGTAGATACACATTCTTCATCCATGCCCACTCATAAAAGAAAAGAAAATGCCTCTTCTTCATACCTCATCTCTCTATAAGTCTCTCCCATGACTCTCCTATCAGAGATGCTCTCTCAATCCAACTTCCACTTGAATCTTCGGCCTTTGGTAATCTCCCTTCATCGGAAAACTCAAGTTTGATGTAAGCTTTTCCAACTTCATCCATTTCTTCTTCTCATTTTCAAACTTAGAAGATTTTAGGTTGATTTGGGTCATTAATAGAAGAGATTGAGCATAGGCTAGCTTTGTTTCCATTGTTCTTTGGTGATTTATAATGATTTTGGAACAAGGAACTAGTGGGAAATCATCCCAAAGGATGGGTTTTTAGTGAGTTGGGATTTAAATCATAGTTGAGGAGAAATAGTTAGGGTTAGGGGTGAAAAAGAATGATTTTGATAGTTAATCTTTGAGATGTCTTGGACAAAATGATTGGGGGTAGTTTCCTAACAATTAAAATAGAATTCTTTTGGAAAGAATCATGGAGAATGGTGAAAAATTTGTCTAGGTTGAAGGAAAATCCCATAAGGGGCTAAAAATCACTTAACAGAGAAAAATTTTGTCATTCTCCTACTTAGGTGGGCAAAACACCTGCTTAGGCGTGTAGGTGATAGAAAGCTCCAATAGTTTTTGGCAAATTTTTAAATAGTCATAACTTTCTCATCCAAACTCCATTTTTAGCAAATCCTATATCGTTGGAAAGTTCTTTGAGATAGTTTCTAATGCTATAAGTTTTATTTGAAAATTATTTACTGTTTAGTAAATATCATCAAAAGAGTGACTAAAGGTCAAAGTTGGTACCAAGCTTTTCCCTATTTGGTGACCTTGACATGTTTTTACATGGTTGTCTCATAGAGATGAATTCTTTGATGCATCTTCCACAACTTTTGGGATGGAATAACTAGCTTGGAGTAGAGGTAAGAGATTTATATGATTCCAATTAACTTAAACCATGTAATTAAATTTGTGTTAATGAAATTGCATGACTCTATTGTGCTAAGAATGGAATAAACCTAAATGGCTTGGAGATGTTCTCCATCCTCTGAGTGGAGGTTAAATAATTGATTTATTGTGCAAAGTAGTAAAGGTGACTAGTATAGGCCAAACTTAATTATGAAGACTACCTTCACTTTTGTCTTGTTGCATAACTAATGGCATACACTAAATTGTTCAAACTAGAAAACATGATCTTGGCATGCTGATATTGTGTCAGAAATAAGTTGTTGCTTTATAAAAATGTGACAAGTGCTTTCGTGCTTGTAGAATTTATTTACCATGACTAGTTGGGTTGGGAAATTATTATTTGTTCTCTTGAATTGAAGCCTACTTCTCATTGACTGGATTATGTTGCAATGTTTTTGTGTACTAAACTTGATTTCCTACTTGAGTGTGAATTAGGTATATAATGTGAACCATAAGAGGAGCCTTTTTAGCTTCCTTGGTAACATATCATGGGTGACCCTGATAGTGGAAGTGGTGGCTTAGTACATTAATTGTTGTGCATAAAGGTTGTGATATTCCCCACAATTGTCAATATGTGATGAGTAAGGGGTCACATGCTGTTTCAAATGTTCTATTTAGGATTTATAAGTTGTACCCTTCTTGTATCGACATTACTTATTGTTTGTGATTGTTGTGGATAAATGTTGTATATTATGTGAGAAACCTTTGTGGCTCTCCCATTGAGGATGAACTAGTGGTAGTATGAAGAGTCATGTAGCTCTCTCACACTATGACTAAAATATTATGTAAGAAGTCCTTGTGGCTCTCCTGATGAGAATGAATTAGTGGTAGTATGAAGAGTAGTGTGGCTTTCTCTCACTATGACTAACAATATTAGGAGAAGTCTGTGTGGCCCTTACTGGTATGGAAATCAGAATGAAATGAGGAGCCAATAGGTTTGGTTTGAGTCACTACGACCGCTGAGTCACTCAGAATTAGATTCGTGGCAACTTGCAGTGTAATGATCATCCCAAGTCATATTCTCTCAAGGAGCCTTGGTTCTAAATTGCCTAATTAATTGTTCTTACACTAATCTACCCTAATTGCAACCTAATTATCTACTGATTACATGCTAATTACCACCAGGGGGATTATAGATTGAAGCTTAAAACAGAACACTAAACATGAACAAAATAGAACACGAATCAAACAGAACAAAGCAAACAGAAACAAAATTGCAAAGACATGTAACCAGCCACAATTCCTTAAAGTTGTATCTATCATAACCCTCATCAGCTTGTTAATTTCTTATTGTGTTCTGCCACTTAGTTTGAATTGTTTGAATTCCTAAAATTTCTAGAAAATTTTCTAGAACTAGATTCCACTAACCTTGACCCAAACCTAATGAAATTTGTAATAGCCTTAACCAAATCTTGTTATACACATACAGAAATAACATTCATACATGCATAACTAGATTATTCCTCAGATAAAAAGATTAACACGGTAATCATGACCATATACCACTATAATCAGAATTGAACATAGGTATAAAACAGAGAGGCAAATAAAGTAATAGAAAATAGAACATGAACAATCAAAACTTATATAATTAATGCCCAAAGAGGATTCAAGCTCAACTCCATATTATGTGTGACTGATTACATGAGAAGTTAGCCTTCCATGAAGGCCAAAATACACAAAAAAAGGGGGGGAGGAAGAAGACCTACGAATTCTATAGAAATGGAAGAAGAAATATCTCTTCAACAGATGCAAATGGTGGTCTGAACTCTTCTTAAGCTGTAGGAGAGAAGGAGGGACGAATTTGACTTTGTTTGACTTCATGGACAAGTCCCTTTCATCTGTATTTTTTTGCTACTGCCTACTATGTTTTGCTGTCTATTGCAGAAAGCAACTCTACTGCTATTTGTCTTTTTCTGTTGGTTCTGCTGCACTTTTCTAGTTGCTATTTAAAGCTAGAAAGTGATGAAATGTGGGCCCCAGTCAGTCTAGTTAGCCCTACTTAATGCCCAGTCAGCACATAATGCCATGTCAGCATCTAAGTGGCCTCCAAGTAAGCAAAACATCAATGTCATCAATTTAGCTCTCTCATTACAAAATTAAAGCACAATTAGTCCATGATTAGATTACATCTAGTAAATTCTAAAATATCATAAAATTAGAGAGTATATAATGTTTAAGGTGCAAAAGGGACTAACATAGGGACTAAATTGCATATAAAAATACCTGATATCAAGGGCCCTCCCATATTATAAGCTATGTGCATATGGTACATGTAACGTCCTTATTTTTCTAAATTTTTTTTTTCATATCAAATTATAATGCTTATTGCCCGTAAAAAAAAAAAAAAGAAAACATGCATTGCTTAAAAAAAAATGGAAATTCCACAATTGTTTGTGATACAAATCATAAATTTGCCATACATAAAGATTCAACTTCTAGACATAAAAGTCTATTATTCCAACTTTAATAAACTTGTGTAACCCAACTTGATACATCTATAGTTCAATCAATTTTTATGCCTTTCCCTTATACTCAGCCCCTGAAATAGTTAGTTGAAAATACAAAAAGTTAGATAAAGATATCTCAGTAGGTAGTATGTTTTTCTTAAACATTTAAAATACCATTTCAGTCATAAAAGTATAATGAGTTCGTAAATATCATCCATAAATATATATGTAGGCAATGTAAATCATTATCACATATCAAGCAGTTCACTTCAATTCTCTCTGTGGAATTTGAAGCTATGAACTCTCCGTGGGTCTCAAGTACTTGCGCTTTGTTCTCTCTGTGGAACACGTGTGAATTTGGTTATCTACTGTGGAACCAGTTTAACTCTACATTTTCTCTGTGGAAATAGAGTTTAATAGTTGTATGCCTCATACATGCTCATAGTAGTTCAAGCTTTCACAAATAAAATTTGGAAAAGAAATGCTTTTATAAATTGTTAAACTACAAGTAGTGAAAACAAGCTTTTATAAATTGCTAAGCTACCTGGACTTGGTTTCACGGATCCTGGCCTAAACAATATACATACAACCTTATTTAAAATCTTGAATAAAAAGGCCCTAAACTACCATTTTTCCTGTTTACTAAATTCCTAATTTTATGCCAAATTGGGTTTAGCTTAAATCTCATCTCAAGCTAAGTCTTTACATAATATCATTAATTCCCAAATACACATATAGATAAAACTTAGTCTAAAGGACATGTATGTATATATACGTATATATATAATTACCTTTCTTAAAATAAAACATATATATACATATATATATATATATATATATATTTATGTGTACCCATATAGCTTAATTAATTGTCCATATTTAAAACATAAGGCGTAATTAATTAAATGCTTATAAATTTGTAAATAATAAATTTACATATAATCTTATAAAATCAACATATACACTTATGGATATGAATTTTTGGTGTACGTATACTCATATATGAATATACTTAGATAGACATAAAATTATAGGTGTAAAATAGATGATAAATTATATAATTCTAATAATATATATAATTCTAATAATAATAGAATTAGAATATATTAATTAAATTCATTTCTATTATTTTCCATTTTTATTAGTAGGTGTAAAATAGATGATATACTTATGAAATATAAAATATACCATATATGTATTTATTCATATATAATATATAAATACAAGTATAAATATAATTTCATAAATTTTCGCTTAATGATACTAATAGCTAATTTAATCAAAGTAGCGTAGTTCTTAATCAACATATTACATAGAATTAGACTCTAGTTAAAACCAGAATTTTCCTAAATTTCTTTAATAAATACTTATAAACTTTTCTATTATTCACCTAGCTCCCTCTTGCAATATTTTCCCTTTTTCGTTTGCAAGATCTAAGTTCATAATTAGTTTCACATAGTTTCCTAGTCCTAGAATATATTTTTTTATAAAATTAAAAAGCCTATACAAACTTTTTGTTTCTTTCAGTTTAGTCCCTATTCTATGTTTCACGTTTTTGTTTGTGGACCAGAAGTAAAAACCTGCCCAGATTTCTTTCTTAGGTGTTTTTAGGACTTATGTGACCATTTCTATCCATAAATTAAGCTAAAGAATCATTTAAACTAAAAACTTAAATTTTCCAAAAACTTACCGTTGAATGTGGGGTATTTGCATTGGTTTTGGTTCTGGTTTTTGCTCCCTATTTTCTGCCACTTCTCCTTTAACACTTGTGTAGGTTAGTAACAAAATAATCTCCCCAAAAGAGCACAGAAAATTCGAGTTTAATGTTGCTGTTTGCTTTTTTCGAAAATCTCTATTTTATGATTGAAAAACAGAGGAAGATTTTTCTGCTACTGTCCAAGCTGCTATACTCTCTTTTTCTCACTCTCTCTCAGCTGTGAATGGTACAAGGAAAGGGGAGGAAGGTGCTGCTATTTAAAGCTAAAAATGAGGAGGCAAGTGGTAGTGGTACAAGGTGAAAAGGTTGACTAAAATTATGAATATTTTGCTATCATATGCCCTTAAAGAGATTATGTGCTGTATGTTATCCCTTTTTCCTTGATGTTGTGTGCTGTCAAATGGCTGAGAGTGATGGAGATCATATTCCTCCTAGCTAGCTTTTACGTGTTGCCACTAGCCATTCTCTCTTTCTATATATATATTGTTATATTGGACCCCATCTATATATATTATACTCACTTTATTCTTCCTCTTCTCCTAAACCGTAAACATGTGTTGCTATTATATATATATATATATATATATATATATTCTATTATGTCTCCTTCATGTGCCTTAACATAATACTACCATTGAGAATGCTTTATCCTATTATACTATATTCTTGCTTTCTTCTTTCCACCGCGAATGCCACCATTTCTTCATACATATATATATATATATATATTTCATGATCAATATAGTTAATTTAAATCCTACTAACATATATATATATATATTTATATATGTATCATTATAATATATACATATTATTATTAGCACCAAAACTATTTTATGCACAAGACCAATTATATAGATTAGTATAATTTTTATATTATAGTTATTAAATAATTACTTACTTAAGGACTAAATTGAAAATAAGGTAATATTAATTACTGGATATTTAATAATATTTTATTTTCCTCTTTGTTAAATATTTTGTCCTAAAAATTTCTTTTGTATAAAAAAAATTCCTTCTGAATATTGAATACCTAATATTTAGTAATAATCTCGCATAATTATTAAAAATATTAAATATTTAATCAATAATAAATTTGGGATGTTACAGTAAAAAATGAAGACCTAGTGAAAAGCCTATGTGGCCCATTCAACTACGATAGAGAAAGAATATAGTGAGATGCTTGTGTGGCCCTCTCTACTATGAAGGATGAGAATATAATAGGAAGCCTATGTGGCCCTCTTGATTATGAATATTAATAATAGAATGGAACCCCTTGTGTGGAATAGTGTAAACACCATTATGGTGAAGTGAAAGAGTGTGCATGTGTAATACCTGAGGTATTGTGTAGTAGGTAAAAGAAGGTATCTTCGCATGTGTGTAAAATTTTTGCAATCAAATGAGTACTTAAGAGATAACTTATGTAGTGAGAAAAAAGGACTAGAGTGACAAGGAAGGAATGTTTAATAATCCCATGTGATTGGGATAAGTAAGGATCCTTGAAGAGAGAAAAGCTTGGTGAAGTTGAGCTGTGGAGCCGGTGCCTCGAGGACAATGGAAGTGGAGACATAGTTAAGACACTGATAGGGACTAAAGTGAACAAATATAAAATTTTTGTATTTTATCAAAATATGTTATGAGATAGAATTTTGTTGTATAGGTCTTGTGCTTTTATTGAGGTATGGTTTTGATGCCCATACAAATTATTTTTAAAAAGTTCATAAAATTCCCTTGGAGTTTAATTGAAATTGCTTTAATTAGAAGGGCTAAATTGAAAAAAAAGTGGGCCCCGCCCTCATTAAAACAAACACACACACATACTCACATCTGAATTTTTACACTCCTTCATGTCTCTCCTAGTATTTTGTTTGTCCCTCTCATGCTATGTCTCGTCCCACCTAGGACACTTGACCGGCACGAGAGTAAGCCTAACCTCACCTCAAAACCTAATCCATTTTATCAAGCCAGCATATATAACATTCTAATGTAGACATGTAAAAACATATATTCAACTGAAGAAGAATTTCTTTCATATATTCAGATCCATTATAACAAGTAAATTAAATGGAAGTTTGGAGATTTGAAAAAGGTTGTATTATTTATATACATCATTTGTCAACTCATAATGACCATAAATCAAATCCTAGGCTACCTATGTGACCACGGAGCGACTCTAGGGTAGCAAATAAAAATACAAGAAAGAGAATTAAATCATCCCCAAATTCAAATGGGGTCTTAAACTGAGGATCTGTTACTCCCTATGCAAATACTCGCTTAATTACCAACTCTAAAAAATGTTAATAATAGGGGTATGCGTAAACTACGTGCCCAGTGAGGGGACAACACAACACTATGATGAAAAAGGAATATCATACATCACAATGATAACATGTAGCAATCATACATAACCCAATTATAACATGATACAATATAATTCATAATAATTCTCAACAATATCCAAGTAAATCAAATACATTTCAACATAACTGAAGTAATTCACAACAACAAATACAGTAATCAATTTCACACATTTCTCGTACCAACCAGGTCATTCGAGATACCTCTGGATCGTTGCCTATGACCCTCGCTGTATTCACCCTTATCACTCTATTTATAAGTCTCCATCCTTATGGCTCTATATAGGTTTCTCCATGGGATGAACCACTATGCCTTCTCCATTCATTTAAGTCACATACACAATCACAATCATAAACAACTCATAATCATTTACAAATCTAACCTCAACATAACTCATATCATAGAACAATTATTCAACAATAACATACTTCAACTATCCACAATTGAAAGAGTTCAACAATCAGAGTGTGTCACATCTCAACTCAGTTCACATGCCATTCACAATCCATAATATAATCTCTATTCATGGGAAAATAAGGAAGTATAATTATATATACATCACCATACAAGTTTCACAATTGTTTACATCTCATCTTTCCTTTCAAACAAAATAGCAACATTAATTTAAATAAAAATATTTAGCCATATGAAGTATCACTCTCTTACCTTGATTGGTATTGTAATTACCCTTTTTAATGCTATTCACCCACACAAAGTAAGCTCCAAGATGTTTCCCAAATTAATTCCTTGGATTTGATCAAGAAAGAAATGAAAGAACAAGTAAAAAATGACAATAAAGAGGAATTTTTGTTTATTTACTTAGGTCCTTGGTCTAAATTTTTCTTTTGTCTTTTGTATAATTTAAGATCATATTAAGCTTTATCTAGGCCCCTAGTTCCATAATATGTTTTGTTCTAAAATTTAATCTACCCTTGTAAACTTTTCATTTCTTTTACTTTAGTACTTGTCATTCATGCTACGTACTTTTCTCAAAAGTTTAGTTTCCAAACTTGCCCAAAATTTCTTCTTAAGTGTTTTTAGCATGTTTTTGGTATTTACCAACCCAAAGTAAGGCCATTGATGAATTAAAATGAATTTTAGAAATTTCAAGCTCTTAGATGAACATTCCTGCCATCTAGCTCTATTTTCCATTCTTTTATTGGTTTTTCCCCACACTTAGCCTCATGCTTCCCTTTCTAACTTATACTAATACATATTGGATCAACTCCTAACCAAAACTAGATGAAAGAACCATTAAAACATAAGATTTTTACCTGTTGTTCTTTCCCAAAAACTTTTGTTTTTACTTGAGAAAATGGAGTAAGTTTTCTTTACTCTTGTATTCTTTCTTTCTCACAGATATGGAGAGGGTTTTAGCACAAGAATGGAGATGGAGTACCTCTATTTTCTTATTGGAAAACATAGCAACAATTTATCTTGTAGAAGAAGGCTCACAGATGGAAGGATCTCTCATTCTCTCTCTCTCTCAGTTTTCTGCAGAAGTTGGAGGTGGCTTTATAGTTTGCTCACTTGAAAGAAGGAGGTTTTACTCAAGAATTTTCTATTTTTTTGTGTTATGAAAATAGGATATGAGTACTCTTCCTTTTTGTCAGTTAACTGGCAAAATAATGAAGAAGGAGAAATGAAGCTCATATAGATGATGAAGGAAAAAGGTTCACGAAAAGCAAGATGAGAATGAAGTTAGAATTTTATCTTCCCTTTTTCCTAATGCTTCCTCCACTGCCAAAACAAAATTAAATGTAATGGGTTCCATGTGCCATGCTTCTATGCTGCCACCACAATTTCTTTGGTTCAAATATAAAAAGGCTCATTTTAATTTCTTTATTTTCAATTAAGTCCTTAGCCTGTTGGATAAAATTATTTTCATACCTCTAAAAATAAGTTTTCATGTGGGGCCTCAATTCTTGTAAAAAATTTCTAAGTTTACTCAAATTTCAAGAATTATTCTTGACAATTCCTTGCCTCACCCTTCCCATTAAATTAATTCTCCTACCAAAATTAGAAAATTTTCAAATAGGTCCTCATAAGTTTATTTTTATTTTATTTTATTTTCTATTGAAAAATAATCCTCAATGTCATACTTGAGAATTTTAATTCCTCAAAATTTTTTTTAAAAAAATTTAAAGGTCCACTGCACTAATTAAAAATTTGGGATACTATATGCTCTCTCCTCCTCCTTGAACATCCATCATCCTCCATGGCCATTGGTGCTCCAAGGGTAGCTCTACCACCAATTCCAGCGAGATTTCTGGCCACCACAAGTCCTCTTCCACCTTGAAGAGCCCAAAAGTTAAGGTAAGAGTTACAATTTTATCTTTCTTTCCCCATTTTTGAATTTGGAGAGTTATGGGCTGATTTGGGGCTCAAATGGAGAAATTTGAGCTTGGGTGTTGTTTTAAAGCTTTCCTCTTTGGTTGTTGATAAATTTGGAACCAAAGATTGGTGAAAAATCATGACAAAAGATGGGTTTTGGTTGAGATTAAATCCTTATTAGAAAATGAGGGAAAAGCTAGATTTTGGTAGAGAGAATGATAATTTGGGGTGGAATATTTGAAAATAGCTTGGATTTAGAGTTTGGGAATTGAAGTTTGATGGAAATATTCATGTAAAATGATCAAGGAATAAGTTGGGAATGAGAGAAAACCAAAAAGGAACCATTTTTCCCAAATCTAGAGTTGTAGGTTTGTCTCCCACTATTGCAGCGGTGCCACTGACCCTTGTAGCGGTGGAAATCTGTAGGATCTATTGCTATAGCGCTAGATTTGGGCACTGCAGTACTGGTTCATAGTATACCTTTTGGTCAATTTTTAAATGATCATAACTCTATCATTTGAACTCTATTTTTAGCAAACGAGATAATGTTGGAAAGCCCTTAAGTCTAGTTTCAAATAAGATAATTCATTTCAAAATGTTTTACCGTTTAAGAGATATGACCAATAGAGTAACTAAAGGTCAGAAATAGTGGCATGCATTTTCCTATTTTATGATTATGACATCTTTTGCTCTCTTTGCTTGATGAAATCAATTCCATAATCATCTAGGGTCATTCAAATCAAGATGAAAGAGAATGGAAATCTTAGCTCAGAGAAAGGTAAGTGGCTGACCCTGTTGAAGATAAATTAAAGTTATTTGATATATGTCATTAAAATGCATGACACTTGAGAAAATGCGAGGCCTTGTGAAAGATGGAGTAAACTCCTTAGTAATTCAAGTCAACACTCTAAAAGATATAAGTTTAACATAATGCATGTGCATATATCATTATTCGAGTTTTATGTAAGTATGTTGTAAACCCATAAGAGAGGATTAGGCACATGTGATGAGAAAGGCATCAGTTTAAGTCATGATTGATAATTTTGCATGCCTAGAGGTATATGGCATTAGGAACAAGTCTTACCTAGGAGAATTAACTAGTAAGGTAAGAGAAAACATAATTATAACAACATAGCCATTTTTTTGTCTAGGAAGAAAGAAAAAAGAGGTGAGACACATGTAAATAGCATGTTGTTCAGCAACATGAGAGAAGTGTTGAGTAAAAGTACAATTCTTAGAGCACATTGATGAGTGTGGTGACCTTGGCTCAAGATTGCTCAGGATTTGTGAATTATAGAACTATACCCCATAGATATATGCCGCAACATAAAAAGTATGTTACTCTAAATTAATGTATGCATAGGGAGTTTACTTCCAAGGTTTACAATGTAAGGAAGATATCACCTAGGGGTGGAAACCTACTTAGCCATGACCTTGACAAGGAGAGAGTGTGGCACTATGTTTTAATAACATGTATGTGTAAGTCTTTATGTGTGATACATAGAGTAAAGAACTTGCATAGAAGACCCGAGACTAAGAGACCTTAGAGTAAGGGCGTGGCTAAAGCTCGAGCTAGCAAGAACATATGACCAAAAGTCCCTTGAGCAAAGGAATGGTTAAGAGCTACAACTAGTAAAAGTATAAAGCCCAAAGACCCTAAAGTAAGGGTGCTGTCTAGAGTCAGTAATGCAAGAACATAGAACCTATATGAGGTGCATGGTGTTTAGCTGAACTATGTGTATGCTAAAAGTAGTTGTATATTTTTATGATGATGATTGTGTTTGCACATAATGAGATTACACTTAGTGAATTGTTAGACCATATAGACCTAGACGGCTAGAGGAGGTTCGGTGGTCGAGAGAGTTGAAAAGCTAGATGACCAAAGGCACCTAGACGGCCTAAGGCACCTAGATGACCAAAGGCACCTACCCTAGCCGCTAGATAATAGCCTATGGCCCATAAAGACCTTTAGGGTTCGGTGCGCCTTAGGCATTAAGGTTCATGACACAAAGAAGCCTTGGGCTCGGTGAGTCATGAAGACCTAGTTATAGAGGCTCATTGAGCTTAAACCCATAGAGTTAAGTGTTCATAGAGGTCTAGAGATTATATGATTTAGATATGCTTAATCATGATCATAGTTTAGTATGAAAGATTTGTCTAGTATGTGCTAGGGTAATGTCACACCCCAATTTGAGAACATGATTGGCACAGTAGTAGACTCCATCCACCACTCTAAGCCTTAATGAACATCACAAATAAATTATAAATACGTATGAAAACTCCTTTTATTTTCACCATTCACTTATACAAGCTTATAAGTAACTATCCAACCCTAACATCAAACACAACTTGCACAACATTCCTAGGTATTCTATTATACTACAGTGACTCAACCCATATACTACTACTACATTGACCCGCCTAACACCAAAAGGGGGTCGAGGACTAGGAGGCCTAGCTACTCCATGTACAGAGACTCACTAACTGCACCAAATACCTATAAGTGTACATGAAAAGAGAAAGAGTGAGTATAAAATACTCAGTGAGGACCATAATAGATAACTAAAAGAAAAGGGAAAACCATGTATAACTTGTAGGGACAGGATCTTGATTGATCCTACTTTCACCAAACACCTGATCCACATATTATGACTATATCACATCTCGTAAGACTGAGTTATCACAACTAAACCATACAAATGTACCGGCTCATATCATGAGAGTATTTACTCATATCTTTCCACACCCTTCAATTTCTATAGTCTACAACACAATGCCATCCAAGTACAATAAACCTAGCTATCAGTTACTGGAAATATGGAGTAGAAACTTATTATCACAAATCATAAAATATAGGTAGGAGAGCCACACAAGCTCCTTGAATGATCTCTTGAATCATAATTGAGATGGTCAAACAATCTTCTTACTAGGTTACTAGCAATTACCATATACGTATAGGTCACAATCTGAGAGGACTCACATTGACTTCTATTACACTAATCCATAATAGATGCCATATAGGCTTCTACTCCAATTTATAAAAAGAGGGCCACACAGGCTCATTTTCAAATCCATAATATAGAAGGCCACATAGCCTCCTTTTCCAATCCATAATAAAGAAGGCCACACTGGCTTCTCTTAAAGTATTAGTCATAGTGCGAAGGAGTTATGCGACCCCTCATACTACCACTAATTTATAACTTATCAAGGATGCCAAATAGGCTTTTCACATCATGTGATTAGTCATAGTATGATAAAGTCATAAACTCTTCGAACTACCACTAACTCATCGGTGATTAGTTTACCTCATCGGTAACCATCTTTTACACATATAGTATCTCATCTCACACGGCGGAAATAGAATATTAAGTGCAATATGACAAAGAGTTATTCATCCACATTATGATACCCATCACGCAATACTCAATAGCAAAGTAAAAGTTTAGCATGTGTTTCATTTAAAACTTCAAGGTAGCCAAAGGCCATTCCTATGATCACCCTAGGACTCTTCCACATTGCACCACTTCTAGCAATTATGGTTATCCATGGCGTCAATAGGAAGGCTACATAACTTCCTTTTTTCTTTCTTAAAAACATATATATACAACTCATGTTCAAGCATGGCAATATGTTCTATAAATCTAATTACTATAAGGCCACCACCCAACCAATTTCCCATACTTATAGATACTCCTATTGTTCCTCATAATAGCCATACATATAAGAAGAAAAATATCAAGCATGAATAAAATTCTTAACTCTACTAGTGTGAGGTAAGACACTCATGAAATATTACCAAAGAAGCCATACAAGCTCTTCTCATGATTCATTAAATACTCCAAGTCACACTCAAGTAGCATGTCAATATTAGTACATAACAATACTCTAGCATAACCCAATCAAGAGAAGAAACCTTCATTTCAAGAGGACATATAATCGCTAATTATGCAACAAGATAATAGTGGAGTTAATCTTTCATAATTACATTTGACATATGAGGGTCTCTTTTACTAATATGTACATTAGATCTGTATATTATATTATCACATAAGGAGAGAGAGCATATCCAAGCCATTTAGGCTTATTCCATTCTTATCACAATAGAATCATGCAATTTCATTAACACATAAATTAATTACATGGATTAAACTAAAAGAAGTTGGATAAATCCCTCACCTCTACTCCAAGCTAGCCATTACATCCCAAAAGGTACGGAAGATGCATCAAAGAATCCAATCCGATGTGAAAACCATGTAAAATAATGTCAAGGACATAAAGGAGAAAAATGCTTATGTAATATCCTAGATTTTAAAACAGTATGGTGAACCTTTGAATTTAAAAGAAAAATTTTGAGGAATTAAAACTTTAAAATTTTAATATATTTGTAATATCTTAATTAAATTATGAATATTATTGATAATATTAATGTTAATATTATAAAGTATGTAACTTTTAATATTAAATATTTAAAGGACTATTTTTCTAAAAGGAGAAATTTAGGAAACATGAAACTAAGGATTTGAATTTTTCTTGGGGCATAAAAGAAATTTTCCTAAAACACTATGGACTAGAATTTAAAAAAAAAATGTTAAGATGTATTTCCTTATATTTCAGCAAAGAATAATACATGGCCGAGTAGGAAGCTGCTACATGGATTCCATTATAGATCTCTTGCCTTGGCCAAGAAGCTTCCTCATTGGTCAGTAACAAAAATTTTCTAGATTCTTCTTCCACTAAGTTCTCGTGTTCTCTCTCAATTCCGAATATGGCTGGGATGGAAAAGCAAGGACTATTCTCTCTATTAGGGTACCCTACGCAGCCTTGATTTGTGCTTTGAATGATTGTTTATTGCTTGCTAGCCCCACAAAAATAAATCCAAGACAGAAGAAGGCGATTGAGATTAAAAGCTGTCTTGTTGGTCTTCTTGAACCACTTCTTATTAGATTTGCTACAATGTAGCAAAGTTTTGAGTAGAAGCTTGATCTGTCAGAAATACTATACCAAATAACATCATGGTTTCCTTCTTCTCCTCTTAGAAAAATCTGATTTCCTCCTTCCATTTAGTAGAAAGGTTTGGATTTATAGGCTGTTGTCTAAGAGAAATTAAGTGCAGTAAATATTGATTAAGCCGAATTATTGATTAGAGGATGAATTAGAAGTTAAAAAAAAAACAAGAGATAAATGAACAAAATTACAATTGGACTGGAATAGCTAAAAACTTTGTCATAACATGTTGAAGTTATAATCTGATTGCATGCACTTTCCTAGTGAAATTATGGAACTTATTTGTCTCAAAATTAGTTGGAATAAATTTACTTATTGCTGTTGATTTGTGTTGTTCAGATTACACTTACGGATTGGATTATATGTTGAATCAGGAGAACTGAACATGAAACTTTGGGGGCTGGTTTGTAAATCTCATGCAAGGTACAAACTAAATTGTGTAGAAATAGTTGTGTGTTCTACGTCTATGAAATAGGTTGAGATTAATGCAAAAAACAGAGCAAGGTTAATATGGGCACGGATGTTTTTTACTGCATACTTGTGGCTGGTTTTTATATAGATCTGTAAGGGAGAGGTCTAAATTGATATTGAATGAGTAAAAGAGATCAAACAATTAAATTCAAAAGTTGAATTGATGACAAAAAGAAAGAATTGATAGTAAAGTTTTGTACAGTAGAAAAAAAAAGGAGAAATAGAATAGATTTTGTAAATTAGAAACTAGGAAGGATGATAATTAAACATTGAATTTGCTCCAAATGTTAATCAAATTTTAACAGAATCTAAGTTGGAGAAAGAACTAAGTGATGAAATCAAAACCTTATGACAGTTGTAGTGGGTAGAAAGTGATCAAATCAAATTAAAGTTGGGCAATAGTTAAGTGAAAGGTATTTTCTTTGGGCTTGGTAACATGAACGAAAGAAATATGAAATAATATGTTTGGATGGGTTATATTTGTTCAAGACATGGATTAATTACATAACGTTATATGACAAATTAAGGTGGGCATGAATTAACATTTCAAAAGGTTAATAAGTTAGTTAAAACTGTTTTGAACAAATAAAACATGACAGTTTCTATGTACCTCCGTTTTTATGTACTTTGAGTGACCCAATAAAGCTATTAAATTCTAAAATTTTTATGGGAAATTGGTGACATATTGCTGAACTAGATTGAGAAGTTTTAGAATTTTATGGGGTGTTTTGCTTTGTCAAAATTGCTGCAACTAACACCTAGTTTGACTTTAAGGACAATTCTGGCCTGCTGGAAAATAAATTCCATTTGACTACCTAAATGATTTTATTTTCACTTAAAATTTTTATATGACTTAGATAACTCATTAACGCAATTCTTCACCAAATTTCATGGCATTTAGATTTGATTTGGTAAGTCAATGAAAAAATTTTCCAAGCTTCTTCAAAGCTAAGACTGAACTGATATATAGTTGATCAAAGAGTCTTTAGAGGGGCCAAACAATATAATTTCGATTTGAAATTTTTGTCCTAGCATGTAAACACATAAAGATGGCTGTGTGTCAAGTTTATGATTTTTGGAATTATAAATCAATACCAGAATTTTTCTAAATAATTGACAAAATTCATAATAGAACATGAGATCATATCATGAAATGTGAACTATGTGAATTGAGTTAAGATGTGACATATTATGATTTATTTTGATAGTTGATCTTATTCATCCATAGATGGTTGATGAAATTTGTAAAATGCTATTTGTGTTATTATATGAGATCTCAAATTGTGATTATGCTTGTGTTTGGGAAATAAAGGAAGGTCATGGTGGTGCACCCCATGGGAAAACTCTACTTGGAGCCATAAGGGTGGAGATTCATTTATGGAGCGATAAGGGTGGATGCAGTGGGGGGTCACGGAGGTATCTTGGACTAATCGGTTGGTACAGGAAATTTGTGTATTTGATTGGCTTGTTTGTTGATGTAAACTATTCTAAATTATGTGATATTGTGATGTGATTGAGTTTATAGATAATATGTACGTGTTTTCATTATGATGTATAATAAATATTTTTCGTCATAGCGTAGCATTGTCCCTTCACTGGGCATGTGGTTTGTTCATACCCCTTTTATTAACATTTTTCAGAGTTGACAATTGAAGAAAAGTATTCATACAAGAAGTAAGGGACTTTTAGCTCGAGACCCCATTTAATTCTAGGGATGAATTGAAATTTGCTAATTATGTATTGTTTATTTTGCTAATCTAAAGACGCTCCGTAATCATATAGGTAGCCTAGGGAATTGGAATTATGTTATTGTATATAGAGAAATTATGTATATGAATGATACAATTGCAATAAAGATTTGTTACTAAGTATTTTATTTAATATATTTGTTCTGATAAGATGCATGACATGTTAACATAATTAATTGTATATAACTATTAGGGGACAATTAAAACTAAAGAAAGTTTTCTTTAGAGAAATTTATTTTTAATGGTTTATTCCAGAATGTTATATAAGCTGGCTTGATAAAATGGTTTAGGTTTTGAGGTGAGGTTAGGCTCACTCTTATGCCAGTCACTTATCTTAGGTGGGACATGACAGCTTGGTACCAACACTAACCTTTGGTCATTCTTTTGGTCATAACTCCTAAACAACAAATAAAATTATATCATTAGAAACTAGATTTAAAGGTCTTTCCAACAATATAATATTTTATAAAAATCATGTTCGAATGAGAGAGTTATGACCATTAGAAAATTGACTAGAAGACATAATGCTAACTACTGCTATAGTGGTGAAGTTGGCAGAAACATTTTCTTTCTATCAAGTACCACTGCAGCCAAATGACAGATACTAGGACAACAAAAATGCAATATTTTGGTCTTCTTTTTCCTCTAACCTTCTCCCATCAATCGCAAACCAAAATTATACATTTCCACATTGTTTTGGCCAACCAAAAGAGCATCTAATCCATAAAACCACATTTACGAAATTGTTTTCACAACAAAACTCAAGAATCAAACCAAGGTTTCCCAAAAACCTTTCCCATTTCCATTTTTCTGATACGAGTATGTATTTCACCATGAAAATCAAACACCCAACCCATTTGGACTGCGAAAACATCAAGGATAGAGAAAGAAAAGATTAAGAGACTATAATCTTCCAAAAACATTACAAAATCACACCCAAATCACTAAAAAAAACTGATTTTCAACACTTAGGGTTCAAATCTCCGAAAATAGGAGAGGATTTTTGAAAATCAAGCTCTCACCTTGTTCCTTGAAGCTTTCCTTTGTGTTCGTGGACTGCCAATAACTAAGTGTGGGGAGTCAACTTTCAAAAATTGTAACTTGGCCCTTCAATTATTATTTCCTTCACAAAGCCAAGTAGGGGCTTAAGTGCAAATTAGGCATTTCATCCAACTAACCCAATCAAATTACTTCAATTTCTCCCCATACTTAGCAATTATCACATCCAACAACCTAATCACTCACTCAACATCCCATTTTCAAAAATTACAACTTTGCCTTAAAATTTTAGATCCTTTCAATTAGGTCCCTCTCGTTAATTCTTCAACTACAATTGAAATTCTCTGACTTATCACGCATATCATACGAATTGTTTTCCAACATTTAAAATATCATAGCATGCATATACACAAGGTTTAAATCCAAACACACAAATCCATTATAGCAACATACTATGAACCATATATACATATAAAAAAAATCATCCACCAAGATTATATTGATTTTGCCAATTGAACCTTACTAAATTCACAAGTATTATAGGTAAGCACTGGAATCATCTTATACATTTTCTCAGCGTATGAGTTTTATTTACACGTATATCTCATATATGAGGTTAGTTTATGTATAGCCACATGAGAATCATGGTTGCATTCAAATGATTCTAGCTTCAGTTGAGAGCCTACAGGCAGATGATTCTAACTTTGGTTGAGACCCTACAAGTAGATGATACTAGTTTCAGCTGAGAACCTTCCAGTAACTGATGACTAAGATAGATCTGGTGAACCATGATTCACTACATCCTAAGTAACGAAGAGGCTTTTGAACTATCATTTACTAGGTCTCCAGAGTACATATTGGTTCATGAGTCTTGATGCCAAATGAGGCAAAGTAGGTCATAAATGCTTAGATACTTGAGGAGGTCTGATGAACCATGGACACTTTCAGGTGAGGGTTCATAAAGATCTAGATAAATCGAAGAGCAAGAAAAACGAAGCATATAGAGTCGTGTATTAAACGCCTACATCAATAAGTCATGTGGATAAGTTAAATCAATATCATCACACGAGTAATTAAATGTCCATGGATACTTTGGATAACTACATGATCAGTTATTTATCTAATGCTAGTATGAGACTATAAGCACACTGTGTTTGCTCGCAAGTGTTTGATTTAAAGTTAGTTACTTACTGAGTTTTATACTCACTTTATAGTTAATGCTTTCCTTACAATCTAATAGAGGAGAAATTGCATGGGGAGCGACAGAAGTCTGGCGATGCCCCTTCCTCCATGGTATATCCTTAGCTTTGCATCTATTGTAAGTTTAGTATACTCTGTAGTCACATAGGTCACCTAGGTCTGGATCATTGTATGTTAAAGGTTATAGCACAATAGGCTTATGGTCTAGAGGTGGTCTAACCCTAGCTACCATGCCAATCTCCTACCCAAATTGGGGCATAAGAACATGTAAGTAGACTTATGCTATAAATTTGTGTAATGACTCTAAATTGTACTAGTTTGTGTATAGGACATATGCTTTCTTGGAATATTGTGCTAGTGTTGAATAGGTCAAATTTTAGTGATGGTGTTGTAGTAGTAACATTATATTGTGTAGGTATATGTGATAAGGAATGATGGTAAGTTTTAAAACCTTTCTTAGGGCCTTATTCTTTCAAATGGTACACAGTTTGTATTCTTTTATTTCTTTTACTCTATCTTTCATGGAGCATCTTTGTACTTACCCTCTTTGCTGGTCTTCTTGCACTTAGTGAGTCTCCATGTAATACCCCATGTATTACTGTGAAGTTAAATACCCAATTTAGGGGAGTGAAAATTTTTTACGTATTAATAAGAGTTTTGACTAGAGAGACAAGGGATTCGAAGGTAAAATAAGAACTAAAACATGTCTTAGGACAAGTAAGTTTACACCGGAAAAGAAGATGTAGGAAGTAAGCGTAGGAAAAATGCTTAAGGACTAAGGTAAAAAGAAAAGAAATTGAAAGACACTATTGAGAAATGACTGAATAGGAACCCTTAGGAAGGAACGGACCTCAAAGGGATGAATCTATAAGACCGGTGATTTAAAACTATTGGGTTTGAGGCTACAGTAGATGCTAAGACACAGAGAGGGACTAAAGTAAATAAATGTAAATTTTGGTGTATTTGTGAAAAATTAGATGTGATGATGTGTATCCCTAAGAAGTTGTGATTGGATGCCTACTAGTGAATTCAAAGTCTGTTAAATCCTCTTGTAATTTTTAATTTAAAATTTACCACTAGAAGGACTAAATTGGAAAGAGAAGTAGTGGGCCCCACTCTGTAATACCCTAAATTTCTCTATTTCTTTCCTTTTATTCCTTGGAAGCTAATTGTGCATAAATTACTGATTTTGTATTTTACAATTTGTTTATTTCCCTGTTGGCCTATTTTATGATACTTAGATGGATAATGGAATTTCATGTTCTTGGGTGATAGAGTTTATGCTAAAGTGTGACTTTGAAATTTATGCTTAAATTGAAAATTTTATGGAGACAGACTAAGGTGGGAAATCTAGACAAATTAAAAAGAAGGCTAGTGATGGGCCTCACCACTCTTGTATTTTCTCTCTCCCTCATTCTCTTGATTCCTTGTAAGTGAAAGTGTGTATTACCTTCCCATATCTCTCATTCTCTCCCTCTCATGCTCCTCCTCTGTGTACTGACCGAAGTTATGCTTTTGGGAGAAGGGAAGTAGACTTTGTTGAGTTAAGTAGAGATTCAAGTAAGTACCAATTCCTTCCTTCCTTTTCTTCCATGATTTTCGAAGCCTTCTAACCCTATGATGAGTTTTGTATGTTTTTTGAAGTTCTGAGTGAAAATGGGTCTCCAAGTGCCTTCCATAGTGATTTCTCTTGGTTTAATACTTCTGGTGTGCCTTGGGTAGTTAAGGATGCATTTATGGAAGAGGGAAAGGTTATAGCTACCATTATTATTGAAATGATTTGGGCAAAAGTGGAAAGAATTTGTATATTAGGTGATACAACCTTACTCTTCATCCCTAGATAGTGTCAAATGTAGTTTAAATAAGATCCTGAATAACTAGGAAAGTTCATTAATCTACCATGGAAGCCCTTGGACCTAAAGAGTGTGTTTTGGGAACAAAAATTGCAAAGTCCTGCTATATTGATGTTGGGTACCTAGGCACCAGGTGTGGCACCTTAGGTGCCATCCCCAGACAAACAGTTTAGGGTCTGGTATCGGAGGGGCAATACTAGAGTAACCTTGGGTGCCTAGCTCCTAAACCATGGCACTTGAGAAGCGCCCCTACACCTTTCACCTTCTTTTAAACTTAAGTAAATTGTTGTCTTTTATTCTTAAGTGCTCCTATTGTCGTCCGTTAGCTCTTTGCACTAACATTTCCCCCTTCGTTTGATCTCAGGTGAGGGAGCTAACTAAATTCTTATGTTGGAAATGGTAGCTGTGTATGCAGATATATCTAAGTACGTATGTATTGTGAGTTTACCTCTTTTAAATGAATTGATCTTACAAAGTACTTGAGGATACTTCTATTATTGAGTTGTCCTGAAATGAATATGGAAACCCTTTGGTTTAGAAGATTGGCTCATCAAAGGTAGTTTGATATAAGCTTTATTATGTGGATTCATGAAATTAATCATTTTATATTGGCCCTGGAATGACGGGCATCTCTTAATTATTATTATTGCCTTGGAAAGGTGAGCATAAATTAATCATTTTTATTATTACCTTGGAACGACAGGCATCCATTATTCACTTTGATTATTGCCCTAGAATGGCAAGCATTCCTTAATCATTTTTATTACTGCCCTAGAATGGTGAGCATCTCTTAATCATTATTTTTGCATAATGGGAAATCACATGGAGATGACTAAAGTTCATGAATTTTCTTACTGAGGTTATTGCTATATATATTGATATGTGTATGTCCAGCCCCTTATTCTCAAATGACTAGGATTGATGATGAATACCTGCAATGCCTTGTTGATTCTCCCTTGATGGGAAGTATATGGTAAATCCTTTTGTGCTTAATTCACTAAGTGAATTAATTTACTCCCTTGTATGAGCCCCTTTTACATATTTTGAGGTCACTAGCGAGTCTCCACGAGAGGAGTAGTGGAGTCTCATATCACCGCATCTTATTGATTGTTGGTGATTTTTCTTTTGATAATTTTGGGGATTTTGTTTCGCTCTGTAGTCATTAAGACTCCTAGGTCTTGTATGAGCGTTTTTTTCTTTTTGAGGATTGTGTATTTTTTTATATCCAAGAATCATGTTTAGACTATGTTTTGATCCTTTCCTCACCTTATTTTGTGATTGGGAGGAAAGTTTGGAAAGATAGGTTGTGATGGTAAATGTATTGTTGAGATGATTCTATTTAATGAAATACATTTACATATGATTGCGCAAGTTAAATTGTGTTGTTAAGAGTTACGCTTACGATCATGGGTTAATTCCTTGATTGTGCCGGTCACTTACTCAAATTTGGGAGGTGAGAAAGTTGGTATTAGAGGGTAGGTTTAGGTCTCTAAATAAGTACAGAGCAAGGTTACCTTGGTAAGCCCTCCTTTATTGTTGTGAACCGCAACGTAACCCTAGAGTGAGGTTCCGCTAAAGGCCCTGGGGCAGTTTTGGGTGGTCCTTTCTTTCATGTCACTCCTCAGTAGTGTTGTCATGTAAGTTTAATGGTGTTGATGTTTTATGTATAGATCTTCCACATGGAGCAAAATGACCTCGCCAATACAAATAATAGGGAGGATGGCAAGAACCTAATCATGCAAACTTGGTAATTGGGCACTGAGGTGGAGAGGACCAGGTTGATAATGCCTATGGTGAGGGGATGGATATCCAGTGGAAGGGGGTTCCCAAGCTAGTGTGGCACCACCTATTGCTCTAAATATTGACTTGTAGGCAGCCATAAATGCCCTTTTGGGTGCCATTGCGAACATCGTTACTTTTGTCATATGAGGGCATATGGTCTTTCCCAACTTGCCTGAGGCACCCGCTCCTACAAATATGCCACAAGCACCATGAGACCTCCTCTACCCCCATGGAGAGAAGTGGGTAGGGAGGCAAACTTACAAACTTTTCTTAAGCTGAAGCCACTTGTATTCTCTTGGGAGGATCCTAACAAAGACCACTAATGGTTTCTACATGAATGCAATAAGGCGTGTGTAGCCTTGAAGTTGTCAAGTGAGGCTTCTGTGGAAGTGTCTACCCATAATCTACAAGGGAAGGCTCATGAATGGTAGAAGATATGGAAGATCAATCATAACATTGATATTTCCTTGAGGTATTGGGAGGAGTTTTCGAGGACCTTCATGGAGAGATTCATCCCGATAAGTCTAAGGGTGTCAAGGGCCCAAGAATTTGAATGTTTAATCGATATCGATTAATAAGTATGAAATCAAATTTAATCGATTATTGAAGTATGCATCGTACATAGTGCAAAATAAGAGAGAAAAGATTCGATGGTTTATCATGGGTCTATGGCATCCCCTATGAGAACTTGTGGGAACCCAAATAGAAACATTTCTGAATTTCTTGGCTATAGTCAACAATGCTCGAATGATTGAATTGGGTGAGCAAAAGAATGAGAATTTCCAAAAAAAAGTGCAAGAGGGGATTTAAAGGAAAACCTCCTAGTCATAGTAGAACTTTCAGATCGTTTAGACCTTAATCTAGAGTATAAGGATCATCTGTGGCCCCTTCCCTATCAGTATAGTTTTTGGCCCATACTTTATAGCGAAAACTTATATCCTATAGGGGACAGCCTTCAGTAACTCAAGAGCCCTCTCAGTAGAGGTGTAATGAGCCTCATTATCTAAGTTGTGGGAGGTGCCACACTGGCATTTGTTATGGAAAGGTAGGGAGTTGCTTCTCTTATAGTCTGGTAGGGCATAAATAGAGAGATTGCCCATATTTAGTAGCTGGTTTGGGCTAAGGTTCGACCCACCCCTCACACCCTAATACTAATTTCACTTCTGCCAATAGAGCTCCCTCTCCTTCCTCTGTGGGTCGAAGTAAGACATGTTGCGGGAGTGGTGGCAGATGCCAGTTTCAAATAGGGCATGGTCCGGCTCAAGTGTATGCTCTTACTAGGCAGGATACGTAAGCATCCAACACTATGGTTACAGGTACTCTTCCTGTTTGTTCATTTGATGCTCATATACTTTTTGATCCAAACCCACTCCTATATTTTTCTTGTGTTTGTTTGATACTTTTCTAGGGAGCTAGCTACTTTAAAAAGGCTTTTTGTGTGGCCACCCCGATGGGGGAAACCTTACTCGTACAGTCTGGTTACCATCAATGTCATGTGTCTGTGTATGGAAGCGATGCCTTGGAAAACTTGATGTTACTATAAATGCTAGATTTTGATGTAATTTTAGGAATGGATTGGCTAGCCTCTTGCCATGCCATGGTGGATTGTCATGAAAAATCTATGAAATTTAACATGCCAGAGGACAAGTCTTTTGTCTTTTAAGGTGACTAAAGCAAAGTTCCCAACAACAATATTTCCATGCTTAGTGCTCGTTGACTATTAAGAAAACGATGCCAAAGGGTACTTGGCCTTTGTGAAAGATGTGGAAAAGAAGAAGTCAAACATTAGTGGTGTATCTATGGTAAATGAGTTCCAAGATGTATTTTCAGAAGACTTGCCTGGTTTACCTCCAAATAGAGAAGTTGAATTTGCTATCAATTTATTACCAGGGACTAAGCCCATTTCTATATCGCCTTACCAAATGGCTCCTATGGAATTAAAGGAACTTAAGGAAAAACTTCAGGGTTTTCTAGACAAAGGATTTGTTAGGCCAAGTACTTCATCTTAGAGTGCATCGATATTCTTTGTGAAGAAGAAAGATGGGACATTAAGACTGTGTATTGACTATCGTCAATTGAACAAGGTGATAATGGAGAATAAGTGCCCCTTGCCATAGATTGATGACCTATTTGATCAATTGCAAGGCTCTTAGTTCTTTTCGAAGATTGACCTGAGGTCATGGTATCACCAATTGAAAATTAAAACTAAGGATGTACCTAAGATGGCTTTTAGGACTCGTTATGGTCATTATGAGTTCCTGGTGATGTCTTTCGGTTTGACAAATGCCCCGGCTGCTTTTATGGACCTCATGAATAGGGTTTGCAAACCTTCCTTGATAGATTTATAATTGTATTCATTGATGATATTTTGATATAGTCACAGAGTCTAGAAGAACACGAGTAGCATCTTCAGATTATGTTGTAGACCGTTAGGGAAAACCATCTATTTGTGGAATTCTCAGAGTGTAAGTTTTGGTTAACTCAAGTGGCATTCTTAGGTCATGTCATCTCTAAGGATGGAATTCAGGTGGACACAATCAAAGTGGAAGTAGTGAGACAATATCCTCAGCCAACTACAGTGATAGAGATATGGAGGTTTTTAGGGCTGACAGGTTACTACCATCGATTCATGAAGGATTTCTCTCCAATCGCAGCCCTACTTACTAAATTGATACAGAAAGGGATAAAGTATGAGTGGATCGAATCTTATGAATACAGTTTTGCAAAACTAAAGAAATGTTTAACAATAGCTCCGATGCTTAATCTCCCCATGAGCATGAGAGGTTTTGTGGTTTATTGTGATGCTTCTTGGATTAGACTAGGGCGTGTTCTCATGCAGTATGGGAAAATGGTAGCATATGTGTCCCGACAATTGAAGAAGCATGAACAAAACTACTTGATTCATGACCTAGAGATGGCTGTGGTAGTCTTTGCCTTAAAGATATAGCAGCGTTACCTTTATAGAGAAACTTGTGAAGTATACACAGATCACAAAAGCTTAAAGTACATATTTGAACAAAGAGATCTCAACTTTAGACAATAGAGATGGATGGAATTGATGAAAGACTATAATTTCTCCATTTTATACCACCCTTGTAAGGCCATGGGGTGGCCGACACCCTAAGACGCAAGTCAATTGGGAGCCTTGCTCATATAGCCGAGGCAAGGAACCCTTTGATGCATAAACTCCATGAGTTAGAGGCTAGCAGTATGTATTTTGAGCTCACAGGAGTAGCACTACTTTTGGCACATATTCTCGCAAAGTCCTCATTGGTTGAGGGAGTGAAAAGCAAGCAAGGCGAAGATCCGAATCTTATCAAGATTTATAATTGTTTGAGGGAGTGAAAATCAAGTAAAGGAAATAGATTTCTTTCTAGGAGAGGGTAAAGTGCTAAAGGTTGAAGGGAGGCTATATGTGCCTAATATGGGGACCTTCAGGAATGATATTTTAAAGGAAGCTCATTGCTCAGCTTACTCTGTGTACCCCGATACCACAAAGATGCACCAAGACTTGAAAATAGTGTATTGGTGGAAAGGTATGAAGTGAGATGTGGCAGAATTCGTGGCAAAATGCCTAACCTATCAACAAGTTAAGGCAGAACATCAAAAATTAGGTGGGAACTTCAACAAATTGAAATTCCTAAATAGAAATGAGAACATATCAGCATGGATTTAATGGTAGGATTATCACGTACTCCTATAGGAAATGATTCAGTTTGGGTGACCATTGAACGCTTAACTAAGACATCCTATTTCATTCTAGTGAAGACCACCTTTAGTACGGCCAACTATGCTCAACTTTACATCGATGAGATTATGAGATTTCATGGAGTTCCAGTCTCTATCATATCAGACTAGGGGCCCTAATTTACCTTGCATTTTTTGAGGGCTTTCTAAAGGGGCCTTAGGAATTCATGTGGACTTAAGCACAATTTTCACCCTCAAACTGATGGATAGTCATAGAGGACCATTCAGAAACTTGAAGATATTCTATGATCCTGTGTTTTGGACTTTGGGCAAAGTTGGAAGACACATTTGAAATTGATAGAATTTGCTTACAACAACAGTTATCAAGCGAGTATCCAAATGGCACTATTTGAAGCACTATATGGGAGGAAATGTATATAATCGATACGGTGGTTCGATACAAGAAAGACAAAGATCATCAAACCTGACTTAATTCAAGAGGTGGTGGTTAAAGTTAAAGACCATTCAGGATAGATTGGTGATAGCCCAGATTAGAGTAGGCAAAAATCTTATGCGAATAAATGACAATGAGATCTAGAATTTATGGTTGGAGATATGATATTCCTCAAGGTTTCACCCATAAAAGGAATTATGTGCTTCGGAGTGTGAGGCAAGCTTAGTCCAAGATATATTGGTCTCTATGAAATCTTGGAAAGGGCAAGTAAGGTAGCTTATCGCCTAGCCCCACTGGTAGAGTTGGATAGGGTACATCTAGTATTCCACGTAGAGTTGGATAGGGTACATCTAATACCTCTATGATCCATTTCATGTTATTCATTCCCCAAAGATTATGTTGAACTAGAACTTGGTTTACGACAAAGAGCCAGTGGCAATAGTAGATAAATAAGTGAAGAAATTACGATCGAAGAAGATCCCTTTGGTAAAGGTTTTATGGCGAAACCACTATGACGAAGAAGCCACGTGGAAGGTAGAGGCGGACATTCAATCTAGATATCCATCCCTATTCGTTTAATCTTGTTTGTGAAAATTCAAGGGCCGAATTTCTTTGAGGGGGTAATACTGTAATGCCTATAAATTTCTCCATTTCTTTTCTTTTATTCCTTGGAAGCTAATTGTGCATAAATTATTGATTTTGTATTTTATAATTTATTTAATTCCCTATTGGCCTATTTTCTAATACTTATATGGATAATGGAATTTCATGTTCTTATGTGATAGAGTTTATGCTAAATTGGGACTTTGAAATTTATGCTTAGATTGAAAATTTTGTGGAGAGGGACTAAGATAGGAAATCTAGATAATTTATTAAATTAGAAAAAAGGCTAGTGGTGAGCCCTACCACTCTTGCATTTTCTCTCTCCCTCATTTTCTTATTTCCCCGTAAGTGAGAGTATGTATGTATTACCTTGCCATATCTCTCATTCTTTCCCTCTCATGCTCCTCCTCCATGTGCTGACTGAAGTCATGGTTCTAGGAGAAGGGAAGTATATTTTGTTAAGTGGAGATTCAAGTAAGTACCAATTCCTTCCTTCCTTTTCTCCCTTGATTTTCGAAGCGTTCAAACCCTAGGATGAGTTTTGTATGTTTTTTGAAGTTCTGAGTGAAAATGGGTCTCCAAGTGCCTTTCATAGTGATTTCTCTTGGTTTAATACTTCTGGTGTGCCTTGGGTAGGTGAGGATACATTTATGGAAGGGGGAAAGGTTGTTGTTACCATTATTGTTGAAATGATTTGGGCAAAAGTGGAAAGAATTTGGATATTATATGACACATCCTTACTCTCCATCCCTAGATACTGTCAAATGTAGTTCAAATAAGATCCTAAACACCGAGGAAAGTTCATTAATCCATCATGGAAGCCCTTGGACCCAAAGAGTGTGTTTTAGGAACAAAAATCACGAAGTCCTGTTGTGCTAATGTCAGGGTGCCTAGGCATTGGCCATGGCGCATTGGGCACCCAGTAGATTTAAGAAGCAAAGAGTTCTGGGTTGGCACTGGGAGGCACCACTCAAGGCACCTAGCCGAATCTCCAGATAGAGAGTTAAGGGTCTGGCACCGAAGAGGCTCTACTCAGGGAGCCTCGGGCACCCAGCTCCTAAATCGTGGTGCCTCATATGCCATGGTTGATGCCAGACGTCACCCCCAGCACCTTTCACCTTCTTTTAAACTTAAGGAAATTCTTCTCCTTTATTCTTAAGTGCTCCTATTGTCATCCGTTAGCTCTTCGCACTTGTATTTTCCCCTTCGTTTGATCTTAAGTGAAGGAGTTAACTAAATTTTTGTGTTGGAAATGCTAGGTGTGTATGCAAATATATTTAAGTATGTATGTATTGTGACTTTACCCTTTTTAAAGGAATTGATCTTATAAATTACCTAAGGCCACTTCTATTATTGAGTTGTCCTTGAATAAATATGGAAACCCTTCGGTTTAGAAGATTGGCTCCTTATAGGCAGTTTGATATAAGCCTTGTTATGTGGATTCATGAAATTAATCATTTTATATTTGCCCTAGAATGGCGGACATCTCTTAATTATTATTATTGCCCTAGAACGGCGGGCATCAATTAATCATTTTTATTATTATCCTAGAATGGTGGGCATCCCTTAATCATTTTTATTATTGCCCTAGAACGGTGGGCATCTCTTAATCATTATTTCTGCATAATGGGAAATCACATGGAGGTGACTAAAGTTCATGAATTTTCTTACTGAGGTTATTGCTATATTTGTTGATGTATGTCCAACCCCTTATTCTCAAATGGCTAGGATTGATGATAAATACTTGCAAAGCCTTGGTGATTCTCCCTTGATGGAAAGTATGTGGTAAATCCCTTTATGTTTAATTCACTGAGTAAGTTTACTCACTCCTCTGTGTATGCCCCTTTTGCATATTCTGAGGTAGCTAGCGAGTCTTTGATAGAGGAGTAGTTGGGTTTCATATCATCGTATTTTGTTGATTGTTGGTGATTTTGCTTTTGATTATTTTTGGGGATTATGTTTCGCTCTGTAGTCGTTAAGACTCCTATGTCTTGTATGAGTGTTGTTTCTTTTTTAGGATTATGTATTCTTTTGTATCCAAGAATCATGTTTATACTATGTTTTGATCCTTTCCTCACCTTATTTTGTGATTGGGAGGAAAGTTTGGAAACATAGGTTGTGATGGTAAATATATTGTTGAGATAATTCTATTTAATGAAATGCATTTGCATATTATTGCACACACTTTTCTGTTGAATTGTGTTGCTAAGGGTTAGGCTTACGGTCATGGGTTGATTCCTAGATCATGTCGGTCACTTACTCAAATTTGGGATATGACACACTCCTACCTTTACTTATACACACACACTCTCGTGTTTCTCTTCAGATGCATTTTCCTTTCCTCAATCATGCATCTTTCTTGTCTCAGCTGGCCAGAACTAGCAACATACACATACATTCAAGCTTAAGGAAATATTTCTTCCTTCTCTAATCATCATCTTGATCTTCCCTTAGGGTAAGGTTCTCTTCCTAAAAGTTGTCCTTCTTTCCTCTTTTCCTCCTTTTAAGAACATCAAGCGCTAAATGAGGAATTTGGGGATAAAGGGTATGAGGTTCCCATTGATAAATTTATGCAATATGATTGTTCTAAGTTATTGATAAATGAAAACCATGGATAAAAATATTACAATCATTAGAAGGAAATTGAGTGGATGAGAGAATGACAATGAAGATGATTTTGGAATCCTTTATTTTTAGTCGTTGCTTTAAATTTCTAAGTTTTGTGGCTATTTAGAGTGTCCTTATTTTGCTTAGAACCACCTAGATGAACCCTTGAAGTAATTAGAACCAAAAGGGATGATTTGGTGCATTTTGGGAGCAAAACTATGAAAGTTAGTGAAAACAGCCTTGAACTCCTGGCTTCAGAGGCTTGCGCCCAAGGCGCCAACTACCTGAGTCTCTATTTTATGGTGCCATGGGTGCAGGGAGGGCACTAGGGCGCCATCACCTCTTGTATGTCCAAAAGTAATGATTTTTAATCCCTTTCTCATGTTTTCTTGGACCCTAGGTGTTGGATGATGCTTTAGTGTACCTTGAGATATCTTTGAGCTTGCAAAACAACCACAAAGGGATGAAGTTGGTAAGGAAAAGTAAGCAATGGTGAGGGATAGTCTTACCTTGTTTGTTTCAATTAAATTGCTAACTTGTCTCTATAAATTGGTAAATAAGAAATGTTGATGTATGTCAAATTTGCAAATGAAAACTTGTGTGCCTAATATATGATTGTGGATATTGCTTGTGGATGTTGACATCATTGAAATGCACCAATGTGAACTACCTTGATGTGCATTTAGACACTAAGTTAATGTTAAAAGGAAGTTTACTTCCAAAACATGAATGAATTATGTATGTTAAAGTACATGCATGGTCTAGAAGAAATAACTATCAAAGATATTGTCATGATGTGTACCTTAAGTCCTTTATAGATGTCTTAAGCATGTAATGTGATGATAGACTTGTATAATTGCTTGTGAATGTGTATATGGCCTTTGGGCAATGTTATGGCCTCTGGACTAATGTGAAATTTCCACATTTCTCCTCTTGAATATCCAGAGTACATTCCTATGCATTTACCCATTGTCCATGAAGCTAGATAATGCATAAGGAAACTATTTCAAGTTAAGTGCTTGAGGCATTGTTTATTTTTGTAATAAACCTTATGAAGTTAGCAGACCTCAACTCTTAGCATGTGTGAAGATGTTTTGTAATAAAGAAGTTGTATAATATTCGTGACAGTCAAGAGGGCAATGTCTGGGATAAACTTTATGCCAAAGGACATGTGCCGATGGGCACAATGTCAAAGGGCACCAATGAATGTAGATTCATGGGTTACCACGTGCAAGGAATAAGGGCAAGACAATTCTATGAATGGCCAAAGAAAGCCAAAGATAATTATGTAAATTTGTAACCTACTATAAACATACATAGTGGGGACTTGTGAGGTAATAAGGGAGAATAATGTGATGGGGAGGTGTGGAGGAGAAAGGGAGACACGTGATTGCAAGTACATTGATTGAAAGTGTGAATGCATTATTGTGATAGTAATGCATGCTTTACATCATGTTAAAATGTAATGTATTGTGACGATAAATGCTTTCTTTATATCATGTTTGCATGTACATTTGGTGTTGATAGTTGTTGAAAATGCATGGTTACTTACTAATGTTCATATATTAGTTATAAGTACCAGCATGCATAGTCGTGTGTTTATGTTATGTAGGACTATGTTTTAGGTAAGTGATCACATGGTTTGGACTCACCCCCTCAAAGTTTCATGTAACGGAGAGCCCTATACCTCAGAGACTGGCGCATTCAAAGAACCTCCCCTCTTGTTTAGGGTATGGTATCACCATAGTAGTTATATATATATATATATATATATATATATGTATGTTGTAGGAGAAATTCTAGAAATGCTCTGTCATTGAGTAGGCTATACTACACTATGTAAACTAGTTTAAATTGTATGTTTATAAGTAAGAATTGAAAATGTGAATGTATGATAGTAAGAAATGTTGTTTCATTTTGATAATTAAAATTGTATGGCTTATGTCAAGTGAAATCCAAGTTAAGGAAAAGAATCTGGGTACGAAAGTTAGGCTTGTGGCGGCTTGGGTTAAAACACCGTTTGCACTGATCATGTATCCATATAAGGGTCGTGACACTCTGTGTGAGGAGTAATAGAGCCTCCAAGCCTTCAACCCCTTTCAGTTTTGAGTTGTAGGTTTGTCATGGGAAACAATGGGTTGAGTCATTCTGTACTCTGATAGAACACCTAAGGATCTTTTTTTTGTAGTGAAAAGATTTGGAATGTGTTGTAAATTGTAAATTATTGTGCATTGTTTTTTTTTTTTGAAATAAACAAGACTTATAAGGAAAGACTTTTCTCTACATATTGTGATCATTTAAATAAAGTTGTCATTCTTGATGAATTAATTGTTACATTATACCTTTTCTATCTGTTACTTATGTGGTGTTAGGATTACGGCCGTAGGCGAAGTCCACCATTGTGCTGGTCATGTTCTCGAAGTTGGGATGTGACATAAAGGAATTAATGAGTTAATGGAAAACTATGGGTTAAGGGAATGTAGGCTTGTGACAGTGTAAGTTTAGGCACCGTCCACACTGATCATGTGCTCAGATTTGGGACATGACAAAGTTGGTATGAAAGGAATGAGATTAGGTCTCCCACTGATTACAAAGCAAGATAACCTTAGTGGATCTTCCTTTGTCGCTGTGAACCTAGGCACAGTTATGGAGAGATAGCTCCACCAAAGGTCCTATAGGATGTGTTTCTTCCCTTTTGTGTCTTATTCATTTTTAAGGTCCTTTTTGGGTCTTTGAGTAACTCAAAGTCTATGTTACCTTGTGTGGATTCAAAATTCCTCCTAAGTAGCAAGAGGCACATTACCTCAAGGCCACAGAGAGGAAGTGGTAGAATTAGAGTATGGAATTAATGTAGAACTGTCCAAGAAGGGTAAGGATGTATATATACATATATACATCATGAGAGGGAACCAAAGCTAATAGCTCAACCTGTACAAATTACCCCTATAAGAGAAAGCTTTGTAGAGATTAGAGAGATTTTAAACTCTATCCACCTACCTTTTATGTAGCAGTGGAACCTAAGGATTCTTTGAGGTTTCTAGAGAAAATGAAGAAGATAAAAAGGGGAATTACAGTGTGATGGCTATAAGATGGTGGAGTTAGTTTCATTCCAATTGGAAGGGAGGGCTTATAGTTGGTAGAGTGAGGGAAAGGCTGGCAAGCCCAAGATTCCCCACTCATTGAATGGCAAGAGTTTAAAAGAGTATTCTTGGAATTATTTGTACCTCAGAGCATATGCCTTGCAAAAGCTCTTAAGTTTAAGGCTCTAAATCAAGGCCCAATGACGATGCAAGAGTATGATACCATTTTGAACAATTTGGCACAGTTTTCCTCCTACGTACTCTCAGATGAAAGGAAGAAGATAAAAAGGTTTATTTGGGGTCTCTATCCATCATTGTGTTAACTTATGGGGCTACAAATAGAGACGTACCCCTCATACAAAGCAATGATGAATACAACCTTATTTTCAAAAATGATAAAGGTAGAATGGGATAAGCAAAAGAGAAGGGGAAAGTAGGGAAAAAGTGATGTGAAATAGCCTTCAATGTCGGTGAAGCCTATGGTTTGTAGCAAGGGAGTCAATTCAAAAAGGGAAAAAGAAATGACTATATATTTCTAAGACTTATCTGGAACTAGGCAAGGTAAGATTAGTGTTCGATATGTGGGAAATTTCATCTTAAAGTGTGTGGTTATGCAAGGTTGTCTACACTTGAGTAAGGACTAACCTCCAAGTTATGAGAAGTTGTAGGATTTTAGAGATCATAGAATGTAGAGGAATTTAAAATTTTCTCTAAAACCCATTCATCGATGGATCAGCCTATATTACCATTACATTAACCATGAAAAACAAGACGAAGAGAAATACCTCTTGTAGCACAGCAGCCTCTCTAGGCCAAAGCAAGTATCCAAAGTAGAATACCTCTAATTGTAATCCACGCGAAATTACACAAAAGAAAAACCTCTTAAGGCAATGAAGTTTCTTCTCATTCTTGTGCTAGCAAGCACAAGGAAACTATGGAGAAAACCCTTTTGGTTGAAGGAGAATAGAAAAAGAGTGTTTCTAAAACAAATGCTCAACAATTAAGAGATAGTAGTTGGTGGCGTATGGCTCTCACTATCATATTTAAAGTGATAGGTACAACTACAAACCCTAAATCCCTAATTCTCTTAGTAGGTGTCATTCCCATATTGAGCTTTTTAAAGTGACATCTTAAGAAGCCTAATTTCTTTGAGAGAGTGACGCCTAAAAGGTTCTTGTTTTAAGCTTTTACTTGTTTGGGTATGAATAGGAACATATTCCTGTTCCTTTTATTCTCTTATCTTTTTTTAATTTATTCTCCAATTTAGGATCAATTCCTCAAACCTATTTTACATTTGTAGTAAATTTCTATTTGTGTGACCCATTAGGTTTCTGGCTATGTTGGCCATTCACAATCAACATTTAATTGTAAATAGATCATGAGAGGTATCTAGCATCACATCGTGACACCCAGTTAACCGAAAAGTCAGTTGTTTGACTTAAAACTTTTATGTAGCTAAAGTATGTCTATGCAATGTATCCTTTCATCGTCTTTTGCCCACTTGGTTCAGAGTATGGCCTATGTGTCAACTCCTACTAGATTTGATTACATCTTGTCTAGCCCAAGTAGTCAGTTCTTTATCCCGTGGAATCAATCACTATAAACTGTCACTAAAGATCATCTTCATGACAAGTCTACTTTGGCTAGAGACTTCTTAGAGATTATTTCGACAAGTGGCCATCGATATACTTCTTCTATCAAGAGCGGTGAATCCTTTGTTAACTACCCAAATATCTTCAAATACTTCACATTGTGCCCAATCACCACCCTAAGAACGACCCATGATAGGTAACAAGGAATGGAGTCAAAATATAGGATCCATATCCAAGAGAACTTGAGTTCCTCAAGTCCAAGGATACTTGCACTGTTAGTTGCTACGAGACTTATCACTAACATTTGAATAGGTATCCATGTGATGTCTCATGCAGGTCATCCAATATACTTGTTACAATTAACAAGTATTCACATGTTCACTCAAAACATCTCATGCTTGTAGTTTATGAGGACAACTGCTTGATCAAATCAAGAAGCATAACATATGCTAGTCTATCCGGATCACTGATGTCTAGTCTTATGTAATCCTATGACTAGGGATAGTTTAGATACATACATAATTACACATGATAGGAATCTCACATTATGATCATCATCATAATTTCCTTCATGCTATGTTTTATTTCATGAACTTCATTATTTATTTTATGATATAATCTTGAGTTTATGAATATGAATATAAATAACAAAGAAAGCCTCTTTGGATTAATAACTGAATTTGTACATTTGATGCTAAAAATGATTGCCTTTAGAGCACCTTTCTATAGAAGTATGGCTGATAGACGTGAAAGGTTAATAAGGATTTCCTGAGAGAAGAAATTTTTGGATGAGTAATAAAGTTGTGTAAAGAGAAATTCTATATGGGAATGATGAACGTGTGATGTATAGATCTCAATGAAACCATCTCTTGGGTGCTTCCATAGTGATGGAAACTACGTAGGGAGAGCAATAGTGTCATATACTCTCTTTACGTCATAATGATAATTCGAGTAAGGTGGAACCCTTGTGTGTGATGTTATACTTAGGATAACTGGAGTGAGGTATGGCCAAGGTGCGAATTGCATACTCGGTATAGATAAACAACATATACAAGTTAAGGGGGTAAATATGTAAGACCAAGGTGGTCAAGGGCATTAATCCAAGAAGACTGAAACACATATTTGACGGGGTATATGTCTTGATATTGTGGAGTGATATCCCATGTGCGAAGTATCTTTTATTATTATGCCAATGTAAGCTTGGTAGGATTATTGGAAATTATGCTTGATATAAGGGTATGAGGTTATAACGTGAAAGGTGATGATAGATGAAAGGGATTGGCCCAGGATCTTCTATTAACAATAGGAAAGTTACACGAGCTAGACAAGTTTGTAAGGGATGTTGAAATTCAAGGACTGAATTTCTTTAAGGGAGAGTATTGTGATACTTAATGTTCACAAGTATCATTGTGCTTGGTTTCTTAAATAAATAATTGGATGTGGCAAATTTTTCATTCATAGAGAAAAGGAAATTCTTGGTTGGAGTGGCCAAGGAATTAGGTGTATGTGTAATACAGGAAAGGCAGATGGAGAATGAGAGTGTGGAGGGACTAGGGTGTAATAAAAATATTTAAGTAATGCTTTCTTATGAAAATGGACAATAAGGCAAGATAAGGATAGTGGTGTATTAAGAGTTAAGAAATTAGGCTTGGAAATGTGTAGTGTCTTATGTGTGTTTAAAAGTACCAATAAGAGAAATTACAATTTTGCCATTGTTCAAATTTGACTATAAGTGGACTGGAGGGCAAATTGGTAATTTCATCGAAAGAGTATATATATAAAAATCACACACACCCACTTTCAACCCTCATTATCTTCTCTAACGCACTCTCTCCATTTCCAAACCCTAGCACCCACTTCTCTTCATCTCCTTCACCCAAGAGCACCACCCAAGCCTCTGTCCACCAATCTCTAGTGAGCAACTATCACCAGAAGAATGAGAAAGTAAGGTAAACTCCTTACCCTTTTCATCTTGCTATCAAATTTTTTAATTTGAGGGTTTTAGGGGTAAGGATAGGTGTTCTTAGGAGTTTCAATCTAGATTAATGATCTAGAACACTTCTTGGATGTTTGTTGAACAAATTGGAACAATAAATTTATGGAATCTATGGATTAAAACATTCAAATGACCGCTTAGAAAGCATGACAAAAAAAAAATGCGAAGTTAGGGTTCTTGGATGGAATTTTCATGGATTTGGGCTTTGATTCTTGCATATAACTTAGGATTTGAGTGTGTAGATGTTTTCTAATCATTCCGAAAGCAAAACCATGGAAAGAATCATTGATCTTGGTGGAAAATTGGCTAGGACGAAGGAAAAACCCATATAGAAGTTGAAAATCACAAGAACAGGGCATGCGCATTGGTGACAGCATAGGTGAGCGTTTTTCCCGCTTAGGCACTCATATGCTCACCTAGAAGCGTATGTGGCAAAAGATTTTGACAATTTTTGGTGGATTTTCAAATGGTCATAAGTTTCTCTTATGAACTCCGTTTTTAGTAAATTTTATATCATTGAAAAGATCTTTGAGTCTCGTTTCAAATAATAGGAGATGAATTTGAAAATTCATTACTTTTTAGCAGTTATAACCAAAAGAGTGACCAAAAGTTAGAACTAGTGGTAAGGATTTCCCTATTTTGTGACATTGACATGTTTTTACATGGTTACTTTATAGGAATGGATTCTTTAAGGCATCTTTGACATATTTTGAGGAGGATTAGCTAGGTTGGAGTTGAGGTAAGAGACCTAACCTAGCCTTATATGTATTTTCCTTCAAAGAAATTATTTTGCTACCAAGCTCACATTATGATATCATGTTATAAATTGATGGAATGCTTATTATACATGAATCTCTATTTGGCTAGAGAAGGGTTGAAGAAGCTTGCATGTTTGTCCAAGACTTATATTATTGTTATGAGAAATAAATGAATACTAAAATTTGTAAAATTGTGCTACTTTAAAATGAGCGACTAATTCCTTTTCTTTTGGCTTGTCTTATATGTGTTTACTTTGTGGATATCTTAATCACCTATGAACGAGTCTTATAATTCCTCAAGTGATAAATTAAAACCCTCTTGCATGTTGAAATCATGAATCATGAGTTGATACATTAGATAATCCATGTGAAAGATGACAATGAGAGGGATAAATTAATTAATGGTTAAAAGTAGCGATAGTGTGAAGGGATTAGAATCCTCTCGCACTATGACTAACAATGCTATTGGAAGCCTATGTGGCTCTCTTAAAATCCCGCCAAGGGAATAAACGAGAAGCCTGTATGGCCCTCTCAATTGTGTCATCCTATGTAAATTGAAAAGGGCTGAGAAGTTTTCCATAAAAGTGTACACGTGAAATGATTTGAGAAGCCTATGTAGCCATCTCAAGCTAGAGATATTGATGACACAAGGGAAGCCTATGCGGCCTTCACCCTACACTTTATGAATAAATGCAGTGTAGTAGAGAGCTTGTGTGGCCCTTCTCTATTGCTTGAAATTCAATTTCTATTGTGTAGACCAATGTGACCCCTCATTTATCCTAGAGCTGAACCCTCTATCCCTATAATGTTTTGTGTTTAATTGAATAAATATGGGAGCGATGTTGTGATTGGATTTGTTTAGAAATTGTTCTACTTACTCTTATTCTTATTTGGTTGGTAGATAGGTTGAGTATAGACATTGTATGGTTATGGAGTTTTTCTTTATGGACTAATTATGATTTACTTTATTTGAAAGGTATACAATAAGTACTTCTTTCTTGTATGATAATTAATTAGGTGTTGTCTGGGCATATGTTTCTTATGTGATGGACATAGCTATTCTTAATGGTTATGTTTGTTTTGTGATTGTTGCATGTGTTATGCATCTATATATATGTATATCTCTATACATACAAATATCTAACCTTTGCCCAAAATGGGTTAAAGTGATAAAGGTAGATGTTAGTATAGTTGTGTATAAAATTTTTCTTGGCTAAGATGGTATTGTGCATATACAGCATGATGATGGATGGCGAGACTTTGATATTTGAGATGCTTAACCATAATATTGGTAGTTGTAATGGTGTGGTAAAGAATTGGATACATGGACACAATTATGTATAGTCTTTCATGAAACTTTGTTTATTTATATATGGTCATGCATTTATACTATTGGCATGGATAGTTGTATATTCTTGGTGGGTTAGGACTCACCCCTCACAGTTGCAAGTGGAGAAGAGCCTACTATTCGAGAATATGCATGTCGAGAATACCTCCCCTCTTGCTCGGGGTATGGTAATATTAGCTTTATTTATTTGAGAAGGATATTCTGGAAAGCTCTGTGATCTGGTAGGTCATGTTCTGCTGTGTTTTGTGGACAATTGTAGTATTATAGGAAACACTGAGAATAAGATTGAGAGTTGTGAACATATAAATTTGAGCTTTATGAAAGATGATTTGTATCTCTACATATGGTTTGAGTAGAGGACTTGGTTCTCCTGTTTTATCTCCTTATTCTTTGAAAGGCCATATTTATATTATTTTTGTGGAAAAAGGAATAAATGCGTTAATGGAAAACTATGGGTTAAGGGAATATTAGGCTTATGGCAATGTGAGTTTAGGCACCGTCCACGCTAGTCATGGGCTCGGATTTAAGGTGTGACATCAGGTGTTATACCACAACACAATACAATTACAACAATCAAAGCAATCATAAAAACAACCAAATAACAATATACTAATTATTCTTGACACCATTGGTTGGAGCCACTGCGACCACTGAGTCGCCTAGAAATGAATTTGTGGCAACTTGTAGTATAACGATTGTCCTAGGTCGTATTCTCTCAGGGAGCCTTGCTTCTAAATTGCCTAATTAATTGTTTAAATACTAATCTACCCTAATTACAACCTAATTATCTACCGATTACATCGGGGGCGTGATTGTAGAATTAAGCTTAAAATAGAACACTAAACATAAACATAACTAAACATGAATCAAACATAATAGAACAAATAGAAATGAAATTGCAACACAACATGCAATCAGTCGTGGAATCCCTAGAGTTGAAACTATCATCATTCTCATCTTTAAATTAATTATAGTTGCATTCTATTATTTGGTTATCAACTAAGATTCCTAGAAAATCTTCCACAAGTGGATTACATTTAACCCCATAAAGCCCTAACCAAATCAAGTTAGATAATCATCTAAGCAAGTCATTCCTATTCTACTGCTACACCAATTGGTAATAATAAGAAAGCATCTCAGATTCAAGCATTTAAACTAGTAATTATGTTCATATAGGTATGACCAGAACTTAAACAAACATAAAAATAGAGATGAAAGGCAAGAAAAGAAATGAAATAGAAATATCAACAAGAAAACTTACCTGATTGCTCAAGAATTCAGGTTACAAGTTCCAAATCATCCATGATCTAATTACATAAGAGTTTTAGCCTTCCATGGAGGCCAAAATACAACAAAACAAAGGAGAAAATGGGAGGGTATACCTACGAGTTTCTACAAAAGTGGAAGAAGAATATCTCTTCAACAAGCTGAAAAGGTGGTTCTGAAGTGCTTTTAACTAGAGAAGAGAAGGAAGGACAAAATTCAACTTTTGGTCAACTCCATTGTGCTATCCCTTTCTTTGCTGCATCTTTTTTAGGTTGCTTTTTCTGCTGCTGCTGTTGTCTTATGCTTCTATTTTCTGGTTGCTACAGAAAGCCTTTATGCTGCTGGTTGCTTTTGCTAGAAAGTGCAAAAATGTAGGCCCCAATCAGTCCAGTCAGCCCTAGTCAATGCCCAGTCAGCAGATTTTTTTATTTCAGCACTTAGGTGGTATCCATGTCAGCATATACTCTCCAATTATTTATCTAGAAAATACACAATTGAATTAATTGGGATCAAATTATGAAATTGAAGCATATTAATTCTATAATTAATTTACACCCAATAAATCCAAAACATAATAAAATTGGAGAGTTTAAAATGTTGGGAAATGTAAATAGGCTAAGATAGGGACTAAATTGCATATGAAAAATGCCCGATATCAACCATATTTCCATTGGAAATCATAACCTCAATAATTCAATTTATCGGACATATCAGCCATTGATCAATTAGTAAACTCTTGAATCTTGATAGGAATAATATTCATAAACCTCTTGCACATAAGATTTAAGTGTGATTAAAGAGATAAAGTTGTTCCACTCACCTCGTTTCCAAGCTAAACTTTATCGTATGATGTGATGACTCGAAAGAGAAAGGTGTCCCAAAGTTTAGAGTTAATCTTTATTAATTAACCACATGAGAGAGAAGAAAATGATTAAAATCTCAAAATGTTGTCTGGGTAGCAACTGGTCGACTGCCCTCTTACTGGCAATTGAGTGGCTTGGTACTGCTAGTCTTAACCCGAGAGCAACCAGTTGACTAGTGATCCTTATTAGTCGACTGGTGCATCTCTGCCAAAGATTACTGACCCAACCTGAAAGCAATCGGTCGACTAGTGATATTGTCACAGCCCGGACCTAGGCTATGGCCGTAGTAGACGATGAATCACCTACATTACCACGAGCCTGATAATACATAAATTAAACCCAACAAGATATAAAATCCTAGGTAGCCTACCCAATGACAGAGCATACTAATGATTGACTTTGAAAGTAAAAAAGACAAATACCTTACCCTAGACAAAGGGCCCGATGTTACCAGAACCATCGAACCAAACCATCTCCAAAACCTGAAACTATGAGGGGCGAATCTAATCCACTTGACTCACTAAAAATTCTCTACCATGCACAAATAGAATATTTACACCAACCAAGACAATAGATAATGCATAAAAGTGTCACATCCCAACTCAGTATGTGACCGGCATGATCAAAAGGTCTATCCTTTCACCGTAAGCCTAGATATCCTGATTACCAGATACAAATCCTTATACCATATAAAAAAATGCCAATAAAAACTTAGTCATCAAGTGAAAATAAGAGTAATATTACTGCATCTTATATCATTCAAGTATTGTAGTTTGTACACAAAGGATATTAACATATTAATATTTGTTCCAAGAAAATCTACCATCCAGGATCAATTACAAAACATAAAGACTACCCTAGATATCTTAAGAGATCATAGAACAATTTCTAAGCGTTTAGGAAAGACATAACAACAATGAGTCAGGCAACAAATGAAATCAACCTCAAAAATAAAGAGGGGTTGATGGATGGGAACACTGCTGCTCTTCTGTAAGAATGACCATCACAGCTACAAACTCTGTAAAATATCCAAAGAACAATTTAGAGTGAGTAATTTATTTACTTAGTAAGGAAACCATAATTTAATAAGTATGTCACAGAGTTAAAAAAAAAAATAGACAGTCAAGAAGATTTCAAATATATGGGTTAGCCAAGTAATGAATCTCCACAATTCCAAATAACTAGTTACAATCAAACATATATATATATATATATACCATTTTCAACAATCCATCACAATCACATTATACAATTCCAAGTAAATATCCATAACCATACCTATATACCATTCCACATATAACCAATACATCCAAGTATGTGCATTTACAATAATTAACTTTCTTCCAAGATGATGCAAGTGCAAACTAAATTTAAATAAAAATAAATAGCTTCATCCTTATGTCTCCGAGAATATAATAAATTATAACCCCATCCTTATGTCCCCTTTTGGCTTAATTGCCAAAGATATACATATGTCCTATATGTATACCAAACCCTATCCTTATACCTCTAAAAAGCCTCTACATGTGCCAAACACCCGGCACAAAGAATTTTCCATCCTCCATAATAACCAAGAAATAGTATACCATGAAGAGAATACACAAGCCATAATATGGAAAGAATAATATAAAATACCATCATTTCAATACCCAAAATCAAATCCAATAGATCCAGCATAACTACAAAGCAACCATGTAATGATACAACATGAAAGATATATTCATTCTAAGGTGTAAGAACAACCCAGGATATATATATATATATATATATAAATCCATTACCAATAAACCAAATCAAATAAAATCATAAACACTCACATAACAAAAGTTGAAATTTTACCCATTAGGAATAATTAAACATCCTTTTTCTACTATAGAAATTTTACCTTATATATATGAACATGAGATTATGACTGCCTATTATGGGAACAAATTTACATAATTCCGTTATATACAATATCCAAGTTATAATGGAAAGATGTTGTATAGAAGTCCCCTAAAGCACATAGAGACCAATACACATAAGAAAAGCTACCAAAATAAAAGAAAAGAGAGGCCACCGCCCGCCTAGGTAGTGAGCAGTAGCAATGATGCTGCTCTCTGGTTGATGCACACCACGGCATGCATACTGCTTGCCTAGGTGGGTGAGCAGCAGCATTGGTTGCAGTGGGTGCTCAACGCTACAATACCTTGACAACAATTTTCTCCCACTTTTAGCCCCTTTAATGTACCTTAACCATTCCCAATCAAGTGAAATGTTTTCCCTATATATAAACCCTCTCAAAGACAGTTAAAGTAAGCTATAAACTTCAACTACAAAGAATCATAATCAGACAACCATTACAATATTCTCTTTTCTCTCCTAAGTTAAGGATTTACCAAAATTTCTTCTGATTTATCATAATCCATTCCTTACCAAGACTATATCGGCCATATCCCTATAATACCACCCCCAACAATTCCATTATCATAAAAGAACCTGGGAAAATTTTCACTTAGGGTTTCTAAATGCATAAAATCTATTTTACCACACTTAGGGTTTTCAAATGCAGAAAAGATGAGGGAAGATAATGAACATTTCTACTTACAAGCTTGAAGAGTTTACCAAGGGGGAGTAGGAATCATGACCAGCTGTTGTAGATGAGGGATCACGTTGAGCCTTAGAAGAAATATGGTGTATGAGCATGAGGAAAGAAAAATGTTGAAGAAAGAGGAAAAAGATGATGATGTGTGAGTCTCAAGCTTTGGGAAGGATGTATATGTTCAGCCAAAGAATTTTTAAAAATCCCACCCATGTCCTCAAGTTCTTAATTCCCATAGTAGGTAATTCTAACACTTAAGAATTTAAGGCATCACATATTTCCATATATTTTCCCTGCCACCATCATTATGTATTTGAGCCAAAAATGATAATAAATATCAAGCTTACCAAACATTACTTACTAAAAATTTACATATTAATAACATCAAAATCCACACGTTTCCGAAAAATTCAAATGCCGTAAATCTCTTACTCAATCTTCACATAATTCTACTTTGGTAAAGAAAATTCAGAGACCCCTAACACATGGATGTTACATACTCCCCTTTATGAGAATTTGGTCCCCAAATTCCTACCTTAAGATGCAAACAAGTGGGGATATGCTGATCTTATGGATTATTCGGACTCCTTTATGGCTTTCTTTTAGGAATGATTTCGCCATAAAACTTTTATTGATGGTATTTCCTTAGACCTCAGTTTCTTTATTTGTTGATCCAAGATAGTAACCAGAATTTCTTCAAAAGATAAATCTTCACTCAATTGAATCTTTGGTGGTTGAATCATGTACAAGAGATCACAGAGATTTTTTTTTACATATACATAGAGAACACAAGATGTACTCCATCCCTATCCACCAGTAACATGAATTGATACACCACCTTGCCTACTTGCTCTCAAAACTCCACAAGGTTCCATAATCTTTAACTTAGCTTCTTCTTTCACCCTGAATCTCTTCATATCCTTTTAACCACTTCACCAACTAAACACCCGAGAATTCCCTCTATGATTAACTGTATAAGCCTCTTCTATCTTGAGCCACAAGGAGTTTATCATGAGTGAGTCCTTTTTTCCTCAAAGGTATCATGAATCAAATTGAGGTCAATCAACTTCACCTTATCATTTTAGTCATCCTACAAGAAATCTGTGTCACCTTCTATACCAAGTTTAGGAATGCCATCTTAACATTAATATGATAGTGGTCATGATAAGCAAACCTATCTAATGACAAATGCATATTCCTAGATTCCCTTAAAATTTGGAACTCAAGACCTCCTTAATTTCTTCCATTTCCATTGTAGTATTTCCATCTGCTGAGGCTATTTAGGTTTTTTTGTAGTTAACCTTAACTTGCTGACAAGTTAAGCACCTAGAAATATAAATGGCAACTTCACATTTCTTCTTATCCTACCAACATAGAGATCTTATTTCTTGATACACCTTCCTGATACTAGGACACCCCCATGTATTGACCGGTGAACCTTCTCTAAAGCTTTCATTTAAAGAGACTCGACGTTTAGTACCCAAAGATGATATTATATTGGAGTATTCCCCACTTATCTTGAAAACCCTCTTTCTTATACTATCTCGTTCCTATAAGCCATCCTTTATTCTATTTAGTATTCTTATTTTTAAGGACCTCATACATCATCACACCCTTATACATCATGTATCCTTGCTCAGTTACCATAGAAAACCTGTCATATGGGTATTTACTTCTATGGACTAATTCCTCTTCCCAATCACATCCATCATATAGTTCAATCATGACAACCTTAAACACATGGGTGTGACATAAATAGATCACCCCAAAAGGATTAATAGTCTACCTTAGTATCTCATACATCAGGTCCTCTCATTGTGATGTCTCCTCTAGGAGAACTATGTAGTCTACTTTGGTCTCTTCAACCAAATCCCTCATTCTAACTCTAACCATGATTCACGGTCAAGTGTACCTTCTATTCTAACCAACATAACCTTCTTTGCACCTAGCACACATGATAGCACTTGCCTCCTATCCCTTAATCTATATCATGTGAGCAACCTTACACATCCAAATGTCAAGGGCTTACTTGCCAAGAAAAAATGATTCTTCATTATGTTCAAATACATTTTTGAGCTTTTCAATGCCCTTCTAAGGGTCGAGGACCATTTTCTGATGCTCTCTTCCACTGAGGAACTCAGCAACAATTTAGCACATATAAGAATCCATCCATTCTTCTCATAAATTAACCTCTTATTCTTTAACTAGAATTTAACTAATTCTTAACCTAGGTGTCTTCAAATTATGGTCACTCAGGTCCCAGTCACTAGTAGAGAATGTTGTCCCACAACACACCTTGCTATATACCTTACTGGGTTATGCTCCTAATCTCTCATGTTTCCTATACAACGGTTGTATCTCAATCATCTACATCCATGCACATGGTCACATAAGATTCATTTGCCTGCTTATGACAATAAAACAATTCATTTACCATTACAAGTCTAGTACAATTCTAAGCATCATCACAAACTATACTCTACACCATATAAACCACACTACTCATCTTCTATAGTTCTAAAACATCTCCATCACCAGCTTATTCCCATATACCCATAATTATTTTTAATCTTAAACCTTAATCCATCATGGTTTTCACTCACCATGTTACACCATAGAAATTCTTAAGCCTCTTCATACCTAAGCTAACCCATAGAGAAATTCTGCCTTCTATCCAGGTCCTATACTGATCATGCACCTATCAAAACTTAATACCAATTTCCAAATGTGCTTTACGGTCAGCCATCTAAGGATTAAGATAAAAAAGAAAACACATCAATAATCTTACAAGACCTTTAGCTGACCCTGATATTGGGCATTTTTCATATGCAATTTAGTCCTTATCTTAGCCTATTTACATATCCCAACATTTTAAACTCTTCAATTTTATTATGTTTTGGATTTATTGGGTGTAAATTAATTATAGAATTAATATACTTCAATTTCATAATTTTATCCTAATTAATTCAATTGTATATTTTCTAGATAAATAATTAGATAGTATATTTTGACATGGATGCCGCTTAAGCGTTGAAATGGACAAATTTCATGATTGGGCATTGACTAAGGCTGACTGGGCATTGACTAGACTATGCACCCCACTATTTTTGCATAAACTAGAAAGCATTCTGCATTTTCCAGCAGCATCAAAAAAAGCAGCAGGAACCTAAAATGGAAACTACTTTTCTGCATCAGCAAAAGGGAGTTTTTGTAGCACTATTTCTATGAATCTTCTCTGCACTATTGTTATATTTCTTGGTCAAAACAGAAGTTGAAAGGGACCCGACCAGAAGTCAAATTCATCCTTCCTCCTTGGCTGAAGCTAAAAGACACATTCAGACTCTATTTGTAGCTATTGAATAGTTTTCTTCCATTTTCTTCTATAATTTGTATTTTCCCTTGTATTTCTTCTGTTTTGGCCTCTATGAAAGGCTGAAATTTTTGTTGTAATCAATCCATAAAGAACTAGAGTCTAAAATATGAATTCTTAGAGCTTAATCAGTAAGTTTTCTTGTAGTTTTCTCTGTTTCATTTATGTTCCTGCTTCCTCTAGTTTTCATATTCATATTTGATCTATTTAGATTTTGATGGATGTGATTACTAGTTTGAATGTTGTAAATCTGAGTTGTTTTCTTGCTGTTACTATTTGGTATAGTAAGTAAAATAGAAATGGCTTGCTTAGATGTTTATCAAACATGATTTAGGTTAAGACTTAATCAGATTTCATGTGGTTAGGTTTAGCTTATGTGTTATCTAGTTCTATGAAGTCTCTTCAAAATATTAGTTAGAAAACCAAATGATAGAGAACACTAGAATCAATTTGAAGACAAGAATGATGATGGTTGTAATTTTAGGGACTATATGGCTTATTGTATTGTGTATTTGTCTCTATATCTCTTTATCTCTTTATCTTTGTTATGTTCTATCATAGTTTAGGATTAGTGTTCTGTTAGTTTCTGTTTTATGGTTTAATTGCAACAACCCCCTGCCCGTGGTAATTAGGCTGTAATCAGAAGGTAGATTAATGTTAAAACAATTAATTATTCAATTTAGAAGCAAGGCTCAAAGAGTGAAACGACTTGGGATGACTACTATACTAAGTTGTTCATTTGAGTCTTTGCTTGATTTTAGGTTGATTGGTATTGGCTAAAGTGGTTTACAAGTTTTTTAGTTTTTCAGTTTTACCGATTACTATTTTTGGAAAAGTAACTCTGATTGACTTTAAAACTGGTAGTCCACTAAATTTTGACATTTTGAGCAAGGTTCCCTAACTAATTACATCGCTCAGGTGCACCGCCATGTTTTCGTCAAATTCAATTGTTTAGACCTTTTTTTCTATTTTTTAATGTTTTTTATGATTTTTCTAATATATTATGATTTTTATTTGATTTCTGTAGAATGTATTTTTTAGCTCTATTTGTTATTTTTGTGCTTTCAACTTGTGAAGGATTTTTCCAAACAAAAATTAGAATTTTCTGATATACTTGATTTTTGGGTTTTTTTTCATAGGTTGGGCATAGAAATAGCATTAAGAGTAGTTTCCTTTATGTTTTTCTTGTGTATATCATCTTCCTAGCCTATAATAAAGATTGTCAATAAGAATTGGCTAATTTTTATCAAAAATTGGATAGGCCCTATTTATAGGCTAGTTAGAGTAGTTGTGTTAGAAGTAGTGTAGTTGTTGTAGTTGATATAGTTTTTCTTCATTTTAGTTGCATTGTTGTTTTTACCATAGAATCATAGTTTAATTCTATTTTAGGTTGTTTCTAGTGAGTCAGATTAGGACCTTACCTATGGATCCATATAGAGTTGAGCATAGCTTAGATGAACTAGCATCTATAGTGAGGTACCTAACACTTAGACAAGAACAAGAGCCACCACCCTTTCCCCCTCCCTCTTCTCCATTTGTGAGTGGCATAGATTTCTTATTTGTGTATAGGACAGACCAATACCGTCAATTCCAAGAAAGTACATAGTCTTATATAGGAGTCTTTCATGGCCTTAGGGAATTTCAACGAGATCCTCAAGAGTATAACCTCTACCCCACAACATGCTATCCAGATTATGAGCTTCAAGATTTGAGGTATGAGAGCTTATCCCATTCACCATATGAGCACGAAATTAGTACTCTTTACCTCTATGATGTATACCCTCTAGCCACCTCTAAGGAGACTGAGTCAAGTTTGGAAGACTTGATTTAATAGTTGGCCTAAAATATCCTACAGTTCCAAAAGCAAATTGAGGTAAGCTTATAGAGCTTGGAATCTCAATTAGGCCAACTTGCTAGCACTGTTAATAAGATGATCAATCAGGGGTTTGATAGTAGTCTACCTTCCTAATCTGTGGGAAACATAAGAGATATAGATGGTGTCATTTTTCTAGATGATGGCACTCAATTAGATGGTCTAGCTCTCCAACCTGAATTAGAAGATTTAGATCCTCAAGTGGCACAAGTGAGAAAAATGAGAATAAAGAAGCTGATAAGGATGAGTTCCCTTTCCTTCATAGACCATTACCTTCTCCAAATAAGGTTACCCAATCTGAGGTTGTTGGGCTTGAGCTAGAAAAAGAGATAGAGACCTTAGGAGAATAAGAGGTAGACATAAAAGAGTTAGAGCATGAGAATGAATTTGTGGGAGAATTAGATTTTAATTGTGACTATCATACTTGCCATGCATGCATTGAGATAGAAAAAGATTTGAAACTAGGGAATTGTAATTATGATTCTGTTGAAATTGAGTTGAACACTTTGAATGCATATGCACTTGAACCTAAATTGAATGCATCCACATTTGCACTTACATCTGAATCTGAGTCTGAAATTGCATTTGAATTTGATTCTGCACCTGAATTCAAGGTTTCTTAATCTGAATATGCAAGTGCATCAGAAAGTACATCTGAATCTGATTCCAATTTCACCTTTATTTCTGTTGTGAATTTTGATTCTATCCCTTGTGTTTTTAATTCTATTTCTAAGTTAGATTTTGTTTTAAGTGATAGTTTTAGTTTAAATTCTGTTTTAGTTGATAGTTCTATTTTCGATAGCAATTTTTGTGTGGATGATAGATTTAATTCTTGTTCAGTTTTGAGTAGAAGTTTTAATAGGAGTAGGAGCAGGAGTAGAAGTTTTAACTTTAACTCTGTTTTAGAAAGTAGTTTTCTTTTTGTTTTAAATTATGTTTTAGTTAGTAGTCCTACTTCCTTCTCTTTTTTGTTTTTATCTTGGTTCTTCTCACCCTTCCATGGCAAGTGGAGCTTCTTCTTCTTTTCTTCAGGTTGCTGACATAAATTCAATTCTTTCCACCATCTAACCTGCTGCTAAGGAAAATTCTAGAAGAAGTCAGTGCCATGTAATTGGAAGACGAGGAAAAGGCACACCAAACCGATAAGGCTGTCTCTTTTTCCCTTTTATCTCTTTTATTTTCTTGTCCTCCATATCTCTTTGATGATATACACTAATAATTGTTTGCATTAAGGACAATGTAAAATTTAAGTGTGGGGAGAGAATGAAATGGTCTTTGTTTTTAAATTTCATGCATTTTAAATATTCTATTCTTTTTTATTTGCTTTTTGTTATGTTTTAAGCCTTTTTCTGCACTTTTTGGAGCCTTTAGCTAATGTTTTTAGTGTAGAATTTTAGTATGCTATTAGTTTAGTTTTTAGTGCTTTCTTTTTCATTTTTGGAAGAAGATTTTGTTGTGGAAATATACTTCCTGGAATAGTTTAAAGTTGATTGTTTTAGCATGACTATAATTTAATCTTACTTTCCTAGAGTTCAAGCTTAAATGGCAATAAAGGTTTTAATGAGTTTTAGTAATAGTCTTTGAAACCGTGAGGAATTGAGCCTTAATTGCAAAATGCTATTCTTTCTTGTTAAGTGTGATCATTTATTACGAATTTTCACTCTAGAACTTGTCTTGGATCTTGTTGAGGCTAAATTACATGTGCATGCTTGGAGATGATTTAGGCATTTCTTTGTGAACCATTGTTAACCAAATACCCATCCTATGTATTGTTTCCATTGTATGCCATTTTGTGCCTTGTCTCCACTTTCCTTCTTGCATTTTCCACCACTTTTTCTTACCAAACCAGAATTTTTGCTTCCCAATTTCAAAAGTGAAGAGCATTTAAATTCTTTTAGAGATTTGATGTGTTGAAAATTTATATGAATTTTGGGATATTTTGAAATGTATATTTCTCTCTACTCCTAAGCAAAAAGAACAGAAAAAAATGGCCATTCAAATAGAAAAAAATATTCTGATTGAAAAAGAAAATGCGTCGATGTCGAAAAGAAAGAAAAAATAAAAATAGAAAAAAAAAGTAGAAAAAGTTAATTGCAATCACCCCCAGTGGTAATTAGGCTTTAATTAGTAGGTTGATTAGTGTAGATTAGTGTTAGAACAATTAATTAGGCAATTTAGAAGCAAGGCTCCAAGAGTTAAGCAACCTGGGACGACTACTATACTGCAAGTTGCCACGAATTCAATTCTCAGCGACTCAGCAGTCGTAGTGGCTTGAACTAGACCCTTACTCTATGGTCATACTGTAGTTCATGACTATAGAGGGAGGCTTGACCAAGGTTACCTTACTCTACGACCCATAAGAGACCTAAAATACCTTAGATACCACTTTGTCACATTCCAACCCACTATGTGACCGGCATGATAGAAAGGTCCATCCTTTCACCGTAAGCCTAGATATCCTGATTACCAAATACAAATCCTTATACTATATAAAAAAATATGCCAGTAAAAACTTAGTCATCGAGCAGAAAAAAAAGAGTAATATTACTGCATCTCATATCATTCAAGTACTGTAGTTTATACACAAAGGATATTAACATATTAACATTTGTTCCAAGAAAATCTACCATCCAGGATCAACTACAAAACACAAAGACTACCCTAGATATCTTATGAGATCACAAAGTGATTCTAGGGTTTAGGAAAGACATAAACAATGAGTCAGGCAACAAATGAAATCAACCCCTGAAATAAAGAGGGGTTAATGAACGAGAACACTGCTACTTTCTGTAAAAAATGACCGTCATAGCTATAGACTCTATAAAATATCCAAATTAGAGTGAGTCATTTATATACTCAGTGAGGAAACCATAATTCAATAAGTAAGTCATAGAGTAAAAAAAATAGACAATCAAGAAGATTTCAAATATACGGGTTAGCCAAGTACTGAATCTCCACAAGTCTAAATAAACAGTTACAATCAAACATATATATATACAATTATGAACAATCCACCACAATCACATTATACAATTCCAAGTAAATATCCATAACCATACATATATGACATTCCATATATAACCAATACATCTAAGTATGTGCAATTCCAATAATTAACTTTCTTGCAAGATGATGCAAGTGCAACCCAAATTAAAATAAAAATAAATAGCCCCATCCTTATGTCTCCAGGAATATAATAAAGTATAACCCCACCCTTATGTCCCCTTTTGGCTTAATTTCCAAAGATATACATATATCCCATATGTATACCTAGCCCCATCCTTATGCCTCCAAAAAGCATTTGCACATGCCAAATACCCGGCACAAAGAATTTTCCATCATCTATAATAACTAGGAAAGAGTATACCATGAAGAGAATACACAAGCCATAATATGGAAAGAATAATATAAGATACCACCATTTCAATACCCATAATCAAATCCAATAGATCCAGCATAACTACAAAGTGACCATGTAATGATACACCATATAAAAGATATATTCATTCTAAGGTGTATAAGCAACCCAAGATATATATATATATATATATATATATAACTCAATTACCAACAAACTAAATCAAATAAATTCATAAACATTCACATAAAAAAAAGTTGAAATTTTACCCATTGGGAATAATTAAACATCCTTTTTGTACTATAGAAATCTTACCTTATATACATGAATGTGAGACTATGACTATCTATTAAGGGAACAAATTTACAAAATTCCATTAATATACAATATCCGAGTGCCTTTACCATATGAAGAACAGAATTAGAAGAACCAGTTGTTGACCCACACATCCCTTTGAAATCATGTTGTCACTTTCGTAACTTAAAGAACATGCCACTTGGTTTCTTAAGCAACAATTCTTGAGTCTATAATAAATAAAATCATCAGTTCCTTGAAAATAATGTCCAAGAGAATTTGTGTTTCAGATCAGGGAGAATAGTATATATCATGAACTCTGGCACCATATAATTTCCACACTACAACAGACTAGTATGCAACAATTTTCTATTTATCTTAATCATGTAAACAAATTATTAGGTTATAAGCTCATTGAAAACAATAACCTATCTAGAGATAAGGTACAAATCATACACTCAAATGTTCAACCGTTCATAACTTTGTAAGTAGATATCTCATGATGATTGATAAAAGAAAATCAAATGTCATTCTTTCCACACCAATAAGCAACCAAAATCCTTACACCAGCACAAGGTTAAATTAAAGTTTAATACCTTACTATATGACACTAAATAAGCATTCTTTTCTTCATGGCAAGTAGACTTTAAATATTTTTGCTCTTGAAATAAAATGAGGGTATTTGTGAGAAGAAAAGAGATCATCTTTACTCACAACCTCAACTCCCCACATATAATGCAAAGATGTTGCATGAAAGTGCCCTAAAGCACATAGAGACCAATACATATAAGAAAAGCTGCCAAAATAAAAGAGAATGGACCCACCACCCCTTTAAGCAGGTTGCAACCCACCTAGGTGGTGAGCAGTAGCAATGATGCTGCTCACTGGTTGATGCGCACTAAAGTGGGCACAGATGCTCGCCTAGCAGGCTAGCGGGCACTCAATGTTGAGCACCTTGATAACAATTTTCTCCCATTTTCAGCGCCTTTAATGTACTTTAACCATTCCCAATCAAATGCAATGTTTTTCCCAGATATAAAGCCTCTCAAAGACAGTTAAAGCAAGCTATAAACTTTAGCAACAAAGAATCACAATCAAACAACAATTACAATATTATCATTTCTCTTGTAAGTTAAGGATTTATCAAGATTTCTTCTAATTTATCATAATCCAGTCCCTATGAAGACTATATCATCCATATCCCTACAATACCACCCTCAACAATTCCATTATAACAAAAGAACCAAGGAAAATTTTCACCTCAAGCTTCCTCATATCCTAAAAATTTATTTTACCACACTTGGGGTTTTTAAATACTGGAAAAGATGAGTGAAGATGATGAACTTTCTACTTACAAGCTTGAATAGTTCACCAAGGGGGAGTAGGAATCACGGCCAGCTGTTGAAGATGAGAGATCACGTTGAGCCAAGAAAAAAATGTGGTGTATGAGTGTGAGGAGAGGAGAATGTCGAAGGAAGAGGAAAAAGATGATGATCCGTAAGTCTCAAGCTTTAGGAAGGATATATATGTTTAGCCAAAGAATTTTTAAAAATCCCACCTATGTCCTCAAGTTCCTAATTCTTGCAATAGACAATTCTAACGCTTAAGAATTTAAGGCATCACATATTTCTATATATTTTCCCTACCACCATCATTGTGTATTTGAGCCAAAAGCTTACGAAACATATTTACACATTAATAACATTAAAATCCACACATGTTTCCCTAAAATTTAAATGCCATAAATCCCTTACTCAATCTTTACATAATTCTACTATGGTAGAGAAAAGTCAGAGACCCCTAACACATGGATGTTGCAAAAAGATTAAATCCAACCATAAAATGTGCATAGGCACCCCACAAAATACCCCAACAATTCTTCCCAACCTATAAATGTATAGCCATTATGCATTCGTGGATAATACAATTAACACCATTACTATACGAGTATCGGTACCTTTCTTTACGCTCGCCATATACGATCTGTTTCTATAGTACCACATACACATTAGGTACAAATATATATATATATATATATATAATTTATCACATAATTAATTCCACATATCACAATATACCAAATCCAAAATATAATACCACTAATCGTACAATACAAATAATTTCACCACATCACAAGGAAAACCACATTCTAGTTAAACATATCCATACACATCCATACTACCATCCAAGAAATCTATAACCAACCAAATAATGCCAAACACCGGTCCTAGATTTCCATTCCTTCTTAGACTTTAACTTGAGCCTCTCCCAGACATTAGTTGGCTATTGTCACTGGGAGGCCTGTCCTCGGAACTCTGGCTCATAGAGGTGTACCTCTTCACTGGCTTTTCTAGTGCAATCCCCTATTTTGAGTCTTATTGGACCCCAAAGGTGTACTAAGCCTATCATTGATCTAGGTCTATTGGGCCATGTCTGTAACCAGTAATAGGTCTATAAGATCATGCCCTCAGCCACAACTACAATCACAAACACAAACATAAATAATCATCATAATGCATCAAATCCAAAACTGAGTATACCACATCATCAGAGTAATATTACATATCAACTAAACTATTCATCTAGCCACATACCCACACCACAATCTTTACACCAGATGTGGGAGCCATAATCCCATTCTCATTCAAGGATATACATTGTAGCACCAACTTTATTTTGTTTTCCCCAAGTCACGTATAAATTTCAACTTCGTACATGGACAAGGTACTCTCAACCTTCCAAGGGTGGATGTCGAGATTATGTATGTATGTGTAAGTACCAATCCATTTCCCAAAGGTGAATATGAAAGAGATTTCACTAAAACTTAAGGGTGGTTTTGTACACATGCCCGCTATAATGGTTTGTAGGTTAAATAGACCTCATATATGCTTACACACACTCTCAATCGACTCATGGTACTATATCATTGTAACAATATTAGCATGTGGATATGGATATGGCCTATGAAAATACACATACATACGTTAAACCACCTTGTACCAATATATTATGGATTTGTACATTTACACATATACATTCTTCACTGTCCCTTAATGATACTATACGAATATCTTATTTAGTGGCCAAGGCCTTAATTCCAAATCCATGTAACCAATGATCATACATCTATCACACAACCACAATATCCACCACCATACATGAGCATGGCATTCAATATATTCATACAAAGGTTCATTTCATGAAATCTCCCCAGCATATAGTTTCTTTCATACCACTTCAAACAAATTCCACACTCATCATGGTATTGACACAAGCATACCTCATAGGTGAAGGTTTTTTAACATATATGCTTTCACAAATTCACATTGTCATAGTACAACAATTTATTTTAATGACCAATTATGCTAGGAAAACAATATGTGGAAAAAAAAAAGAGTAAGATAGAGAAATCCCTCACCTCTACTCCAAGAGATGTGGGAGACATTCAAGGATCCATTCCTATGAGAAAAGCATTTAAAAACATGTTAAGATAACAAAATAGGGAAATCTTTACCATGAGTTTTGACTTTTTATCACTCCTTTGGCTATAACTCTTAAAAGGAAAAGAATTTTCAAATTAAACTTATATCATTAGAAACTAGACTCAAAGAGCTTTCCAACTATACTAGCGGATTTTCATAACATGCCAAACTCCTTCATGCCCCATTTTCCTTACCTAAACAAAAAAATTTCCTTCATATTTCCACATCTACTCTGATATGTCACCAACAGTAACACCCAAGAACCCAGGGTGTTACAGATACCCTACCAGTCAACTAGTGCATCTCAGCTAGGTCTGGGTAGAAAGCACCAAAATGGTAGCTAGTCGACTATTCTTCACCTGATGGTCAACCAGTCAGCCAGTAAACATGAAAAAAAAATTGCCAAAACCTCTCAGTCCCTTCCAAACTTCAAACTAACCCAATTTCCAACCCAAAACCTTCCCAATAGCAGAAACAACAATCTAAAATTCACATGAAACAACCATCAATGAAACATTTTCCTTCCTTAATCAAAGAGAGTGACAAAATAAAAACAATTGATTAGAATTCCTATAATTTCCCTAATTTTCTGATCCTAAAAGAATCCATCCAAAAGCATGGTTTTTCAATAATTCATTCTACACTTCTCCATATTTACATAATAGCCAAGGAAAAGTTTAACACCACACTCATCCCTCCAAAGACCTAAAATCAGTCCCACTACCTTTTAGGGTATGCATATGCAAAAAATGAAAAAACAAAGTGAAAAAGAGTTCAATTACAGATTTAAGATGTAGCCTAGGAGGGGAAGAGCCACTGATGAGCAACCATGATCAAGGAATTGAAGGGGATGCAAGGAGGAAATAGGTTAGGGTATGGAGGAGAAGAGAGTACCGAGAGTGAAGAGAACAAGGAAAGTAGAGCATGAGTGGAAAAATGCTTCAGGAGCCAAATATTTATGTTAAAAGGAATTTTGGAAATTCCCACCTTGTCCTCTAACCCTTACTCCCAAAGTCAACAATTCCCACACTTAGCAACATTTGAGGCAAAACATAACATTCCACTATTGTAATACCCATGGATTTAAAATATAGTACTTGTGGATTTAAAATTTCTATCTCTATTTATTTTTCTATTGCCTATGGATTCTGTTTATGTGTTCAAGTGAAAAGCATATGTCGCATATCCTTTATACTTGAATTGGAAGAAATTATGAATGATATTTGATGCATTAGTAATTGGTTATGTGAATTATGATTTGGACTGACTAGGGACTAAAATGAAAATAATTCAAGTTTGGCTAAGGACTTGACGGAATTACATCAAGTTAGGGATGTATGGGTTAAAATGCAGTAATATGTAAGATTCAAGAGGAAAATAAAAAATATCAAAATAAGGAAAAAGGATCCCTTGGGAATTAAATAAAACAAATATTGGGCAATTTAATCTCAACCAAGAAATGATAGTGAATTAATAAATAAATAAAGGGAATAAACATGTTGGGTGTGTAGGTCAAGAGCATTTTATGATGGAGCCCATTTAATTAGAAGACCAATTTAATCAGGGTTTGATTATATTTTAGAAAATATAAATAATACAATTAGCCCATATATATATATATGGTGGACGTGTGAACCATCTAACTAGATATATTAATTGAAGAAAATAATAATAATGCTAATATAAATTATAAGAGAGCAACATAAGACTTACCTAAATTAGTTCCAATTAGGCATGTGAAATTGATTTAAATTGGATTAATTGATTCTAAATGAGATTATTAAAAAGGAGAACTAGGAGGCAAATTCAAAATTGATCTTGATTGGAGATGTGATTAGAAGAGGTGATTGGGAATATTTTAGGAAACAAATTAAGGGATTATGACATGTTACCTTATCTAGGCTTGACACCTTTCAAAGGAAATTAATGACCATAATAGGAATAAGTTAAATATAACAAACAAGGAAAGAAATAAAGCAAGTAAAAGGAAGGTTTTTAACCTAAAACAAAAAAGGAAACAAATGCACATGGGACGTCCATTAGCCCAAGTTACTGTGCATGACCAAAACCCTCCTTGGACCCTTTGCATATCTCCCTCCCCTATTCTAGAAACCCTAGGCATGCATCTAGTGAAACCCCAATACCCCAACATCTCCTTTCTCTCTAAATAGGCTCCTAGCCACCACTCTCCACTTTCTACTCTTTACTCTTTACTCTCTTCTCTCTTCTCTATTTTCTCTTCCCCCTCTAGCAAAGAAAAACACAAGAACCCTAGACACCACATCTCCACACATAAACCTCAAAGAACACATCACCAGTGGTCTTTCTGATGTTGGGAAATTTCAAGGAAACAAGGTAAGAATTAGAAAAACCCAATTTTCGTGCTCTATTTTTTCATGTTGATTAAAATGGTAATAACTCCCTCTTCCAAACTCCATTTTTAACAAGTTAGATATCATTGGAAAGCCCTATGATTTCAAAAATTCTTTACTGTTTGGGAGTTATGACCAAAATAATGATGATAGGTCGTGTGTAGTAACTTGCAATTTTTTCTAGTTTTGTGGTTTTGACATTTTCCTTGAAATATTTTGTATTGTAGTTGTAAATTGGATTTTTACATCCCACAACTCTCTAAATAATGCTCAAGACTTGGTAGAAAGATTGACATGGGAATCCAGGTAAGTGAAACAGAAAAACTTTAATCCAAATTTAGAATTTTCATTACATAGTAAGGCGTAGGGTAGTCTCCCAAATTTAGGAACAGAGGAACCATTCAAACAGAGAAAATGGAAACTTGGTGGAAAAATCTGAATTGTGTATTAAATATAACTTATTATATTAATTTTGTCAATGATGGAATTATAGAATTCATTCTTGCTAATTTTCATCATTTTTCTAAATAGTTAGCATTTACAAGAAATAAGATAATACTCTATCATTTTGGAGGGATGAAAGTTTCATTAGATTATGCTACATGGAAGCTTTAGTAAAATTACATGATAAAAGCATTTTACAAAAATTGAGGAATATAGGAGAACACAATTTCTTTATAAGTCAAATAGTATGAGAATCCTTAGGAGTTAATAAAAATAAGGAATCTTGATCAATGGTTGTCATTAGGATTATGTGATGAATTAACCATGCTATACAAATGTAATGGAAGATTTTTTAAATTTGTTAACATTGGAAAAGTATGACATATTCTTGAAACCTATTAATTATTTTCCTTTGATTATTGCCAATCACAAGAAATATGGTAACACTAAGAATTTAGAGGAAAAAGGAATTTATTAATTTGAGTCATGCAAAAAGTTGTTGTAAATTATGCGAAGATAATGTTTTAAAGAAATTAAGAAAATAAGAGAGTATCTCTTATAAATTAAATAGCATGAAAGTCTTCAGGAGCTAATTAGAGTAAAGCACCTTGATGAATGAACGTCACAATAAATATGTAGCCAATCAATCTTTGTTGTATACATGTGAGCTAAACTTCTAATTTCATTATGGAAGCAAATGTTATATTATATCTTGTCACCTACGAGGAAATTGTTGTATGTTACGGCCTCACATGTTGATATTATGAAAATGTGATGCTGACATTTAATGTACATTTGTATTGGGTACTGTGTCATTTGACATCTCTTTATGTGTTAGCATGAATTGCATTGTTTGGTAGAGTGGTACACACCTTCACGATGTGGTCAAGGAAATGGCCTGGGTGAGCATGGCTCCTAATTGGCACCTCGACCGATGAGTAGTTGTAAGTGTCCCTCATGGTGAGGTAAGGGAGATGGCTTGGGTGAGAATGGCTCCTCAATTGGCATCTTGAGCGGTGAGGTGAAGTTGCATCATGGTAAGGAGGTGGCCTGGGTGAGTTGGACTCCCGATTAGCGCCTTATCATTGGTATGTACTATTAGTTGGATGCTGTGGTATTGCATGACAAGGAGTGGCCTAGGTGAGCTTAGCTCCTGATTGGTGTCTTGTTATGTCTACTCGTTCAATGTATTTTGGATGCTATGGTGCTATATGGCAAGGAAGTGGCCTGGGTGAGCTTAACTCCCAATTGTCGCCTCGTCATGTACACCCGTTATATGCTATATAGATGCTAAAGATCTGATATGTATGCTAAACCCTATCTCTGGTTTGAGAAGTTGGCCCATGGCCCTACTGTGTAATGTTAAATTGTTGATTTGTGTTATAGTTTGATTGTTTCATTCACTGAGTTTAAAAAATCATGCTATTGATTTACCTTTTTACAGATCTGGTTATCAAGAGGCATTCGCCTAAGGAGTAGCAGGAGCTTACGTATGACCTTTCTGTTGCTGGGTAGCCACCTATTTTATGGTTTTGCTAGGATTCGTTCTATAGTCATCTAGGACACTTGGGACAGATTTTGGATTAAGGTAATTATTTCTTTGTATTTCCATTTGAGTTAATTATTTTGCATTACATTTGTTGATGGATTCAATGGTTGAGATTTTCTTGAACTTATTGTGGTAATTGGGTTATTGAACATCTTAGTTTATGGTTTTCACCTTCCACTAAAAGTGGGGAAGATTCTCTTAAATGGTTCGTATAGTTTGGTGTTGCACTCGCTAACATGATATCATATATTAGAAAGTGGTGGATGTTATATTTGTGTTGTTATTTGTTTAAATGTGGAATGTTGTTAGATATGCCTGATGATAGATTTGAGTAGGTTGCCATAATAAACTTTGTCATGCTCATCTAATTAGATGTATGAATTAAGAGTGAACACTAAAGTTAGCATGCTAGTGCTAAAACCCGAAAGGGGAGAAAATAATAGTGTTGTTTGAATGGAACCTCTATGAACATCCAACTTAACAAGTATGCAAACCTATAATGTAAATTTTTGAACTAACAGGTTAATATTATGTCATGTGGTGTATTGCATTGAATTATCCATTCACTTGGAGGAGCGACAAAACTAGGTACGAACCTTCCCATGTATGTGAATGATTCATATTAGCGTAAGGCATGTTTTATGTTTGAAATGTATGACTGATTTATTGAGTTATTACCTACTTTCTCAATTCTACACATGTGGGGTAGTTGCTAAGGGTAAGGCTTATAGTGACGGGAAGTGTCATCATTGTGCCGGTCATGTGCCCGAGAAGCAGGTTATGACAACTATGGTCCAAAAATCATATCCAAGAGTTTGACAACATCAAAAAAAAATTTATATGCTAACACAAGACAAGGAATTTCTTAATTACCAGCCTCATAAGCATATATATATACATATCAAATTAATAACCATAATTCCACTAGCTTTGGTCCCATAAATATCACGCAAAGACACACATAAAAAATTGAAGAGATCTAGATCCCGAATGTTACAAAAAATCTTCACTTTCAACACTCTAATACAAAAAAGATTTTATAAATTATTATTACCCAATTCCACCCCTATTATTGGGTACATCCTGATCTAACATCTATGTTAGAAACACCAAAATTGTTAAATAGTTCTATTTTATTGCCCAAATTAGCAGCTTCCTAGCCACAGCCTCATTTCTGAACTTCCTTGTCACTCCCCAAATTGGGAATGTGACAGGCATGACTCATGGTTCCACCCATGGCCAAAAGCCTAGCCTAGAAAAGCAAACATAAAGATTATGTTAGAAAAGTGCTCTAAAGGCAATTACTTTTAACTTTAAATGCACAAACTCAATTATTAATCCAAAAAGGTTTTCTTCGTTATTTATATTCATATTCATAAACTCAAGATTAGATTGTAAAATAAATAATGAAGTTCATGACACAAAACATATCATGAAGGAAACTATGATGATGATCATAATGTGAGGTTCCTATCATGTGTAATTATGTATGTATCTAAACTATCTATGGTATAGGATACCTAAGACAGGACTTCAGTGATCTATATAGATTAGCACTTGTTATGCTTCTTGATTTGATCAAGCAGCTATCCTCATAAGCTATAAGCATGAGATGTTTTGAGTGAACATGTGAATACTTGTTAATGGTAACAAGGACATTAGAAGACCTGCATGAGACATCACATGGATACTTATTCAAATGTCAATGATAGGTCTCATAGCAGCTAACAGTGCAAGTATGCTTGGACTTGAAGAACTCAAGCTATCTTAGATATGGATCCTGTGTTTTGACTCCATTCTTTGTTACCCACCATGGGTCGCTCTTAGGGTGGTGACTAGGCATAGCGTAAAATATTCAAAGATATTTCAGTAGCCAATAGAGGATTCACCACTCCTGGTCGAAGGAAGTATAGCCATAGCCACAGCCACTTATTGAGATAATCGTTAAGAAGTCTTTGGCCAAAGTAGACTTGTCATGAAGATGGTCTTTAGTGACATAGTTTATAATGATTGACCCTACAAGATAACTTGGGCTGAATCTGATGTAATCAAGTCTAGTAAGAGGTGACACGTAGACCATACTTTGAACTAAGTAGGCATAAGACAGTGAAAGGACACATTGCATAGACATGCTTTAGCTGCAAAAAAGGTTCAAAGTCAAACAACTAACTTTCTGATCAATTGAGGGTCACGATGTGTTGCTAGGTACTGCTCGTGATCTATTTACAATCAAATGTTGATTGTGAATGGCCAACATAGCTGGAAACCTAATGAGTTACATGCAAAGAAATCCACTAGGAATGTAAAACGGGTATCCTAAATTGGAAAATTAATTAAAAAGAGATAAGAGAATAAAAAGAATAGGAATATATTCCTATTCCTACCCAAACAAGGAAAAGCCCAAAACAAGAACCTCTTAGGCATCACTCTCTCAAAGAGATTGGGCTTTTTAAGATGTCACTTTAAGAAGCCTAATAAGGGAATGGCGCCCACTAAGAGAATTAGGGTTTTAGGGTTTGTGGTTGCACCTATCACTTTAAATATGATAATGAATGCCACACGCCACACCACTCTATCTCAATTATTGAGTATTTGTTTTAGAAACACTCTTGTTCTCTTCTTCTTCATCCAAAAGGGTTTTCTCTAAAGTTTCTTCGTGCCTTTTAGCATAAGAATGAGAAGAAACCCCATTACCTTAAGAGGTTTTTCTTTTGTATAATTTCTCATGGATTACCATTAGAGCTATCCTACTTTGGATACTTACTTTGGCTTGGAGAGGATGCTGCGCTACAGGTATTTTTCTTCATCTTGTTTTTCTTGGTTAATGTAATGGTAATATAGGTTGATCCATCAGTAAGTGGGTTTCAGAGAAAATTTTTAAATTCTGTTGTGTTCTATAATCTCTAAAATCCTACAGATTATGCATCATAAAATCATCCCATGCCTTACTTGATAACATAATCCTTTTACAAAGAGAGTCATCTCCATATTTCTAACCATTCCCATACAAGCAGAGTGTCTTAAGAATAGACATGGCTAAAAGAATAGTTAAGCAAAAGCATTCATAATAACATTACAAGCATGTTTTCATTACAAAAGACTATCCTAGGAGTCCTATCAGAACTACAGAGCACTTCTAGACTTTTCAAAAGTATAACGCCTAGAAAAATGGGCACATGTCTTATCATACAAATTACAAAGGAAATAAATTTACATATTACATTTTCTTATTTCCCATAGCATCAAGAAATATTTACAATGAAAATGCAAAGTAAATTGCAGCCAATTAAATAACCCCTAAAACATAGCAGGACCTAGGTGGCCTATAGATTTACATAGCATTACTATCAGCATCAAGCCCAAAAATTGGTTCTTTAATAACCCTTCTACAAAATGGAGTATTTTTCCATAAGCCACTAATCTATAATGGTTTCCCATCCTCCTCAACTGCTAAATCTGAAAAACATAACAACAGAGAGTGTGAGTTTATTAAAACTTAGTGAGCAGGTGACTGTGCAATAAAACAATGCACAAGTACAAATACCAACCTCACTACCATAATCAGAATGAATACCACCAACACGTATAAGTATGAAAGAATATATATATAATGTACCATATCATGCTGCCATAACTTGTGGCCCCTATACTAATCCACATTCACATAAAGCAACTCGTAACACAAACCTTAAGCACATAAAAACATAAGTAAACATCTATGCCGAAATACATTATGCAACAATCAAATGCTATGTATTTCCACATCTTCCTACACTTACCGCATTGAGACTTAGTCCAGAATTTCCCCTTGGACTTTATTTCCTAATGGGTTTATTTCAGAGGTCCAGTCCTTTGTTCCTATTCTCTAACGTTCACCAAAGGAATATCCACATCCTTGGGTTACTTGCCAGTTCCCTCTTATGGTATGAATATGCAAACAATAATATGCAATGCATTTCCTACACCTACCTTATTTAGACTTTGTTTGAAATTTCTCCTCGGACTATAATTGCTTAACTGGTTTATTCCAGAGGTCCACCCCTTTGTTCCTACTCTTCGACATTCTCCCCAGGAGTAACCACATCCTTATGTTACTAGCTTGTTCCCTCTCATGGGTCTACATTCCCACATAGTTCTTTTCTTTTCCTTTTTCCTTTTTTTATAAAATGCATTCACACAAACACCAAGTGCATTCACACAAAGGCTATATAGCACATACCACATTAACTCACCATTTTAAGTGCAAACAAACATTAAACTCCCAATCTCACAAAGTAAATCCCACAATCATTTAAAGAATTTCCCTAATCTAGTTAATCCACTAACTAGGAAATTTTATTAGTTTATTTCTAACTATGGTGTGAATGGGGTTTATAGGCCAATTTTAATAAAAAAAAAAATTAAATGGTAAGGTCACCCACTCACCTTGATGCCATCAAGAATTTACCATGGAAAAAGTCCCGAAAATGTAGCCACGAAATCCCTCGAAAGCACCTAAAACCAAATCATAATCAATAAATAAACAAAACAAAGAAACTCACTCATTTGGTCATAACTCTTAATTGGTAAATAATTTTTGAATGAAATTTATACCATTGGAACCTAGGTTCAAAGAGCTTTCCAACATATAAAGTTTGTTAAAAATAGAGTCTGGATGAAAGAGTTATGGCCATTTGAAAATGAACAAAGAAAACAATGCAGCTTGATGTCAATATGCTTGGTGCCCGGGCACCACACACACATTTGGCGTCTGGGCGCCAAGGCCTTTCCCCCTTTCCCCTTCTAAAGTGTGGTATCTGGGCTCCACGATCATGACCTATGCAATTTGGCCTTGGTTTTCTGTCAGATATGGCCAGATATTCACCGTTTTTCATGATTTATTCCCCTTCTCATGAGGAATTTCTATCATCTCACAGGGAATTCTCTAGTTCTTTCATCCCATAAGGACTTTCACATCCTATGAGGAATTTCAGGGCATCCCATGAGGATTTCTTGTTCTGTCATCCCATGGAGACATGTGATATACTTTTCATGAGAAAGATGTGTTCTATGCATTCATGAAGACTCTAAAACAATAATCATGCAATTAAAAGCTAACATAACACAACAAATATCTAACACATATAGCTTTTATGAAAACTAGCTACCTTGATTCCCTTAGAATTGAATTTCGAGTATTATCTTCTAGCTTCTTCCTTCTGTCTCTTTTCTCTAACCTGAAAATCTATTTTCTATAATTTTTCAAGCTCTAGAATTAAGTTAAACTAGAGGAAACAAGCTAGAAGCTTACCTATGATGGTTCCTTTGCCAAAAACCTTGCTAAAACTTCCTTCTCCTTCCTTTTCTTCCTCTTCACATTTTTCTCTCTCTCTTCTTACTAAATTTTCAGAATTAGCTTCTTTTTCCCTCTTCTTTCTTCTAAAAGAGTCTTAAGGGCTCTATTGGATGGAATTTCCCCTTTTAACCCTAATATCTCATTTCTAAGCCTCAATAGTATACTAGGGGTAATTAAGTAAGTTTTCTCTCACTAATTTTTCAGTTAAACCGACCTATTATTGCACTTCAGCAAATAATCAGTCGACTGACTTCCTTCCGATAGTCGACTAATGCCATCAGCCGACTGATTCATATAAATTAGTCGACTGATTTCATCTGGACCTAAAATATTTACTTGACATAGAAGAATCAGTCAATTGCTCACCTCTCATCAGTCGACCGATTATAGATATCAACAACTTGGTCCAATTGCTAAGGAAATCTGTCGACTATTCCTCTCAATCAGTTGACTGATGCCATCAGAACTCTCTTTTGCCTTTATTGTTAACTCAAGTACCCTAATTTCTCATGCCTCTTTTTTTCACCTCATCCTAAGTATCCAAAAACATCAGTTTCTCAATTTCTAACACTATTTCGAATTGAAATGAATAAAATATAACTTAAATGCAAGAAAATATGGAATGTTACACCCTAGATGACGATAAGTTTTGGGAGTTCTTCAAGAAAACTTTGTCTCTTTGTCTCCTTTGTTGGATTTGTTTGGTTGGTTTTTTTATAATCTAGTTCATGGTGGCAAAATAAATAAGTTTCACAGAGTAAAATCCAAGAATACATTCTTGAGAAATTTCTAGAGGATTTGGGGAAAATTCGTGAAATTCATTTGTTTTACGTTTTAATTGTTCTAAATTGCTTCATGAACTCTATTTGGACTTGGGAAATCAAAGAAAGAAGAGAAAAAGTGCAAAACATGTATTTTTTGGAGGATTTCTCCCCAAAATTTGTGAAGAATATCAGAGGGGTAGAAAATCTAGGTTCTTGTGCCCCAGGCGCCAGACCCACTACAGAGGAATTACGCTTGGCGCCCCAGGCGTCATGTGTGGCACCTCAAGTGCCAAGAGTGGAATTCTGGGTAGAGAGTTCAGGGCTTGCCGCCCCAGGCGCCAAGTACAAAATCTTAGGCAGAGAGTTTAGGCCTTGGTGCCTCATGTGCCACAAGTGGCACCCCAGGTGCCCTTGAGGCTAAAAAGTGGTTTTGGTGTATATTTCAAAGGAAATTTTGAAAGATCCTTGATGTATTTATTGGGATTTCTTTTTGGTGCTTTGGTAGGATTAATTGGCTCTATTTTAGGACCTCGTGTATGGTAAAACTTTGTTGAGGCAAAGGTGAGTTGTGGACCTTGCCAATGTTATTTTATTTCAAGTACAATATAAATTCCTCCTCCCTCATTGTGGAAAATAAGTTAATTATACCCTTATTTAATTATATGCATTGGAAAGTGAAGATTGTTTGCGGAATAATTATTGTGGTTGTGATATGGCGTGTTGTGTATTGGTGTTATTGCATCCATTCATCACACCTAACATAAATGGAAATGTGTTGGAAATAAGAGGTTTAGTCTTCTGTAGGATGTGGGATATTCAGGGGGGCTAACCTCTGGAATACACTCATTGAGGGTTGGTCTTCAATAAGTAGAGTGGGTAAAATATGGCAAGCATTACATATGTTTGATTGCATATTGTAATTTATTGTGGTTATTTTAACGTTTGTTGTATATTTGGATGACTACCATTGATGGCAGTGAGTTACGATATTTGTACTTGTGTACTATAATTATTTTTCTGCACAGTCGATTAGTCACTGATCTTGATGAACCCACACCCTCTATGGTTACTCTTTTCAAATACGGAGACTGGGGAAGAGGAGTTTTCGCTAGAGAGTTAGCGGCTCTTTTGGACATATACTTCTTTTTGTGCCGGTGGGTTCATGGAACTAAATTTTGACAAGTGTAGATGTCTCTCTGTAGTCTGTTAGGCCACCTAGGCTTGGAGTGGGGAAATTGTACATTATAAATTCAGCTGTAATTTATCTTTGTACTGTTCATGCTACGCTTTGATATTGAAGGATTTTCTATACATAAGTGAATGTGTAATATTCTACTTTTATGATAATAACTAGCCTATTACTGCTAGTTGTGGATAACTATGATTGTTTGTTGTAGTAATGGATTATTCACGCTTGTTAAACGAATTAAATTTTTGGGGCATGACAATTTCACTTAAGTCCTTCTCTGGACTCCGTAGGTACTCGGCTTCATCTATACCTCATGATTACTTTTTCTACATCCCCTGTCCCCCAACACTATTTTTATAAAATTTTCTTTTTCTCTTGTCTTTTCTTAAATCTCAAAAATATCACCCGTAATAAAATACCCGATCCAATTATTTATCTCTGTTTCACAAATAATATTCAAAAAGAATAAATTAGATATGGAAAAATTAAAACAACTAAATAATTCCATTAAAATAATGGTAATTTTCATTATAAAAACCGTAATACCGCCAATCACGTGACTCCAAAATTAGTGGGTATTACAAAAAGTGTGTACGACATCAAAACACCAACCCTAAAGCAATGGGGTTGGGATTTCGAACTGCTGCTACTCTTCCTAAAATTCTAGGAATTCGTTGATAATTAGAATAGATTCATAGACCAGGTCTAAAAAATACTATGATGGCTCCGTTGCTTTATTATTTCATCTCTTACTCAGCAATCCCAAAGTTTCTTTGCTGTTTTATTTTCCAATTATTTCTTCAATTAAGGGAATAGTAAATATATATTAGGAATTCTCTTATCCCATTCTAAAATTCTTTTTCCTTTCCACAGGGATCGGGAGATTGGATCTAGCCAAAAGGAACTCGAATTTTTGGTGCGCTCGCCCAGGAATTGGTGTTCCTCAACAAAGGCTGAATCTAAAAATGGTAAACATAAGAAAGAGTGAGATAAAATCCCAGTGAGTAAGTTATCTGCTCACTGAGTAAGTTATCTACTCACTGATTTTCAAAAGGCTAAATTTGAAAATGGCAAACATAAGAAAGACTTATTTATTTTCTTTATGAGTAAGTTATATGCTCGTTCAGACTCTATTCTGCCCTTTTCTTGTTTATCTATTTCAGAGCCTTTTATTGCTGAGGAGTCTTCGCTTAAGGAGTAGCAGAGACCCATGCCCAAGACCCCACCTTGCCTCAGGGTTGGTGCCTTTTGTCAAGTCTTTTGGTCTCATCCTAGAGTGTTCTATAGTTGATAGGACTCCTAGGATGTTTTAGCTTGCAATACTTATATGTAATGAATTGATTACTTCAATTATTTTATGTGCATGCTTCTTGATATTCCCTACCTTGCATGGTTGTTCCACTATGGAATAATTGGAAGCATGTATGGAATGCTTACTGAAACCTTGTAAACTTTTGAAAGGAATGAAAAGAATATGTTTTAGAATTGTTATCTTTGCTATGCATGTTGTGGTTTATGATTATTGTTTGGTTTGGGATAGGCTTACGACCTTGGGGTTAATCCCTCATGTGGTGCTGGTCACACACCTAGTTGGGTTGTGACACTCAGTGTCTTCCTTCACAAGCCACTGCCATTGGCCGAAATATTGGCAACGGGGGAGGGCACCCACCAACAAATGATTTCATTAATGCAGTAAGTAACTGTTCCTTATTCCCATTTTCTGTCATATTATGGTTATTATCTTCCATAGCAATTCCCGTGAAATTTTCATCCACAAATCTTCACCTAGTGTTAAATTCCTTTCAAATTTCATTTCAAATAGGTGAGAAATTACTTTTGGATGCCATGATTTTAATTTTGGTAGAGAACTCTTAATATTAGTAAAATTGGGGGAAAATAGTAAAATAAAATTGAGAAAGATGAAAGAATTTAGGGAGACTAATTATAACTTCAAACATCCAATTGTTGCTTCTTAAGTTGATTTCTATGCATAATTTGAATTTTAAGACACGAATGTGTAAAACCCAAAATTTGAGTTGATGTTAGGATGATGGAAGTGACCATCTAATTAGAAATATTAGTGATCTCTTTATTAGGTTAGGTTTAAATCTACAATAATTAATTTGGATCTAAAAATTTATTTTAGTAATAATAATATAAATTAGCACTAGCGGATTAAAGGAATGTAATCAAATTGTAGAAAGCATATATCCAATCAATTGAGCAATTAATATCTGAGTGTTGTCTTTTTGTTGCACAAGCAGGACATGTTTTGAGGTGAATGGGGGCACAGGCAATGAATCTCGATTTTGGGTTTGGGTAGGTTCTTGAAAGAAATAAAAAGCTTCTGTTTAAGTCGGTCTTCCCAAATTCTCAACTTGCTAACTCGGCTTTTATGTTTTAACGTGGCTTGTTTATATGGTGCCACGTTCTCTTTATCCTTGCCGCATAATATTATTCCTAACGACAGAATAATTTTTTTATATGTTTTTAAAGTGTAAAGACTAAATTATAAGAAAATAAATTATAAGGACTTACAACATGAACAAAATTATAAGGATCAAAAATATGTTTTAATTTAAAAATTTTAATGAGTTTTAAAATATTTTAAAAAAATAGTGAAAAGTTAGTTAACTTGTCATTCTTCTATTTTTACCCACAAACACAGTTTTATTAAATAATTAACTAGAAGGTCCCAAAATCATATTAGAGTACAAATGTTAATAATTTAACTTACATGATTATATTTTGCTTGTATATGTTATTCAGTACAATCAATTGCACTTGATTTACAGTGTACGCGAAAGAAGCACTTGAACCGCATCATCTGATGCGGCCGCAGTTTTGTGGTTGGGGAATGTGTTATCACAGTTCATTGCTGTATCAAATCCGTGAGAAACAATGAATAAACAGATGGGAAGGAGGATAAAAAGATATTCTGCTTAGCTGAAGCTGGCTTTCACCGTTTGAGAAGGAATAAACCTCACTAGGATATCAGATATCATAATAGGGATGTGGTTGAAAGTTTAAATTGTCGATTGAGGATGGGCGAAATGTCAAGCTTGAACCTAAGCAGGTGGTGGGATTTGGTGTTTGGCCTCTGGTATTTAAAAAAGAAAGGTTGGGTCGGTGAAGCGGAGGATAAAGACAGTGGGAGAGAGGTGGGCTGATTATGCCACGTGTGAGTGGCGGTGGGCAAAAGAAAGGAGTAAGTGGAAATAGGGGGAATAATTTCAAGGGGAGTGAAAAAAAAATTTGAGAATTAGAGAGAATAATTGATTAAAATTTGATCGTGGAGGTTGTTAAAATTTTTGAAGATATTTAAAATTGAAAACATGTGATAAGATATTAATTGATTAAATTAGATAATTATGAAATAATTAAAACATAAAAATTTATTTTAAAAATTAAATTTTATAGACAAACATTGATTAAAACTTTCGGTCTTACTCTTAGAGTTAGTTTTCCATAAATTAAGAGTATATATTTATTAAATTAATATAGATATTGGATATAATGTTATATATATATATATATATATATATATATTTAAAATTAAGAGTTACAACAATTATATATATTTTTGTACATTTTATACAATTCAAAAAAATTTACAATCGCAATGACCATAACGGCATCACAGTGTTTGCAACAGGGATGAATTTTCATTTAGACACCAGAGTAACCACCCTCCCAAAAATTAATTTTTTTTAATTAATTTTCTTAAAAAAATATTTACCAATTCAATTTTCTTTTATAAACTAAATTTAGCTTCTTAAAAAAAACATAATAAAGTGTTTAAAGCCCTCTCAATAATTTTATTCAAGATCAGCCATTAGTCCGCAATATTGTAATTATAGTGATTCGTAACGTAATTGCAACCCCGACGAAAATTTAAAACCATGCTTGAACTACTAAACAAAACAGGTATTTAATTGGTTTGGTGAAAGTTGGAGGGACAAACACACGGATTTGGCGAGAGTCTCATTTTTTGGACTAATTGGGCCCATGAGCTTAGAAATTAAAGAATTCTACAGATCATCTTTGATTGAGACCAATGTTCATAGGTCGTTGATAGATATTATTTTAGTTAACAAAGGGGTATCTATTGTTCTATAGCCATAAATATATTAAAGAAACAGATCCAATTTGATCCCTCTCTCAAAACGTATATTGTTATTGACAGTATTGGATGGATATAATATAGTGGATTGATCGAACGAATTAAGGGTCATATATCCAATTTGCCATCTCAAAAATTTAGTTAGACTCAATTGAACAAAATTACGTTTACGTGTATCTTGATCTAACTATCTTTTAATAGGTGAATATAACTAAGAATCTCCCACATTTAATATAATATTGTAATTCCATATAAAAGGGAACAACAAGACATTTATTTCTTACCTGCTTCGGATTCAGAACAGTAAGAGACTCTTTTGGACCGATTGCTGCTATGTGATAGATGTCTCGATATTCTTATTGATATGAAAGGAAAAACAATCTACGGATTTTGAATTGTTACTGTCAATTTTAACACAACACACACATCAAACATCTTGCAGACATGGGGGAAAGGAAAGTGATTTAAAATCATTTATTTGAGGGGCAGATTATTCTCTACTAAGGGCTTCTCCGATGCTAATGAGAAGCACATGAAGGACGGTCTAATTGAGAAGATGCTTGATTTGGATATGAACTTCAAGAGTCGATTCAACTCCCTGCAACAATAAATTAAATGGTTACAATACACAATCTTGCCAAATATAAAGATTTGTGATGAAAGCCACCTAATTTAAAGCTCAAGTGGTATAGTACTAGGTATTGTGAGTTTTGAGGCCTAGGTTCAAGCTCCTTATAATAATAATAATAATAATAATAATAATAATAATAAATATAATTAGAATGAAATGATTATGACTAAAATCTCATTTTGGTCCTTATCCTTACATATTTTCATTCTTAGTATTACTTGGATTGGAGAAAAAGCAATATTACATGGCATTTAATGGTACATTATCTACCATATCAGCAATCTTGTTAAATTATTTAACAGCAGCCACACGGATGGACTAAACTAATAGTATATCAAACTGTGAGGATCAAATTTAGAATAATAATTTACGAGCGACTAAATTGATAATATATTATTTTATGAGAGACCAAATTAAAAATAAAAATATGTGATGAACTAAATTGATAACATATATGAACTAAACTTAAAAAAATTTAAAAACAAAAAAAAGAGACCAAATTTTAAAAAAATTAGTATCTGTGAACGATCAAATGAAGTTTCAGTTGATGATTAGTTACCGGGACATTGAGGGGTTCTAAGACCACATTTGGAGGGCAAAGCCAAGGCATTCTTGGGGTCAATTCCAAGCGTAGGAAGAACAGACTTAAATTTGCAGAGGCAAGCGAGATTGGCATGGCGAACCACTGCACAGCAAGCCCCTGTGGGTGGTGGTGGGTGCTGCCCAGTCACCGCAGCTCGGCATAAGTTGAGCTTAGTTGAGTCAGTATTGCATAGAACAACACCCTCTGCTCCACTATTCAACAACACAGTCACCAATGTTACTGCTATTACTAGCCACTGCACGCACACGTTGAGTTTGCCACCCATACTTGATACTATCCTATACTCCTAAGCTTGAAGGTGAAGGCAACCCTAACTGTTAATTTATAGGGAAGGTTGGCATCAGTTTGTTAATTTAAAAGGAATAATGATTGTGTCGTTGGGAGGAAAAAATATCAACTTGCCATTTTTTGGTATTAGAAAAGTTGTTTTAGTCAATATAAATGGCTGGCAGCCTGGCACAGTCAAAAGACATGTCATTCTTGTTCCTTTATGGAAACTGGACCGCAATTTCCGCGTTTGTGAGGAGGAAGTTGCCTTCCATCAATAAAGCCTAGTAGTATTATTGGGGTATTTCTTTTGTCATTGTCTGTGCTGGTATTTTTTATTTGACTAAATTTACTATTTATCCCTGTAAGTGCACTTGAAAAATTAATCATTAATTATTTTAGTTCTTAAATTTTAAAATTATTACAGTAATGATTCAAAAATTGAAAATTGACATTGTCTTTACAATTAAAAAATATCTTAATATGCTTACATGATTAATCATTTTAGTATTTAAATTTTAAAGTTTTGAACAAAATAATCTCTCAATTCATTGTCTTGAAAGAGGTGAACGAAAAAATTATTTTGTGTAACGATTTAATTCATGAACTAAAATAAACTTTGACCATCTTTTGAAAACTTATTCGTCCCAAGATAAACTTTTGGGGGCCAAAAAGTAAGTTTCATCCTTGTTATTTTTAACTTATAAATAATATTTTTAAAATTAGTCTGGCTATTGAACCGATGAAGATATCAATTTAAAGGTCAGTGATCGGATCGTAGTTGAACCGATCTACTTTAAAAAATTAAAAAAATAATATACATAATTAAATACTATAAAAATAAATTTACAAATTTATTTAAAAATAAGATTTAATATCAAATTATACAAAATAACATACACATGTAAAAGTTCATAGCAAAAATTAATTATATAATAAAGAAATATTATTAATTAGTATAATATTAATATCAAATCCTAAAAATACAATATTTGACATCTCTATTAAAATTGATTAATTTATAATATTAATTTCTTTCTTACCTAATTATAGTATAAGTAAACTTAATAAAAAAATTAAAAATTCAAAAAGACCGATTTAACAAATTCATTTAGCACTAATTTTTATCTAATTTAACCAATTCTGAGCTAATTCAATCGATTTTTAATCAATTTAATCATTCATTAATTTTAAATATTATTTTAAACCAATTTGTTAACTAATTTCAAGTCCAACCAATGAAACCGATTGGTCAAATTCAATTCTAATTACAATACTTACAAACATTAAACTTGCACGTTTGTGCACAGGAAGTTGCTTTCCATGATTCTATCAATGATAGTGTCTAGATCTTGGAATTATTTAACAAATTATTTATTTTTTAAAACTCAATTTCTACCAATATAGATAAGGATAGCAGGGATATGGCCAGTGGCAGCAGGGACAAATATTAATCTAGATTGAAATATAGTCAGCATCCCGATGTTTTTAGGGGCCCCATTCCCACGAGTGAAACGTTCTCCTCATCATCAGTCTCAACGTAGGGCCGGGTTGTCCTCCGTAGAGATTCGGATTCCTCCACAGGAGAGAGAAATGCCATCTCTAAATAAATACCAACATAAATGTAGCCACAGATGGTATTCATTTCTTTCTTTTTTAACATTACAATATTATCTTTTAAGTTTGAATATCAAATGATTAAGATGGTTTATTTTTAACACTTATACATGGTAATAAAAAATCTATCTAAAGTCATTAATGTTTTAAAAGTTTTCAAACTTTTTTATGAGATCGATTAAATAAGATCTATATTTAGATCAATTAAATATTTAATAAAAATAAAAAATATATACTTAATGAATTGAACCGTCAATAAATTAGAATCATATTTTATACTGCGCAAACAAATGCCACTTTAGGTTGCGCAAAAAGAAAAAAAAAAGCTTTAAAATTTTTTTGAGCCCCTTCTGAAATTTTTTTCTTTTAATAAACAAATTCTTAAATTTTTTTTAAGAACAAATTGCGAGTACTTTTGAAATTTTTTCAAAAAAATTAAAAAACAAAGAAAGTCCAATAATGTCAATTAGGAAGTGATATACTTCTTCAACCTAAAACAAATATAAAATTTGAGTTAGCAAAGTTACTTCTTCAACCTAAAAAAAAAAAAATTGTGATGAATCAACCCATCGTATTCATTTTTTTTTAATATATTTGTGAACTTGATGCACAAGTAATAAAATATCACTCGTAATTAAATTCATCTAGCCTATTTACAATTCGTATGATCGCCTTCTCTTTCTTTACTCCCCATCTCTCCACCAAGTATATAATCATTTACTGGCGAACATCTCAATCAACCTCATGTGTGTATATATATTATAAATTATTTCCTTAAATACCTTGTACACCCTTCGACTAGAAGATTACTTGGCCAAAACTTGTGGATCTCACAGACTTAATTGGCTAAGTGAACAGTCTTTTATTGATAAATTGCATACCACTTGTCCGCCCTTGCTTTTTAGTCCATAACTCTTTTTAATCGTCAAAGTCAACACTTCCAAGATATAATTAGTACTGCAAGTAATGGTAAACTAGGACAACTTTATTTATATTTCATTTAATTTTATGTTTTCTAATTTCATATGGTTTTATAAATAATTTTATTTTCACATGGAAAACAAGTTACACTACCAAAAAAAAAAAGTTTTTAGTGGCAACTTTTTGGTGGCAACTAAAAAAGTTGCCACCAAAAGTCGACCTTTAGTGGCAACTAAAACAGTCGCCACTAAAAGTCTGACTTTTGGTGGCGACTTTTGAGAGTTGCTACTGAAAGAGGGACTTTTGAAAGTCGCTAACAAAAGTTTAATTTTTCAAAATAAAATTTAAAAAATTTTAGACTTTAGTTGCCACCAAAAATTAATTGTAAGTATTTTTTTAAAATTACTTTCGGTGGCAACTATAGTTGCCACTGAAGGTAACTTCAGAGTTGCCACTAAAAGTCAATTTTTTTTATTTTTATTTAAAAATAAATTAACTTTTGGTGGCAACTTTTAAAAGTCGCCACCAAAACACCATTGGTGGCAACCAAAAGTTGCCACCAAAGATAATCAAAAATTATTTTAAACATTTTTTTAAAATACTTTCGGTGGCAACTATAGTTGCCACCAAAGGTGACTTTTGCAAAAGTCTGAATTTTTTTTATTTTTAATTAAAAATAAATTAACTTTTGGTGGCAACTTTTAAAAGTCGCCACCGAAACACCATTGGTGGCAACCAAAAGTTGCCACCAAAGATAATCAAAAATCGTTTCAAACATTTTTTTAAAATACTTTCGGTGGCAACTATAGTTGCCACTAAAGGTGACTTTTGGTGGCAACTCTAAGAGTCGCCACCAAAAGTTTGAATTTTTTTTTATTTTTATTTAAAAATAAATTGACTTTCAGTGGCAACTTTTGAGAGTTGCCACTGAAAGTGGGACTTTTAGTGGCGACTCTCATAGTTGCCACCAAAAGTCAATTTTTTTATTTATATATAACTATTTTTTATCTATTAATCTACTAATAATAATATATTTTCTTTTTATTAAGTTAGATATTGTTTCATTTTAGTGTTATGATATTTTTCGCTTAAAATAATTTTAACAGATTATATATATATATATATATATATATATAATATTTTGCCCTTACATAACACAAATAAAGTGGTGGCGTAATGGCAATACACACATGGTTGCAAGCAAGGAACCCAGGTTCGAATCTCAGGTATGCATATATTTGGTTTAATTTCAAATAAACTCTAATATTGCACAAAAAATAATCGAGTCACCCTGGGGCAGTGAGTAAGTAGACCGGCTAAGACCTGCACAGGTCAAATGGGTCTCGGGTTGACCCGTCGGACCAATTCAAATCTAAAAAAATTACTATTGACTTTTGGTGGCAACTTTTAGTCGCCACCAAAGGTTTTTTAGTGGCAACTTTTAAAGTTGCCACTAAAGGTAACCAAAAATTATTTTTGACAGAATTTTTTTTTTTGCGAAAAATGACTTTTGGTGGTAACTAAAGTCGCCACTAATGGGTAACTTTTGGTGGCAGCTCCTTTAGTCGCCACCAAAAACCTTTCAGCCGCGAACTTTCAGCAACAACTTAGTTGCCACTAAAAGTCACTACCAAAGACCTTTTGGTGGCAACTTTTAGTTGCCACCAAAAGTGTTTTTTTTTTTGTAGTGTTAGGCATTGTTTTGCGTACGATTAGAATATGGGAGATTATGTCATAGTATCATTTTCCTCAAGACCCTATGTTGATGACAATGATGGTAATTTTACATCAAGGTACTAACTACCTTTGAGTGCGAAGATGGTATCAACCAAGCATCTAAGGAAAAAAAAAAGGTGATTTAGTGACAGTTTTTTAGTGACGAATAGAAATAACTGTCACAAAACAGGAAATTGGTGGCATTACTGCAAAAAAAAAAGGATAATTTGTAGTAATTTTTCAGGGAAATTGATCATTTGCTTGATTTTGAAAACCAACCACCTATCAAGTTGTTAATTTTTACAATCAATGACTTATATTTCGTGATTATTTTTAAAATAAAAAAGATTGAAACTAATAAAAAATAGCATAATGAAATCTCGACAATTAATTGTGAAAAACAACAACCTATATAAACCAAGCATCCTACTTCGTTATCAAAGCCAAACAGAGAATTCATTTCTGTTTTCTAGTGGCAGTTGAAAGAATCATCGCCAAAGCCATTACACTAAAAAAAAATAAAGAGAGAGAGAGCTTTTAAACTAATTCCACCCCATCAGCTTCTCAATTCTCAATCAACTTCCTCCTCTATTTTGCCCTAGCAAACCTCTTGTCAACTATCGCTAGCAATGACCCAATCACACCCTAAAAATTTGGGCCTGTGACTGGCACAGTAGGTGAGTACTAACTCACCTACCGTAAGCTTATCTTATCCTACTTATTTCTTACTTGTGTGACTGTTCACCATAATTTTACTTATGTCTGTTTACTTTTCTAGTTGGTCATTGAGAAGGACATAATTACCTTATCACTCAAAGCTACTTACTTATATCGGCCATGCTGCCAAAACTAGTCTCCTTTCAACCCGATTCATTTTCCTTTAAAAGCTACTTGATTGAACTAATCAGCACTCACAACTCTTTCCAGTTCCCTTTAAATCATTAGTCAAAGATTAATTTCCTAGGTTCATTCATGAAGGAAAAAAGAAGAAAAAGAAAACATGTTCTAGATTTTCTTAAGGAGATTCTTGTTTTGCACTAATGTGAACATGAAGTTGGCTTTCAATTTTATGAGTAATTTGTCTTTAAAAGGTATATTAGAATGTCTTATTTCTCTCGATATGCAAGAATTAAAGCATTCAACTATTTTTAATTACTATTTGTACAATGTCATATATGTAATTTAGGTTGTGTTTGGATAAACAGCTTATAGAATAAGTGCTTATCATATAAGTGTTTATATATCTACAATTAAAAAGTTTATGAGGGAAAACTTTATATAAGCTATTTTCAGCTTATTTTCATAAGCTATCCAGGATAAACAGCTTATGGGCATGTTATAAGCTATTTCTATATGCTCTTCCAAACACATACATAAACACTTATACCATAAGATAAGCCAAATAAACTCAAAATAAGCTCTTCCAAATGACTCTTAATAAAGAAAATTTTAGATATTAACCTGTCCCTAGAGGCACCCATTATAAGGAATTGGCATAACACATACGTAAATGCACGTCTCTTTAACTATGATAAGCCTTACTACAATACCATAGGCGCATTATAAGATGATGTAGTATGATAACAAATTAACAATGCTCTAAAGGAATGCATCGTCTCTCTTCTTTCTCTTCTTAACATCTAAAAACACAAGTTTAGTTGTATTGTTGCAAATGAAATTGTCTATTTGGTATATTTTATTTTAATTTTCCTTTGCTTCATTTCAATTTGGGTTTGTCGTTCATGCTTCTGTTTAGGTATTTGGAATTAGAGAAGGAGCATGAAAGAGTTTTGCATTTTTGTTGTCTTGACCCAAAATCTGAGCATGTGATTGGCACGACATAAGGTTAATTTCCTATGTCATAAGCCTAATTCTCCTAACTCCCAGTTCCCATGCAACATGTGACATGCATGACCATATAAATAATTAATTAAACATGCAAAAATAATATGAAAACATGCCATGTTAGGAACTCTCTATATGCAACCCTCCCTCTAGATATCTTATCTGACTACAAAGTTGTCATGTCCCACCCAGGACACATGACCGGCGCGAGAGTGAGCCTAACCTCACCTTGAAACCTAGCTCATTTTAACAATTTTGTATGCCTAATATCCCAACATAGACAAATAAAAAATTTATTTCATCTAAGGAGAGTTTCATTTTATTCATTCATGAATAATTAAATATAAGTAACAAATTACATAAATATATCTAATACAATTGTCTCATTAATATACATAACTTCTCAATTTACATTAATAGAATTTTCCCGCCCCTAGGTTACCTACAAGATCGTGGAGTGACTCTAGAGTAATAGTGCGAGGGTATAAGAGTGAGAAATAGACCGCCCCCGAACTTAATTGAGTTCTTGAACAAAAGATCCATAACTCCTCGTATAAAATTTACTTCCAATGGTCAACTCTGAAAAATGTTAAATAAGGAGGTATGAGGAATTCACATGCCCAGTGAGGGAATAATACAAGACTATGACAAAAGTAATTATGTTACATCATGATGATACCATATATCAACCATTCGTAATTAATTATAACAAGATAAAACATAAGCTAAATAGCTTTCAACAACATCCGGATAAATCAGTCACATCTCAATAAAACATGGTTCAAACAACTCGCAACAATATACAATTCAATCAGTTACATATATATATATATATATATATATCCCGTACCAACCGAGTTGTTCAGGGCACCTCTAGATCATTGTCTGCAGCCCTCGTCGCATCCACCCTTATCACTTTATTTATAGATCTCCACCCTTATGGCTCCTTGAAGAATTTTTCCATGGGGTGCACCACCATGACTTTCCTTTCATTCAAAAACACAAACACATTTACAAGCCAAGATTCATATCACGTAAGAAGTATTCAAAACAATATGCTTTAACCATCCATAGAGAAATAATTGCAATAACCACAATATTTCATATCCCAACTTGATTCATATAATATTCACAACTCATGACATAATCTCAACATTTAACATACAAGCACAATATCATCATGAATTCAATATATCATCATATACATTAACCATTATTTTCTTCAATTTAGACACATCACATGCTCTCATCCTGATGCCAAGAAATTTAAAAAAAAAAAAAAAAACTTAGTCATAGGAAGTATAAATCCCACTCACCTTAACTCTAAGCTAAAATTTCTACACTTCAAATCGAAGAAGGATGTCAAATATCTTATTGAAGGCCTAGAGGACATGTAAAGCAAGAGACAACACTAAGTCAGAACAAGGACTTTTAATCATTTAACTTTGTTCTGTTTTGAGGCTAAATTCAAATCCAAACTTTAGAAAAATTCTGGAATTAATCCTTAACTTCAAAAATTGTGAAACTTGATATAGAACCATATTTATATGTTAGAAAACTAGGGTAAAAATTTCAGATTAAAATTCTACCATTTGACCTAGTAATGGCCATTTTAGTACCCATACATCAGAATTTCTTAATTCTGCTATAGGTGCTATTCTTTCATTTAACAGACCACCTTAACCATTTCCAAATGAGATGAAATTTTCCAGATCATTAAATTCATGTCTTGACTAAGTGCCATAAAAATTTCGGATCAAAAAGAGACATTTAGATACCAAAACCAACCCAATTTCTTAAACTTCATAGACTTTCCTTTGCACTGAACAATTGTTGTTCCTATCCTCATTTGACCAAGTAAAATAATTTCAATGAGCTTGAAACTTTCCAGGACAAATTATGACCATATAAAGAACCTTTTCACAAAGTTTCATAATTTTAGGAATTGATTTGGTCATCCAAAAATACATAAAATCAGCAACCCTCAGAACTGTCATATCTTTCCAACATCTTTCTCATTCTGTTTTTACGCACTAGTCTATATTGTCTCAATTTGTGTCTTCTCTCTGCCTCTAAGTTTTAGTTTCTACTCCATCTACCTTAGGATTGTAACATATTCATTTCCCTTATCCATATCTTGATCAAAAGAAACCAAAAAAATCAGGAAGCATGACAGAACCCCTCACACCAACACACTTTGATTTATTCACGGCCAACACAACAGAATTTCAGCACACAGAATTCTTATTTCAATTTACCAATTCATGCTTTCACTTCCATAATTTCTCTTAGACGAAAAACAAGAGTAAATTGAACACTAAATCCTATTTCTTTCTTCTCCAATTCGGTATCTTTTACTCTATGATAATTTCAGAACTTAAAATTTACTTAAGAGTAGATTTTTACCTTCTAAATGAATTTTAAACTAACTTAAGATCAAAGAAGGTGAAATAATAACATGAATTACACCCAAAGCTTAACATCAATTCAATTTGGTCCCTTGGTCCTCGAAATTCCAGCAAAACAGTGGAAAGAGGAGGGGAAAGATAGAAAAGACGAAAAGAGGGGATTAATCCTACCTCAAGAGGAAGATGGATTCACCAGCGATGATAGTATCCTCCACGGTATGATAGTATCCTCCACGGTCTCTTCCTCTCCTTGTTGTCACACATGTCGTTCTCTCTCATGGAAGCTCCATTCATCAGCTCAAGGTGCAAGGGAGTTCGAAAAAAGAGAAGAAAGCAGCAGGGAATTCTTCTCCGGCGATGGTGAGAGGGTGGTGGTCGGCTATGGTACCATAACGCCCCCCCACCATCACTCTCAGTCTCTCATCCTCTCTAGCCCCCAAATCCGAAAGTGTGTGTGTGTATTAAGGCATCCAGGAGCTTCTAGACATGATAAGAGAAAGGGCACACATGGCTTAATCTCTTGCTTCTTGTTTAAATTACACAAGATGACCTTGCACACATTTAATTTTTATATCAGTCCATATCAAATTATAAAAATTCTAATCTTCTATCTCAAATTCAAAAATAATTATTTTACTATTTTAGGCTTCACCTTTTCTACCCTACTTAAATTTTCTAACCAAAAATAAATTTTACATTTTACATTTTTTTAACAACTCCTCAAGAATATATTATTATTTGTTTCTTATTGTCCATAAATTCTCAATATTCCCAATTTTTGGAATTCTTGTTCCTCAAATTCTTCTTTAAATTTTTAAAGCTCACCAAACTATATAAAAAAAATTTGGGATGTTACAAAAGCCTACAACAACAACGACAACATACCAAAAGAAGATTGATGAACTCGACCTTTAAGGCATATAAGATCGGAATGACCCCTATTACTCCTCGAGTGGCGGCATCACAGCTTACGCAACCTACAAAGATGCAACAATAAAATGAGATAACTATCTCAGTGAGTAGACATTCTCTCACTTTACCTTTAGACTGTTTAGCATGCTCATCATTATCTGGTTTAGCATCTTTACCCCAAGATACACTCTAACCGAGCATATGAGAACAACCTGTTGTGATTCTACATGAATACACAGGATACTCCCGATTAGTTAAAGCAACCCCAACTCCAAAATGGTCAAATTTACAATGCCCAACCATACATATCAATGTTAGGTCGATTTCTCCAAATCTAAGGCGATTTGCTAATTCCTAATCTAAAGGTACTATTTGCTAATTCCTAACCCAAAAGTACTACCCAACTCATAGGTAAATTTTACCCCCAAGCCCATTGGCTAAAAACATCCTTAAGCCCTTAGACTACTATATAGGCTCCAAGCCCTAAGGTTAATAATATCTCCAAAGATTTAAATAATGAGATGCACACTCCCAATCCAAACCACACTGGGGGACTCCTTAAATACGTGATCAACATGTGACGTACTTACACCTAAGTAGTCTCTAGTGGATTATTCACCAACTGTCACATCCCTTAATATGTGGTATGGAGGTGTTCCAATACTATAAGCCTACACTGTATACTTATCTATGAATGATATAATAGTACCAAATAAGGAAAATAATTTCACATAAAGATTGAACTGACATTTCAACTTAGATTAGAACAAATCCATTTCTTTACCACATCACAAGAGATTTCTAAAATGTTTAAGTGTATAACCATATTACAAATTAATAGAGTAGCATACGATTACAATTCAACAACCCTCCTAGGTGATGCATGTGATCATAGAGCGACCTTTAGAGTTTTAACAAAATATTAGAAAAAGACATGCATCCAAGAGCAAAGAGTCAACCCGAGAACAAAGGGGTTGAGGAGTAGGAGGACCGCTATCCTTCTAAGGGACCTTCCACTTCAGCTACTGACTCTAAAAAGAAAAGGACAAGGAAAGGCCATGAGTAATTTAATTACTTAGTCAAGATATAGTTAAAATAAATGATAATAATGACTAGCATAAGTAACTCATGAATATACAATCATTTTCTAGATTATATGTGAACCAGTCTCTTATCATACATCTCTCACATACATAGTATATACATGTATACCACCATAAAAGTGCATGATAAACTAAACCCCACTCTAGTACCTTTAGTAAATCTCTATATGTGCTATTACTTGGCAACACGTACATCATTATGTCTACTAGTACAAGTACCCAGTACTATACCTGTTCTTATATTGGCATGTGCTCGAACTCGGCACTGGAACCATTATTATATATATATATATATATACATACGTGCCTGTACTAGACACTATTTTAAACCATTATAACATATCATTATGACCAATTCTAAATGAGCACACAATAAACCCAATTAAGCATTATAGGACAGTATAAGGAAGTAAAATCCCACAATAACCAATCCGCATATTAAATCACAAGCTAAACCAATTAATTTATGCTTAGTATAAGGTCATTGTGAAAGACCATGCCTGATTCACTCCAACATATTATGTTAGTATTATTTAAGAAACTTGTAGAACCCTTTTTAGGATGTAGAGAAAATTCAAGAAAGATGAAAGTCTTGTTCCACTCACCTCATTGTAGCTTAAAGTTACCTCAAGTCTCCAATAAGATACAAGAGGAGTTGTATGGAAGTCCCCTAAGCAATTAAGACCAACCCACTTAAAAGAAAATGTCAAAGAAAATAAAAAGATCCATCGTCCGCTGTAGCTGTGAGCAACAGCAAAGTTGCTACTCTCGGGTAGCTATCACTTTAGTGGGAAATTCTTCCCGCTGTAGCAGCAAATAGTAGCAAGGCTGCTTCTCTTAGCATGCTACACACTGCAGCAGCATCTATTGCCTGCTGCAGTGGCAGTTGGTGATACAGCCCCCCATGACATTGTTTTTTCAATTCTTTTCCTTCCCTTCATACACTGTAACCATACCCAACTCAATTACAAAGTTTCCCTAGGTAAAAATCCTATAGAGAGTAGTCCAAGCAAGTTAAAAGATTCGATCAATAAGGGATTACAACCACCGATCCTCCTTTCACTCATATATCTTTTCTAAAAAGAAGTTTTCTGATCTTTTCTCTAATCCATACTAACCCAAGTTTTATTAACCACATTCTTACATTGCCATCCTTTAGAGATTCCACATTCAAGTTAAAATCATAGAAATTTGCTGTCATGACCCCCAAGAAGGGCATGTGACTGGCGCAATAATTGGGGAAGAGTTAAACCCATACCACAAGCCTACTACGCAGGATACAATAACTTAGAGAAAATTTCTAATACAAACACATAAACATCACCACAAAAGACCAATAAAGCAAGACCTAGGATGTTTATGAAGCTACAGAGCATACTAAAAACACATAGACAAGGGAAAGAACTAACCTTGCTATAATAACATGGGGTAGAGTAACACTCCATGGTACTTTTGGATAAAGCCATCCTCAAACCTGCAGGGCAGTATATAAACAAGGAAAAGTGAGTATGAACTACTTAGTAAGAACTTACTAAACTTACCTATAATTCATTCATAAATCCCTATAACATTTATAGTAAAACATTTAAAAAGGGACAATTGTACCTCTAAATAGCAGTGTTTTGCAAGTGTAAGAAAATAATCCTCATTCATCTTAGGTGTCTGACTATAGGCCTCATACCTTGGAAACATCAATTAATCATTAGGCATCACAATTTTACATAAATATGCAATGTAAGTACATATGAGGTATGATGTGTAAGAGAGAGGAATGTCGAAGGTGAGGGAAATGAATGTCAAAGGTGAGGGAAAGCGTGAGCAAATGGGAGGGGAATGTCGAAGGTGAGGGAAAGAGCGAGCAAATGAGTGTGTGTATGTTTCTAAGTTTCAGGAGGAGAGAAGAGTGTATAAGTAATTCAAGGAAAAGAATTTCTAGAATTTCTTTCTTGTCCTACTTACTTAATTCCTATACTAATTAATCCCAATACATAACAATTAAATCATTACACATTTTCAGATATTTTTATATACTTCCAAACTATATTTGAATCAAAATAATAACATTAAGTCTTCAAATATTTCACATCCAAAAACACAACATATAACATCACAACACATATACATATGAAATTAAAATCACATCCTTATATATCTATGAGTTCAACTTCGAAATTAAGGCCCCCCTAAAACACGGATGTTACAAACTTCCCCCTTAAGAGAATTCGATCTCCAAATTCTTACCTTAAGGATCAAATAGGTAGGGATATGTTGACCTCATAAATTCCTTAGGCTCTCACTGGCCTCCTCCTAAAGGTGGATTCACCACAAGACCTTAACGGAAGGTATTTCCTTAGACCTCAACTTCTTTAGTTACTGGTCAAGGATAGCCACATGGATTTCTTTGTAAGATAGATCGTCACCCAACTGAACTTTTTGTGATTAGATTACATGTGATGGGTCATTTAGGTACTTCCTTAAAATTGAAACATGAAATATCGGGTGTACTCCTTCCATATCCACTGGTAGAGCAAGTCAGTAAGCTATTTTACCTATTCGTTCTAAGACATCATAGGGCCAAAAAAATCTTCGGCTCAACTTCCTTTTTGTTCCAAATCTTAACTTACCCTTCATGAGGGATACCTTCAAGAATACCATATCACCAAAGGTGAATTTGAGGTCCCTCTTGTGGTTGTCTGTATAAGCCTTCTATCTGCTTTGGGCTATAAGAAGTCTTTCTCTAATTAGCTTCACCTTTTCCATAGCATCTTGAACAAGGTCGGGACCAATCAATTTTACTTTGTCAACTTCGAACCACCCAATAGGAGATCTATACTTCCTTCCATATAGGGCCTCGACCGATGCCATCTTGATGCTAGCATGGAAGCTATTATTGTAGGTGAACTCAACTAAGGGCAAACGAGTCTCCTAGTTTCCTCCAAAGTCCATTACACAAGACCTTAACATATCCTCTAGAGTTCAAATGGTACGCTTTAATTGCCCATCGATCTAAGGATGGAAAGCCATACTTAAATCAACTCAAGTTCCCAAGGCTTCCTGAAATGTCCTCCAGAATCGAGAGGTAAACTGAGTGCCTCTATCCGAAATAATGGAGGTAGTACTCCATACAGTTTAAATATCTCATCGATATACAATTGTGCATACTTGGCAGCATTGAATGTTGTCTTTACCAGTAGAAAATGGACAACCTTTGTTAGTCGATCCACAATCACCCAGATTGAATCATATCCTTTAGAAGAGCGGGACAATCTAACCATAAAATCTATGGTAATATTTTCCCACTTTCACTTTGATATTTTTATTCACTGAAGTAACCTTGGAGTTTTCTTGTGTTTCGCTTTTACTTGTTGACATGTAAGCCACCTAGATACATAATCGGCCACATCCTGCTTCATCCCAACTACTAGAATAAGGATTTTAGGTCTTGGTACATCTTATTTGTGCCTGGATGTACTATATAAGCTATTTGGTGCGCTTCTTCTATAATTTTTCTTCGAAGGGCCTCTTGATTTGGCACACAAAGTCGATTCTCAAACCGAAGCATTCCCTTTTCATCTAGGGAGAAACTACTCTCCTTATCTTTCTCTACTTCCTCCAAAACCCTATGAAGATTAGGATCAGTTATTTGAGCCTACTTTATGTTCTCAATTAATGAGGATCTGGCTTAAACATGGGCTAAGAGTACCCCTGAATTAATAACTTCAAATCGTACACCATCAATCTTAAGTTCATGTAATTCATGAATTAATGGCCTCCTAAATATTGCTATATGGGCCAAACTCCTCATTGATTTACTACTCAATGCATCTGCCACTTTATTAGCTTTTCTGGAGTGATATAGGATAATTGAGTCATAATCTTTGAGGAGTTCCATCTATCTCCTTTGCCTCAAATTTAAGTCCTTCTGCTGAAAAATATACTTGAGGCTTTTATGATAGGTATAGATCTCACATATTTCCCCATAGAGATAATGACGCTAAATTTTCAAGGCGAAGATTACAACCACTATCTCAAGGTCATGGGTCAGGTAGTTTTGTTCATGCCGTTTTAACTGCCAGGATGCATAGGTAATCATCCCGTTTTAACTGCCAGGATGCATAGGTAATCATCTTGCCATGTTACATCAAAACGAATCCTAATCCCACTTGGGGACGCATCATAATTTACTGAGTAGCCTCTTCATCCCGATGGCAAGGCTAGAATTGGTGCAGATGTTAAACATTCCTTTAGTTTTGAAAAGCTCTCTTCACATGCCTTATTCCACATAAACCAAGCATTCTTCTGAGTGAGCCTAGTTAGCGGCGTAGTTGTCTTTAAAAAATCTTTCACAAATTGACGATAATATCCCGCTAGGCCCAAGAAACTCCTTATTTTTGTTACTGTGGTTGGCCGTGGCCATTTTTGGATGGCTTCCACCTTACTAGGGACTACTTGAATTCCTTCCCTACATGGACCAAATATGCAACTTGCTCCAACTAAAATTTGTACTTTGAAAATTTTGCATAAAGCTGGTGTTCCTGTAGGGTCTGAAGTACAATATACATTGATTAAGTCCATAAAGGCTACTAGAGTATTGATTAGTCCAAAGGACATCACTAGGAATGCATAATATGGTCTTAGAAACGTCTTCTGACTTGAACTTCAATTGGTGGTATCTGGATCTCAAATTAATCTTAGAAAAGCATTGAGCTCCTTAAAGTTAATCAAACATGTCATCAATCCTGGGAAGGGGGTACTTATTTCAGATCATCACCTTATTAAGCTGGTAGTAGTCTATGCACAACCAGAGAGTCCCATCCTTCTTTTTCACAAATAAAATAAAAGCACCATAAGGAGAAGAGCTAGGTCATACAAATCCTTTATTGAGGTGGTCTTGTAGCTATTCCTTAAGTTCTCAGAGTTCTATATGAGCCATGCGATAAGGAGGTATAGAAATAGGTTGAGTACCTAGAAGTATCTCAATGTTAAGATTTATCTCATGGTCAGGAGGTAAGCCTGGTAATTCTTTCAGAAAAACATCAAAATACTCCCTCATACTTGACATTATGAACAAAGGCCAATAAACTTTGGCATCCCTTCCTCATCATACGCCTTACATGAATCAAAGAGAATAGATTTCCCAGCATGTCACTTCAATCTCCTTAGAAAAAGACAAGTCGTTCACCAGGAATACAAAATTTCATAGATTTGGTATAACAATCTAGAGTTACGTGACAATAAGCTAGCTAATCCATTCACAGAATGACGTCAAAATCCATCATATACAATAACATTATATTTGCTTTAGTGTCCTTCCTACTAACCACAACATGATAATCCTGATATCTTGAATCCACCACCAGAGTTTCACCCATAGGTGTGGCAACCAGAAAAGATCTAGTAATACTGACCAGGCTTTGTACAAATTGTTTTGCAAATAATGGCAATACATATGAATGAGTGGATCTAGGGTTAAATAATACGCGTGCACCATGAGAGCATACGGGAAGTGCATCTGTCACAACAACATTCAAAGCTTGAGTATCTTGGTGCGTAAGTACATATACCCTGGCTTGCCCATGTCCCTCGATAGGCTGGCCTCTACCCCTTGTCCTCTACCTTGACCCCTACTTGTACCACCTCTTCTAACTGAAGAAGAAGAGGCTCTATCGATAGAAGTCAATACTTGTAGAGATTAGGAGGGGTGTGCAGATCCTTGCCTGGATACACTAACTAATAGAGGGTAATCAATCTGTCATTATATGACCCACTTGATTGCAATGGGTAACATCTTGAGGTAACTCCATAACATGGGCCGAAGTGATATCATCCACATTTAGAACATTTGGGCTTATCTTGCCCTTACTATGAAGTCCATCCTACCAAAGAAGAAACCACCTCTATATTCTGACTTTGGACAGGAGACACTCCCTATAGACATGGCTAGAATAAAAGATACTATAAGAGTCGATTGCCCTCTACCCAAGGGCTTTAAGGCCCCAAAATTACCACTATATCCTGAAGACCTTCCTTTACTTTCCTGTTTCCCCTTTCTCTTATAATCTTCTTCTTTATCTTTTTCATTCATTTCTATGGTCCTAGTTGCATCCATAGCTATTGTAACAACACAGGTGTTATTGTGCAACTTAAAAATGATCTTACAGCCTTATAATGATTAACACATGTCATGGACCAAGTAAGATTTAACGAGAAAAGAAGAATATATGTGTTGAGCATAGTAAGGATATTCGAGGACTAAAGTGAAAAGAAAGGAAAACATTGAATAGGGACCCGTGACGGAGAATAAACCTTATGAGGATGAAATCATGAGTTTGTTACTATAGAGATATTAGACTTAGGGCAAGATTGAGTCTTGAGCCACCGAGAGGGACCACAATGAATAAATATGAGAATTTTGAGTTTTTAATAAAAATGAGGTGTATGATGCGTATTTTTATGAAGGTAAAGTAAGGTGTCCTAATTTATGATCAGACTTTTCTAAAATACTTAGTATTCTTAATCAAACTTTGGAGAAAAAGAGAGAGTGGACCCCACACTACTCAATTAAAAAGGAAATACCATCATCCCATCTTCTTATTCTTTTCTTCCTTTTCTCTTGTAAGCTCTCCCTTCCCTCTCAGGTAGTCATGCTTGTGATTTTTTCTCCCGTTGTCAGCCAAAGAAGATTGCTCAAGGATGAAAGTTATGAGAGCTTAGGAAGGTATGTTAAGTATGTGCTCTCCCTTTTTCCTTTTTTTTTTCCCCTTTTCTTTCAAGATTCAAACCGTAAGTGATAAATTAGGGGATTTTTGATATCACCTTGTTGATGTTTAATTTAGGGGTTATTCCTATAGTTCTCTTCTAAAATATGCTGATAGTAACCTAATTGGAAGATATCTAGAGTTAAAAAGGAGAGGGGGTTGGATAGTAAGAAATATTGAAGGAGAATTTGAAAGAATGTCTTATGATAATGGAATTTGATGATTCAAACAACTACTATTGGCTTTAGCTTGGGTTTTTAGGCCAAATTGATGCTACGACATTAGAAAATGAAACCCATGAAGAAATTTGAGAGAAAATAGTTTTTTTTTGGACTGAAAATATTGGAACCATATCTGGTATTCGAAGATCTATGACTTGGTTCCTAGGGCACACGCCCTGGCACCCAAGTCACCAAGAGCAAGAGGGTTGGTGCCTATGGGTGCCACCCTCTTCTCATGTGTTTAGATATAGGTTTTGACCCTTTTCACTTTTATCCTTGATCCTTAGGTTTGGGTGATGCCTTGGGGTCTCCTTTGGATTCTTTGAAGTTTGCAAAGCCACTTGTAAAGAGGCAAAGTCATTAGTGGAAGTTGAACAAGGTGAGGTAGCTTTGCCTTACATGTTTATTTCCCTTGGAATTTTACTCATAGAAGTTAAATTAATACAATTATGAAAGAATCAATTGAATAAATCACCTTGAAATGAATATGTTTGATGTTCTGTATAAACTAATAAAAGTATTTTTACATTGACAGGCTCACAAAAATGTGTCTAAAGTATGTTCATAGGCATAACTTAATATATATGAGTCACTCAAGGTTGGTGTGCATGAGATATAACTATATATATTAATGTAATGCATTTGAGCCTTAAATTATGAAGTAGTGAAGTTTTATGATATCTGTAAGTTCATTCTTGTATATGTTCAGGTTAATGGTTTAAGTATTCTATTAACACGAAATATGAAAATTTCAGTAGCTAGACCTATTGTCCATCCTAGGGAACATAATTAATTAGTAATGCAAATAGTAGTTTCCACATGAATGACGTCAAGAGATGTAATGATGAACATGACAAATTTCTTCAAGGTACGCAATGTAATTGGATATTAAGATTGTATGAATTGTTGTTTGACTATGTCACGTCCCACCTAGAAGATGTGAACATCATAAGAGTGAGCCTGACCTCACCTCGGAACCTAGCTCATTTTAATGATCCTGTATGCCTTAAATTTCAAAATAGACAAAAAGTAAATTTTCATCTAAGAAGAACTTCATTTTAGCTTCTCCATGAATAATTAGATATAATTAATTAGTTTACATAAATATATTTTATATATTCCATCACAACAAGTCGTTTCAATAAAATATCTAGAACCAAATTCTTGACGCAATAAAGTCATTTACATTCATTATTTCCTTAGCTTACAATGACAAAATTCCAATTCCTAGACTATCTACGAGACCACAAAGCAACTCTAGAATAGCAACATAAAAATACTACAATAGACATCCCCAGGTTCAAGCAGGGTCTTAGACTAAAGATCCATAACTCTTTGCTCAAATATTTACCTTCGACTATCAACTCTGAAAAATGTCAATAAGAGGGTATGAGCAACCACTTACCTAGTGAGGGGACAACACTACAATATGATGAAAGATAGTTATCATGCATCAATCATACATAAATTAATTATAACACAATACGTTATAATCCAGAATAGTTCTCAACTACATCCAAATATAGCCATCACATTTCAACATAACATAATTTAGACCAGTTCACAACAATAAATAATTTAATCAAATACACAAATTTTTTGTACCAACCAGGTCATCTAGGGTACCTCTGGATCGTTTCCCGTAGCCCCTGCTGCATCCACCCTTATCGCTCTATTTATAAATCTCCACCCTTATGACTCCTTGTAGAATCTCCCATGGGTGCACTGCCATGACGTTTCTAGGCACAATCACAATCATGAGCATACCATAATCAATCACAACCATGAACCATGTACACTTCTCAATCATCCTCAACTTAGACATGACATAATCAGAATAGTTTCAACATTGTCATATGTATAAACCACATAATACACCACAAATATAACATTCATTTGCAACACCAACCATTCATAATTAAATAAATTTAGCAACCAAGATGAACTACATCTTAACTCAATTCACATGTTATTCACAATCCAAAATACATTTATTCTGTATTAAAATCTCAACACATAGTAATAAACTTAATAATCAGAGGGACCACAACCTTCTTACTTCTTCACAAGTTGAGGTGTATATGTCTGTATACATTTATATATATATATATATATATATATTGCCAATGCCAAACTTTTCCAAACAAGTATCTTTCTTAGTAGATATATATATACATACATGTGTATATACATATACCTCATGACTGGACAAATATATATTTATATAAATATTATGAATACACATATATATATACACACACACACCCATATCTTCTTAAATTAAGACATGAAAATTCATGTATTTACATGTGTACATATATATATAGATATGTATATTTCATGTTCCCTATTTTTCAAGAATAGAAGAGTGTATATGTATGTACAAGCTTACTGAATTTCCTCATGAATCAAGCTAACGTATGAATATATATACACACACATTTAGAATTTGATTCTCCACAACTCTATCCATGAGATAACATATTTATAGATGTGTATATATATATATATGTATAATCACACAAATTCCTTAATTAATTATATTTTCACCATTCCATTCAAGATTCCATAGCAATATAGTCTCACACATGCCCTCATAAAGATTTCTCAATATTCTCTTTGGATAGGATATACCTCATGCTCTTATTATGATGCAAGAGATGATTATAGAAAACACTTAGTCATAGGTAGCATAACCTACTCACCTTGAATTGTTATTTAAATTACCAACTAAATGTTGTTTACTCACATAATTTATGCTCCAAGATGTCTCCCAATCAAATTCCTATAATTAAATCAAAAAGGAATGAAAAGAACAAGTCAAAAACGACAATTAAGAGAAAATTCTATTTATTCACTTAGATCCTTAGTCTAAATTTTTCTTTTGTATTTTGCATGATTTAGGTTCATATTTAGCTTCATCTAGGTCCCTGTTATGTAAGTCAAGTTCTTTTATCATGTTTTGATTTCAAAACTAGCCTATAACTTCATCTCGGATGTTTTTAGAACCTATTTGATCATTTCCACCCATGATCTTTTAGTGTAGTAAGACAGAATATTTTTTCTAGTTTAACCTATATGGCTCATGGACTGCACTTAACACTCAAGGGAAGCTCGAATTTTGCTACGGTAAAAAGACATACATAGGTTGCCTCCTCTCGGTTTTTTTCTTGTAGATGAAGGCTCACAAACTTGGAAAATACCTCTTTTTAACTCCCTCGATTTTTACTGCAAAAAAATGATATGGAGGTCACAATTCTTCTTTTTCTTCTTCTTCTTCTCTCTCTCCCCCCCTTAATATTCACTTAAATTCAACGTCCACAAGCAAGCACAACAGAACCAATTTAGTCCAGAAAAGGTTCGATTTCACTTACCTCTCACTATACGCTATTTTGCTTCTCCTATCGGCCTCTTTTGCATTTTAATATTCTCTTTCTATTTTCCAATTACGATCTCAGCCATGACCAAATCTCTAAGAAACCTCCTGCACCAAAAATTTTCACGTTCAGCTACTATCTTGGTGATGGAAGAAAGAATCTGTCTAGTAGCTTATGGGGATGGAGAACACGATGATAGAAAATACAGAAAAGGAGCACCAAAACTAAAATGGACCGAGAAGAGGATTGTATCAAGCTAAAATTTCTGGAATCCTCAAGTTCTATCTATAATAAATGAAAGGGACACGTGTACTCCACAAATCTTTATTTGAGTAGCCTTTCTCCAAGCTTAGATTATTTATAAACCTCATTCCTAGTCGTTGGTTTCACTTGGGTCCTTATAAATTTTAAAAAAAATTCTAAAATTTACCTAAAATTCAAAAATTACTCTTTACCTCTCCTCATCTCCCCTTTCCTTTAAAATTAGTTCCCCAGCCGAAGATAACAAATTTTCAAGTAAGTCCTTAAGAAATTATTATTATTCTACTTCCTATTGCAAATCCATCCTCAATAGATCCAAAACTTTAAAATTTCCATTTCTCAAAAAATTTTCTTTAAAATTTGAAGGTTCATCATACTATTTTAAAATATGGGGTATTACAGACTGATATAATGATGTTGTATTATATGAATTTATGTGTTTAGATGTAGTGCGCATGAAAGTGCTGCCTAAGTTTTTAAGATACTGTTGATTCATTTCCCTGGCCATGGTCAGGTAAGAGGCTAGGTTGATAAGGGCCTATAGCAACCCTGGTAGCAAAAGGGCTTAGTGAGACATTGGTTCATAGCGACCCTGGTTGCAAAAGGGCTTGGTGGAATGACTTCCTTAGTGACCCATGAGTTTCTTGAGAAGGCTTGGTGGGTTACCGGAGCCTGTTACTGTGATGGCCTATAGCGACCCATTCGACTAAGCATGTTTGACTGATAAGTGATTTAGTTATGGTTAAGATTAAAATGTGGTGGCTTGCATTTAAATTCTTGTATTTGATATGCTTATGAATATGATCTCCATGTTAATAATTTGTAAGCTTAACTCTTATTATGGTGAAATGATATGAACAAATGTTAGTAACTAGTTGACTGCTTGCAACATTATGTTTTCATCATAGTCTTTAATATTTTAGCAAGTGTGAGTTAATGAAGGAATATAGAAGTTATATATATATATATATATATATATATGAAGGCACATTAAAGTTTACCATATACTATGTTAACGTATACCAAGACTGCCCTATGTTTAACAGGGCGTATGTAATTGATGAGCCTTTCATATTTGTTTATGCATTCGTATCCCTGCAATTGTTGTCTGCACTTTATCTATTACATACTCAACTATATTCTTATAAATAATTTTACGCATTGAGGTAGAGTAGCTTTGTGATATCTAGCATTTTTATATACATTTTAACCCATATAGGTCTATTTGTATTTTCAGCTATGGGAATTCTCCAATTTTATTACACTTTGTGATTCATTGGGTCTAAATTAACTTTGGATGGAAAATGAATTATTGTCATAAAATTATGACTTAAATTATTAAAGACTCAATATAATCCATTTGTGTGCTTTGTAGAAATTAAATTTTGAAATTTTCTAATGATGTGGCGCTGAGGTGGACATTCTTGCGAGCATGGTGCTGATATGACACTCTTCTGATGAGTAGGATGCTGACTGGGACTCATTTCTGCATTTTTGCTGATATGGAGACATGTGGGGCCCTCAATCCAGATCAAGCTTCTGCATGGCAAAAGAGCCCTTCTACTACAACTTTTTCATACTTGTTGCTGCTGTCTGTTGGCCACCCCTTCTACAGAAAGGAAACATCCACACCTCACCTCTCCTTTTGAAAGTCAACTGAGCATCTAGGGTAGAATATTCCAAGGCATTTAGGGCATCAGTTTTGTAACACAAAACACACTTTTCATATTCTGTAACTTAGAATTTCACTCACCTCTCTTCCCTTCTATTTTCCCTCTTATGTTTTGTTGTTTTGCTCTCATGGAGGGCTAAATCTCCATTGTAATTAGTCATTAGGACCTTGGGATGTTGTAGCTTGAACTGAAAATGCAAGATAAGTGTTTTTATTCTCTATTTCATCTCATTTCATTTCTGTTCTATTTTTATGTTTATGTTGCTGTCAGATTCTGATTGAACTTAGAGGAACATAAACTGATTTATATTTGAGATATAACCTTGCTTGACTAATTAGAAAAGTGAGTGAAACGAAATGACTAGTTAGAAGATGTTTAACTTGATTTGGTTAAGGTTTTCTTTTGAAATGCATCTAGTTATAGTTAGTGAAGTTATTCTTGACTATAGTTGGAAGCATTAAATTCTGGAAGTTACTCTAGAATCATTTTCATAAAAAAGACCAAATGGTGAAATGAGAACAAAACTAAATCAATAAGTTAAGTAATGATAGTTGCACTCCCATAAATCCTAGTGGCTGGTTACATAGTCTCCTTACTGTCAATACACTATCATTTTCGTTTTGCTACTAATTAGCTGCTGGTTTGCTATTGTTTTAAGTTTTAGTTGCTGTTTCTGCTGTTCTGCCAACAAAACCCCCTGTTTATGTGATTTTAATTAGTGTTTAGGTATTTAGAACAACTAATTAGTGATTAGAAGTGAGGCTCCTTGAGTGAATACAACCTGAGGACCACTATACTATAAAATTGCCACGAATTCAATTTTAGGTGATTTGGCATCGTAGTGGCACGAACCACTTTGGTGTGTCAAGTGTTGAACTCAGCCCCTCACAATTGCAGGTATTGGAGTTTTCATGGTTCTATGATGTACATGTCAAGAACACCTCCCCATTGATCAGGGTAAGGTGAGGGGTTTTAGAATCAAGGTAATTTAAGTATCTTAGAAATACTCTATAATCAGGTAGGCCTCATTAAGAAGTGTACTCTTGTAAGAGATAGTAGGAACTAGCACAAAAAAAAAACTATGAAATGTAACAGAGTGCATGTTATTTTAAATGCTAGTTCATGATTGTAATGGTAGTTAAGTCAATAAAAAGTATAAAGGTTAGGCTTGTGGTGGTGTGAGCTAGGCACCATCTGTGCCAGTGACGTGCCTGGTTTTAGGTAATGACAAAGTTGGTATCAGAGTAATGGTTTTAGGTCTCTTACCAATTACAGAGCAAGGTAACCTTAGTGGATCCTTCTCTATCGTTGTCAACCCAGGCATAACTATAAAGAGACGGCTCCACCAAAGGCCCTAAAGGATGTATCCTTTTTTTTGTCATATCTTATCCCTTTCTAAGGAGCGTGTCGAGTTCGTTAGTGACTCAAGGTCTATGCTTTTTAATGTCAAATTGTGATGCCTTGTGACTTAAGGTTTTGAGAAGGAAATTAAACGGAGCTAATAGTTTATTGCCAAGAGAAAGGCAGAGAACTCATGGGTGAATTCCATGGTAAAGAGTTACGTCTAGAAGCTCGACCTGTATGAGTTTTTAAGATAAGGAAAAGAATTTATAAAGGCTAAAGGGTCCAATGAACTCTATTTGTTTAGGTTTTTGAGAATAGAAAGTTTTGAGCATTTCTTAAGATGTTTTCAAGGGAAGAAGAGAAGAGTTAGAGAAATACGCTCAGGAAAGTAAGTATAAGCAGAACAAGGTTTTCTTAAATAGACAAGAAAGAAGTCAAGCTAGCACTTCTTATTTTAATGACCAAGGATAATGTGTTGAACTTAGTTTCATGAGGTTCCAAGAAGAGAGTATCAATAGTGACCAAATAGTGAACTATAACAATATAAAGACTGTATTGCGAGTACAATCTAAAGCTTTGACATGTTGTCATGATTTCTAAATAGAGGAAAACCAAAGTTACAAGTTGTCTTAATAAATAAGAAATGAAGGATTTAAGATTGAAGGATACACAGAGGAAAAGATAGAATTCTAGTATTTTGAGGAAGAATATACAGATGTATATATATGCAGATCTAGAATGATTTTTTTTTTTTGCAAAAGTCGTAGATCAATGTTTGACTATGGTCTTTTGAAATGATTTTTGAGGCCAAACTAAGTGGTTAGGCGTTAAAAGAGTAAGAACAGATATTAGAATGAAGTAAGAGGTGAAAGTCATGTATTATGGAAACAATTTTCAAGGTTATGGTTGATTACCAAGCCATGGATGCCCAGGCACCCAAAGTAATTGAGAGTTTAAGATCTAGTGCCCTAGGCGCCAATGATGGTGCCCAAGAGCCCTAACCTAAAGAAGCCCCTCTTAAGTGTAAGACATGTAGTGCCCAAGGTGCCAGGTGCTACAATCTATTGGATGCTTGCAAGTGAGCTATTGGTGTTTTCTCATACGTCTGGGCCCATAGACTTCAAGCAAGATTCATCAATTGCCTCCTAGGCATAACAGGAAGTGCTTGAAGTGATCATCATAAGAGACAAAAAGATTAATTCAGCATCCAACTATGATAAAAGGGTTGATGCTTTATGGTTGAACACTTAGTAAAGTATAAGTTTTCCTTTCTTAAGCTGTAAGTCTTCACCTATGAGGATCTGTAAGATTAGAAAGGTCCCATGGTAGCCACTATGGCAATAATAAGAGTATTTATGTTTTGGAAAAAAGGTAAAAGATAGAAGATTGCCATAGCATGATCAAGTTGAGATGCTTTATATTAAGAATTTTCACAAAGTAAAGATTAGATGTTCAAGGCAAGAAATTAAGTATCGAACCCACGTTCAATGCAAGATGAGAAAATTAGTTAAACCATTGACCCTACCTTACTTAAAGGCAGAGTGCTAATTCAAGTTTCCTAAGAATTCTTATCCTATTCGGATCCTTTAAGTCGAAGTAATTGTGGAGTCTAATGTAACTCTTGTGCAAAGGCCAAGAATATAAAGAAAAAGAGAAGAATATATCTGAGTAAGACTCACACCCAATTCTTCTAAGGAATGAAGAACTTCTCAAGGATGTCAACGGATGTACCAAGTAATAGAGCGTTTTTAGACTCTGTTAGTAGTTTTAATTATGATAAGCAAAGAATATAGCTAACGTAACCAGTACCAAGAAAGTTCGGTAAAACAAACTAAATGCTCTTACTAGATGATGCAAAGGACAGGAATGAACTCTATTAGCTTATAGGTGCAAGTTATTAATTACAAGAAGAGTGAGGCTGAATCTAAGTACTCAATGCCATAATCTATTGGAAGAACTAGGGATGTTAAAATTTGTAGTTAGTATTAGTTCTCCTAAAATGCAACAAATTGATACGATCAACACGAGAAAGTCTTGTTTTAAGGGATGACATTAAGCGTAAGGGGGAAGTTTCGGACAAACTTCACTTCTTTTCTTTCAAAGAAAAGAGAGCGTGATAAACAATCTAGCTGAATAAAGAGCACCACAAGAAATACTATGTGACCCTTGTGGGAAAGTCATTGATGACATGATGAAAATTGGAAATAGAGTTGTACTTCTATGTCCCACCTTTTCAAAGACTAGAAGTTTCCCAAAGGAGCACTAATAGCATAGTGACACAAGCTACATTACTAAGGAATGGAAGTTGATCAAGGTGCGAACTTCACGATGAAAGGCATTCAGGGCTAGTAAGGACTCAGGCTGTTCTCACTTAGTGACCTATGAGGATCGATCACGAGAAGACTTAAGAGATGATGATGAAAGGACTTGTTGATAGACAATGGGGTCCAAAGGTAAAAGTAGAAGTAAACCTAAACATGAAGGAAGATACAAGAAATATGTGAGAGCTGAGAGTTGCTCTTGTAGCAGGCACAAAGGATGGGCTTGACCCACAAAGTTAGCCACCATCGTGCTAGGAAAGATATCCATTGCAAACAAGTTCTTAAGAAGTGTTGAAATTCGAGGACCAAATTTCTGTAAGGACGAAGTATTGTGACACCCCAGTTGTTACTGTATAATTTAAAAAGGATCTTACAGCCTTATAAGGATTGACACATGTCATGGACCAAGTAAGATTTCACAAGAAAAGAAGAATATATGTGTTGAGCATAGTAAGGATATTCGAGGACTAAAGTGAAAAGAAAGGAAAACATCAAATAGGAACCCGTGAGAAAGAATAACCCTTATGAGGATGAAATCATGAGTTTGTCACTGTAGAGATATTAAACTTGAGGCAAGATTAAGTCTTGAGCCACCAAGAAGGACCAAAATAAATAAATACAAGAATTTTGAGTTCTTAATAAAAATAAGGTGTGATAATGCATATTTCTATGAAGATAAAGTAGGGTGTCCCAATTTATGATCAAGCTTTTCTAAAATACTTAGTATTCTTAATCAAACTTTGTTTCATTGGAAGGACCAAAGTAAAGAGGGGAAAAAGAGAAAGTAGACCCCACACTACTCAATTAAAAAGGAAATACCATCATCCCATCTTCTTATTCTTTTCTTTCTTTTCTCCCATAAGCTTTCCCCTCCCTCTCAGCCAGTCAAACTCTTGCTTCTTTCTCCCGTTGTCAGCTAAAGAAGTGCTACAAAAAAACTGACTTTCAGTGGCGACCTTTAAAGTCATCACTGAAGTCGACTTTTGGCGGCGACTTTCACTGTCGTCACTGAAAGTTAACTTTTTTGTGGCGACTTTTAGAGTCGCCACTGAAAGCCTCACTTTTGGTGGTAACTTTTGAGAGTCATCACTAAAAGTCCCACTTTCAGTGGCGACTTTTGAGAGTCGCCACCGAAAGTGAGGCTTTCAATTCTCAAAAATCGTCACCGAAAATGGGACTTTCAGTGGCGACTCTCAAAAGTCGCCACCAAAATTAGGTCTTTCATTGGCGACTTTCAATAGTCATCACCAAAAGTCAATTTTTTTTCGTAAAATTAAAAGAACTTAAACTTTCGGTGGCAACTCTTAAAAGTCACAATCGAAAGTGGGACTTTCAGTGGCGACACTTAAAATTCGCCACCAAAAGTCAATTCTTTTTCATAAAATTAAAAGATCTTAAACTTTCGGTGGCAACTTTCAAAAGTCACGACCGAAAGTGGGACTTTCAGTGGTGACACTCAAAAGTGGCGACCAAAAGTCAATTTTTTTTCGTAAAATTGAAAGATCTTAAACTTTCAGTAGCGACTTTCAAAAGTTACCACCGAAAGTGGAACTTTCAGTGGAAACTCTCAAAAGTCGCCACCAAAAGTTGGACTTTCAGTGGCGACACTCAATAGTCGACACCGAAAGTCAAAATTTTTTTTTAAATTAAAAGATCTTAAACTTTCGGTAGTGACTCTCAAAAGTTACCACCGAAAGTGGGACTTTCAGTGGTAACCCTCAAAAGTCGTCACCGAAAGTGGGACCTTCAGTGGGACTTTCAAAAGTCGTCACCGAAAGTGGGACTTTTAGTAGCGGCTCTCAAAAATTGCCACCAAAAGTGAGACTTTCAGTGGCGACTATTAGAAGTCAATTTTTTTTCGTAAAATTAAAAGATCTTAAACTTTCGGTGGCGATTCTCAAAAGTCTCCACCAAAGGTGGGACTTTCAGTGGTGGGAGTCGCCGAAAGTAAGACCTTTACACCAAGTAATTATATAAATATAATTATATTTTTTTCTTATCTTAATCTTTTAATAATAATATATTTGTTTTTTGTTAAATTAGATGTTGTTCCATTTTGGTTTTGCTAGGTTTTAGGCTTAAAATAATTTTAACAGATTATATATATAAAATATTTTACCCTTATATAACACAAATGAAGTGGTAGCAAGATGGCAAGACACACATGGTTCAAGCAAAGGCACCTGGTGCGTATAATTTATAGCACATAAAATATTCCAGCAAGTATACTGGGTCGCAACAAGTAATAAAGTGATAAGTAGAGTATCGTCCCACAGAGATTGAGGTATCAAATGAAATTCAATTAGGCTAAGTGAAATGCTATTAAGACTTATGAAGGAAATTTCAGAAATTACACAAAAAGGGGGGGTGATGATTGAAACAACAAAATATAAATAACTGAAATTTAAATAACTAAACAGAAAACAAAACAGACAAAAGATGTGCAACTGGTCACAAATTCCATGGAATTGTACATCATCATCCTTTCCTTTGAATATTCTTGGCTAATTCTATTATGTAATCTTCAATCTAAAATTCTTAGAAAGTCTTCTAAGACTGAATTATATTAAAATTATAGTTAGGAAGATCTTCACTAATCTATAACTCAAATATAATCCGATCAAGTCCTAATCACATCAATGCCCCGCAATCGCATATGACATGTTATCTCTTGTCCTACTCATTACAAATACATAGCAATCGCATGCATGTATAAATAACAAGCTTCATAGGACAATAAATAAAATAGAACTTTGGCCAAGAAAATACTCATTGGTCCAAATGAATTAAAGTACAATTTCCATTTCATCAAATGACCGACTACACAAGAAAATGAGATTGATTTCGTTGGTCTAATCCGATTAATTCATAGACAAATTAATCTTTGAATCATTGAAGAACAATTCAATTAAATTACAATCCATTCAATGTTGGCCAATTTTCTAAAATATGATTGAATCCAAAAACTTTGAAATTACAATCTAACTTAACCAAAATAATTGACTAAAATCTTAGATCAACCATTCAATTAAGTTATGAAGCTCAAGAAAATTATTCAAGCCACATAAATAAAACTATCTATATCTAGATAATCTAATTTATGGTGGAAATTACAAGGATAAAATCCATTCCATTAAACGAAAGTGCATTAAAATCGAAATTGTTCAGCAATAAAACATCATAGAACCAAACTACATCAATCTTTAAACATCAGAAAATTACATGGAAGAGAATAAGAACATGACAGAAAACAGAAAATACAGCAGAAATCTAAGAAACTATGAAGGAAAATGCAAGAAAAGGAAAGAAAATGGGAGAAGGAGAGCCATTCCCAAGTGGGAAGGCTTCCTTTTCCTCAAACCAAGCTAGAGAGTTGCCTCTGTGTTGCTCCCAACCACTGCTGCTCTAGGAAGGCAGAAAAATGGTGCTAGGACTTCACATCTGAAAAATGACTTAGCTTCCTCAATAAATTTCGGTTTTGCAAATATAAAACTGATCTAACACATGCCTAAAGGGATATTCTGCCTTAGATGCCTCCTTGGATGCCTCTTCCATGATATGGCAGCACTTTGACAGCAAAACAGCAGCAAAATTAATATTTCTGCAGCAGTAGAATGGTATGGCAGCAGCAGAATTAATATTTCTGCAGCAGAAAGTGACAAACAGTAGCAGAACAGCAGCAGAATATCATGGAAAAATTAATATTTCAGCCATGCTTTTTTTTGACCTACGAAAATTAATATTTCTGCCCAAAATTCTGACTACATGGCATTGAATAAGAGTTCAAGTGGGCCCCACATCCAGCATATCCTAGTCAGCATCTACATCACCCAAAAAGTGCCACATTAGCATCCAAATCAGCATCTTTGTCTATGTCAACACTTTTCTCTCCAAAATTAAAATTTGTAGGAATTAAATTGAGCATTTTACAATTCAAGTTCTAAAAATATATAATTGAGACACATTCAATCCATAAATAGTTTATACTCAATAAATTCCAAAACATAATAAAATTAGAGAATTGACAAAATTAAAGAGGCAAAAAGGACTAAAATAGGGACTAAAATAAATGGAAAAAGCATGTTATCAAATCCCCCACACTAGGCCTTTTGCACTCCTGGGCAAAATCAATTAAATACAACAGAGACAACCAAAGAACACAACAAGCAAAGTGTAGAAAATATACAATAATGAAATAATTAAAATTTGGAAAGATTTAACGCTAGGAAAATTTAATCTTTATTTTCTTAAAAAAATTGCAAGCTTGATGGCAATTATTTTGATAAGAATGAATTTAAGTAACAATCTCCTCACAGGGCAAGGTGTTTATCCTCTACTCTCTCAAGTGTTTAAGATGGAATCACTCAAAATCATCCTATCACAAATTTACTACCATAAGCTTGTCAAGAATCTAAATCTCCACTACTTGAATCCAATACATACTTGAATCAAAAGGACTTTACAAGGTTGTAATGTGGGTAGGAAAAATAGTGGGAAACAAAAGGGAAAGATTGAACAATGAAACAAAATATGGCAACAACTCAAAAAAATGAAGAGTATTTACAAGTGAAATATAAGAGATTGAGTATAAATAAATTTTGGGTCTCAATGTTCTACCTGCTCCTCTTTTTCATCATTTTCTTTTTTTTTTTCAATTTTTTTTTATTCTTTCTTCCCTTTTTTTGATGACGTCAGCCAAAATTTTTCTTTCTTTTTCTTCTTGATTGGCCAATCATTTTCTTTTGCCTGAGAGGAAGTAGAAGGAATATAGTTCAAAACACCCCAAAATTCACAAGATTTTTCAGCACATCAATCCCTTAAAAGAATTTAAAACACTCCTCAAATCTTAAGTTGGAAGAGAAAAAAAAATATTTTTGTACGAAGAAAAAGTGGTGGAAAAACGCAAGAAAGAAAATGGTTAAGGCACAAAATGGCATACAATGGAAACAATGATAATGGATGGCTATTTGGCTAAAAGTGGTTACAAGAAACAAATGCCTAAATCATTTCCAAGTATGTACAAGATATGTAGCCTCAATCAAAGATTCAAGACAAGTTCTAGAGTGACAATCCATGATAGAGAACACAACAAGAAGAATAGCATTTTTCACTTAGGCTCAAATCCTCACAGCTAAGTTTATACTCAATAAATTCCAAAACATAATAAAATTAGAGAATTGACAAAATTAAAGAGGCAAAAAGGACTAAAATAGGGACTAAAATAAATGAAAAAAGCATGTTATCAGCACCCAAGTTCGAATCTCAGGTAAGTATGTCTTTGGTTTAATTTCAAATAAACTTGAATATTGCACAAACAAAAAATTGAGTCACCCCGGGACCACTACTCAGTGGGCCGGCCAAGATCTGCATGAGTCTTGACCTAGTTGTTGGGTCTCAAGTCGACCTGTCAAGCTAATTCGGGTCAAATAACAGAGTCGACTGACTTTTGGTGGTGACTTTTAAAGTCGCCACAGAATGTAGCCTTTGGTGGCGACTTTTTTTGTGGTAACTTTTAGTCGCCACCAAAGGTTGTTTTTGGTGGCCACTTTCAAAGTCGCCACTAAAGGTGACTTTCAGTGGTGACTTTAGTTGCCACTGAAAGTTATTTTTTGGTTACGAATTTTTTTTTGGCAACAAAGATAACTTTTGGTGGCGACTCTGGAGGTGACTTTCAGTGGCGACTCCCTTAGTCGCCACAAAAACTTTTAGCAACAGGACTTTTAGCAACGACTCTATAGTCGCCACCAAAGACTCTTTGGTGATGACTTTTAGACTTTTTGTGACGACTTTAGTCACCATCGAAAGTCAATTTTTTTATAGTGAAGATTGCTCAAGGATGAAAGTTATGAGAGCTTAGGAAGGTATCTTAAGTATGTGCTATCCCTTTTTCCTCTTCTTCTCCCTTTTTCTTTCAAGATTCAAACCCTAAGTGATGAATTGAGGGATTTTTTATGTCACATTGTTGATGTTTAATTTAGGGGTTATTCTAATGGCTCTCTTCTGAAATGTGCTGATAGTAACCCAATTGGAGGATACCTAAAGTTAAAAAGGAGAGAGGGTTGGAAAGTAAGAAAGATTGAAGGAGAATTTGAAAGAACGTCTTATGATAATGGAATTTGATGATTCAAGCAACTACTCTTGGTTTTAGCTTGTGGTTTTTGGGCCAAATTGATGCTAAGACATTAGAAAAAGAAACCCATGAAGAAATTTGGGAGAAAATGGTGGTTTTTGGACTAAAAACACTAAAACTGTACATGGTATTCGAAGATCTTTGATGGGCACCTAGGGCATAAGCCCTGGTGCCCAAGTCATGGAGAACAAGAGGGCTGGCACCCATGGGCACCACCCTCCTGTCATGTGTTTAGATGTGGATTTTTACCCTTTTTCACTTTCGTCCTTGATCCTTAGGTTTAGGTGATGCCTTGGGGTCTCCTTTGGATTCTTTGAAGTTTACAAAGCCACTTGTACAGAGGTGAAATCATCAGTGGAAGTTGAACAAGGTGAGGGAGCTTTGCCTTATATGTTTATTTCCCTTGGAATTTTACTCCTAGAAGTTAAATTAATGTAATTATGTAAAAATGAGTTAAATAGAGCACCTTGAAATGAATATGTTTGATGTTCTGTATAAACTAATAAAAGTATGTTTACATTGACAGGCTCATGAAAATGTGTCTAAAGTATGTTTATAGGCATAACTAAATATATGTGAGTCATTCAAGGATGGTGTGTATGAGATATAACTATATATTAATGTAATGCTCTTGAGCCTTAAATTATAAAGTAGTGAATTTTTATGATGTTCGTAAGTTCATTCTTGTATATGTTCAAGGTAAAGGTTTGAGTATTCTATTAACACGAAATATGAAAATTTCAATAGCTAGACTTATAGTCCATCCTAGGGCACATAATTAATTAGTAATGTACAAGTAGTTACCGCATGAATGACATCAGGAGATGTAATGATGAACATGACAAATTTCTTCAAGGTACATAAGGTAATTGGATATTAAAATTGTATGAATTGTTGTTTGACTGATATAATGATGTTGTATTATATGAATTTATGTGTTTGGAGGTATGCGCACGAAAGCGCTGCTTGAGATTTTAAGATGTGGTCGATTCATTTCCCACAAACTCTAGTTCTCACAGTTGTAGGTACTAGGGTTTTCATGGCTAGATAATGTACGTGTTAAGAACACCTCCCCCATTCATCGGGGCAAGGTGAGGGGTTTGAGAATTAGGACAACTATCCTAGCAATGCTCTGTAATCAAGTAAGCCTCATTGAGAAGTGTACTCTATTAAGAGATAGTAGGAACTAGCACCCAAAAAAAAAAAGCTATAAATGTAATAGAATACATGTTAAGCTATGTGTTATGATAGTACTAAATTGAATATTTTGAATGCTAGTTCATATTGTAAAGGTAGTTAAGTCAATGAAAAGTATAAAGGTTAGACTTGCGACAGTGTGAGCTAGGGATTGTTCACACTGGCCACGCCCCTAGTTTTTGGGTCGTGACAGCTGCCATATAAGAGGGATACAATTCCATTTGCATGCTGAGAAATTGTCAAAGTCAGAGACAAAGACCTAGCATGAACCTATATATTTTCTCTTTTTCTTCTGGGATCATGTGCAGTGCATACCTCGAAAGGTTCACAAACTAAGTATCATACTCATTAACGATCATATTACCCTCTTTAAGGAATTCAAATTCCCTTGCCCTGGCAGTCCTAGCACTATGTGGTACAAATTGTTCTATGAGGACTTTTCGGAATTCTTTATATGTGACCGGAAAGGCATCTCTAACTCTAGATTCTTGCCATGAAGTGTAACGTCCTTATTTTACAATACTAAAATCTGAAAAAAAAAATTTCAAATTCTAATGCTTAATACTCGTACCTTCAAAAAGAACATTCTACAATTGTTCTCAGTGCAAATCATAATTTGTTATACATAATAATTCAAATTCTAAACATAAGATAATTTTTCATTCATTCGAAATAAATTACAAATCTGCCGTACATAGTAATTTGATATCTAAACTTTAAAAAACCTATAATTCTAATACTTAATGTAATACCTGCCAATTTTGAAATTTCGTAATTAGCGATATTACGGTTGTTGTAATGAAATTTTTCATTATTTTAATGGAATTGTTAGGTTAATTTTAATTTTCTATATTTAATTTATTATTTTTGTGTATTATTTATGGAAGTGGAGATAAATAATTAAATCAGGTATTTTACGATGGGTAATATTTCTGAGAGTTGAGAAAAGATAAAAGGAAGAGGAAACTTTATAGAGATAGAATCGAGAGTCAAGAAATAAAAAAGAGAGTAATCATAAGGTAAAGAGAAGGCCAAGTACCTATGAGGTCTAAAGAGGGACAAAAGTGAAATAAGGAACTAGGTGGTATTTAAGATATAGAAAATACTCAAATTGGAGAAATTATGAGTTTGCCACTATCAAGGTTAACCAAGAGTTATCTAGGGGCAAAGTATTAATTTCATCCTAGGCGGGTAAATATAGGCGGTTCCACGCCTTTTTCCTTATTTCTCACTTTCCTCTCTCTCTCCTCACTCTCTCTTCTCTCTTTCTCTCTACCTTCTCTCTACTCTCTCTCTACCTTTTCAACCGAGCTTTGGAGAACCTTTCTCTGGTGGTTAGGCGAGCCATTGGAGGCCAAACAACCTAGGGAAAGCAAAGAATCGAGGTAAGAATTTCGATTCACCTAATATTTCCTCTATTTTCTAGTTTTAGGGGTATATGGGGTAAAATTGAGATTCTGGCTTTGTTTCTCGATGAAAATTAGAGCGTTTGGTGTCTAAATTCTCCTTAGACATCAAGAATGAGATCCCATGGAAGAAATCATGGAAAACGGTCAAGAATCGACCAGATCTGAGCCAAATCCACGAAGAACTCGCGTGTTCGGAGTCGTGGCGCCTTAGGCGCCACGTGGGGCGCCTAAGGTGCCACCCTTGTGTAGAAAAGAGAGGTCTTGGCACCTCGTGCACCATGTGGGGTGCCTCAGGCACCAAGCCCTTTAATTTGGGCAGAAAGTTTGGTGTCTGGTGCCCAAGGTGCCACGTAGGGCGCCTCAGGCGCCAGCCATCAGACAGCCCCCTTGGTCCGTTTTCAAATGGTCATAACTCCTTCATTCGGACTCTGTTTTTAACAAACTTTATATCTTTGGAAAGCTCTTTAAGTCTAGTTTCCAATGGTATTTTCAAATGATTTACTGGATGATAGTTATGATCAAATGAATGACCAAAGGTCAGGGTTAGTGGTGAGAATTTTCCTTGTTTTGTGTAGTTATTGATTTGGGTTGATTCCAGGTGACTTGGAAGCTTCTTTGGCTTTGTCTCCTGGGACTTCTTATGCGGTAAACCTTATCGACATCGAGGTGAGTAGATGACCTTGCCATTTAAGTTTTATTAAATTATTTGGCCAAGTCAATATAAATCCCATTCACACCGTAGTTAGAAATTTATCAATGAAATTCCCTAGTTAGTGGAAATAACTAGACTAAGAATTTCATTGAATGATTGTGGGATTTAATTTGTGGAATTTATTCTGTGAATTTGAAAGTTTAGTTTTGTTTGTACTTCTAGTTAATTATATTAATTAGAAAGTGGAATGTTTATCGTTGTTGTGGTATGGAATATGTGTGGAATAAGTGGGTGGATTATTGTGTGGAAAATGCATCACATACCATTATCTGCACATTTATATCACTTTTGAAAAAGAAAGAAATGTGGAAAGCAGAGGGTTGGTCTTCTGCAAGGTGTAGATACATTCAAAGGTGTGTGCCTTTGGAATATACTCATTGAGGGTTGATCTTCAATGGGTAGAGGGGGTAGGCCTTGCATATTGCATTTGTACACATCGCAAGAGGGAAAACTCATTGAGGCTCAGTCTTCAATGTGGTGTGTGGGAAATGGTGTGGCAAATGCAAACATACATCTTACATTACATAATGCATTTTGGTGTGATTGTTTACTTATGCTTTTTATTTGTTTGAGGATTGTTTTACGGTTTGTTTGTGAGATTGTAGACTCGCGTTGAACCATGGGTTTTGGTTGCATAGTAAGGTACGTTATATATAAATATTATATTTCGTACTGTTATGTGTTAATGGCTTTTATTCTGATTATGGTAATGAGGCTGGTATTTGCACTTGTGCCCTATTTCCTTGCACATTCATTTACTCACTGAGTTTTTATAAAACTCACACTCTCTATTGTTGTTTCAGATTTAGCAACTGAAGAGGTTTGAATTACCACTGGAGGTTAGCGGATCGGAGACATATTCCACGTAGTCGAAGAGTTCTATCTGAACCTATAGAAATGCTCTGTAATCCTATAGGCCACCTAGGTCCTGCTGTATCTAGAAGAGTTTATTTCTTTAATTGTAATTTACTTTGTAAAAATTGGGCTACCACTGAGGTATCCCTAGGTTTGTATGATTATTAATATGCTCATTTTTTAGGGCATTACACTTAACAAACTTGAGTGCTCTTAAAGTGTTCAATCAATCTTTACACCTTTCCCCTTATACTTAGCCCCTGAAATGGTCAATTGGAAAAGCACAAAAAGGTGAGATAAGGGTATCTGAGTAGCTAGCATAATTTTATAAACATTTATAAATATACCATCTCAGTCATAAAAGCACTTATATCATAAAAATCAGTCCATGTAATATACATTCTCAGTTCAGTGCAATAAGTTGATGAAAAATTAGTAAACTGATATATAAATAAATCATGGAATTAAGAATAGTTGGTGGCACACTCAACGACATGGAAAAGATAGTTTGCAGAACTATTTTTCCAATCTAAACATTAGAGAAAGGCTACTGCAGCCCTTTAACTCAAGCTAAAAAGATTCCAAGCTAAAACATGGAAATAGAATTTCCAAGCTGACATGGAAGCGCAGCTCCTAAGCTAAACATGGAAGTAAACTTCCAAGCTAATACCATGCTAATTTCATCATGAAAATCATATTTTACTTTAAATAAAACTTCATAGACATAAAATATTCAAGTAGTAAAACAAGCTTTTATGAATTGCTAAGCTACCTGTACTTTTTAGTCTGACTTTTTAGGTCAAATAGCTATTCAATTCGTCCTCAAATTCGTTTCACGATTTCTGACCTATTCAAACAGTATATATAACCTTATTTAAAATCTTATATAAAAAGATTCTAGAATATCATCTTTCCTGATCTATTTAAATTCCTAATATTCTATCCTAATTTCTATTCATTGGGTTTCATCGTAATCTCATATTAGACCAATATTTCTCATAATATTTTTTAGATGATATGTATAAATAAATATCATTAATTTAAGTAACATATATATATAAATCTAAAAGATCATATTTATACATTGTTAACTTTCTAAAAATGAACATATATGTATATATATATATATATATACATTTACATGTTATATAAAACTAATTTTGATTATCCATATATAAAACATACAACTTAATAAATTAATCAAATACTTATTTATTTGTAAATAATTTGTATATATGTAAACTTACAAAGTTAATACATACACTTATGTATCTAATTATATATATATATATATTAGTATATAAATATACTAAAGTAGCATAAGGATATATAAAAATATACATGTGTATCATGTAGCTAAATTTAATTGTCCATATCTAAAAATATATGGCTTAGTTAATAAAATGCTTATAAATTCGTAAATAATAGAAATATATATATATATATATATATATATATATATATATATATATGTAATCTTAAAAGGAATCAATATATATATATAATTATGTATGTAATTTTTGGTGAACATATACTTATATATGGCTATACTTAGATATATATATATATATATAAATAGAGGTGCAATAACATTACTTAGCAAATATAAAATATACTATATATGTATTTATTCATGTATAATATATAGATACAAGAATAAATATAAATTTTTATAAATTTTTACATAATGATATAAATAACTAATTTAATTAAAATGACTTAGTTTTTAGTTAACATATTACATAAAATTAGATTCTAGTTAAAACTAGATTTTTCTTAAATTTCTTTAATTAGTAATTACAAACTTTTCTATTATTCAGCTAGGTCCCTCTTGCAATATTTTCCCTTTTTCATTTGCAAGATCCAAGTTCACAATTAGTTTCCTCTAGGTCCCTAATCCCAGAATATATTTTTTTCTAAAATTAAAACAGCTTATATAAACTTTTCATTTCTTTCAGTTTAGTCCCTATTCTGTGTTTCACATTTTTGCTTGAGAGTCAGAAGCTAAAACCTGCCCAGATTTCTTTCTTAGGTGTTTTTAGGACCTATGTGACCAGTTTTACCCAAAAAATAAGCTAAAGAAGTAATTACATCAAAACTAAAATTTTCTAAAAAGTTACCGTTGAACGTGGGGTATTTTGCACTGGTTTTAGTTCTGATTTCTGCTTCCTATTCACTGCCACTTCTCCTTTAACACTTGTGTGGGTTAGTAATAGAAGAATCTCCCCAAAATACACTTGGTTTGTCTTGCATGGGTTGCGTATTTGAGTTCCATTTTACTACCTGTGCTTAGCCAAAAAGTTTGAAGCTAGAGGTTTGTGGATTTGCTATCAAACTTTTCTTTTTCTTAGCCGAGAGCATGGATGCTTCTTCATTTTGGTTGTGCATGTGCTGTCTTTCTTTTTTTTTTTTTCGTGTTTTCCTTCCACTTTGCTGTCAAGTGCTCCTAAAAACCGTGAGCTGTCTTGTGTGTGAGCTGTCATGTGCTTTGTTCATGTGTCTTTTACGTCTTGCCTTCTCCAAGTACATATATATGTATATTCTATTATATTTGCTTCATGTGCCTATCAAAATTTCCGTCCTGCCACTTAATATATATATATATATATATATATATTATGCTATCTTCTTGTTTTCTCCTTTCCACCGAGAACGCATGTTACCATCCCTTCATACATGTATATATATATATATCATGATCAATGAGGATAATTTAAATCCTACTAATATATATATATATATATATATATTATACATATTATTATTAACACCAAAACTATTTTATGCACAAGACCAATTATCTAGATTAGTATAATTCTTTTCTTTTTTTTTATATTATAGTTATTTTAAATAATTATTTGAGTAAGGACTAAATTGAAAATAAGGTAATATTAATTACTAGATATTTAATAATATTTCATTTTTCTTTTAGTTAAATATTTTTGTCCTAAAAATTTCTTTTGTATAAAAATTCCTTTTGAATATTCTATACCTAATATTTAGTAGTAATCTCTCATAATTATTAAAAAATATTAAATATTTAATCAATAATAAATTGGGATGTTACAACTCACCCCCCTAAAATTTGAATTTTGTCCTCAAAATTCGGTAAGCATATAATTAAAAGGATTATACATTAGAAATTTTAGTTACCTAGTGAAATAACTCAGGATAATGTTTTCTCATGTGTTCTTTAGTTTCCCATGTTGCTTCCTCTTGGGATAATCCTTTCCAGACTACTTTAACTAGAGGGATTTGCTTATTTCGTAATGATTTGAGTCGTATATCAATGATTCTATATGGTCTCATCTCTACTGTCATGTTCTCTTGTAAATGTACATTCTCATGTTCAATGACATGTGAAGGATCTGGGATGTACTTTTTTAAGTTGAGACACGTGAACAACATTATGAATATTTGTAAAGTTCGGGGGTAAGGCCAATTTGTAAGCAATGTTGCCAAATTTTTCAAGGATTTGGAATGGGCCTAAGTATCTTGGACTAAGTTTCTTTGACTTCATAGATTTTCCAACTGCTATAATTGGTGATATTTTAAGAAAAACATGATCACCTTCTTCAAAACTTAAGGCCCTTTTTCTCTTATCTGCATAGCTCTTTTGTCTACTTTGAGCTGTAAGTAATCTATCCCTTATAATTTCAATTTGCCTTGAAGTTTGGTTTACTATTTCTGGGCCTATCAATGCTCTTTCTCCTAGTTCAACCCAACAAATAGGTGATCTACACTCCCTTCCATATAGAAATTCATATGGGGCCATCTTGATACTAGATTGGAAACTGTTATTGTAGGCAAACTCTGCTAATGGCAAGAATCTATCCCAATTCTCCTTGAACTTAATCACGCAAGCCCTTAACATATCCTCTAAGGTATGGTTTGTCCTTTTTGTTTGACCATCTGTTTGAGGATGATAAGCAGTGCTAAACTTCAATTTTGTACCCATGGCATCTTGTAAAGATCTCCAAAATCTAGAGGTGAACCTTGAGTCTCTATCTGATATGATGTCACATGGAACACCATGCAATATGACTATCTCCTTTATGTATAACTCAGCATACTTATCTAGGGTATAGGTAGTATTGATAGCTAAGAAATATGCTGATTTTGTCAATCTATCTACTATTTCCCAAATGGAATCATGACCAGAAGAAGTTCTAGGTAGTCCTACAATGAAATCCATTGAGATGCTATCCCATTTCCCTTTTGGGATTTCTAGAGGTTGTAATGAACCACCTGGTCTTTGGTGTTCAGCTTTTACTTTTTGACAAGTTAGGCATTTACTAACAAATTCTGTTACTTCTTTCTTCATTCCGGGCCACCAAAAATTTCTTTTTAGGTCATGGTACATCTTTGTTGTTCCTAGATGAATAGTATACTTACTTTGGTGTGCTTCTCTCAGAATGTCTTGCTTAAGGTTTCCTTGATTGGGAACATACACTCTATCTCCAAATTTGAGTAATCCTTTGTCGATGAATTTAAGATTCTCTGTTTTACCTAAGGCCATTAACTCTTCTACTTCTTTGATGTAAGGGTCTTTAGGTAAAGCTTCTAGAATTAAATCCTCTAGTTCATTTCTAATCACTAGGGCACTTATTTTTAGACTCTTAGGGTTAAAAGATACTTTAAGACTCATATCTCTGAATTCCTCTGAGAGTTGTTCCTCTCTAAGCATTATAATAGCTAGATGAACAGATTTTCTACTTAAAGCATTAGCTACTGTGTTGGCTTTACCTGGGTTGTATTTAAGAGTGAAATCATAGTCCTTTAGGAATTCAGTCGATCTCTTCTGCCTCATGTTAAGCTCCTTTTGGTCAAAAAGGTATTTAAGGCTCTTGTGATCAGAAAATATTTCAAAACTTGCACCGTATAGATAATGTCTCCAAATTTTAAAGGCAAAGACTACAGCTGCTAATTCTAGATCATGAGTAGGGTAATTTTGTTCATGTGGTCTTAGTTGTCTAGATGCATAGCCCACTACTTTTCCTTGTTACATTAGTACGCAACCTTGGCCTTTAAGTGATGCATCTGTATAAATTATGAAAGGTTTCTGAGGGTCAGGTATAATTAATACTGGAGTTGATGTTAATCTAACTTTTAATTCCTGAAAACTTTCTTCACACCTTCTGTCCCAAATGAAAGGCAGATTTTTCCTTGTTAGCCAGGTTAAAGGTAGAGCTATTTGTGAGAATTCCTTGATGAGCTTTCTATAATAACCAGCTAATCCTAGGAAACTCCTGATCTCTGCTACGGTTTTTGGTCTTTCCCAGTGTAAGACAGCTTCCACTTTACTAGGATCAACTGATACTCCTTCTCCAAAGATGACATGTCCTAAGAATTTTACTTCTTTCAACCAAAACTCACATTTGCTAAGTTTGGCGTACAATTTATTTTCTTTTAAAGCTTGAAGCACAATTCTTAGACGTTGTTCATGTTCTTCTGCAGTTTTTGAATAGATTAAGATATCATCAATAAAAACAACTACAAATTGATCTAAGTAAGGCATAAAAATCCATGAAAATAGTTGGCGCGTTTGTTAGACCAAATGGCATGACTAGGAATTCATAATACTCGTACCTAGTTCAAAAGGCTGTTTTAGGAAATCATCTTCCTTAACTCTCAATTGATGGTATCCTAATCTTAGGTCAATTTTTGAAAATACCGAAGCTCCTACAAGTTGATCTAATAAATCATCTATTCTGGGAAAAGGGTATTTATTCTTGATGGTGATTTTATTTAGTTGCCTATAGTCGATACATAGTCTAAGTGTTCCATCTTTCTTTTTAACAAATAGAACTGGGGCTCCCCATGGTGAAACACTAGGTCTAATGAAATCTTTTTCTAAAAGTTCTTCTAATTGTTTCTTAAGTTCAGCTAACTCAGTTGGGGCCATCCTATAGGGGGTAATTGATATTGGACCAAAACCAGGTACCAAATCAATAGCAAATTCTACTTCTCTTTTAGGGGGTAAACCACTTACATCTTCAAGGAAAACTTCTGCAAATTCATCTACTATGGGAATGTTCTCTATTCCGTCTTTTACTGTAACTTCTGTAGAGAAAAGAATTAAGTACCCTTGGCAGCCTTTGCTTAGGTATTTTATAGCTTTAGTAGCAGATAGATAAGTCAACTTAGTCTTTGATTCTGGGGTTGTTGTATGGACAGGTAAGGATACTACTTTACAAGAACAATCAAGTATTGTATTATTTATAGATAACTAGTCCATACCAATGATGACATCAAAGTCATGCACTACAATGCAAATCAAGTCTAAGGTGGTCATTCGGTTTTCGAGTTGGACAATGCAATTTAGGCAAACTTGAGAAGTATAAGCTTGGCTACCGGTGGGTGTTGAAACAAATAGATCATATGGCAAAGTATTCATTTTCAATCCCAAATTCTTAACACATGCATATGATATGAAAGAATGTGTTGCTCTAGAGTCAAATAGTGCATTTACAAGAGTATTACAAATATAAATGTTACCTTGAATCAAATCAGGTGATTTCTCAACTTCCTGCTGAGTCAAAGCAAATACTCGTCCTTGAGTTTGTGGTCTGGACTGAGAAACTGTTTCCTTTGAGGCTTGGCAAATCAAATCACATTTTCACATATTTTTATATACTTCCAAACTATATTTCAATTAAAATAATAGAATTAAGTCTTCAAATATTACACACCCAAAATTTACTAACACAACATATAACATCACAACACATATACATATGAAATTAAAATTACCTCCCTACATATCCATGAGTTCAACTTCGAAATTAAAATTCGGGGATCGAATTTTTATAAGGGGGAGATTGTAATATCCAAGATTTTAAAATAGTAGGGTCGACCTTTAAATTTTAAAAGAGAATTTTTAAGGAAATAAAATTCTAAAGAGTGGATATATTGAAGATTATTTTGTAAGAGGAAATAAAAATAAATAAATAAACTTTTGAGGATCTATTTGAAAATTTCCTAATTTTGGTGGGAGAATTAATTTGATGGGGAAGCTGAGACATGGAATGGTCAAGAATACTTCTTGAACTTTAAGTAAAGTTAGAAATTTTTACATGACTTGAGGACCCACATGAAAACTTATTTTGAGAGATATGAAAATGATAGTTTTAAGAAGAAAAGAAAGAATAATTAAGAGAAGTAAAATAATAAAATAAATACAAAGTAGATGAATGAGGAGAAAAGAATCATAAAAGTAATTTAAAGAGACATGAATAGAATTTTGTTAAATAAGTTAGGGACTTAATTGAAAAGCAAAGAAATCGAAAGTGACCCCTTAATATTTCAGCCAAAAGAGAGGGTTAGTGGCAGCTTAGAAGTAGGACACATGTAATCCCTATTCCATCCTTGGCGGTGAAAGAAGTAACAAGAAAAAGGGAAAGATAAAAATTCTTATCTCATTCACACTTTACTTCTTGAGAATCATCATCATCATCTCTGTGAGCTCTTTTTTCCTCCTATTTCCCAAAAATCTGCTTGTGGGCCGAGAGAGAGAAAAATGATGCTTTGTTCTTCAAAATCGAAAACAGAGAGCTTCCTCCTATTTAAAGTGAATGAAAAGCCAAGGAAGAAATTAAGCAAATAGGTATTCGAAATTTTGGGATATTATGTAGCAAATTCGTACAAGTGAAATTTAGACCAGAAATCATGGCGCAAGATGAATCAAGCTTGAAACAGATAAGGAAACCTGGAAAATCGAAAATAGAGCATGGCAATGGTAAGCTTGAATCATTTGAATATGAGTTTAATTTATTTCTTTTTCTTTTTTGTTTATTTTTCATTTAGAAGTTGTTATAGAAGCTATTACAAATTAAAAAGGAAGAAAAAAATTATGAGGCTAAGTAGAGGAAAAACTATAAAAAAAAAAAGAAGAAGAACAAAGCAAGAATGACGTGAATAGTCGTGCAAGCTTGAGGAATTTGAAAACTTGATTTTTAAATCATTTTTTGCCTTCCTTTATGATGGAAATGACTGAAAATGTCCTAAAAACATCTAGGATGAAATCCTGGACTAGTTTGGATGGAAAAACTGAGAGTTGAACATGTTATATGCATGATAGGGACTAAATTGAACAAACTCAAAAGTTTACATGGGTTGATTTAATTTTAGAACTAAATATATTCTGGGACTAGGGACCTAGATGAAGCTTAATATGATCTTAAATCATGCAAAGACAAAAGGAATTCAAGTAAAAGACAAAAGAACTATATTTTTAGAGTCTTTTATTATTTAGGATATTTATGAAATTATATGAATTTTTTTTGTTTTGGCTAGAATTCATGGATAACCTCTTGAGAGATTGAATAGCTGAACGAGCTTGGAAATGATTACGATATCAGATAAATTGCAAAGGCATACTAGATATCCTTTGATGGAATAAAGAAGATAAAGGAGTCTTAAAGGGAAAATGGAGTCACCAAAATAATGCTTTCACTGTCGGTGACTTTATCCTTTTCTCAGGAAATCGATTTGGAAATCATCTTCTAGCTTATTTCCTAGAACCAAATTGCATTTCAATGGTAAATCTAATACCAATCCAAGGTAAGTAGATTGATACTTCCTATGACTAAGTGTTCTTTTTAGGAGAATAATGATTAATTTATACAAGAATATGTTTGAAGTCGTATTGCTATTGTGGACTGGTGGAATATAATTAATGGAGATACTTGTGTGATTGTATAAAAATATTCATGTTGTCTCATGAATAAAGATGTGAGGGTGTATTTCTAAATATATATATTCACATATTAATTGAATTGCAAGGAAACTTAGAAAGTGAGTATGTACATATAGATTTTATTATCCCTTTGGGAATATGAAAAAGGAATATATAGGTATATATATACACATATAAACATAAGCAATTTCATATTTTAATTTAAGAAGACATATTTTTGTATGTAAACGCACATAATTGTTTAGTCATTAGGTGAATGTATATATGCTTGCGACACTCACACGCACATATATATGTTATATACCCAGCTTGTAAGATATTTACTTGGAAGGTTGGCTTGGCAAATATATATATACGTATACACACACATTTATGCACCCTGATCTACTAATTGAAGTAAGAAAGTTGTAGTCACTCTATGTGTTGATTTCATTGTGATGTAACGAAATTTCATATGGAATATTCATTAGATCCTAAAAATGTGTTGCATTATGAATGATGAGATCATGTTATGAATTGTGAATCATATATGAATTGAGATGAGATGTGGCATATCCTGATTGTTGAAATTATTCGTTTATGAATGATTGAGATATGTTATAAATGATTGTTTGATTTATGATATGAAATCTGGATATATGATTGTGCTTGTGTTTGAGAAAGAAAGGAAAGTCATGGTGGTGCACCCATGGAAAATTCTACAAGGAGCCATAAGGGTGGAGATTTATATATGGAGCAATAAGAGTGGATGTGGTGGAAGCCACAGGCAATTATTCAATGGTACCCTAGACAACCCGATTGGTATGAAAAATTATGTAACTAATTGATTTTCATGTTGTTATGTGTTATCTTGTATTGTGATACATTGTGATATGGTTGGTTTATGGATGATTGATGCATGTTATCATTATAATGCATGATAATTATTTTCATCGTAGCATAGTGTTGTCCCATCACTGGGTAAGTGGTTTGCTCATACCCCCTTTTTAACATTTTTCAGAGTAGGCAGTTGAAGGAAATCCTCATGCAAGAGGTCATGGATTTTTAGCTCAGGGCTCCAGTTGAATCCAAGGATGATTTATTTCTTATTCTTATATCTTTAGTTTGATACTCTAGTGTCGCTCTGTGATCATATAGGTAACCTATGATTTAGATTTCTATTATTGTAAGTTGAGGACTGATGTAAATGAATAAGTTAACTGTACTAAAATTTAGTTCTAAGCATTTTATTTAATTTATTTGTCATGATGGAATATGTAAAATGTATATGGTAAAGTGATTATTTATATTTACTTATTGTGATGAAATGTAATAAAAGCAAAGAATGGTACAATTTTATGAACCTAGCTATCTATAAATATGTGAAAGAAAGGCTTTTTTAAATAATTATTTATTTTCATTTGCCTATTTTTAGATTGTTGTGTATGCCGGTTTGATAAAATGGATTAGGTTTCGAGGTGAGGTCAGGCTCACTGTACGTCCTAGATGGGATGTGACAATTTCCATCAAATACATCAAACTTTGCAAAGCTAGGAATCAAAGAATGGAACTCAGCCTTAGACCAAACACTACATAATCAGCCTAACAATATGACATTTTACACCTAGGGTTTGGAAGGGAGATGAAACAAAGGAGAGAAGAGATGATTTCCACTTACCTCAATTCCTCAAATCAGCAACCAACCAAATCCTTAGACACCTAGACACAGTACCAACCAAGAAGAAGATAGGGCTAAAGATGAAGTTCTATGTGTGTGTCGTGAGAGGTAGGGAGAGGACTCTTAGAGCAAATGTGTGAGTGTTTGCTATGAGTGAGGAGAAAAGGGGAAGTAAATATGATTTTAAATAAATTTTGTGCCCAAATTGACAAAAATATCCTCCATTCCCCCAAACTATTTACCACAAGACACTTGTTTTTATTTACTCCACTCCCTCTTTACACTTAGGCAAAATCACATACAAGAACCATCACAAAATCCCACTTGACATGGAAACCATGACACAAACAATTCCTATCTACAAAACCCCCTTAGATTAATTCTCCTTTTCCAAATTAGTCCCTCAAGAGATTTTAAATTAAATTTTCCTTTTCTATGCGTTTAGCATAAATAAATAACCAAACTCCACATTTCATAACAATATATGCATGGGTCCAACACAACATATAATAAGGCACACAAGTTATTGTAAATTCTCCTCTTAATTAATTAAATCCCCAATTAAGGGTGTAATTTAAATCTCCTTCCTTTGTGATTCACTTAGGATATCTCCAACTTCATTGCACCCAAAAACAAAATTGTTTGTGAAGCAATATTTATCATGCCCTTGAATCTAACACGTGACTAGCATGACACTAAGGATATGCCCTCCCTAGGCCCTAAGCCTAATATGCTATATCTACTAGCATCTATAATCTTTCACTGATAACCAACAACATTAGGACCTAAGTGACCTATGCAACTTCAGAGCATACTACCACATTATTCTGGAAAGGTTAGGAACTTACCAAGGGAAAAAGGCATCACTAAGCCTCTGCCATTCTTCTAGGGATTACTCTTTTTCTAAGTTACAACTGAAAAGTTAACTACAGAATGACTATGAACCTCAGTAAGTAGATAACACTAATGTCAAAAACATAGATATACATACATGGTGGTTAACACCACCAATACAAGCTCATACAGGTGCTGAACGACACCTCAAACTCTGTAAATCATGTTTTCCTAACTCAAGCCCACTTGCCTGGTTCCCTCGACCATGCATGTTTCATGTTACCTTTTCAACAAAAGAAAAGAATATTCACGATGCCAGCGGGTGTCATCCTAATATTCAAGATGCATAGCTAACCATACATTGGTCCATGGTCACTTGGGCACTACCTAGGTCATTAGACAAGGTAATCTAACTTTCAACACATCTCATGTGTATGGATATGAAATTATCTATGCTGCCTACATAACTTATGCGTACAAACAATGAGCTACACAATCTCTTGTGTCTTAGATGTACTATATGATTGCAATCTTTGACTTTCTTATTTTAGTATTTATCTAAATATATATGAACCATCGCACAAAGGCGACTAAGGTTCAATGGATCTCCATCTCTAATTTTCTATGGCCGACTAGCCTCTCGACTCATTTAACAAGTGAACCTCTTAACCATGGCCCTCAGCTGAAGCTGGATCATCTACCTATAGGCCCTCAACCGAAGCTGGATCATCTACCAATAGGCCCTCAACCGAAGTTGGAATCACTTGCCCAAAGGCTATAACATCCTGGCTTTTTGGGTGTTATCGTAAGGTTATATCAGTGTGAACGTTAAAATAGGTGGAGTTTATTTGGAAGAAAGGAAGTAGTGTAAAGGAGCCTGGTAACTTGGGAAATTTAATGAGTGCAAGGAACGAGAAAGGGTTAAGACACATGGAGAATGAGAGAGATTTGGATAATTTAAAAACTTTATGAAGAAAATGAGGAACGGATGTTGGGGTCATGTCACATTTCTAGAAATATAGCACAATATGTGAGTCTGAGAAATCACAATTTTACCCTTGTTATAATTTTGACTGCGCAGGTGGACAAAGGTATTTTTGTAGTTTTCCACTCCCATGTGTGTGTATATATGTCATGCTCCAAATCCGGGGACATAACCAGCACAGTGGTGGAACTTGTACTACCACAGTAAGCCTATCTTAACACACTAACACATACAGCAAAAGTATAAAAATAATATGAAACCATTAAATCACAAATACTCGCTATAAACCTAGGAGTTCTATTCACTACAGAGCGACTCAAAGAAGCCAGACATACCCGGCATCAACATCAACCTAAATCTGTAAAGAGGTTGAAGACATGGAAGCTTTTCTACTCCTCATACAGAGTTCCATAAAAGAAGAACCTATAAGGACACAAAGAAATGGGTGAGTATGAAAATACTCAGTGAGAGAATAATTAAACTGAATGGGTTACCACCGAGTGCTGCTCACAGGGATGGGACACGAAATAATATCTCATCCACTAACACTAGGCCCAAGTCTCATCTTGCACAAACCTACGTAGTCAAGTGGAGAAACCCTACTCTATACACATGACCATCATCAGATCATGCTTTATAAGAAAAATACATAATCCATATTATTACATGCCCCAATCATACAATTTTAACTCATAAGATCAAACCATTTTAAGTTTGGAAATTTTTGCCATAATTACCATATTTAAATAAAATAAACCAAAGTCTTTACATAAAGCACGCATGAAATAAAAAACCATTTAATTCATCATAATTCCAAATTTGCAATACATCCACCGTTCCAAGACAACTAAAATTTAAAATAAGTATGTCCATCGTTCTAGGACAAGGGCTATGAATAATTAAATGGGATATCATCCACCGTTCCAGGACAAAGACTATGATTAAATAAAGGGAGTCTCGTCCACCATTCCAAGACAAAGACTATGATTAAATAAATAGAGTCTCGTCCACCGTTCTATGACAAAGACTATGATTAAATAAATGGATAAAATAATGTCAAAGAATTTATCTCAATCATTTACATAAACTCAATCCTTTAACATAGCGTCCCAAGTCTTCCTCCTAACAATCATAAGAAATCTAATTTAATTCATTTCGATATTAGCAATAGCTTTAGATATTTCGTGAGTTCAAATCTTTCAAAAAAATAGAGTCACAATAATTCTATCACTAATTCATCCATGATTAGCCTACCTCATCAATAGCTATCTTTGATATACAAGGAATTTACATCTCATACATTGGAAATAGAATAATAAATTCAATATGACAAAGAGTCATTCATCCACATTAAATAACCCATCATATCATACTTATTCAAGACTCGATGTAGTCACACGCTATTCCTCTAATCACAATAGGACTCTTCTACATTGCACTAACTATCGCAACTGTGGTCATCCTCAGTGATAGTAAGGAGGCTGTATGATTCTTTTTCCCATTATCTCAAACATATGCAAGTTATGTTTTAAACAAAGGAAATATATATATATGTATAGTTATCCAGCACACTGTATGTCACAATGCAATATTCTAACCTAAAGTCTACCACTCAATAGTACAGACTCACACATGATCTGCTACCATAAGAAATCACTCATACAAGCAAGAATAGAACGTTTCCATACATGTACATACTTGTTTCTTGGAACATCTACCCAAAACCACAAAGTATTCATAGTATTCATACTAGTCTCATCACTTGAAAGTGTAAGCATGACTCATTTATAATAGAGACTAGAAAGGAAACAAACAAGGTAGAGTAGAAGTTCTCTCACCTAGGCATGGAGCACTTTCGACCTTTAAAGAATGTCCTAGCCATGTCCTAAACCAACAAATCACCTTCCAACATCTACGAATCGAGTCTACATGAGAAAAAAGGAGAAAAATCACTCTACAATTTTTGTCAGGAGGCTAGTGTCTGGGGTGCCAACCCTTCAACTCTTAACCACTTGCCAGAGGCTTGAGCCCCAGTAGAAATTTGAACATCAGTTTAGTTTCAATGTTCCAGCACTGAAATCATCTGTTTTTCACCATAAATAATTTAAAGGGATATAAATTACAACTCCTAATCACTTAGATTAATTTCATTACGTGATAAAGAATGAACAAAATTTCATTAGGTCACAAGATAGGGAAATCCTTAACCCTAATTCTGACCTTTGATTACTCATATGGTCATAACTCTTAAGTGGTAAATAATTTTCAAATAAATATAGAAAGTAGACTCAAAGATCTTTCCAATAGTATAAGATTTGCCAAAAACGGAGTCCGGACGAAAGAGATATGACCATTTGAAAATCACATCTAAACCTCTGCACTAGTAAGTGCTTGGACGCCACTACTGGCGCTTGGGCACCACCTCTGCGCCTTCAAACCCCTTTGGCTACCAAACCATGGCGTCCGGGTGCCCCAGGTCTGGGCAGCCATGGATGGAGCTTGAAAATGGCTCCATCCTTGCCCAAATTTCTCACTTTTGATCTTAATCCTCCATGGGTTCCTCTAGGATGTTTTTAGGCATGTTAAGACACTTAAAACAACCCCCAAAATTTAGAAATTAGAAGCCACAAACCAAGAGGAAAAGATTTCAAGAAATCATCCAAAATCTCATTCTTTTAACAACTCAAATTTCTTTCAAAGATCTTTCCATATCCATGTATGGTTTTCATTTATCATCAATTTAGGACAAACAAAATGCACCAATTTATCAATGGGGACCTTATATCCCAATTCCCCTAAATTTTTCCTTATCTAGGGTTTGCCTCTTAAATAAAAGAAGAAGAAAAAGAAGGTAATAATTCACTTACCACAACTCCCAAGTTTCCTTAGCTCCAATCCTCAGTCAAATGCAGGGCTGGAAAGTTGGAGGAGATGCCTTGTGTAGCATGGCTGAAGAGACGGAGAGAGAGAGAGTTTTGGGGGAGGTTGTAAATGAAAAATGAAAGGGGGAGGAAAGAGATGGATGTTTAAGATAGTGAGGTGTAGGCCCACCTTTATCTTTTCACTTTGGTCCCTTTAGTAAAAAATTCATATTACCTAGGATCTTGTGAAATAATTAGAAGAATTGGTGAAGATTAGGATACTCAACTGTAATTCTATAAAATATGCATCACTCCAATCCATTTTTACCAAAAAGCCAAAAATTATGCATTCATTCGCTTTAGTCCCTCTCGATACCCCAAGATCCACTCTAGCCTTAACTTCAATATTCACTAGGTGTCGGGTTCATAATCCCATCCTCAAAAATCCATTTTCCTTTACGATTTCCTATTCGGTCCTCTCTCATAAGTACTATATGTTTTCTTTTCTTTTCAATTAAATCCTTGCTCATTCTTCTTACACTCTCCACATATGTTTTTATTTTCCATTACAAATCATACTTGCTCAAGGGCACATCTTAGCCCTCATTAAACTTTAGGACCCTTATTTCTTTAGTCGAAGCTCCTTAATTTGTGAAAAAAAAAATTTTACCCAAATTTGCACACTTTAAATCACACAGTAATATTACGGGTATTAAAATATATTCCCTATACACTTCAACCCCATTCATCTCCCTATCTCTCTTTTTCTCTCTCTTTCTTGCCTCTCATTCCTAACCCCATAGAACCATGCTCTCTTAACCTCTGGTTGCTGTTCCCCGACATGGACGTGGTCCTTTGGCAATCGAGCGTCACTAAAGGAGAGAAGATCAAAGGTAAGAACTCCCAACTTCTTTATTATCCTCCCATTTTTGGACTCAAGGGTTTTTAGAGGGATTTGAGGTTCAAATGGAAATATTTGAGTGTGGGTATGACTTTAAAACATTCCCACATGTTTTATAACAACAATAGGGAAAGAAATCTAGAGACATCTAGCAAAGATTCGTGGTTTTAGGACTAAGAAACATAAAATTCAAAATTGGGAGAAAATTATGTTTTTGGTTGGGAAATGGAAGATAGGTTGGTAAACCTTCAGTGTTGTTAAATTTTCTTGTTTAGGAATGATTCCTAGTGATTAGGAAGATGGATTAGAGCTAAGAACTAAGACAAATGATCAAGATTTAGGATTGAAAGGGATTGGGAAGTTTATACAAAAAGATTTTGATAATTTATCAGGTAATCGGTTGACTATTATGTGTTTAGTAGTCGATCGACTTCCTCTGGTGCTTCTTGACTAAACCTGGCAATGGTGTATCAGTTGATTGGTAGGTTATTACCAGTCGACCAATAGCTTTTTGTGTTGGAAAGATAGGTTTGGAAGTGATGCACTGATCGACTAGTAGGGTGTCACTAGTTTACCCATCATTTTCAGGTGAGGCTAATATGGTTGAACCAGTCGACTGCCAAGGGTAGGGCAGTCAACTGGTCCCAATCAGATAGCTTTTAGAAATCCATATTCCTTCTTTTCTTATTTGTTTTCCATTCCAATTGACTAAGACACCCCTCTAAGGAATCAAGTAGGGTTTACACATCCAAAACACCAGACATTGGGATGGAATGGATAGCTTGGAGTTAAGGTAAGGGAATTCTCCACCTTAACTCTTATTTGTTTACTCCTTCACTTATTACTCTCTTAGTATATTTGGTAATTGCAATAAATTGTCATGATATGGTGATCTACATGTGTAAATACATGTATGTAAAAACCCCCCTCAACTATGGGAATACTAGGGTGGATTCCCTTATGAGTGTGAAATTGGATTGAAGTGGAAAAAGGGAGATTAGTGCTAGGGAGATTATGTGAATTTAATCTTGCATGAAAAATAACTTGAATGCTTTATTCCTGTGAAATAATGAATGTATAAATATTGGTTGCATGAATTGGGATTAAGGCTCTGGCTAATAAATTATTTTGTGAGAAAACAAATATATGTGTATGTTGAGGATATATATATACACATATGTAAATGTACATACTCGTACCTTTGCTATTGGGAAAGCAATTGTGAGGTGCACGATGCAAATGCATATTCATATACGACTTAGGTTAAGAACTTGCACATATATGTACAACGGAGTTTGTGTATCATATCTTAGTGACAACTCAAAAGATATGTACATATACATGTAAGTGCCAGACCATAAGTTGGTGAGTGAAGGGTTGTACATATTCGCATGCACCTCGAGATTTCATAAAATGTATACTCAAGGGTATAGGTATGAATATTTGCATACATGCATATATGCTTACACCTAATCCTCAAGATAGGATGAAGGCATGGTGACCACCCATTTATGATGAGGTTCATATTGGTTGGTTTGAGTCAAATTAATACTTAGTATTGGAATAATATATGGCCATGTGGAAATCCATGAACCTTTATATATGTAGTAGTATTGCTTGATAGAGTTATGCAAATAAATGGTCGATCTATGTCGCGGTTAGGTAGATTCTGAGATTGGTGTGTGATAATATTTACTTGGTGCTGAGATGTGGCACTTAAGATATTCACTTAGTGCTAAGGTGTTACACTTGAGATATTTACTCAGTGTTGAGCTGTGGCACTTGAGATACTTATTTAGTGTTGAGGTATGGCACTTGAAATATTTATTTAGTGCTTGAGATATTTATTCAATGCTGAGGTGTGGCACTTAAGATACTCACTCAGTGCTGAGATGTGGCACTTGAGATACTCACTCGGTGCTAAGGTGTGGCACTTAAGATACTTACTCAATGCTAAGGTGTGGCACTTGAGATACTTACTCAGTCTTGAGTGTGGCACTTGACATATTTACTTGGTACTGAAGTGTAGCACTTGAGATATTTATTTTGCGTCAAGGTATAGCACTCGAAATATTTACCTTGTGTCATGGTGAGGCACTTGTGGTTGTATTTTGCTGTGGTGTGATACTTATGTTTATCTATATTGTGTCGAGATCACTGGTACGTGAAGACAAATTTGATTCTGTTATAGTTCCTCTTTTATTGGTTAAGGGAACAATCTAATAGGACCCACTATGGGTCGAGGATGTGATCCAATAGACTGAGACTTTATGTAATTGTTTGAATAGTAATGTGGTTATGGTGAATATGTATTGTGCGAATATGGTTTCCTTCGCTGTGGTGTGAATAATCGTGTTATTCAATCAGTGGTATTTGTATTGTCTTTTGGTATATTCTAATTATGGAAATTCCTGGTTATAGGTAAGTAACGTGGATGCCTAGTATGGAATTATTTATGCTTTGTAATATATATATATACACATATGAGTTTGTACTTGACTTGTACTAGGACAACTTTGGTGAAACTGATCGTGCCAGGAGGCAAAGGGATATGGTACTTTTGATTTGGGTAGAGTATGGTAAGCACAGAATTAAAGAACTAGTATTGCATGATAATGGTTTATTTGCATTATTTATGGGTGCTCGATGATTATATTTTATATGTTTTCAAGTTAGAAAGATTTGTCAGGGTACTTTGGGGGTTGTGCACATATCCTGGTTGAATTTTATTAAATGCACCTGATCTATCGAATGAATGTGTGATCATGCTAAGTAGAGTTTTATCCATGAGTCACAGGGATTAGACTTACCCTCTCACAATTTCTGGTTATGGAGATGGTTCAGGTCGCCGGTTCATTTAGCATGATAGTGTGGGAGCCTCCCCTTTTATTTGGGGTAAGGTATTTGTTTGATAAATTTTAAGTTAATCTTTAGTATACTCTATAATCGGGTAGGCCACCTAGGTTTTACACTATCTTGTTGGGTTTGTTAGTGAAATATCATGCGTACAGCAGCGTAAGTGATACGTTAACCATGTCTGTTATAGTCCTAACTCCAGCATGTGACATAGGCCATTAGGCAAAGCTAGAATCATCTACCCGTAGGCCCTCAACTGAAGCTAGATCATCTGGTTTCAAAATAGGACTATCATATGCTTACAAAACATTAAAAGTAAACCATTCAATTCAACACAACATACATGTGAAAATATACCAAGTAATCTTGCACTTATATATATCCCTATGAACCCCTACTATTGTCAGTTCTCATGGTTCAACAGACCCCTCAAACACTTAGTTTATCAATGCAAACACACATGCATTCAATCTTAAAACCTACTCATGCATACATCTAGGTCTCTATGAATCCTCACCCCCAAGGGTGGTTTAGATTCAACAAACCTCAAAAATTAGGTCTCTGAGATACATCAAGCCTCATGGTCTCTATGCATCATCGGACCTCTAGACTTATAGGATTCACCAAACCTCATAAGCTTCTATGAATCGAAGAGTCTCTATAGTGGCTAGGTTCATCAAGCCTCCTAGCCTCTATGACTCAACTAGCCACCTTTATCATTGTAGCCACCGAGCGTCTTGGCTTCTATTGGTATGATGCATCAACTTCTAATCCATCGAGCCTTATAGCCTCTACAAATGACTATGTATCACTGGTCTCTATAATCTCGAACCTTATATACTTACATTCATGAACATGAGGTGTGTTCCTATACAAATATAACATGCAAGTTATCACATAATTCCTAAGCATTCATCCATACTATAACATCCCCAGTTACTTTTCGGATTGACGACTATCCCCATAAACCAACATGAGTCCTTATAGCATGCTTTGTTCTTACTCGCATGCTCTGTGGGAAAACTTCCTAAGGGGTCACCCATCCCAATATTACCCCAAGCTAAGCACGCTTAGCTGTAGAGTACTTATGGAACAAACTCCTGAAAAGGAAAGTGCTCCTTGTTGGTATAGGTAGTACCTGTCAAATCCTTTAAGCTCTCCTCACAGTCGCATACCTGCATAGTCTTGGAATACCTTTCATTTCGATGAAAAGTTGGTTCATTCATGTGTCCCTTCGCCTAGAAGCCTTGCCCGGAGCCGCTCCTTGTCTGTCTTATTTTCTACACCGGCGATCACTCCCCGATCTCATCGGCCCCAGGTGTTACATATACAATACACTAACATATACATTTCTATATGCTTAGTAAATCAATTACCCCAAACTAGACCATATTCACCCTATGGTCTCAAACTCATGTGTTTACCAGTCTTAGGCCGCATCCTGGCACTAGGGTCTCTCGGTCCTATATACTTTGCAATACTGACTCTAGAGTCCTTACTCTGGGTCCCTTGGTCTCATGATCTTACTAACTCTAGCTCTTGACCACACCCTTTCTCTTAGGTCTCTTGGTTGTATGCCCTTGCTAGCTTGAGCTTTTGGCCATACCCTTACTCTAGGGTCACTTGGTCTTAAGCCTTTTTATGCAAGCAGCAAAGCCTATATGTGACACATACATTCACCTACACATACATGTAATACTTCCTATTATCCGCACAAGGATATGCTTTCTCCTTGTCCAGGACCTGCCTAAGTGGATTTCCTACCCTAGGCATTATGTTACCCACATTGCTAATCTTGGGCATCCATGTGTTAACTTGAAGCGACCTACTTTGCATACTACAATACTTAAATTTGGATATAGTTCTTTAGTTCTCAAATCTTGAACAACCTTATTCCTAGGTTATCCCACTTACCTATATACTCGAGCAATGCACTTTTGCTCAACACACCACCCGTGTCGCTAGGTGGCATGCTAATTGCATGCGTCTCTCTTTCTTTTCCTAGTCATCATAATGACTATGTTGCCGTGCATGTGGTTTCTCCTACCTTTCCGGTTAACCCACCTTGGCAACACTTTGCTCATAGTGCCTTACACCTCTATGCATAGATGACCACCCGTCATGAGTTATATTCATGCCTTTTTATAACTTACACCTAACCCTGCTCCTATGGGTTTGCAACATGTATGCCTATAATTTTAGTCATAATCTATGTGCATGCATCATACTAAATTGCTACTCTCTTATAATGTTAGCTTGAATTACTAAGAAGGGATTCACTCCCACTTTTACAAGATCTCACATGCTCTCATGTGTCATCTTACTCTCTATACATTCTTATAATGGATCATTTCATGATCACGCAAGTCATTTTACTTGATATTTCTGTGCACAAGATAAGTGGCATTAGCTTATCTCATTTGAGAGATTTCCTTCCTAGCATGATATAAGATCAATCACACACAACACATTTCAATGAACTATAATTATATAACATTTCATGTCTCTAAAGTAGAGTTAACTACTTACTCGAGATTCCAAGCTAAACTCCACTAGTTCATAAGGTATCTCACAAGAACTAACAGCATCCAATCCCTCTAATCAACTATTGTGGACCAATTGTGATGCATTGCTACCAAGACTTCAATGAAGGTTAAGAATTTAGGGAAAATGGGGGCTTTGGTGCTGAATAGGGAGAGGGTGACATGGGGAGCTTCTTACACAGGAGAGAGGCACGAGCGTGTGTGTGTGTAGGGGGGCTGAAGAATGGTGTTAGTGTTTTATTATCTTCTTATTCCACTTGGTCTCACTAGGTTACGTGAAGCTTCATGGACCTCAGTGCACTTGTTAAATCCTTTAAGAAACAACTTACTCATGTACATCTCTTCAACACCCCAGCATACTTACCCTCTTCAAAGTTATTCATTATGCCACTAAAACTTAAATTCCACCATTTAACACCAAAGACCCATAACACAAAAATTATTTCCATCTAGGTCCTCTTTCATGTTTCTAAAACCACAAGCTCTCATTGGATCTCTAATATAGCATGCTCATAAAATACAAGTCCAACACAAACACATAACCTTTGGAACCCTCATATTTCTCTCGAGTGCTCATTCCAAAAGCCAAAAAAAAAATTTCACGCACTCGAAAATGGCTTCTCTTACCTACTATGTAATACTTTAGGTATTTAATATTATTGAGCACTCCATAATTTCCAAACATCAAATAATTCACAACACAACAAAATAATCACAATAAGCATAAGATTAAGTCTCCCGTGTATATGTACACAATATGAACTCCTGAGGTATTACAACAATGTTGAACGAAAAGACTAAGTTGTGTAACAATTTAAATTTTCAGAAACAAAAAAGTGTAATAGTTATCTTTTCAAGGACCAGCTTGTAACTGATTTTAGGGTTTACTCTTTCTTTTATACATATATATACACAAACTAAAACTTTGAAATGGGGTGAGTGGTATATTGCCCACACTACAAGAAAATTGACTTTCAGTGGCGACTTTTAAAGTAGCCACCAAAAGTCAAATTTTTTAAAAATAAAATTAAAAAAATAGTAGACTTTTAGTGGCGACTCTCATAGTTGCTACCAAAAGTCAAATTTAAAAAAAAAATAAAGAAAGTCAGATTTTTAAAAAAAGAATAAAAAAATTAGACTTTGGATGGCGACTATGGGAGTCGCCACCAAAAGTTGATTGTAAAAAAATTAAAAAATAAAAATATTAGAATTTTTTACAATAAAATTAAAAAATCAGACTTTTGGTGACGACACTCAAAGTTGCTACCAAAAGTTGGCTTAAAAAAAAGAAAGTCAAATTTTTTAAAATAAAATAAAAAAATATAGTCGATTTAAAAAAAATGTCAAATTTTTTTAAAATAAAATTAAAAAAATCATACCTTTAGTGGCGACTATAAAGTCGACCTTTTGGTGGCGACTCCCATATTCACTACCAAAAGTCAATTTTTTTAAAAAAATAAAAAAGTCAGATTTTTTTTAATAAAATTAAAAAAAATTAGACTTTTGGTGGTCACTCTCATAGCCACCACCAAAAATCGATTTTTTAAAAAAAATTAAAAAAATCAAAATTTTTAAATAAAATTAAAAAAATTAGACTTTTAGTGGCTACTATGATTGCCACCAAAAGTCCTATTTTTTAAAAAAAATAAAAAAAGTAATAAATTTTAATTTTTTAATTTTTTAATTTTTTTAATTTTATTTAAAAAGAAATTTTAATTTTTTAATTTTTTAATTTTTTTTAAAAATCAGATTTTTAGTGGTGACTAAAGTCTTTTTTTTTAATCGAAGTCGATTTTTTTTATGAAAAATTAGCCGACGTCAAACTTTTTTGTGATGGTCCGCATAGTAATAATATATTTACTTTTTATTAAGTTAAATATTATTTTATTTCTGTTTTGTTATATTTTTTACTTAAAATAATTTTAACAGATTATATATATATATATATATATATATAATATTTTGCCCTTACATAACACAAATGAAATAGTGACAGAATGGCAAGACACACATGGTTGCAAGCAAGGGACTCAGGTTCGAATCTCAGGTATGCATATGTTTGGTTTAATTTCAAATAAACTTGTATATTGCAAAAAAAATAAGTCACCCCGAGGTAGCAAGTTATTGGATCGGCCAAGACTCGCACGAGTTGAATGGGTCTCGGATCGACCCGTAGGGCCAATCCAAATTCAAAAAATGACGAGTGACTTTTAAAGTCGCCACTAAAAGTTGTCTTTGGTAGCGACTAAGTTGCCACTAAAGGTAACCTTCAGTGGCAATTAAAGTCGCCACCAAAAGTCAATTTTTCTCACGAATTTTTTTTTTGGCAACAAAGATGATTTTTGGTAGTGACTAAAGGTGACTTTTGGTGACGACTTCTGAGAATCGCCACCAAAAAACAATCAGCTACGAACTTATGTAAACAACTTTAATCACCGTTAAAAGTCGCCAACAAAGACTTTTGATGGCAACTTTTAGACTTGGTCGCTATCAAAAAGTCATTTTTTTTGTAGTGTCAAAAAGAAAAAAATTCTTGAACCCCGATTTTGGCTCATTTTTCATTCCATACCTAGACCCCAAGCTTTAAGTTTTCGGAAACCGTGGTCGAAGATGAAAAGCTATAAATAAAATATAAGGTGCACAGCTCATCCAACTTGTTTATGAAATACATTGTGCACGCATCCAAAATTTGCATAACATGCATAAAGTAAACTTGCAAAAAGCCTATGTATGTTACCAACTTGTCTCAATAGTCATAACCGAGTAACGCTGCTCTAATGCTTCACATAAGTCCTCCCTCTATTGTGAACATTCAAAGTAAATTCGGTTATTCACTCACAAATATGCAGTCTGCTTGAGCATCCAAAACAGTGGCACTGAAGTCCTTCATGGAAGCTGCCCATCTTCTTGAATTCATTATTACCGAAATGCCAGTGATTCCTAACACTGCGAATGACTAGCAAGAAGGCCCCCCAAATATAGGTCTCATGTAGGCATCATCAAACCTCCTCCAATAATAATGGATGGTGTACACAGGACTTTCTAATAACATGGACAAACTTTCCTTTGCACGGGTGATGTTTGTTGCTGCTGACTCCTCAAATGATAGCAACGGCAGATTCATGTCCTCGGAAGGAGGACCAGATTCGTCATGGCTCATGTTCTTCCTTATTGTGCTATGGGGAAGAAGATAGCGAATAAGTGGTTTTGTGAGAAAACCAAACACCTGTAATGATGATTCTATAATCAAATTATCAAATATTTAATTCTTAATGCTAAAAATTATGATATAACTCAGCAACTTCAGCTTGAAATGATTTATGGTATAAGAGCCTCTATGACCCAAAGGTCTAGAGTTCAATTCTTGCCAACCCATTCTTCATTACTAAATAAATTTCAGCACAGGGTAAGTGGAATTATGTTTTGTCAACAGTTGAAGCCTAAAGGACGTTTGTGTGGAAGCATATTAAATATTTTATAATAAAATTATTCATGCATTGTCCTTCATTTAATAGTCTAAACTTTGAGTTAAAGATGTCCTTGAAAGCTAAGAACAATATAATTGAAAGGAGGAGGATGGCTCTTGCAGGAAATGATTAACTTTAACATGCTTCTATATCGTGCAGAAGACAGGGAATGAGGATGGGATGGGATTCCCTATATACCCTTATTCTCGTGGTTAAGAATGGAAAATCTGTGTAAGAATGAAAAATACTGAGTAAATGACTATAATATTCATTGATACAAAAAAATTACGCAAACATTATATAAATTGAATAACATTGTTAAAAAAATTAAACAAAAGTAATTTTTTATTTCACTTTGTTTTCTTTTAAAAAAAAAAAAAACCAAAGTAATCCCAGCATTCACAATTTTTTGGTCTTAATAATATGATGAATAACAATAATTTATTTTATATATTATACAATAACATATTAAATATTTTTTTCAAATTCAATACTAAATAATTCAATATATATAAAAAGTTATAAATTAATAACATAGAAATTTTTTTTTTAATTTTTATAAGGACATCATAGTAAAATAGCTTCTCATAAGCAAGGAAATGCCCATTCTCTCACTTGAAGGAATAAGCATTTCGAAGAGAATAAGATATTTAACAACCAAACATGAAGATGTCAGCCATTCCCATTCCCAGCCTCAATTTCCGCAACCAAACGTAACATAAGTTCATTTTCTTGGATTTCTACTTTCTGAAGAGAACTATGAACTCACTAGCGTGCTGAAAAGGACAACAATAATGGTGTTGGTAATCATTGTTGCATTGACAGGATCAGATGTGACACCAGAATATGTGAACTGCAGAAATAAAAAGATAATTGATTCAAAAATTATTTCCCAGTGGGATGGCTTCGCATCGATGGTCTTACCTAATAAAATTTCATTTCTAGATGATGCCAAGAAGATGTTATACATACCTGTTTAAAAGCCAGAGCAATGGATACTGCTCCCCTCATAAGTCCAGCCCACCAAATAATTATCTGGAAGTTTCACCAAACTTAAAACCAAAAATTACAAGGATCATTTTCCTCTTAGGATTGTAATTTAACATATCAAACATGAATATTCACCTGATGCCTAAATGTTATGCTTGAGGTTCTATCTGTACGCCTGTTCATACAATTGGCAAAAGCAGATAGGGGAAAAACAAATGCAGCCCGCCCAAGTAATATCAGGAAGATCAAGCAACTGTACATTCCTATCAAACTCCCAAAACTGCAATGAAGGAAGTAGTTCATAGAGTCCTCATTACCAAGGCGATATATTGCAATGTAAAACGATTCCAGAAATACAACATTTAAGTTTAACCAGTTCAAGTTTCAAGTGCATAAATTGTGAATATTAAAGAACAGAGGGAATGAAAAAATAAAACTAAAAGAGTTATTTGGACTTTCATGTGCCATCTCAAAAAGAATTTCAGGCAACTAAAAAAGGTTGAAGCTAGAACGAAGTTTGTGCATTAATCTTACTATCACTTGCCATCTACTCATCATAAGCACATTATACTTCTCCACAAAATATAGACATCTTTCCTTGGTTGTCGAGAATTGAAGAGTTAACTGAAGCAATATGTAGGTACGAAATTACTTGCGTCATAACCCAATAGAGAAGTTACATGGAGTAACGTATGCAGGAAATAGCATTATGAAAGCAGTAAATATCTACAAGCAAGGTATCAGCATTTCATTCAGAATGTAACATCAATAGGCGAGGGGTTAATCTCCGGCAAACATAATGAGATATAATTAATTTAGTGTTGGAGATAGAAATTAGACCTTAATTTGGTCATTCCCCACTTCTCCATGTCAAGAGCATCCATGCCAACGTAAAGAAATATAAAGGTTTCTGTTATAAATGACATTGTCGCAAAGACATGCCTGGAGAAAATAGACCAAGTCAAAAATCCCATACCTTTTTTTTTTTTGGGAGGGGGGTGGGAAGAAAAAAAATCCCAGACTTGACTTTGTAAATTTCTGAAATATAAAAGATAGTTTAATCCACACCTGATCGTGACTCTTGAAGTTTCAGTCACATTATGCCACGCATAATGTGACATTAGTATTCCACAAAAGAAAACAGTAAGGATTCCACTGAGTTCTAGTAGCTGCATGATAAACATTAAACTAAAGATCAATTGTAAAAAATTTCTAAAAAGAACTCGAAAGGAAAATTATGTGTCGGTTACTTCATCTGCAGCCAAAATACCAAACTCTTTTTTTTTTTTAACAGAATCCAATCAACAAATAAGGTGTCATCTCACAGAAAGTTTTATCAACGACTAAAGAGTAGTCTCAAAAGTTCACATTGGATTTTTGGCTAAGCATAAGAGTTACCTACAACAACAACAACAACAAAGCCTTATCCAACTAAGTGAGGTCGGCTACATGGATTACATAAAGAACTCTATAAATGACCAACTCTTTAGGTATCCCATTTACCAGAATATCTCGTTTAATGATTTCTCTAAGAGCTACCTACATATTAACTAAATCCAAAACCATTTAAAAATTTTTAGCAGGCATGTAAGAACTCCTATGTACCTCTGATAACATATAGGATAGATATGCCATTAGAACCATCAGTGAAATTTCACGAACAGCCGAATGTCTGCAGGCATACGCAGATGAAAATTATATAAGGTGTACAAAAATTGCACTTCCTGAACTCCAGAGTATGAAATGCAATTATTGAAGTTTGGTATTCCATACTTGCCTTCCAAAGCTTAAGGCTTTCAGGATGTATGCTGTGAGAAGTCCAGCCTGCGTAAACATGCATTTATTTATTTATTAATTGAAATGATAGAACAAGAAAAGATCCAGCCAATCCTTTCTATGAATAACAATTTACAAGTTAGCTGAAAGTAACATAAACATCTTCAATAGTAACTTCCAAATTTTATATTATTCCATGTCAACGTAAGCAGAGGAATTCCATAAATTTAAATGTAATTTGAAATTGCAAAGTAAAATTCTTGACCGTGATAGTCCCAGTTTTTAACAATTCTAGGGAAGTGATGTAAAAGAAAAAATTACAAAACTTCAGCCATTTATGGTCCTCTAACAGGTAGATGATAGCTAGTTGCATGTGATACAGTAACACCATCAACTAACAGAATTTAAGAGAAAGCCATGAAGTCATTTTCATTTGTTGAAACTCACAATGAATCCTAGCACAGTGCTTGTTGAGAATAGATACAAGAAATCTCCAATGACACGAAGCACTCTACCATTAAGTCTTGAAACATCAAGCTTCTGCACTGCGTTGAAGAGAACAACTGACGTTGCATCATTTACCACTCCTTCTCCAAAGACTAGGCTGTATAGCAAGGGAGTTTCATCTTGATGGAGAACCTACAACAGATAAAGTGTGATAGATATCCAAACGAGAGCAGGTGCAAATATTCAACGAAAGAGATTTATTACCAATCTAACAAACCTGCAGGGTACAAACTGTGTCTGTTGAAGAGAAAATGGTTCCTATAGCTGAATTAAAATAAGAGCTAATCATCATCCAAATATGATATGTACGGATAAAAAGGAAGAAAACGATCTTCTACATTTCTTTGTGAAATCGAGACGATACAAGGAATATTTACCGAGATAATCTCGTGCGGTCAAACCAAGAAAGTTTAACTTGGGGAATAGCCACCAGCTGCCTAGGTCAAGGATCAAATCCAAAGACTTAAGAGGATAATTCCATGTAAAAAGGAAAAGGGAAAAATTAGAGATTAGGCATTACCTGATGTAATAATAAATGCTGAAATAAAAACACCGATCACCCCAAACAACATGATGGTCAAGAAGTTGTGGAAGAACTGTTTCTTCTTGACCTGAAATCTGTTAGGAAGAAGCGTAACTCAGAAGTCAGAACACTAAAAATTTTGGAGCCAAAAGAGTTGCTCCAAGACTCAAGATACGGCACAAGAAAGAAGATTTTACCCAGCATTGAATATTATGGGTGGCAGGAGATATATGAAGAATAGTTCTTCATTGAACCTAAGAATGTGAGAACTTTTCCCCTTGGTGATAAATAAGATTATCATTCCAGCAATGCATCCCTACCCAAGGAGAAGGTTAGAGCCATTAAATATGTTAAATTAACGCCAAATGAACTAAATAATATAAAATTACTGAGACAAAGGGGAGAAAAAGGCAAATATAGAAGAGGGAGAACAAGAAAATGAAACTTTTTTCAAAAACCCAACAATAGAGCTGATTATGTACATCATTTATGGCATCATCATATACAGTTGATTTGATTCCTATAATCATTACAAAATAAAGATTTTAGATAGCTGTAAAGGCATTATGCGTGACTTCAAGTCCTTGAACCCATAAATACAATCTAAACCAGCGATTTCAAATAGGAAGCTTTCTTTGTTATATACCCAAACCGCAAAGAAGCTCAATGTAAAAATGCTTGAACCATTCTTGTGGAAACCATTTCCCGTAGACTAGATATTTCTCGTGGCAGCCTCAACATATATTCGGAATGAATGAAGAATGGAAGAAGGGACAATTACATTCCGGGAAATTGATCAATCTTTCCATACTCACGCTAATAACTGATTTGATCTCAGAACCACGAATATTGATAGGGACACTAACACAACAAATATGAATAATGTGCTCAATTGCACTTTGGAATGTCACGTATTACGCGACACATACGTATTAAACATGCGGTATCCATCTCTTAAATATGGATTCTTCAAAGGGTTTCGTTCAGTAATCTGAGAATAATCAACAAAAGAAGAAACGAAAAGGAAGAGTTGGAGGAAAAAATTTCAACCATGCGTGAAATACTAGCCATGCATTAGAAAATACAATACAGTAATTATGACTTGAGTACGGAAGAAATAAAAATAGATAATTAGAGAGAGAAGTATCTGGTTAATTACAACTAAAATGGCGACGATGGATTCATTAACCCAACGATTTTCTTCAAGCAAGTGACCGATGAGCAAGCAAAGGCAGAGAACCGCCACGAAGAGCGAAATCGGTACCACTTGCACGTGCTTGGGGGCAAAGTTCTTCGCAGCGTCAGATATCCAATTCAATATCACCATCACCATTCTTCTAACTTCAAATCCAGCACTCCTCAATTTCCTAGGAAAAACCGTTTTTGTAACTAAACAAGAGATGTATAAATATGTCAAAAAATAATAATTTTTCAAAAAATGACATATATAATTCTTTTCATGATCAGTTTATCAATTTTATAAATGAGAGACGTATAACGTATTCTTTCAATTATTAAATCTTATTGAAATGCAATTTAATTTTAAAATTCTCGTTTCTTTCCCTCAAACATGTGTATTAAAAATTATCGAGGAGCAAAATCAAAAGAAATTAACATATTTAAATCATTAAGATAAATATATTTATTTATATATTTAAATATTTAAGATACATATTTTAAAATAAAAATATTTGTAAAATAAATAAATACTATGGCGCTTCTTTCAAATTTATCAGAGACCAAAGCTTTTTTTTTTTTTCGAATAATGTTGCTTATTTCTCTTTTCCAAAATTGATTTAGTGTCCTATTAATCAGCGGTCAGACTGGACGATATATTCCGAGAATCCAGAGCGCTGAGTGGTGGCGCCGCGGAGTGCCACATGTCGTTGTCTGCATCTCCTGATAACACGTGTAAATGAGTCATAAAAAACTATTTCTTGGATTGCCATTTCTATATTATTGTTTTATTCATTATTTATTTATATTTTGCTTTTGCGAAGCTGATCAGTTCTTTTTATTTTATTTTGTGAAAAATGCGGATGAATCACATCAATTTTTTTTAATGTGTAAAAAAAATTTTATGGACTACTCTACAAAGAACTCATAATTTTTTTTTTGTGTAAAAAAGTCTTTCCATCAATTGATTGTTAATTAAATTGACAATTTATATTGATTGAGATTACATCACCATTACATTAGCACAAATTTTACATATTAGCAACTAACATAGACAAAATAATGTCATGTCCACATTGTCAAAAACTCATACACCAGAACCCAAAACCCAAAAAAGCTACCGATGAGAGCTCCACTGTCAGGTCACCATGAACACCAGCAGCCTCGCATCCTCCACCACCCTTTTCCTTCTTCTTCCCACCAAAATATGTAGCGCCGACTAAGAAGTGAAAAAGAGCAGATCAATGGAGAGAGAGAAAGGGAGAAAGGTGAACGACGATTTCTACCTCTTTTCCCCCTTTCTTTGTCCCATGGAACAGAGGAGGAGCAGAGTCACGTGATAAGAAGTCGAGACCCCATTCTTATTCTACATTTTTTTTGAATCTGTGGTTGTCGATGGGATGAAATCAAAGATGGATGTTAACTAATTTTTGGGTTGGAAACTAAAGTTTTGGGACAAGTATTATTGCAGTCAAAAGCTCTTGGGTGCTCCCATTAACCCAACCACCACCATGAAACTGCAGCATTACTGGCAATTTTTGTCAATTATCTAGTGTTGGCAAGTAACCTCTGTACACCCCACCGCCAGCCCTGAAATTCGTACCATCCATACCATTGCTTCCTACATAATTATTCGGTCGTAAAGGATACGAATCTAAATTGCGATTAGTTGTATCCACTCGAGCGAATCTAGAATCGAGAAAGTTTTCCACTGCTATGTCTAGACTTAGGTATGGGTTGGGGTCTAGAGTCGGGTTCTGGTGGCTTAACTACGAATTCAGAAAGAAATATTCTTATAGTAAGAGATGTGAAAGGGTCGATATGGATGTCCTTGGTGGCAACAACATTGGTGAAGGAAAGATTGGAGGCAACAACCGGTTCATGGGATCACGATATGACTCTTAATGGGTTGAATTCATCGAGCAAAGCTAGTATTGTCTATCATAACCCAAAATCGGGGCATGTGACCAATACAACATAAGGTTATTTTCCTAAAACATAAGCCTAAAACTCCTAACTCCCTATCCCCATGCGGCATGTGACATGCATAAATATGTACGATTAAAACCAATTCGCTACGCCAGTGGTAAGTGGCACAAACAAATAAGGAATAACAACTACACATGCGGAAAATGTGTATTTATGCCAAACTAGAAATTCCTTACATGCAACCCTTCCCTCCTAAGTGTCCTATCTGATTACAAAGTTCACGACAATATACCAAAAAAATGACTGACGCTCTTTGATCGTTAATGCAAGAAAGGACTAGAAACCTCGAACTTCTACTACTTCTCGAGTGGCAATCCCATGGCATACGCAAGATTTGAAAAATACAAATAACAAGATAAAATATAAAATCTCAGTGAGTAGATGCTCCTTACCTTTTTATAATTTGATGTCTCCACCGCTAATGTGGCATCACACTCTTACTCCAAGGCACACACTGACTGAGGGTGTGGTGCAACCAAAATACATCTCTATACAAGCATACATGATACTCCTGATTACCTAAGGCAATCTTGGACTCCAACATGGACAAATCCCTTAATACCCGCCCATAGACAGAAGCAATATAGTCAATATATCCAAGTCCAAAATGACTTATCATGTCACATCCCTACTTTTACATGAGACTGGCACGGAGGTGAATCCTACTTCACCTCTGTAAGCCTAACCTTATTCCCCTTTGTACACATAACCTAATACAATCACACACAAACAAGAATCAAGCAAAACTAAGAGTTTATAATTTCTCTCACGATAATCTCAATTTATGTAAATAAAGACTTCTATTAAAGTTTCGCATCTAATTACAGTATATTAACAATTTCACAATTTCCATAACATCAATTTGAATATTATTTTATAAAACACATTTCATAGTTCAATCAGATATAAACACAAAAGTAAAATCTTCAAATCAATTTATGTGACCAAAACACATAAGCCCAAACTCCTAGGAGACCTATCAAACTACAAAGCAATTCTAGAGTTGTCGAGTGTAAGAAAATATGGGATCATCCCCAGGAGCAATTATGGTCTTACAATAGGACTTCCTTACTCTTCATAGCAAATACTTCATCGACGACCTGCCTAAAAAAGTTAAATAAGATAGAGTGAGTCACATACTTAGTAAGTAGATATCTATACTCTAACAAATGAAACTAATTCTACATACTTTCCAACATAGACATATCAATGATACTGAAAGAGGTTCCCAAAAAAGTGAATTAACATACTTGCATATCTTACTATTCTTTCAACATACTTTAAACACTTATCCACAAAGAGTTTCCCAAAAAGATGAATTAACATACCATCCTCATTTACCACCACCTTTTTATGTTTTAATCTCATTCCCTCATATCAAACTTGACTGCCAAGAGGCACACCAAACATACACTGGCATACTCTGAAAAGACACTTAGCACATAAGATATCACCCAACAATATCGAGGCATATACCTTGCCAATTATGTGTATCGATCTAGTCAAGTTAATACCCATGATCACTTTGGTCCTATATATTTACTCCCTTAATTGTATATTTTGTTTATCGGCACAAAGTATTCGATTGCCACTTTAGCCATACCTTACCCTAATTATCATAAACATACCATATCACACAAGGGGTTCCACCTTAGTGGAACTATCATTCTGATATAAAGAGAGTGTGAGACACTCTCATTTTCCCTACGCCGTGTCCATTAAGATCATACATCACACATCCCTCACTCCTCTTCTAACATTTTCCTTAGTGTAACCTCATTGCTTATTTAGAAGTTCCTTCTCTCATGAAATTAATATTTCATAAATTATTTCTATAACGACATGTTGAAGACTCTTGCCAAGGACCACACTTAAGGTAAAAGACTTGTTTAGTTGACAATCCTACTAGGATTGGTTATCATCCTTTTCTCATGCTTGTGTTATTTATCCAACCCATCTTGTCATACTAACGTTCCATTTGAAAGATAGAAGCAGAGTTCTCCCACCTTAAGGTTAAAGCAATCTCTCAAGCCAATACTGTGTTCCATAACCATCACTTCTCCAAACGCAAGGCTTCGCCTTCCAAATTCCAAGACTATCCATGCCTTCAAAAATATCAGCTTTACCATACATGGCTGACCCCATGACCCAGTAGGATTTACCATAAATCTTACCCCTAATATCCATTCTCAAAATCCTTGCACCATATTGGCATACTTTCCAATTATTCTCAACTCGACAGCATTACATTCTCAATCTCTTGAGGGTCTTGTACCGTATACACCACTTATAAAAGAGTCCAAATGGACTAAAGGGTTCTTGGTGAACTTGAACTAGTTTGCATTGGGTATGCGTTTCATTTCACTCTAACACAATTCTTGTTCTTCCTCTACTTCTGAAGAAGTCCCTTACCACCTTTATCTTGATAATGATCTCGGCCTCATTAATCATATGGTTATCTATCACATCATGGCATAGTGCCACCCAAACCTCTCACTTATCAAGAAAGTATACCTCAACATAAACAAGGAGCCACCCCACCTAGAGGTTTTATCTCGCATCCGGCTCTAACATAATCACGATACTTATGCTACAAGAACATGTTCCCAACACTCCCTAACTATTACTCAAGCTAGTGCCATCATCTAAATAATCTCTCTACCCTCACGAGGCTCATCACATCAATGAAAAGGAGTTGGGTCAAGCCCACACAAGCTATTAGCCCACCGACCACCACCAGGGGCAATTCACCTCATGATCTTAGTGCACATTTATAGCACATACATACCACACATGAATATAGACATAACACATGCAACACAATCAGAATCACATGTCACACAGTTTATACAAGCATAACCAAGGTAATATACTTGCACTCACTAGATGTGATATCTAAACCTCCAACGGGTAGGTATGTACATCATGCTTGTCTCAAACATCCTATAGCCTTGCCTCTCTTCATAAGTTCACTGTTAACTCCTTGACCCGCCCCTCCTCTCTTAAGAGGTGTGCAGGAAGTCCCGAAAGTATAGAAGGAAAAAGAAATAGCTCATCTCGATTCTGATGTCGACTGAGGGCGTCCCTTTTCAATATGGCCAGCTTAACCACACCAACTATAAAAAAAACCTTGCATGACAACACACTCCATGAGGGGTTTTCCATATACCGAACACTTGGGCTTACTTCACCTGGTTCCAAGTGAGTCTTGGGTTTATATAGATAGTCCTTCCCTTTCTCACTTATCTAAACTGAACCCTTGTTACCAATCATAGGCTTTATCGCCATTGAAGGCTCTTCCACACCACCTTTCTCCCGCTTCCCTTTCTTCTATTGTTCATCCTACTCTATTTATATTATAGTCATCACATCGTAATGCCTCTTTAATCACCTCCCTTTTCTCTAGGAACCTTAAAGAGTCCTTGAGAACCATTACACCAAAAAAGGTGGGTGGATGAGTTTAAGGAACCCTCTAATCTCTACTAAACTTTCTCTTGCGTGGGGAACTTGCATTCCAGTTCCCTCTTATGATACGTATTCGTTGGTCACTACCTTTCCCTAGCAGTTCCATACTGATTCTATGTTCTAGCTTCACCACTTTCTTCCTCGTGCCCTTAAGATACATGTGCCTCTGTCTACTTGGGAGGCATCTCAAATCCACACAAGGGATCATAGACCTTAGGTCACTTACAGACTCGAGAAAGACCATAGGAAAGAATACGACATGAAAGGGAAGAAACACATCTGATAAGGCCATTGGCAGAGCTATTTCTTTATAGTTGTTCCCAAGTTCACAATGATAAAGGAGGACCTACTAAGGTTACCTTGCTTTGTAATCGGTAGGAAACCTAATAACCTGGCTTTGATTCCAACTTTTTCATGACCCAAATCCAAGTCCATGACCAGCCTGTCTTTCCCTTAACCCCGATACAAACACATTCACTTATTAAACCATTTCATTTAAAACAACATTAAGTTCTTATGCCCGAACAATAGAATTTCACAAGAGTTACAATTCTATTCTCATAAATGCATGTGTAAATAACAGTATTGAAACATCTTTCTCAAGGTTCACTATCTCAACTGCTTATCACATTCCTAGAGTTTCTCATACAGACACTACAACCATCCACACAACACAGCAGAACCATGACTTACCTGATTACAAAGCTTTCTAGAATTCCTATTCAATTACACAAAACTAAACATTACCATACCCTGAACAAGAGGGGAGGCATCCATGGCATGCGTGTCCTTGAATGGTAGGCTCTTCTTTACTTGAAACTGTGAGGGGTTGAGTCTAATCCACTTGACTCAACAAAAAAAAAGCCTAGCCTACCAAAAATATACAGTAAAGCATGCTAGCATAGTATATATATATATAATTAAATAAGTATGAATTTAAAGATAATACAAGATAGTAACATTAAATGTTCATAGGAATATCCCTGCACTACAAGCTTCATAAATCCAAAATAATGGATGAATAACATTAAATGCATAAGTCCAAAGATTCACTCACCACATCACCATCACAATGCCAGTACACCACCAACAAAGTTCCAACTCATAACTATATTCCCATTGGAGTATGCGTACATATATGTGTGTATATATATATATATGCCTGGTCTGCTAAACATCTAGTAATATTCACTAAAAAATACATGACAAGCTTCTCTCATACACCATGAGATTAGTGCCAAACAATTAACTAAAATGTGGTCAAATGATATCTTTTGCAAGAGAAGCGTATGTAGCAAATTAGCATGTCATTAATCATAAGTCATATATCATTGTATTCTATCATATTACATAAAATTCACATACACCATGTAAATAGCACTTTCTATACCTTACAAGCCATGTTATGCACTCAGTTCAACATTAGCCATTACAAGGAGTTGCTCAAATATTTCCCACGATGCACCATCCAGCAATCAGGTACACTTATATATGTAAATAGATCAAATATTTCCCACGATGCACCATCCAGCAATCAGGTACCCTCGTATATGTAAATAAATCAAAGATTTCCCATGATGCACCATCCATATTCAAGTACTCTCGTATATGTAAATAAATCAAAGATTTACCACAAGGCAACGTCTTAGCAATCAGGTACTCTCATGTATAAAGGCCACACAGGCTCCAATTTGTGTGTTTTATTATAATCATAATCCACATACAACAATAAATATTAAATTCAATCACAAGGGTAATCTATCTTCAATCCAACAATAACTATAAATACAACCGACTTAATGGGAAAAAAATTATGAAGAGTAAAGTCATTGTACTCCACCACATAATTTGATTTTTCTTTAATTCAACACATGATCCTAATAAGGTAAGAGTAGTAAAGTTTAGGAAATATTCAACATAGAGAAATAGGATTGGTTTCTCAAGATTTTCCTAAAGTGCTTCTTATACTTTATGGTGTTATATAAGTTCCCATTTGTATGTTCATATATATATATATATATATATATCTGCAATTATGCCAATTATATATATGTCATTCATAGATAACCATCACACTCAAAATGACCATTTCCTCATCTGACCATTTAGAGATATATGTCAACCATACCATTCATAGTTCCCAACAAAGGCAATATGCTTAGTCTTTTGCTACACATATAAGAACTTGTGTATGCCACTCCTTTTATCAATCTATAGCATGTTTCCATAATTATATATTCATAAATTTTGGACAAGCTATGTGCAAGCCATTTTACAAGTTTTAGTATTGATTTATATCTTTTGACAATAATATGAGTCCTAGACAACCATTACATACAACCTTTCTCAACCCTTCTCTAGCCAAATAGAGAATCAAGTATACAGGAATTCCATCAAATTGTGATGCTTACCTTGGTTCTTGGTGCTTTCCCTTGTGATGGTGGACCCCCGATGGCTAGAGATTCACCAACAACCATGGAAGAAGCTCAAGCTTGGAGGATTTGATGATTTGGAGTTGGAGAGTGCAATGGAAGAGGAAAGAGAAGAGAGAAAAGTGAGAGATATCATGAGAGAGAGAGAGAGATGAGATGAGAGAGGAGGATCTGATTCACTTAAGTGTGGGTAGAAGAATCTTCATAATTGTACTTTCGCCCACTATTTATTCCCTTTTCAAATATTAAGTGTGGGTCTTAAGTGAAATTTAGGTATTTTCCTTCCAAGACTAATCAAATCAATTTTCTCTTCCAATTCTTCCCCATAGTTAGAAATTATCACTTCCAATACCCCAATCACTCACCCACCATCCCAATTTTGAAATTTATGACTTTACCCCAAAACCTTAAATTATTTCATATAGGTCCCTCTCTTTAATTTTTTTTAATCAAAAATCAATTTCCTCTAACTCATCACACATATCCTATAGATAATTCTCCATAATATTAAACATCATATTCATGCACATGAATAAGCATTAAATTTGATCACATACATCTATTTTCCTTTTAAGCAAACAAAAAAAAATTCACATAACTAATTATTTATCCGCAAAACCAAACATGCTGATATCCGAAGCCCTTGGGCATCACAATTATTATGAACCAAATTTGATTTCCTACTTGAGCATGAATTTGGTATGTATGGTGAACTATAAGAAGAGATTATGTAACTTTCTCGATAGTATATTATGGTGACCCCGATTGTGGAAGTAGTGGGTTAGTACATGAATTGAGGTATATGAGTTGTGATATTCCTCATGTTTCTCTAAGTGACGAGTAAAGGATTAAATCATGTTGTAATGAACATTTTATTTCCTTATAGCTTTTAAATGCTCTATTTAAGATTTATGAATTGAAATCCCTTCTTGTATTGGCATTACTTATTGTTTGTGATGTTGTGGATGAATATTATGGCTTTCTCGATGGGGATGAACTAGTGGTTGTACGATTGTATGAAGGGCTAAGTAACTCTCTCACACTATGACTAGTAATATATTATGCAAGAAGTCCTTGTGGCTCTCCTGATGAAAGTGGATTAGTGATAGTACAAAGAATAGTGTATCTCTCTCTCACACTATAATTAAGCATGTGATGTGGGAATCCTGTGTGGCTTTCCCTCTATTATGATCTATGAGAATATTAAAGGAAGTATGTGTGCCTTTCCCTCTATTATGATCTATGAGAATATTAAAGGAAGCCTGTGTGGTTCTTCCTCTATTATGACATATGAGAATATTAAAGGAAACTTGTGTGGCTCACCCTCTATTATGATCTATGAGAATTTTAAAGGAAGCATGTGTGGCTTTCCCTCTATTATGATCCATAAGAATATTAAAGGAAGCCTGTATGGCTCTCTTATCTATAATTTATGGCAATAAACTAATGTGGATGCCCATGAGATAAAGTTAAAATTAATGTTATGATTTTTCATATATATACTGTGATTCCTATGGTTGATAGCTTGATTTCATTAATATTTGGATGGCGTCGTGTTGTGGACCATAGCCACCGGTGTGTATTGGTGATGTGTATAATGATATGTATCTATATGATGGAAATATGGTGAGCATGGGTTTTGTGTTATGCGAGTAACGTTGCTTATTCATTATTTAGAGATTTGAGCAAGTTTTATTTCTTTCTATTTGGCCATGATGAAATTCACTCACTCATGATTATGGTTTAAGTTTATATTTATATTTGCATTTGTACTTTTCTACCGGTTTGCATTATTGTATACTTTTGTTAAGCTAGGCTATTTTTATGGTGAGTCACATGGACAAGAACCACTCCCTTGCAGTTTCAGGTGAAGATGAGCTAACCGTTTAGGGATATACGTGTCATGGATACCTCTCCTTTTGTTTGGGGTATGGTAATATTTTCATTTTTGTGTATTTGAATAGGAATAAGCTCTGTAATTAGGTAGGTCATGTTATGATGTGTAGTATGGATGGATGTAGTGTGTTTGGGAAATTCTAGAAATATAATCAATATTTGACATTTTGAATCTTAAATTTATATGAAAGATGATTCATATCTATATATGTATTTCAATATTAGAATTGATTCTCTGGTGGAAGTAATAAAGTGTGCATTAAGATTAATTTTTGTTTTAATAATATGGATAAATGGATTGATGTGATTGTATGGGTTAGATTAAGATAGGCTTGCAGTGGTGTAGGTAAGCATCGTCTGAGCCAGTCACGGACTTGGATTTGGGTCGTAACAAACACAATCAAGATTTATACAATTCATCACATAATGAAATACAAGCCCATTAACATGATCACCCATATGTTTACAATATTATTCATCATCATCTCTGTAGGATTTTAAAGATCATAGGACGCAACAAAATTTAAAATTTTCTCTAAAAACCATTAACCAATGGATCAACCTATGTTACCATTATATTAACCATGAAAAACAAGATGAAGAGAAATACCTTTAATGGTAATCCACGTGAAATTACACAAAAGAAAACACTCTTAAGGTAATGGGGTTTCTTCTTGTTCTTGTGCTAGCAAGCATGAAGAAGCTATGGAGAAAACCCTCTTGATTGAAAAAGAAGAGAACAAGATAGCTTCTAAAACAAATACTCAATAATTGAGAGAGAGTGATATGGTGTATGGCTTTCAATATCATATTTAAAGTGACACATACCCTAAAGCCCTAAATCCCTTAGTAGGCATCGTTTCCTTATTGGACTTATTAAAGGGACATCTTAAGAAGCCCAATCTCTTTGAGAGAGTGACCCTTAAAATGTTCTTGTTTTGGGCTTTTCCTTATTTGGGTAGAAATAGAAACATGTTCCTATTCTTTTTATTCTCTTATCTCTTTTTAATTAATTCTCCAATTTAGAATCAAATCCTCAAACTTGTTTTACATACCTAGTGAATTTCTATGTGTGTGACCCATTAGGTTTCTAGCTATGTTGGCCATTCATAATCAATATTTGATTGTAAATAGATCACGAGCGGTATGTAGCAACACATTGTGACCCCCAATTGACTGAAAAGTCAATTGTTTGACTTTAAATCTTTCTGTAGCTAAAACGTGTCTATGCAATGTGTCCTTTCACCGTCTTGTGCTTACTTGGTTCAGAGTATGGCCTAAGTGTCAACTCCCACTAGACTTGATTCCATCATATCTAGCCCAAGTAGTCAGTTCCTTGTCTTGTGGGATCAATCACTATAAACTATGTCACTAAAGACCATCTTCATGACAAGTCTACTTTGGCCAAAGACTTCTTAACAATTATCCCGAAAGTGGCCATGGGTATACTTCCTTCTACTAGGAGTGGTGAATCCTCTGTTAACTACTCAAATATCTTTGAATACTTCACGCTGTGCCTAATCATCACCCTAAGAGTGACCCATGGTAGGTAACAAAGGATGGAGTCAAAACACATTATCCATATCCAAGATAACTTAAGTTCCTCAAGTCCAAAGATACTTGCACTGTTAATTGCTATGAGACCTATCACCAATATTTGAATAGGTATCCATGTCATATCTCATGCAGATCATCTAATGTACTTGTACCATTAACAAGAAATAGAAATATATTCCTATTCCTTTTTTCTCTTATCACTTTTTAATTAATTCTCTAATTTAGGATCAAATCCTCAAACTCGTTTTACATCTCTAGTGAATTTCTATGCATGTGACCCATTAGGTTTCTAGCTATGTTAGCCATTCACAATCAACATTTGATTGTAAATAGATCATGATTGGTATCTAGCAACATATCGTGACCCACAATTGGTTGAAAAGTCAATTGTTTATCTTTAAATCTTTATGTAGCTAAAGCATATCTATGCATTGTGTCTTTTCACTGTCTTATGCCCACTTGGTTTAGAGTATAGCCTACGTGTCAACTCTTACTAGACTTGATTACATCACATCTAGCCCAAGTAGTCAGTTCCTTGTCTTGTAGGATCAATCACTATAAACTATGTCACTGAAGACCATCTTCATGACAAGTCTACTTTGGCCAAAGACTTCTTAACGATTATCCCGACAAGTGGCCATGGGTATACTTCCTTCTATCAGGAGTGGTGAATCCTTTGTTAACTACTCAAATATCTTTGAATACTTTACGTTGTGCCCAATCACCACCCTAAGAGTGACCCATGGTGGGTAACGAGGAATAGAGTCAAAACACATGATCTATATCCAAGATAACTTAAGTTCCTCAAGTCTAAGGATGCTTCTACTGTTAGCTACTATGAGACCTATCACTGACATTTGAAAAGGTATACATGTGATGTTTCATACAGGTCATCTAATGTACTTGTTACCATTAACAAGCATTCACATGTTCACTCAAAACAACTCATGCTTATAGCTTATAAGGATAGCCGCTTGATCAAATCAAGAAGCATAACATATACTAGTCTATCTAGATCACTGATGTCCAGTCACAAGTGATCCTACGACTAGGGATAGTTTAAATACATACATAATTACACATAATAGTAATCTCACATTATAATCATCATCATAATTTCCTTCATGCTATGTTTTTTGTCATAGACTTCATTATTTATTTTATGATCTAATCTTGAGTTTATTAATATGAATATAAATAATGAGGAAAACCTCTTTGGATTAATAGCTGAGTTTGTATGTCTGATGCTAAAAGTGAATTCCTTTAGAGCACCTTTCTAACAATCTCAACCTTACACAATTTTAAACATATTACGATCATTCGTATTCATAATCACGCGACAATTATAAAGACATGCAAGGTTCATACTTACACCAATTCTTAAATGCAAACTAATACCATCATACCCTAATCCCATCACTGATCATATATAAACAACATTTGGCTTTTTCCAGTGTATACCTTCCTCCCTTGACCCTGGTTTGTGCCTTCATAGGAATCCCAAATTCACGATCTTTGGGGGTGTATCACTAAAGCCATAATCCACATCCACAATATTAATCTTTAGTCCACCTATGAAAATATTTTTCCCAACCTTTCGCAATGGTAGAATGGTGATGTATGCAAGAAAATGTATAAATTCCCTTCCAAAATTTGGGTATAAAGATGTCTTTGTAAAACTTGAAAACAAGTAGGTAACACATGACCATAGGGTTAGTTTATAGGTCGGTTGGACCTCATATATGCCTACACGTGTCCTTATCCGATTTACAACATCATAAAAGGTGTGATGGCACTTATATGTAAAGGCATATATGTAGGTATTTATGACATCCCTAAAAACAATATGTGACTGGCATGGTGGTAAGGTTACCCTTACCCTGTAAGCCTGTGCCACATAACGCTACAACCAAAATACCCACAACATCAAACATAAACTAACAATGACTTGCATTTAAAAGATAACAATTATTTTCTTGAACGACTTTAGTGGATGGAAAAAAAATTTGGTTTCCTATTTCTTTCTTTTAGCCATATAATTTCGTACAAAGAATATTTATCACTTCCAACATCAAATTGCAAAGAAATAAACCATAACCCAGGACCGACTACAAAACTACACATATCTAATCTAGGCTATCTACATAGTCATAGAGTGACAACTAGAAGTCCAAAAGGACGTTAATGAGACCAAAATGACAAAAAAGACTAACCCAGGGATTGATAGTGGGTTGGTGAATTAGAAGCCTACTACTCTTCAAAGGGATCTTCTACCTCAGCTACAGACTTTGAAAAAGATCCGAGAGCAGAGTGAGTAATCTAAATACTAAGTGAGAGAACAATCATTAAGTCAAATTAAAGTCATAAGTGTCAAATGCATAATCCACCAAATGGTAAATACATACAGTCCCACTAGTTAACCAATGCCATCTACGAGCACCTACGAATCATGTAAAAAGATATATGACCAAAGAAAGGTAATTTCCCATCATGTTAACTCCTCTTGGCTTAAGGTAAAAGATTTATAAATATCCCCTTATAATCATATATAGCAACCATGGAGTAATACATCACAAAAAGAAAGTTCATGTCAAGGTGAAAGAAGAACAATTCAAAGTATTATAAAGTTCCAGTATTAATATACAGGCTCAAATAGATCTATCAACATGTATATAAATAGAAGTTTAAGACCTTACCAAATTGAAGCATATTAAGCATCTTTCCCATTATAAAAGAATAATGAATGTGTTCATTCCAGCCAAATTGAAATACAATGATTAGCATAAAGGGAAAAAAATTCATCCTAGTTTAACCACATGAGTATTCAATTCTGATAGTTTATATCTATGAACCTACCTAACTACCCTAACCGGGACCAGTATACTTAAGTGCCACACCACGACACCTTTATCCTTGAGTGCTAAACATGGCATAATTACCCCTTTTACATCATACCACGACATAAGGTGATCTCTATAAGTGCCAACTACTCTGACACTAGATAATAATCCAAGTGCCAATAACTCTGGCACAAAATGATAAGCCAAGTTCCAATAACTCCAACATATAATGAAAATCCAATACATTTATCACAAGACAAGGGAAACTAATAAATATAAATCGAATTATGGTATGAATGAGATCTATATTGTACTTGAGCAATTTTTAATAAAAATAAGTGGCAAGGTCACCCACGAGGAAAATCCTCACCATTAACTCTGACCTTTGGCAATTCATTTCTTCATAACTCTTATCCGGTAAGTAATGTGCAAATAAAATTTATACCATTAGAAACTAGACTCAAAGAGCTTTCAAACGATATAAAATTTGTTAAACATTGGATGAAAGAGTTATGGCCATTTGAAAATGGACCAAAGAATCTTGGTATGGCTGGCGTCTAGGTGCCACACTCACACTTGGCACCTGGGTGCCAAGGCCTTTCATCCCTCCTTCTGTTTTGAAGTGTGGAGCTGGGTGCTATGATCACGACATCACATGATTTGGCCTTGAATTTGGCCCAGATCTGGCCAAATCTTCATCAATTTTCATGATTTCTTTCATAGGTTCTCTTCCTTGATGTCTAAAGAGTATTTAGACACTGAAACCCCCAATTTTAACTAACAAACGAAGCCACAACATTAGTTTTACCCCAAATAGCTTTAGAAATAGAAAATAGGAAAAAGTTTGAGAAATCAAAATTTTTACCTCGATTCCTTGCTTTCTTTACATTGCTTGGCCTCCAATGACTCTCCCCACCACTGGAGAAAGGCTCTTCGAAGCTCGTTAGAGGATTTGGAGTGGAGAAGGTGAGGTGGAGAGAAAGAAAGAGGAAAGAAAAAAAAGAAGAAAAGAAGTGGGTCAACCAATATATTCTCACCTAAGGTGAAATTACTACTTTGCCCCTAGGCAACTTCTAATTAACTTCAGTTGTGGCAAATCTATAATTTCTCTAATTTGGATATTTCTCATACTCTAGGTGCCACCCTAGTTTCTTATTTCACTTTAGTCCCTCTCTGGACCCCACAGGTACTTGGCTCCCTCTATGTCTCAAGATTGTTTTCTCTTAATTCCCCATCCCTTAACACTATTTCCATGAAATTTCCTCTTCCTCTAGTCTTTCCCCAACTCTAAAAAAAATCATCCGCAATAAAATATACGGTTCAATTATTTATCTTCATTTCTATAAATAATATTAAAAAAGAATAAATAAATATAGAAAATTAAGAAATACCAACTATTTCCATTAAAAATAATGGAAATTTTCATTATAAAAACTGTAATATCACCAATCATGTGATCTCAAAATTAGTGGGTATTACATTCTCCCCCTTAACAAAATTCGTTTCTGCGAATTCAAAAACTCACTACAAGCCTCAAAAGCCACCACATAAATTGACAAGAAGCAGCATTCCCCAGCTTCCATTGAAAACCAAAGTATATACATTGCCACTCATAAAACCCCGCATTTTTTAGAACTAAAATGAGAATTAAGATCCACAGTTGTTAAACAGCTCTGATATACTGTAGAGCTTCATAACTTTCCTCACTTAGAGATGTGCACAAATTGCCCTGACAACCAAAACCCAAAACATAAAGCCTTTCACATAAAGCCTCGAAGGGCGTCATACCCATGCTGTTCTGGTAACTATTACTGCAAGCAAACTTAAGGAACTTATGGTGGTTTAAATACTTACAACACATAAGTTCCTCCACCACTCAACCCTAAAAGCACCCACATACATGTGCATAAATATAAAGATGCCCTCAGGGTAACTATCCTACACGATATTTGGTCGCCCTGGAAGCATATACAAGATATGGTATCTTGCTTGTGGCTTACACAGAGCGTATTTTTGATACCATTGTATACTATCTCTCATTCGTTAGCCTTATCAGTCCCACATTATACATTATACATACCACAAACACAAACCATATGCATATCTCACAATAATATAGGATATATACACCCCGCCCGAAGGCGTCATTCCACCTGTAGGTGATATCCCTCTCATAGGTAATGCCTCGCCTGTAGGTGTCATCCCATGATTGGATGGTCGCCCCTTAAAAGTCAAGCTGAACCCGGGATATTGCCATCACATCCATAGTCATAACACAAGAATACATTATTCAAACCAGAATCTATGCTATCACATACACAAACCCATATACACATATCATACAAATAGTTTTCCCTATAGATTTACGATCCCATTGAATCCCTACTCAAGAGTCTTATTACATGAGTTTACATTCTCACAAATTAAAAATCCTGACAAGGACTTCCCTGTGAAGGTATACATTCGCATATTCCTGTTCCTCAACCCCTGTAGATTTCAGGTGCATTCTTCTTGATCCTAGTCCATATGCCCTATATAGGCAACCATCGGTTTCAGACCTCAAGAGTATACTACCCGGTTCCCACACCTCTATCCATTAATCATTCAACAAATTTAAGTTCTACTATAGGCCGGTGTCGGACTCCCACCCTTTCCCAAATGTTAACTTTTAAGTTTTGATGATGTTAGTTGGCTATAGTCATTAGGAGGCCTATTATAGGGGCCCAGTTCATAAGATGAACCTTCTGACTAGCTCTCTTAGTGTGAACCCCTACTCTGAGTCTTACGGACTCATGGATGTACTAAGCATGTCCCAATCCCTTCGTCTATTGAGCCATGTCCTTAACCAATAACAGGTCAACAGGAATATGCCCGCAACCACAACACACTAACCTACAGGCGAAAGCCTTTTACCCTAATCCAAGAAACTAAAACTAAACCCACTCTCATACTTCCTCAAATAAATTCATATTTGGGATCTTATGTATTTATGCATATATACATACCCTATGCATGTTCTTACACAAGTAATTACATTTCTATACCTATCTACACACTCTCCTCCTCAAACTAAAACTTATACTCCCCAATCAGCCAGGCCTCATAAGCCTTCCGGTAGGTACAGTCTCATATGAAGTTCATAAACTCTTTTCGTAAGAGAAGACGTACCTGTAAGTATGCTATAGAACAGCCCAATTCCAAGATTCCCCACCATATGCCATCATCCCCTGATTCAACCTTTTGGGACTACTAGTCCCAAGAAGGTTATTCTGCCCAAATAAACTCTCATATGGGATCCTTACGTAACTACACATACATACACACTCTATGTATGTTCATATATGAGTCATCGTGTTTCCACGCACACGTAAACGCATTCCCTCTCAAAGTAACGTACATGCTCCTAAAGTACTCACTCTAACACCAATGAGCTCAGGTTTAACCTAAACTCATCCCAAGCCATATTCATGGCACCATTTCCTTACCCTCAACATAGATGACCCTTAATGTTCACTTTACCAACATATAAAGATCCCAACCACCCTCGATCATACATAACCTACTAAGCGTGTTACATATTCACCAATATGTACACACTATATACTCATAGGCCCTCGTATCATAGAAAAGTGGGCCAAACCTCCTATTAACCTTTGACATCATACATCCACCACTACTTCTACTCAGCTTAGATGGCACACATACCAAAAGCCTACCCGTAGTATACTTAGACCATTCCAACGTCATAAGGTTTCCACACGCTCACTGTGATAGAAACTCTCATAAACTACCCTTTACCTCATTTGACCTTCTCGGTGTAAGGACCTCATGGATCTTCACACCCCACCCCTATTGCATCCTCACTCAATGACTATCGAGAACTTATCTCGTGAGTCTTTTCTTCTTTCCAAGACTAATCCTACTTACCTAAACACACTCACTGGATAGTATTACCACATACGAAGCCCCAACCAAATAGGTGCAATTGAATCAAGTTGCCCCAAGAGATTTACAACTTACTCTAACCTCCCTTACATTACCTTTCACCTCACTGTGGTGTCTCCCTTAGAAGAATTACACATTTTAGGTCATTTCTTTCTAACCAAGTCTTACCTCGCTATTTTCCTCTGGGGTGCATACTCATATGTGCATCCTCACCCTGACTAACATAACCACCTAAATGTCCAACCCCCATGATGCAATCTACATCTTAGCCCTCAACCCACCTCACGTGAGCATTCTTTCTTTTTCTAACCCTTCTTCTTCCTAGGTTCTTCTGTTCTCTTTGTGCCCTCTATCCAATTTTAACTCAAGATAACTTGGTTAAAATACATGCTTATACACAACCACCTAAGATGCCATCAACAGAATGAACTATACCTAACTCCATAGAAGTGTAGATTCTTGAACACCATACTTGTAATTCCATGTAACCAACAGCGGCCGAAGCCACAATAGGTTAACCACACACCTTTTGAAAATATTTCCTACTCCTAGCAAAAGTGCATAACAATATACGCACGCCTAGAAAATATTTAGGTTATTCCCATGACATACCATTTTTCCCAATCCTTTCCTATCAAACCAGTTTCTTCAATTCATTAAAATATATTAATAAAAATATGTGCAAAATATATACATAAGCACCCACCACAAGAAATCCCAACAAGTTTTCTCTTGCAAATATATATATTCATAAAACCACCGCACATTGACAAGACAAGTCTTATTGTACCTTTTTGAATTAGTAACTGATACCTCGGCTCCCCACTTACCATAACAACCCCAATACAGATACATATATGAACATATACATATCTTTTACTAAACAATTAAGCTTACATACTACAACATACCAAACCAAAAATAAATTATAATAGATAACCACACATCACATAGTAAAACTCATGTTTCCACAATACATAATCACAAGCATATCCCTTTCCAAAAAAATTTACAACCACCTCGGTGGTAATGTAGCAAGGCTACATTTGAGCGAGCCCATGAGCTCCTAATGCTTTGAGGATTTTCTCCTTGATCCAGAGCCAAAAAACTGCATATAAGAACAAACACTTCTTATGTTAATAAAATAACTTCATACTAACTCTACCTAGGAGTAAGTCACAAAAGAGACACAACTTTATATAATGCCTTTTATGGAACCTATACCCATGGTCATGTTGCGTAATTCACAACAATGGGGAAGGCCTCACAAAGAACACCAAGCTATGTAATTTATAGGAGACCTAAACACAAACTTTTCTCTAATACCATTCTGTAACGCCTTGAAAAATGAGCGTGTGGATATATATACGTTATAGGGTATACCTTAATGGTAACCCATAATTTCACTGAACAATTCTATTATCCATAACTATGCAAATTGTAAATTACATAATTTACAAAGTAAATTACAACCAAACTAATAAAATTCCTAAAACATTGCAAGACCTAGGAAGCCTATAGGATTACAAAGCATTCCTATCGGCATATAGCCCAAAAGTTGGTTCACAAAGAACCCTTCACAAAAATTGGAGTATATCTCTAAGTCACTAAACTCCAGCAATTTTCCTAACCTCCTTAGCTGTTAAATCTGGAAAGATAAAAATAGAGAGTGAGCTTATCAAAAACCCAGTGATTGAATGACTGTGTAATAAAATAAGTCACAAGTACAAATACCAGAATCATAACCACAATTTAAATAAATACCTCTAGTCCATACCAATACAGATACACAAACTCAAGCATACCTATTATTCCCTTGCGAGTCCACACTCTTGCAATCCACATCAACCACATCCAAAACATATATAACTATAAATAACCATACATGGATTATAAATATGTATGCAACCATATGTTATGTTTTTCCTACTCTTTCCCATGCTTACCACATTGAAGACCACACCTCAACGGGTCTATTTCAAAGGTCTACCCCTCTGTTGCCACTTTTCAATATAAATATGCAAATAATGATATGTAATATTTTTCCCACTCTTTCCCACGCTTACTACATTGAGACTTAGTACAAATTTTTCCCCTCAAACTATTATTGATCAATGAGTTTATCTCAGAGGTGCACCCCTCTGTTCCCTCTCATTTCCATACAATTCCTTTTTATAAGCAATACATTAACATTATAAAATGTAATGCACAGAACAACCAACGATACACTCATCATTCACAAACACATTTACAAAACATTTCACAAATCCAAATATAATTTAACCTATCCACATTCCACATAACAACCACACAAATTGCCACTAATATTCCATAAATTACTCAATACAACTAATTTAGGGAAATTAATAAATATAAATCCAATTATGGTGTGAATGAGATTTATATTGTACTTGAGTAATTTTTAATAAAAATAAGTAGCAAGGTCACCCACCCACCTTGATACCGCCAAGGTTTACCGTATAAGAGTCTCGAGAAATGAAGCCAATAAAGCTCCCAAGCCACCTAGAACCAACCATAATCAATAATAAATAAAAAGAAGAAAATCTTCACCACTAACTCTGACCTTTGGCCACTCATTTGGTCATAACTCTTATCTGGTAAGTAATTTACAAATGAAACTTATATCATTAGAAACTAGACTCAAAGAGAATGAAGTTCAGATGAAAGAGTTATGACCATTTGAAAATACACTAAAGAATCTTGGTGTAGCTGGTTCCTAAGTGCCAAGGCCTTTTCTCCCTCATTCTCTTCTGAAGTAAGGCGCTTAGGTGCCACGATCACAACATCACGCGGTTTGGCCTCGGATTTGACCCATATCAGCCAAATTTTCACTGTTTTTCATGATTTTTTTTGTAGGTTCTCCTCCTTGATGTCTGAGGAGTATTTAGACACCAAAACTCCTAATTTTAACAACAAACAGAGCTACAATCTCAGTTTTACTCCAAATAGCCTTAAAACTAAAAAATAGGGAAAAGTTCAGGAAATCAAAATTTCTACCTTGATTCCTTGGTTTCCCTACGTTGCTTGCCTCCGATGACTCGCCCCACCACCAGCGAAAGGCTCTTCGAAGCTCGTTAGAGGATTTAGATTTGGAAAGGGTAAGGTAGAGAGAAGGAAGAGAGAAAGAGAAAATAGAGAGTGAGGAGAGAGAGAGAGGAAGGTAAAAAGTGAAGAAGAGGAGTGGGCCTACCTATATATACCTGCCCAGGGTGAAATTACTACTTTGCCCCCAGGCAACTCCAAGTTAACCTCGATAGTGGCAAATCTGAAAATTTTCCAATTTGGGTATTTCTCCACACTGTAGGTGCCACCCTAGTTTCTTATTTCACTTTAGTCCCTCTCTGGAGCCCACAGGTACCGGCTCCCTCTATGTCTCATAATTGGTTTCTCTCAATTCCCAATTCCTTAACACTGTTTCCATGAAATTTCCTCTTCTTCTAGTCTTTCCTCAACTCTCAAAAATGTCATCCACAATAAAATATCCGATCCATTTATTTATCTATATTTCCATAAATAATATTCAAAAAGAATAAATTAAATATGAAAAATTAAAAAAGACCAAATATTTCCATTAAAAATAAAGAAAATTTTCATTATAAAAACTGTAATACCGATAATCACGTGATCCCAAAATTGGCGGGTATTATAGTAAAACAGGGCAGCAACATGAATTTTGTAGAATTTCCACATTTGCTACTATGTTTTTGTCCCCCTATACTGTATGTGATCATCCAGCACTTCCCGTCTATTTTTTTTATCAAGCATTTGTGTCCTCTAACTCCATATTTATAATCTAAAGCATTCTCAGACAAGATTAAAGACAAACCCAAACAAAAATTCAAAATCGCCACTTTCTTTGCTTAACAGTTTTTCATCACTCTCTTTCACTAAATCATCTTCCAAAACTCAATAATTAAAAAGGGAAAGATTATTAAAACTACATTCTTCCTCCCAAGGTCAGAATTTCATACCTATTTCTACCTAGGTTTCTTAACTACAATAAGATAAAAGAAGAAGAAGAAGAAGGAAGGAAACCATTTGGCCACTTACTTGAATCTCTACTAAAGAAAAGAGAGACCAACTTGAAAAAATCCCACTAGCAGTAAAAATGGAGTTCAGGTATAAAGAAGAGTAGAAAAACTGAGAGAAAGAAATGAAGGGGATGAGAGAAATTATGTGTGTCGTGATTCATTCGAAAAAGGGAGAATACTAATATATTAGATTAAAAAAGAAGAAAATTTCAAGTTGTAATATCCCTGATTTTAAAATAGTATGGTGAACCTTCGAATTTAAAAGAAAAATTTTTAAGGAACAAAAAATTCTAAATTTTTAGATATATTTGTTATATCTCAATTAAATTATGAATATTATTGATAATATTACTATTTTTATTATAAAGTATGTCACTTTTAATATTAAATATTTAAAAAGGACTATTATGAAAAGGGGAGTTTTAAGAAGAAAAGGAAAAAACAATTAAGAGAAGTGAAATAATAAAATAAATAAATAAGTAGATAAATGAGAGGAAAAGAGTTATAAATTTAATTTTGGGAGATATGAAAAGACTTCTTATCAAATAATTTAGGGACTTATTGACAAATAAAAAAATTAAAAGGAGCCTTTAAGTAGTAAAAACTAAAAGAAAGGTGATGGCAACTCAAAACATATTACACATACCTCTTGTACTGGCAAACTTAAGACCACACACTTGAGGTAAACCGAGCACAACTGTGAGAAAGAGAAAAAGGGAGAGAGAGAGAATTTAGCAAGGGGAAATTTGGCTTTTTGGGATTTTAGAAGCAAACCATTACAGTAGAAGCTCAAAGTAGAAACTGGTGAGAACTCTTGCTGAAATTGTAGCTAGAAAATAGAAGAAGAGAGGTAGAATAGAGAAAGAAACGTGAAGTGCAGAAATAGAGTATGAGCCTTAGTAAGTAAAAATCTTTCTAGTCTTGGATTTTAATTTGTCTCTTTTATTTAGCGTCCAAGTAGAGGTGATTAAATAGGTCTTAATTACATTGAAAACAAATTAAGAAGATTTTGTGTCAAGTTTCATGATTTTTGAAGCTCTGGATTAATACTAGAAATTTTCTAAAATTTAGACTCATAAGTGGCCTTAAAACAGAACAAGGTTGAGTGTTTGGTAGTCTTTGTTATGATATAATGTTGTTTCTTGCTTTACTTGTTCTCTAGGCCTTCAATAGGATCTTTCACATTCTCCTTCGATTTGGAATGTAGAAACTTAGCTTAGACTAAAGGTGAGTGGATTAATACTTCCTATGACTAAGTATCTTTGTTTAGTAACTCTTTGCATTATAGTGAAAACATGTAGTATATTCAAATTTGAAGAGAATGGTGATTCAAATATTTATTTGTATATTTAAATTAATGTTGTTATTGTGCTTGAATGGAATGACGAGATGTAAATAATTGTGAAACTTGCATGGTGATGTATACAATTATATTTTTTTATTTTCTCATGAATGGAGATCATATAATGGATGGTGAATGGTATGTGAACTGAGTTGAAATGTGACATACTCTAATTATTGAATTCATTCAATTGTGAATAATTGAAGTATGTTATTGTTGAATAATTATGTATATGTAATCATTTTATGATATGAGATTTTAATTTGTGAATGTGTTTGTGTTTGAGAAAGAAAGGAAAGGCATGGTGGTGCACCCTATGGAAAAATTCTACAAGGAACCATAAGGGTGGAGATTTATAAATGGAACAATAAAGGTGGATGCAGTGAGGGCTGCAGGCAACAATCCAGTGGTACCCTAGATGACCCTGTTGGTGCGAGAAATTTGTGCAATTGATTGAATTAACTACTACTGTGAATTGCTCTGAATTATGTAACATTGAAATATGATTAATTTATTTGTACACTATTGAGAATCGTTCTGGATTATATTGTATTTTGCTGATAATTGATTTATGAATGATCAATACATGTTATCATTATGATGCTTTATAACAGTTTTTCGTCATAGTATAGTGTTGTCCCCTTACTGAGCATGTGGTTTGCTCATACCCCTATTATAAACATTTTCAAAGTTGATAGTTGAAGATGGGTATTGTCACATCCTAATTTGGGATAGAGACAGGCACAACACATGGTGATGATCCATGGTCGTAGGCCTTTAAATAAGTTAAAAGGAAACATTAAATCTATCATAAAATGTGAAGTCATTTTGTAACTTTGATTCACACAATAACAATAGTCTTCATGTTTCTAATCATTCCCTTGCCATATAATAGAATAAAAGGAATGAAAAGAAGCATGCTTGGAAACTTCATGGTCATTACATATATATTAATTTACATCAAAATAGGCCCTAGAAATCCTACACTGCTACAGAGCACTTCCAGATCATAAAATACATCAACATTTTTCCAAAAGAATACACCAACCCAAGGAATTAAGAGGGTTGGGTCTGAGATCTCCACCACTGCCCAAGCAGATGCTCTTCTATAGGTTCAATATTTGAAAATGGTGAAGAGAACGCATTGAGATATGAATCCTCAGTGAGTAACATAAATAGAAATTTAAGAATTCAAGGATTTAATAATCATAGCAATATTATTGATAGCATATAACAATCATTGTTACACATGCTTAGTCGATTGGGTGATTGTGAGCCTTCACTATTGCCAGATCACATGACTTGTCAAGCCCTCTCAAAAATAAACCCTTGAGTACTAGGGAAATTGATTCATCCAGCCCTTTCATTATGAAAATTTTTAGAGACCTTAGGCCTACTAGATTTCCTTCGCTACTGAGGTCATTGTGATTCCTACTCAACCTAGTCCCTCAATTCATGACCATGACTTGATAGAATATTTTGCCCCATAAAAGCTTAGGCACAAGGTTTGTGGAAGTTCAAATAAGGAAACATTCATACATTGTCTCAATAATTGAAGGATTGGGCATATCATTAATTTAGTCAACATATTCATTCACCACTTGACTATAGATTATTTGAGACATAATAATGAGTCTTACTCATTTACCATATTTAAAGAAATTGGGGGAAAAATTTCATACCTTAATTATCTTATATTCTAAGGTGCATTCAAGGGAATGAGAAAGAGAGCTACTCACCAAGGAAATAACAAAAATTTTACCTGAAAAAAAGACCCCAAAAGACACATAAAAGCTTATCTCATTCACCTAAATACAACACAATAAAACATGATCAGCAGAAGGGAATAAAAGGGGTACCTCTAGTACCAAGCGCTCCAGTAATTGCCCAAGCCACAGGAAAGACTCGACCATGGTGCCTGAGGCACCAGAATTGGCAGTCCCAACTCTTAGGTTACTTAGGGAGGTGGGCGCTCAAGTGCTCAGTGTTGGAGCCTGACAGTAAAACATGATACTTCTTTCCTTTCACAGCTACTAAGCTTTCTTCAATCTCATAGCATATTAGATCAAATTCCTTACTTTTCTAGATTATTTGGATGACTAGAAATTGAATTAAAACCCCATTAATTAGTCTCTCATCTTCTAACAAGTTAAAAGGATGAATTCATTCATAAAGTAAAAGAATAGTAACAGAAAAAAAAATTTAGGGAATGAAGGGTTCTAACCTACATTCCAAGTCATTCTCTTCATTAATCAGTAATAATGAGATTTATGAACCTTAATCATTAGCCCAGATTCAAATCTTAAAGTAAAGAGTGATCTCCTCTCCTTTAGGGCTTAGAAATAGCAAAGGGAAAAAGGAAGGAAGTAAGGGTTTCACTTACCCAATCTTTCCCAATCTAGCTAGCTTGACTTAATTCTAGGTCTAAGGGGAAATTATATAGCATAAATGGTAAAAATGCCCTCTAAACTAATTCTAAAGTGAGGTGAGTAGTACTTGGATAGGTACTTTCTAAATCCTTGCGCATACACACTATTCGTTCCTTTGAGGCCAAATTCAAGAAGCCTCTAAATCCTTTGCACAATAAGTTCCTCTTTGCATTTCGGCCCATATCCCTTAAACATTCCAACTTAGCTCTTTTATGAAATAGACACTCATTGATACAAAATTTTCATATCACAAAAATTTCAACACCACTAATTTAGCTTAAAAGTGCAACAATAATGCAGATATGACCATATCAAGATGAAATTTAAAATAATTCTACAAGGAAATTTTGGGGTCGTTATAGGTACTCGACAAAGGTAAGTGATTCTTTTTAGCTCAAGACCCTATTTGAATTCAGGGGGAATTTAAAATTTTTATTCTTATATCTTTTCTTTTGCTACTCTAGAGCCGGTCTGTGATCACCTAGGTAGCCTAGGATTTGGATTTATGTTATCGTAAGTTGAGAAATGATGTATATGAAAGACATAACTGTAATAAAGAATTGATTATAAATATTTTATTTAATTGATTTCTTATAATGGAATGTATAGAATTTATTCATGGTAAAATGATTATTTATATTTAATTATTCATGATAACTAAAAGAAAGTTTTTCTCAGTTGAAGTCCATTTTTATTTATCTATTTCTAAATTTTATGCATGTCGAATTGTTAAAGGTTTCAAGGTGAGGTCAAGTTCACTCTCGTGTTGGTCACGTATCCTAGGGGACGTGATACAAGTGTGTCCTTTGGCCCTCACTCAAAGTCAATACTTCTCATTCTTTAATTTTAATTGATCCTAAAATACACTTCTACATTAGATATGGTCTCAAATAAAAATAAACCATTCTCATAATCAAATTAAAAAATTTAAGAAAATAAGCCCCACCATGAAAACATAGCAACTCACACACAAAAAATTCTTTATTTGAAAAAAAATCACAACATAAAGTAATTCAAACATAATTCTAGCTTAAAGCAACACAACATAAAATATTTCACACCATAAATTCAAACAACAACAGTAAAATAAATAATAAAATTTTCGCACGTCAAAACTAACAACACCTACCCAAGGACTAGGATGTTACAAAACTCCCCTTTAAGAAATTTGGTCCCATAAATTTCATTACCTTATGCTTCAAAGAGATAGGGGTATGTTGATTTGTGACTTCCTCAGGTTCCCATATTACGTCATCATGGGAATGGTTTTGCCAAAGCACTTTTATAGAGGGTATCTCCTTAGACCTAAGCTTTTCACTTTTGGTCCAAAATAGCCACCAGAACTTCTTTGTAAGATAAATCCTCACCTCTTTGAATCTTGTGCATCTAAAGAATATACGAAAAATCATGGAGATATTTCTTCAACGTCAACACGTGGAACATTGGATGGACTCCCTTCGAGTTTGACAACAAAGCTACCAACTGTCCCCATGATTTCAAAAGCTCTAATATACCTCGGGCTAAGCTTTTCCTTTAATCCAATCCTTAAACTGCCTTTTGTGGAAGACACCTTTAAAATGTTACATTCTGATAATTAAAGGTCTTATCTTCGATGATTAGTGTAGGCTTTTTGCCTACTTTGAGCTGTAAGAAGTCTCTCCCGTATAAATTTTACCTTCTCCAAGGCACCTTGTAATCCTCACATTTCTTGGCATAAAACTCTCAATTAACGCCCGATGAAGCTCCTCATAGGTAACTAATGGAGTCTTTGGAGCTCCACCACTCATGTGATTTTCCTTGAAATAGATAAGTTCCAAAGCCCACCCATAAATTAGGATCACATCTCAAAGCCTTATATGCCTTCTCTATGGATTTTCGACTTGAGGCATACGCCACCACCTTACTAGGGTTCACTTGGATCCTTTCCTTGGAAACCACAACCCTCATAGGCCTTTGTGGTAATTAAGAATTACATGACAAGAAGGTAACAAATCCATCCTTAGAATGACATCAAGTGTGTCATACCAAGGAACATCAAATTTGCCTCGGTATCCCCTTCACCCACTTCAATGCCACAATCAACATATCTTGCATCTATAATCAGAGTTTCACCCGTTAGTGTAGAAATTAAGAAAGGGCCACTGATAGTAACTGATCCTTGAGTAGACCATTTTACCAACAAGGGAAACACGTGTAACACGATATATATTCGGATCAAGTAATCAAACAAGCACCATAGGAACATACAAAAAATATACATGTCGCAATGGCATCTAAGGCTTGAGCATCCTAGCTGGTGAAGATATAGACTTCACTTGGCTACGTCCCTTACCTCTCTAATCCCTGCTAACGAAGAAGAGGCTCTACCAACTAGAACTGACATAGCTAAAGATGAGAGGGGTAGACCAATCCCCATCCAGGTGCATCGTCTAACAGAGGACAATGTCTTCTTATATGACCCCATTGACCACATAGAAAAGTAATCAAGAGTGGCCCTAAAACACTTAGATACATGATAGCACTTAAACTCAAAACACTTGGGCATGCTACACTTTCACTGTGATACCTGTCCTGAAACCTAACTTGAGCCAAGAGTTAGTTTATGAAGACATAGCTAGAGGGAAAGGTTTTAAATTGCCCCTCATTTGGAGGCTTGGAAACCCCAAAAGTACCATCATAACCAGAAGATCTCCTGTAATACCCAAGGTTTTTTGTAGTAGGTAAGAGAAGGTGTTTCGTGCATGAGAGAATTTTTCGCGAACAAATGAATACCTAAGGCATAACTTAAGTACTAAGAAAAGGACCAAAACGAATGAAAAAATATGATTTCAAACTCAAATATGTAATAACCACCATTTTCATACATGTGTTTACTCTAGCATAGTTCTTGTGATGCATATGTAATTGCATGCTTATATTGAATTTACTGTGATTAATTATCTTCTTATATGAGTAATAAATCTAAGTGTTGTCTATCATGTGCTTGTGTAGGTATATATATTATATATATATATAGATGTGTTGCCTTGGAATTTCAAGGAATGCTTCTAGAGTAAAGGAGCTCTTGAAAGACCAAAATGAAAAATATTTGTGGCATTTCTGGTAATGGTGCTAATGGTGGGGAAATGAGTAAAAAGTGGACAAGTTTATTATTTTGGATTATGACTTTAAGGTATTGCTAGAATGGGAGTCAAGAAAAAAATTTCTTTTAAAAGGCCTCTAAGTACCCAAGCCCATAGGTATATTAAGAGTATACAAGATGGGCTAAGAAGGAAAATTAGAGAGCCCAAGTCACTCTTTCTTACCAAAAAAAAAAAGAAAAGGAAGAAGAGAGAAAGAAAAGAAAAATAAATATAATAAAATAGAAAGATATAAGGAGAGAGTCAGACTAATTCCCACATATTATCATTTTTGGTCATCCTTCTTTCCCAACCCCTCATGTATAATGTTTCCACGGCTCCCCACTATTCTGTCACCAAGAGGTCCATTATTTCGGTTTCCGCAAGCTTCCTTTGAAGGTTCCTTGGTAGTAAGTCTCTTCTTTCAACACAAAACAATATGTTGAGATATGTGTAGTTAGGATTTTTGAGTTCTTTAGAAATTTTCTATTATGGTTGACCCTTAGCCTCGATATTGGGGGACTTTGGTTGATTTATTGATGTCTAAAGCTCCTTAAATCATTTTCCAAGTTCCCAAACATTCTTCCCTTTATTCTCAGTGATTTGGGAGGTTAATTTAAGCATAAAACTTGATTTTCATGGATATTTCTATATTAGTTGTAGGTATCACGAAATCATGAAAAGATTTGGAGAAAAATGGTTTTAAATTTGAATCCAAGTTGTGATTGATGTTTTGAAGTGTAAAAAGTTGATGAAAAACTTTCATTTGATGACCTAAATTTTTGGGAATGAGGCTTAGATGGTTTGGAGTGGAGAGAATGGAGTTTTGAAGCTAAAATAGAGTGAATTTTGTGTTCTTCTCTGGCACTAGCACTGACAGAAAAGCAAATGCTGATCTACAAATTGTAGTGCTCAGCTCTAGGTAATGGGCGCTTGGTGTTGGGCAATAAAATTGATTTTTACGGATTTCAAAAATGGCATATCTCTCTCGTTTGAACTCTGTTTTTGGCAAATGAGATATTATTGGAAAGCTCGTTGAGTCTATTTTAAAATGAGATTAGTTTCAATTAGAAATGTTTTTCCATTTCAGAGATATAACCGATAGAGTAACTAAAGGTCAGAAATTGTAACAACCATATTCTTGTTTTTGAGTTTATGACATCTTTTGCTCTCTTTGCTTTGATGGAATCAATATGAATGCTTCCATAATCATCAAGGATCATTCAAAATTTGATCAAGATGGAAAAGAATGGTAGTTTTAGCTCGGAGTAAGGTAAGCAAGTAACCTTATGGAAGATAAATTCAAGTTATTTGATGTATATCATTAAATACATACCATTAAATGTATAATACATGAGAAAATGCAAGGCCTTGTGAAAGATAACTCCTTCTTATTAATTTGAGTTAGCACTCTAAGAGACAGAAATTTAATTTATATCATTATCTTGGGTTTCATGAAAGTTTGTTGCAAACCACCCATAAGAGAGGGGTTAGATACATGGGATGAAAAAAGCATTAATCTAAGTTATGATTGATAAATTTTGCACCCCTAGAGGTATTGTAGGATTTTAGAGATCATAGAACACAGCGGAATTTTAAAAATTCTCTAAAACCTAATTCACCAATGGATTAACCTATATTACTATTACATTGACCATGAAAACAAGACGAAGAGAAATACCTCTTGTAGAGCAACAACTTTTGCAAGCCAGAGCAAGTATCCAAAGTAGGATACCGTTAATGGTAATCTACGTAAAATTACACTAAAGAAAAATCTCTTAAGGTAACTAGGTTTCTTCTCGATCTTGTGCTAGCAAGCAGAAAGAAGCTATTGAGCAGACCCTTTTGATTGAAAGAGAAGAGAATAAGAATGTTTCTAAAACAAATAGTCAACAATTGAGAGAGTATCATATTTAAAGTGATAGTTGCAACCACAAACCCTAAAGCCTCAATTCCCTTAGTAGGCACCATTTGACATCTTAAGAAGCCCAATCTCTTTAAGAGGCTGATGCATAAGAGGTTATTGTTTTGGGCTTTTCCTCGTCTGGGTAGGAATAGGAACATATTCCTATTCCTTTTATTCTCTTTTTTTTCTCCTTTTAATTAATTCTCCAATTTAGGAACAAATCTTCAAACCTGTTTTACATTCCTAGTGAATTTCTTTGCGGGTGACCTATTATGTTTCTAGCTATGTTGGCCATTCATAATTAATATTTGATTGTAAATAGATCATGACCGGTATCTAGCAACACATTATGAGTCCCAATTGATCAGAAAGTCAGTTGTTTGATTTTAAACCTTTTTGTAACTAAAGCGTGTTTATGCAATATGTCCTTTCACCATCTTATGCCTACTTGGTCGGAATACGGCTTACATGTTAACTCCCACTAGACTTGATTACATCACATCCAGCCCAAATAGTTAGTTCCTTGTCCTATGGGATCAATCATTATAAACTATGTCACTAAAGACCATCTTCATGACAAGTCTACTTTGGCCAAAGACTTCTTAGTGATTATCTGAACAAGGGGCCATATGTATACTTCCTTCTATTAAGAGTGGTGAATCCTCTGTTCACTACTCAAATATCTTTGGATACTTCATGTTGTGCCCAATCACCATCATCAGAGCAACCCATGATGGGTAACAAGGAATGGAGTCAAAACACAGGATCCATATCCACGATAACTTGAGTTCCTCAAGTCCAAGGATACTTACACTATTAGCTGCTATGAGACCTTTCACTACCTTTGAATAGGTATCCATGTGATGTCTCATACAAGTCATCCAATGTACTTGTTACCATTAACAAGCATTCATATATTTACTCAAAATATCTCATGCTTATAGCTTATGATGACAGTTGTTTGATCAAATCAAGAACCATAACATGTGCTAGTCTATCCGATCACTGATGTCCAGTCTCAGGTGATCCTATGACTAGGGATAGTTTAGATATATATATATATATATATATATAATTTCATATGATATGAACCTCACATTGTGATCATCATCATAATTTCCTTCAAGATATGTTTTGTGCCATAGATTTCATTATTTATTTTATGATCTAATCTTGAGTTTATGAATATGAAAATAAACACTGAAGAAAACCTCGTTGGATTAATAACTTAGTTTTGTACATTTAATGCTAAAAGTGATTACCTTTAATGAAATTTTCTAACAATCTCCCACTTATACTAAAGCCAATCACCTTTGTATCTAATACCATAGGCGTATGTGTGTGCCTCAAACTTAGAGTGGGGTAGTGGCTTAGCTAGTAGATCAGCTAGATTCCTATTAGTGGGAACTCTTTCTATTTTCACATCATTTCTACTAATGATCTCCCTAATCAAGTAGTGACACCATAATATGCATTTAGATTTCTGATGAGACTGCGGCTCCTTTGCTTGTTAAATGGCTCCATTGTTATCATAATAAACTGGTACTGCATCAATAATATTGGGAACCACACATAGTTTAGTGATGAACTTCTTAATCTAAACCCTTCTTTTGCTGCCTTAAAAGCTGCGATGTATTTTGCTTCAATGGTAGAATCTATGGTCATTTCTTGCTTGGAACTTTTCCATCTAACTGCACCTCTATTTTATATGAATATGTAACCTGACTGGGATCTTGAATCATCCCTGTTAGTTTGTAAGCTCGTATCTGTATACCCGCTAATCTTGTGATCTCCTTCTCTGTATATTAAGAATAAATCATCTATCCTTCTTAAGTATTTAAGTATATTTTTAACAACCACCCAATGACGCTCACCAGGGTTAGAATGATATCTGGTCGTGACACTCAGAGCGTATGATACATCGGGTTTAGTACATAACATAGCATACATGATTGATCCCATGGATAAGGCGTAAGGGATCAAACTTATGCTAGTTCTTTCATCTTGTGTCTTCAGACACATAGACTTTGAGAGTGTAATCCAATGTGTCATGGGAATAAATCCTCTCTTGGACTCTTGTATGCTAAATTTCTTTAGCATCTTATCTATGTATGCAAACTGTGAAAGACCAAGTAACCACTTAGATCTATCTCTATAGATCCTTACCCCAATATAGGTTGGTTCTCCAAGTTCTTTCATGGAGAAATTCTTGGAAAGCCAAATCTTCAAGAACTGAAGAATAGAAGCATTGTTTCCTATGACTACTATGTCATCTACATATAACACAAGGAATACGACTACATTTCTACTAACCTTCTTGTACACAGAAGGCTCATCTAGATTTTATAAGAAATCAAACTTTTTGGTTGTCTCATCAAATCGAATATTCCAACCCATAGATGCTTGATTTAATCCATAAATGGATCTCTGAAGCTTGCATACTTTATTGCTATCTTCGGATATAAATCATTTGGGTTGTATCATATATACATCCTCAGTCAGGTTTCCATTAAGGAAAGTTATCTTCACATTCATTTTCCAGATCTCATAATCATAATGAGCTACTATGGCCAGTAGTATTCATATGGATTTAAGCATGGCTAACGGTGAAAAGGTTTCATCATAATCAACACCTTGTTTTTTACGATATCCCTTTGCAACCAACCTTGCTTTATAGGTTGCAACATCATCTTCTATGTCAATTTTCTTCTTCAAAACCCATTTGCACCTGATGGGCTTAATCCCCTTAGGTGGATCAACCAAAGTCCATAGTTGGTTATCATACATTCAATCCATTTTTGATTTCGTGGCTTTGAGCCATTTATCAGATTTTGAACTCTTTAAAACTTCTTTGTAGGTCATAGGTTCCTCATGTTCTATAAGTAGTACATTGTTGGGTTCACTAATGAGAAATCTATATCTCTCAGGAGCCCTATGTGCCCTACTAGACTTACAAAGCATTTATGCTTGTACAGAAAGTATGGTCGTTACTCTTTTAGAATGAGTGAACAGCTCTAGCTCTTGAACTGGTAGATGTTTTGTATCTATTGGCTCTTGAGCAGGTAGTTGTTCTATGTCTGCTTGAGTATCTTGATCTTCCTCAAGTTCAATCATACTCCCACTATTTTCCATTAAGAGAAATTCTTTCTCTAGGAAGACAGCATGTCTTGAAACAAACACCTTTTGTTCCAAAGTGTGGTAGAATTGGTATTCCCTTGTTTCCTTAAGGTATCCCATAAATAGACTTCTGTCATATTTTGCCTTAAGTTTATCTGACATTATCCACTTCACGTAAGTTGAAAAACCCCATATCTTCAAGTAAGATAAGATGGGTTTCTTGTTATACCATTTTTTGAATAGAGTAACATCAACTGCCTTGGTCGGGACTTTGTTTAAATTATGAACAACGGTCTCAAGTGCATAGCCCCAAAAGGATCTAGAGAGCTTTGCATGACTCATCATAGACCTAACCATGTCTAACAAGGTTCGATTTCTCCTTTCAACCATACCATTATGTTGTGGCGTGTAAGGTGGAGTCCACTGGGACAATATCCCATTGACCCTAAGATAATCTTGAAGCTCTTGGTTTAAGTATTCACTACCTCGATCAAATCTTAGTGTCTTAAAACTTTTACCAAGTTATTTCTCTACTTCATTTCTGAATTCTTTAAACTTCTCAAAGGCCTCGGATTTTTATCTCATTACATACATATACCCATATCTAGAATAGTCATCGATAAAGGTAATGAAGTAGACATAACCACTCCTGGCATGCATTGATATTGGTCTACATATATCAGTATATATTAGACCCAATAAATCAGTTACACATTCACCTTTTCCACTAAAAGGTGATTTAGTCATCTTGCCATCTAAGCAAGAGATGCATGTGTCATATAATTCATAATCAAATGATCCTAAGTTACCTTGTAACATCTACCAGATTTTTACTAAATTTGTATAAATATCTTGTGAAATATTTGAGGTAAAACCATGAGATTTTTCTTAAAATTCTTATAAAACATTTGATTTCATAAAAATAGGGAAATTTTGAAACAATTTTTAATATAAAATCTTATACTAGGTAAAGGATGATCAGTCAATTGATCTGGGACTATCGATCAACTGATTGTCTTTAAAATTGTATATATCTAAAACTGAGAGGTATCAGTCAACTGATGCAGGGTAATCAGTTGACTAATATGCCCTGAACTTCAAATTTCATAAAATATTAAGTTGAAACATGGTGAAATCATCTAATTTCATTGTACATATAATATACAACACTTCTTCAACTTTTTTTGTAAATTCTCTTCTAGAATAGAGCTAAAATACAAGAGATTTATATACAACTCATCTATTTCCATACACTTATACAAAATATGTGTAAGTCTCCAAAAGTTTACATAGAAAGGTGACACAACTTCTTTGCTAAATAGCTACTTAGCAACTCTACTAACTTGTTCTTTTACTTTCTCTCACTTTTCTTACTTCAATTCCTGAAATGGTTAGTCATAATATAGAATATGAGATATATAATCTCAGTAGCTTGTTTCTCTAAATAAAATATTTCATTAACCATTTCTGTTATAAAAGCAATTCTCAATAAATAATTCACACTTCCATGAACATAAAAAGCTATCATAAAAGCAATCTCAATAGCAAACTTATTCCATGAAATATAAATTAATATACAAACACATAAATTGTGTCATGAACTTCTTTCTCAATATAATGCACTATACTTTAACTACTTTCTCAGGAAAAGTACTCAATGTCCCATGAAGAATTTCTGTCATCCCATGAGGAATTTCTGGGGTTCTGTCATCCCGTAAGGACTTTTACATCCTATGAGGTATTTATGTCATCCCATCGGGAATTTCTGGGGTTCTGTCATCCCATAAGGATAGAAACTTTACTTTTCAAGAGAAAGTTGGTTCTACATACTCATGGAAAGCTTTGAAATGTATATACTTGCTAAATCATACAAAGAGTATGATGAATAACTGAAATAATTGGCTTTCTAGCTATCTCATGAAGAGAACTCTACATCCTATGAGGAATTTCTATATCCCATGAGGAGTCAAGTTCTACTTTCATGAGAAAACATATTCTCAAACATTCATGGAAAATTTATCATAAAACTATGTTATATCACACAGAAGCATGATAATACACATAAATAACTTGCTTTTGTGAATAACTAGCTACCTTTGATTCTTCTTATAGCTAAAACTTGTGAGTTCTTTCCTAGTTTCTCTCTAGTTCCACTTGATTCTCAAATTTCAAACCTATTCTTCTTCTATTCTCTTTCTTTTAGTCTGAAAATTGCTATTCTGTAACTTCTCAAGCTCTAAAATTCATCTAAACTAGAAGAATCAAGCTAGAAAACTTACTTTTTTGTAGTTTTCTTACTAAATCTTCAACTAGAAGTCTCTTCTCGTTCTTCTTCTTCTCCTTCACTTTTTCCCTTTCTCTCTCTTCTTTAAATTTCAAAAAATTTCTTTTCTCTCTCTTTTATGCTTTGAAAAGAGTCTAAAGAGCCTTCTTACTATGGAAATCCCCTTTTAACCCTAATCTCTTATTTCTAAGCTTCATGGGTGATATCGGGCATTTTTATATACTTTTTAGTCCCTATTTTAGTCCTTTTTGCCTCTTTAATTTTGTCAATTCTCTAATTTTATTATGTTTTGGAATTTATTGGGTATAAACTATTTCTGGATTGAATGTGTTTCAATTTTATATTTTCAGAACTTGAATTGCAAAATGCTCAATCTAATTCCTACAAATCTTAATTTTGGAGAGAAAAGTGCTGACATGGACAAAGATGCTGATTTGGATGCTAATGTGGCACTTTTTGGGTGATGCAGATGCTGACTAGGATATGCTGGATATGGGGCCCACTTGAACTCTTATTCAATGCCATGTAGTCAGAATTTTTGGGCAGAAATATTAATTTTCGTAGGTCAGAAAAGCATGGCTGAAATATTAATTTTGCCATGATATTCTGCTGCTGTTCTACTGCTGTTTGTTACTTTTCTGCTGCAAAAATATTAATTCTGCTGCTGCCATACCTATCTGCTACTGCCATACCTATCTGCTGCTGCAGAAATATTAATTATGCTGCTGTTTTGCTGTCAAAGTGCTGCCACATCATGAAAGAAGCATCTAGGGTAGAATATTTTAAGGCATTGAAGGGGCATCAGTTTTAGAAGGGAGAACAGTTTTTTTTTTGTAACCAGAACTTAGGAAATTCGCAGCTCTCTCTTCCTCTCTATTTTTGCTTCTGTTGTTTGCTGTTTTGCTCTCATGGAGTGCTAAGTTTTCATTGTAATTAGTCACTAGACCACTGGGATGTTGTAGCTTGAACTAAGAATGCAAGCTAAGTGTTTTATTCTCCATTTTCATCTCATTTCGTTTCTGTTTTGCTGTCATGTTTATTTTGCTGTCAAATTCTGATTAGAGCTTGAGAATGTAACATAAACTGACTTATATATAAGACATAACCTTGCTTGACTGATTAGGAAAGTGAGGGAGGCGAAATGACTAGTTAGATGATATATTTAACTTGGTTTGGTTGAGATTTTCCACTGAATGCATCTAATTATAGTAGAGAGATGTTCTTGACTGTAATTAGTAGCATTAAATTCTAGATGTTATTCTAGAACCATTTTCATAAAGAACCAAACAATGGAATGAGAACAAAATTGAATCAATGAGTTAGGTAATGATAGTTACACTCCCATGAATCCTAGTGGCTGATTACATAATCTCTTTACTGTCAATACCTTGCAATTTCTACTGTTGTTGCTGCTGTTGTAGTTACTTGCTGTTCTGTTTTGTTTGTTTTGTTAGTACTGCCACAAAACCCCCCCACGTTTATGTACTCTTCATTAGTGTGTAGGTGTTTAGAACAATTAATTAGTATCAAGAAGTGAGGCTCCTTGAGTGAATACGACCTGGGGATCACTATACTGCAAATTGCCACAAATTCAATTCTGGGCGATTTGGCATCGTAGTGGCGTGGACCAGAATTTTGGCGCCGTTGCCGGGGAGCCAATTCACTTCCAAGTTATCTAATTAGTTGTTTAAGTGTTTCTTTGTTTAATTTTAAGTTATCTAGTATTGTTGAAACGGTTTACAAGTTTTTGAGTTTTTATCGGTTACTATTCATAGGCAAAAAACTAACTACCTTCGATTGACCTCAAACTTGGTATACCACTAGTTTTCGGTATTTTAAGCAAATTCCAACCACTTAATGATCCAAAGGATCATCTTGGGCGGCCATTTTGCCAAATTCCATCGTTTAGGCCTCCTTTTCTATTTTTTAATATTTTTTTGATTTTTCTAATTAATTGTGATTTTTAGTGTGATTTTTGTAGTTTGAATTTTTGAATTCTGTTTTTTGTGTTTGTCTCTCCAATTTGTCAAGAATTTTTCCATGAAAAATCAGATTTTTCTGAGATACTTAAATTTTTGGTGATTTTCATCGGTTGGAGTCTTTTGTAGTGATTTAGTTGTTTTTGTTGTTTTCTTGTGAATTTGTGCCCTTTCTAGTGTATGAGAAGGTCTGGTCGCGTGGACTTACCACCTTTTGATCCAGAAATTGATAGGACCATCCATAGGCTAGTGAGAAGTAATAGCATTAAGACTAGTATAGTTTCTGAAATTCTTGCTGAAATTGTTGAGTTAGCTGTCAACAATGTAGAAGTTGAATCAGATTCTGAATTTGATATTGTGTTGGAGTCTACAAATTCTGAGTCAGCTGGGATAACTGGGATGGATAACCAAAATGAACAAGTGCCTCAAAATAGGCAAGAACAATCAATTAAAGAGTTGATTGCACCTGATGTGCATTATCAACCATTGTGCATAAATTATCCTGAGTTGGATGCTAATTTTGAACTAAAATCTGGTCTAATCCATTTGTTGCCTAAGTTTCATAGTCTTGCAGGAGAAGATCCGCACAAGCACTTAAAGGAGTTCCATGTTGTCTGCTCTACCATGAGACCACATGGAGTTGGAGAAGAACAGATCAAATTAATAGCATTTCCTTTCTCTCTGGATGGGGCAGCCAAGGATTGGCTTTACTATCTACCCACTGCCTTGATAACAAGATGGGATGAGCTGAAGAAGTTATTCTTAGAAAAATTCTTTCCAGCCTCCAGAACAGCAGCAATCAGGAAGGATATCTGTCACATCCCAAAAATTGAGCATGTGAAAAGATACTACTCATTTGATATAATTCTCAAACATACGTTATATACATATATTCTGTAAGGTTTTACATTCAACCTTAATCATTCATTCCACACTACAGAATTATATTCATCTGATAAGCAAATATAGACATACATAGTCTGATATTTCTGTCTCATCACAAGCCTAGGAGACCTATAGAAAGTACAGAGCGTTCCTAGTATCCACATTAATAAGTACTGGTATCCCACCAGACAGAAATAGAGGATAATTCCAATGGGCTTCTATTCTTCAAATGGATACTCTTGTTCTTTGTTTTCTGTATCTGAAAAAAAATAATCATAGGGAGTGTGAGTTTATTTAAAAACTCAGTAAGTAAATAACTGTACTATATAAAATATCAAAAGTAAAAATACCACATTTACTCATAATTAATTATCTTATACATCGAGTAGTATGGGACTCTAACCCTTTCAAACTCATGAATAAGATTTCATAGATATACACCGAGTAGTATGGGACTCTAACCCTTTCAAACTCGTGAATAAGATTTCTTAGATATACGCCGAGTAGTATAGGACTCTAACCCTTTCAACTCGGGTATAGGTTTCATAGATATACACTGAGTAGTATGGGACTTTAACCCTTTCAAACTCATGTATTAGATCCCGTAGATCTTTACTAATTAATAAGATAGAGAGAATTTATCACATAGTATAATTGCCATGAAATAAAATAATTTCTACATACTCTTATTTCTACCGATCATCTTATACTCCCATATGAAAAATTGATTGCTTATTATCACAATAATATTGTAAATGGGACTTATATTGTACTTTGACTAGTAATATCAAATTAGCTTAGTAAGGTTATTCACTCACCTTGATGTTTGTCCAAGTTTACCTTGTTCCACACTAGAATTTGTGTAGAAAAATTTCCTAGTAAAATATATTACAAGGAAACATAAGAAAGGGAACAAAATCACGAAAATACGCAAAATTTTCTGATTGCTACAGTGACGGTTTGCTACAGTACTATTGCTACAGTAACGGTTCGCTACAGTGCCGGTTCGCTACAGTAACATTGACTGCTACAGTACCGTTGACTGCCGACACTACAGTACTGCTACAGTAACTCGAAGAAAATTTTTCAGAATTTTTTCGAAATCTCTGGTCGCTACAGTAACTCGAATTTTTTTGCAGAAAAATCTTTCAAAAATTCATCCTTTCCTTTCTTGTTTCAAAACCAGAATTTCAACTCTTTTAACCGATTATAACTCAAATATAACTTCTAAAACTACTGAGATTCATGAATTATCATCAAAATCTTCAAGAACAAAACCTCCTCTGATCTTCTACATAAACTGAAATTTAAGGAAAATAATGAGATTAAATCTTACCTTTAATCCTTACAAAGCTTTTGAACCAAACAGATAATCGAAATTCTGAAGATCAAGGAAAGGATTTGAGAAGAAAATGAAGAACTGAGAGAGAAATGCTTTTCTGCTTCCTTCGGCTGAGTGAAAAAATGAGGGGTACTATTGAAACTTTATATTAAATATTTCTAATGGGTTATTCAATAACCCATGGGTATCCATAACCAAACATCCAAACCTATCCAGTCAATTTACAATAAATGGATTAATTGACCATTCTGAAACCACTTTTCCATGAATTTCACCATTCTTAGAATATATCCCTCATTGTGCAAATATTTAGTCCAGTCATTTAACTCAATTTTCATAAATAATATTCAAAGAGAACAATTAAATATGAAAATTAAAAATGACCAAAATAAATAACTAAAGTAACGTTGTAGAATTCTAAAATACTCTTAAGCGAATTATATTCTAAAATTAACGGGTATTACAATATCAGTGGGATTAGACAGTTGAATGGTGAGTCTCTGCATGAATATTAGGAGAGGTTTAAGAAGCTTTGCTCATGCTGTCCAAACCACCAAATTTTAGAGCAGCTTCTCATCCAATATTTTTATGAAGGATTACTACCCATGGACAGATACATAGTTGATGCAGCTGCTGGTGGGGCATTGGTGGATAAGACTCCTGCTGCAGCAAATGAATTGTTGGCCAAGATGGCCCAAAATGCTCAGCAATTTGGCACCAGATTAAGTGATCCAACAGTTACTGTCAATGAGGTGAGGACACCTCCTATGGAGCAACAAAGGATAGAAAATAAATTGGAAGAGTTAGCTTCAATGGTGAGACAATTGGCATTAAATCAGAGAACACAACAACAAGCCCCTCCTCCTTCAGTCTGTGGTATTTGTTCCCTGAATACCCACCATACTGATCAGTGCCCTCAGCTGCAAGAGACCCCACTGAGTCATGTGCTGGTATATTCCCTGGTAGACCCATGCAGCCACAACAATGGAGATATGACCCATATTCCTCCACCTACAATCCTGGGTGGCGTGATCATCCAGCTTTCAAGTATGGGAATACATCCAAGCCCCCTTACCAGCCACCCCATGCAAGATACAATCAACCTGAACCTAGCCATACACCTCTTCCAGCACCCAAGAAACCTGAGCCTAGTCTTGAGGATCTAATAAAGCAACTGATGCCAATACTCTTCAGTTCCAGCAAAGGACAGAAACAAATATGCAGAATTTGGAAACTAAGATTGGCCAGTTAGCTACAACAGTCAATGAGCTGAAAAGTCAAGGTTCAGGGAGTTTGCCATCCCAACCAGTGATCAACCCAAGAGGCAATGTGAGTGCCATCATCTTGAGGAGTGGCAAGCAAGTAGACAGTCCAGCTTCTGAATCTGAACCAGAAAAATCAAATGTCCAGCAAAGTGTTCCTTCATCTTCAACCAGTGAGCAAAATAAAAAGGATGAAGAAGTGGTTCAGAAAATTCCTCTTCCTTTCCCCAACAGGCAGACTCAATCAAGGAAAGCTTCTGAATCTGACATGGATAAAGAGATCATGGAGACCTTCAGGAAAATAGAGGTCAATATCCTACTTTTGGAAGCAATTAAGCAAATTCCCAAGTATGCCAAGTTCCTCAAAGAGTTGTGCACTCATAAGAGGCGTTTAAGGGGTAATGAGAGAGTCAATTTGGGGAGAAATGTGTCAGCACTCATCCAACCACCCATGCCACCTAAGTGCAAAGATCCTGGAACTTTCACAATACCATGCACAATAGGCAACATGGAGTTCTCCAATGCTATGCTGGATTTGGGAGCCTCAATCAATGTTATGCCCAAATCAGTGTACTCGAGCCTCAAGATTGGTGTTCTTTCACCAACTGGAGTGATTGTCCAACTTGCCAATAGGAGTACAGCACATCCAACAGGAGTTTTAGAAGATGTCCTGGTAAGAGTTAAAGATCTCATTTTTCCTGCTGATTTTTATGTGCTTGATATGGAAAATGATAATACTCCTGGCCATGCACCATTAATACTTGGTAGACCTTTTCTGAAAACTGCAAAAACCATCATTAATGTGCATGAAGGAACTTTGTCAATGGAGTTTACTGGTAACAAAATTGATTTTAACATTTTGGATGCCATGAAACATCCTATAGAAAATCATTCCAATGTGCATGTGGTTAACTTTTTGGATTACTTAGTTGATGAGGCATGTGATGATTTCCAAACTGAATTAATTTCTGATTTTCCTGAATTTTCTGATTTGGTAGATGCCTTTGAATGCAATTGTGCTGGTTCTGAATTCTGTCATGCTTGCACTGAAATTGAAAACTCTCTAAATGCTGACAATTTTGAGTTGCATTCTGATTTGCATAGTGATTTGGATTCTGATGTGCATTCTGATTCTGCAAATTTCTCTAGCTTATACTTAGATTCTAATTCTATTTCTATTTTAGGTAGTTGTAGGTGTAGTGATTTAAATTGTAATGTTGCACATTCTTCATCTCTTTCCTCTTGTGCTGATAACCCTTCCTCCTCTTTAGCCAAGGACTCTGCCTTTGAGCAAACTGAATTTGTAGGTGCCTCCTTGGATGTGATTCCACAAAAACTAATTCCATCCTCCATCCAACCACATGCATTGGAGTTAAAGGCTTTACCAGAAAACCTCAAGTATACCTTCTTGGAGGTAGGAGACAAACTTCCAATCATTGTGGCTAACAACTTGAACCCCAATCAAGAAGAAAAATTGATCAATTTGCTGAAAAAGAATAAGAAGGCGATTGGGTGGACTCTAGCAGACATTCCTGGAATTAGTCATTCAGTGTGCATGCACCGAATTCTCCTTGAAGAAGAGACGAAACCAGTGAGGCAACCCCAAAGAAGACTCAACCCCATGATTCTTGATGTGGTCAAGAAGGAGGTAAGTAAGCTCCTCCAAGCTGGTATTATTTATCCTATCTCTGATAGTAAGTGGGTGAGTCCGGTACAAGTAGTGCCAAAGAAAATCGGGGTAACTGTTATAGCAAATGAAAATAATGAGTTAGTGCCTACTAGAGTTCAAAACAGTTGGCGTGTTTGCATTGATTATAGGAAGTTGAACCAAGCAACTAGAAAAGATCATTTTCCTCTTCCTTTTATTGATCAAATGCTTGAGAGACTTGCTGGCAAGTCTCATTGCTGTTTTCTTGATGGTTTTTCTGGATATTTTCAAATTCACATTGCACCTGAAGATCAGGAGAAGACTACCTTCACCTGTCCCTTTGGTACTTTTGCATATAGACGCATGCCTTTTGGTCTCTGTAATGCACCTGGCACTTTTCAAAGATGCATGTTAAGCATATTTTCTGATTTGTTAGAGGATTGCATAGAAGTGTTCATGGATGATTTTTCTGTTTATAGAGACTCATTTGATGCATGTTTGAAAAATTTGGAGAGAGTACTTGAGAGATGCATAGAGAAAAATTTGGTCTTGAATTATGAAAAATGTCATTTCATGGTAGAGCAAGCAATAGTCCTAGGCCACATAGTGTCACCACGTGGCATAGAAGTAGATAAAGCCAAAGTTGATGTTATCTCTTCTTTGCCTTACCCCACTTCTGTGTGGAAAGTTCGCTCTTTTCTTGGCCATGCAGGATTTTATAGAAGATTCATTAAGGACTTCAGTAAGATCGCTCTACCCCTATCTAAACTCCTCCAAAAAGAAACTGATTTCATTTTTAACGATGCTTGCAGGTCAGCTTTTGATGAGTTGAAGAAGCAACTTACCTCCCCTCCTATCATCCAACTTCCACGGTGGGAGCTTCCCTTTGAGCTCATGTGTGATGCCTCAAATTTTGCTGTAGGAGCAGTACTTTCACAAAGAGTAGAGAGGAAGTTGCATGTCATAGCCTATGCGTCCCGAACCCTTGATTCAGCTTAATCAAATTACACAACCACGGAGAAGGAGTTTTTAGCAATTATTTTTGCTTTAGAAAAATTTAGATCATATTTGCTTGCCTCTAAAGTAATTGTGTTTTCTGACCATGCAGCACTGAAATATTTGTTGAAGAAACCAGATGCAAAGCCAAGATTGCTTAGATGGATGCTGCTCTTCTAAGAATTTGATGTGGAAATCAAGGATAAGAGTGGGGCAGAGAATGTAGTAGCAGATCACTTGAGTAGGCTTTCTGATCTTCCATTGGAACATCTCCCTGTAAGAGACAATTTTCCAGATGAGTGTTTCCTCCTTTTGCATGGTATTAGTGAGCCTTGGTATGCTGATTTAGTGAATTATCTTGTTGCATCTGAATTACCTGCATACCAAAATAGACATCAATTGAATAAATTAAGAAGCGAGGCTAGGTACTATGTGTGGGATGACCCTTATTTGTGGAAAATTTGTAGTGACCAAATTATTAGGAGATGTGTTCCAAATCATGAATTTGCATCTGTGCTGAATTTTTGTCATACTCTTGCATATGGTGGACACTTTGGTCCCCAAAGAACAGCTAGAAAAGTGTTAGATTCTGGTTTATATTGGCCTACTTTGTTTAGGGATGCCTTTGATTTTTGCAAAGTCAAAGAACTGGAAATGTGTCTAAAAGAAATGAAATGCCTCAACAACCTCTTCTTTTTTGTGATGTTTTTGATGTTTGGAGTATAGACTTTATGGGTCCTTTTCCTGTTTCTTTTGGCTTCATGTATATCTTAGTTACTGTGGATTATGTGTCGAAGTGGGTGGAAGCTAAAGCCACCCGAACTGATGATTCTATTGTTGTTGTAGATTTCCTTCGTTCACATATTTTCTGTAGATTCGGTGTCCCCAAGGCCATAATCAGTGATCAAGGATCACACTTTTGTAATAGAAACATGCAAGGGCTATTGAAGAAATATGGGGTGGTGCACAAAACCTCTACACCTTACCACCCCCAAACCAATGGGCAAGCAGAAGTCTCCAACCGAGAGATAAAGCAAATATTAGAGAAAACTGTGCAACCCAACAGAAAAGATTGGAGTAAGAGGCTTGACGATGCGCTTTGGGCCTATAGAACCGCTTTCAAGACTCCCATCGGCATGTCTCCATACCGCTTGGTATTTGGTAAAGCATGTCACTTGCCGGTGGAGATTGCACACAAGGCATATTGGGCTGTTAAACAATGCAATATGGACATGACCCTAGCCGGTAAAGAAAGAAAGTTGCAACTTCAAGAACTGGAAGAACTAAGGCTAGGGGCTTATGAGAATGCGCGCATCTATAAAGAGAGGACAAAAGCTTTACATGATCAGAAAATTGAGAAAAAAGAATTCCAAGTGGGAGACAAAGTCCTTCTCTATAATTCTCGCCTCAAGCTAATGCCCGGTAAGCTTCGCTCTAGATGGGTTGGCCCTTTTGTTATTACTAATGTCTTTCCTTTTGGTGCAGTAGAAATTCAAAATGAGGCCACCAACAAGCAGTTCATGGTAAATGGGCAAAGGTTGAAGAAGTTCTACGAGGGCTTCAAAGAATAAACTGTAGAGGAAATCCAACTCTACAATGTTCCGGCTCCATGATAAGGTCGTACTCTTTCCCTCCTTTTAATTTATGTCCCCCTCATTTTATTTGATGTTTGGTAATAATTTGGATCGAGGACAATGCAATGTTTAAGTGTGGGGGGAGAGAATTTAATTGGAGCTGATTTTCAAAAAAAAAAAAATTTCCTGCTGTCTCCTCTGTTTTCTCTGTTTCTGTCCAGAATTTTTGAGCTATCTTGCATGAATTTTCTGTACTGATTGGCTACAAATTTTTCTAGTTTCTTTACATGTTTTTAAAGCTTTACATGTCTTCTAGCTGTAGAATTTTATTTGGTGTCTTTCGCACTTGTTTTGGTGTAGTTTTGTGTCAGTAAAGCTGAGTCGCCAGAATTTCTGCAGTGCAGAATTTTGCTACTCTGTTTTGCCCGAATTTGATGTTTTATTTTTGAAAAATTGATGGAGTTTTGGTGTGGAATTATGCATGATGAAATAGTTAAAGTGTAGATTGACTTAGCATGAAGAGAATTTAGCCTTATTTCTCTAAGAAATTCAAGTTAAATGGCAATGACGTTTACTTTAATGAATTTGTAGTAATAGTCTTTTAGCTGTGAGGATTTGAGCCTAAGTGAAAAATGCTATTCTTCTTGTTGTGTGTTCTCTATCATGGATTGTCACTCTAGAACTTGTCTTGAATCTTTGATTGAGGCTACATATCTTGTACATGCTTGGAAATGATTTAGGCATTTGTTTCTTGTAACCACTTTTAGCCAAATAGCCATCCATTATCATTGTTTCCATTGTATGTCATTTTGTGCCTTATCCATTTTCTTTCTTGCGTCCTTCCACCACTTTTTCTGCCTACAACAATATTTTTCTCTTTCAACTTAAGATGTGAGGAGTATTTTAAATTCTTTTAAGGGATCGATGTGCTGAAAAATCTTGTGAATTTTGGAGTGTTTTGAACTATATTTCTTCTACTTCCTCTCAAGCAAAAGAAAAAAAAAGATTGGCCAATCAAGAAAAAAAAAAGAAAGAAAGAATAAAAAAAAATTTTGAATTGAAAAAAAAAATGAGAATGATGAAAAAGAGGAGCAGGTAGAACATTGAGACCCAAAATTTATTTATACTCAATCTCTTATATTTCACTTGTAAATACTCTTCGTTTTCTTGAGTTGTTGCCATATTTTGTTTCATTGTTCAATCTTTCCCTTTTGTTTCCCACTATTTTTCCTATCCACGTTACAACCTTGTAAAGTCCTTTTGATTCAAGTATGTATTGGATTCAAGTAGTGGAGATTTAGATTCTTGATAAGCTTATGGTAGTGAATTCTGTGATAAGTTGAATTTCGAGTGATTTACCCTAGACACTTGAGAGAATAGAGATTCTTGACAAGCTTATCGGGCATTTTTATATACTTTTTAGTCCCTATTTTAGTCCTTTTTGCCTCTTTAATTTTGTCAATTCTCTAATTTTATTATGTTTTGGAATTTATTGGGTATAAACTATTTATGGATTGAATGTGTTTCAATTTTATATTTTCAGAACTTGAATTGCAAAAAACTCAATCTAATTCCTACAAATCTTAATTTTGGAGAGAAAAGTGCTGACATGGACAAAGATGCTGATTTGGATGCTAATGTGGCACTTTTTGGGTGATGCAGATGCTGACTAGGATATGCTGGATGTGGGCCCACTTGAACTCTTATTCAATGCCATGTAGTCAGAATTTTTGGGCAGAAATATTAATTTTCGTAGGTCAGAAAAGCATGGCTGAAATATTAATTTTGCCATGATATTCTGCTACTGTTCTGCTGCTGTTTGTTACTTTTCTGCTGCAGAAATATTAATTCTGCTGCTGCCATACCTATCTGCTGCTGCAGAAATATTAATTATGCTGCTGTTTTGCTGTCAAAGTGCTGCCACATCATGGAAGAAGCATCTAGGGTAGAATATTCTAAGGCATTGAAGGGGCATCAGTTTTAGAAGGGAGAACACTTTTATTTTTGTAACCAGAACTTAGGAAATTCGCAGCTCTCTCTTCCTCTCTGTTTTTGCTTCTGTTGTTTGCTGTTTTGCTCTTATGGAGGGCTAAGTTTTCATTGTAATTAGTCACTAGACCACTGGGATGTTGTAGCTTGAACTAAGAATGCAAGCTAAGTGTTTTATTCTCCATTTTCATCTCATTTCGTTTCTGTTTTGCTGTCATGTTTATTTTGCTGTCAAATTCTGATTAGAGCTTGAGAATGTAACATAAACTGACTTATATATAAGACATAACCTTGCTTGACTGATTAGGAAAGTGAGGGAGGCGAAATGACTAGTTAGATGATATATTTAACTTGGTTTGGTTGAGATTTTCCACTGAATGCATCTAATTATAGTAGAGAGATGTTCTTGACTGTAATTAGTAGCATTAAATTCTAGATGTTATTCTAGAACCATTTTCATAAAGAACCAAACAATGGAATGAGAACAAAATTGAATCAATGAGTTAGGTAATGATAGTTACACTCCCATGAATCCTAGTGGCTGATTACATAATCTCTTTACTGTCAATACCTTGCAATTTCTGTTGTTGTTGCTGCTGTTGTAGTTACTTGCTGTTCTGTTTTGTTTATTTTGTTAGTACTGCCACAAAACCCCCCCACGTTTATGTACTCTTCATTAGTGTTTAGGTGTTTAGAACAATTAATTAGTATCAAGAAGTGAGGCTCCTTGAGTGAATACGACCTGGGGATCACTATACTGCAAATTGCCACAAATTCAATTCTGGGCGATTTGGCATCGTAGTGGCGTGGACCAATGGGTAGGCTAGGGGTGTTTAAATAAATTTATCCACTGATTTTTCAATTAAAACAGACTTACTTTCGGACTCCAGCAAATGATTAGTTGATGTATTGCTTCCCAATAGTCGACTGATACGCAATTAGTCAACTAATCCACCCTGATTAGTCGACTAATTGCTTTAGAACCTAAAATTTCATCCTGACAGAGAGTAAACAATCAACTGATCTCTTTTCACCAATCGATCGATTGTAGATATCAGTAACTTGGTCTTAGCTCATGTATCCTAATTTCTCATGCCTTTCCTTAATTGCTTGCTTCTAGGTATCTAAAGGCATAAATAACTTAATTCTATCATTATTTGAAACTTAGGTAAGAAAATATGAGATGTTACATACCTTCTTTATGCAACTTACTCATGTGTTTCTCACTTATATGACCTATATGACAATGCCATAAATATGAGGTTAACTGATTATCTTATTTTAGATGTTTAGGATTACCTTTTTTGATGTTGCGAATCAAGTTAGATTTATCTAATACATAAATCTCATTGCAAAACATTTCAATGCCATAAAGAATACCATCTAACATTATGTGACAATAGTTGTTGTTAAATGTTAAATGAAAACCCTTTTTATTCAAGCTCAAAATTGAAATAATGATTTTAATTAAGGATGGAATGAAATAACATTTGTCTAATTTTGAAATTAAACCACTAGGTAAAGGTAATACATAAGTTCCTATAGCTTATGCAACAACTCTTGCTATATTTTTGACTCGTAGGTCCGCCTCTCCTTTGGTCAATTGTCTACTGTTCTTTAAGCCCTGCATATTGGTATATATGTGTGAGCCATAACTAGTATTTAATACCCAAGTTTTACTATAAACTATATTTATCTCAATAACGAAAATACCTAAAGTAGTTTCAGCATTAGATTCCTTTTTCTTCTTCAGGGACTTTAAATAGGTCTTGCAGTTCCTCTTCCATTGGCCTTCTTTGCCACAATGGAAGCAAGTCCCTTTAGGTGCAACTTTCTTTGCTTTCTTGGCCTATTTTTTCTTGATACCTCCCTTGGCCTTAATGAGTTTCTTCTTCTTGGAACCTTTCCCGTTAATCTTAGAAGAATCCACCAGCATCACAGTCTTTTTCTTTTTCTTGATAAAAGGTTCAGTTGCCTTGAATAGGTTGATCAACTCTGGTATAGCTGATGAGATCTAATTCATATAGTGCATTACAAAAGCTGCATAATTATCAGGTAAACTCTGGAGAATTAAGTCTACACTTAATTCATGATCTATCGTGAAACCTAGCACTGTTAACCTCTCAATGTAGCCATTTATCTTAAATGTATGTTGCACCATAGATGCCCTTTCTTACATCTTGGAACGAAAAAGCAGACAAGAAACATTAAACCTTTGGGTGCTTGTGTCATCAAATAGTTCCTTCAGATGATACATCATGGTGCTTGTGTCCATGGCCTCGTATTGCTTTTGAAACTCGGGTGTCATAGAGGCCAACATGATATATGTTGCTAGCTCATCATCACCCATGCACTTCTTATATGCCAACACTTAGTCTTCATCAGCATCATCAGCAAAGGGTTCAAGGAGTGCCTTATCAAGAACATAGGCTATGCGTTTATCCTTGAAAATGATTCTCAAGTTTCTTAGCCAGTCCAAGAAATTTGCCCCAGTCAACTTATTTGACTCGAGAATAGATCTTAAATTCATGGTGGATGTCATCATTCTATCAACCTATATGTAAAAAAAAAGAGCATGTTAAAGTATGTACATAAATGCATGATGTACGGTTTTATTATAACACATTATTAGTCCCATCATTTTATCACAAATCCAAAAGTTCCCACTTTGGATTTGAGAGAACCCGTTAGAAGTTCTCCTAGTAGGTTTGATGTCCAAAACTCACCTTGAATGACCTTGGAGAGAGTCCAACAGGCCATCTTGGATCAAATGGTAGGTATCTCAAACTAATTGCATTGTGTATGCAACCATCGAGTAGTGCTATCAACTGTTGATGTATGCACTAATCATTGGGATTGTCAACTCTTGACTTATATACATCATATGTATATATCCCAACTTAGTCTCTGTCCACACTAACCTTGGAGAGAGTCCAACAAATCAATGCTTCTAGTTAAAGCCGGCCTATTAATCATATCTCAATGGTTTGAACATGTTCAACTTAAAGCCAAGCTTGGAGAGAGTCCAACAACCCAAGCTTTAAGAAGATCTCTGGTTCGCCCCATATTAATGGAAGACTTTTGCTTTAATATTATTCGAGGTTTTTCTTAATTAGTCTCATCAAATTTTAAATTAGACATGCATCATATGTGTGATCGTATTATGCATATATAGATAGTAAATTATATAGTATGGCTATGGACTTATCTATAGTCAACACTTTGAGCCAAAATAGATGACTAGGTCAAACCTAGGTATATGCATGATTTTACATTGAAGACATAGAAATTCTATTTCTACTCTTAATATGGCCTCAGCTCCATCTTTATATTTTCTTTCTTGTGTCTCATTCCTATACTAACCCTATGTAATTTAATTACATTATTTAATGAGAAACCTCAAGTTACATTTGGGCAGAGTTTGGTGAGAAGAGAAGTACAACAAAGAAATAGAGAGAGGCAGGGTACACATACCCTATTTACCAAAACCATAATTTTAAAAAATGGATGAAAAATTCATATTTAGTAAAAATCCATAACCAGCCATCACTTTATACATACATCCTATCATGCATTGCCTATTAAAATAATGTATAACGGAAGTCTGTATTTAAAGTCTATGTGGCGTTAGAATAATTTCATCACATGAATTATTTCTACTTTTATTTTAATCTCAATTAAAATTGCTTGTTTCCTTGTTTAGAATTAAATACCCTTCAATTCTAGTTTCCTAATGTAATTAGGCAAAATAAATAAATGTCAATTTAATTCCGAATTGATTTCTTTCCTTATTTAAATTAGGAAAGTAATAAAGATTCTAGTTAATTTTTAAAAAATGTTTCCTAATTTAAAATAAGAAAATAATCAAGATTTAAAATAATCAATTACTTTATTTATTTCCTAAATCATATTAAGAAATCAGTCAAGATACAATCTAATCAATTAATTAAACTATTTTCGAAATCATATTAGAAAATCAATCAAGATATAATCTTAGGAAATAAATCAAGATATAATCTAATCATTTAATTAAATTATTTCCTAAATCATATTAGGAAACTAATCTTACCAATCAATTTATTTGACTATCAAATTAATTGATCTTATATTGATTAAGAATAATGTTTAATTTATTTCCTAATCAAATTAGAAAAATAATCATATATTGAATCAATTAATCTAATTACCTTATTTCGTAAATTATATTAGGAAACTAATCTAGATCTAAATCAATCAAAATTGATTTAACCTAAATTAAATCCAAAATTTTTTTATTATTTATTATTATTTTCACACCAAACATCTTCTTGAGAGAGAAAATTAGAGTTTATAGAACAAAACAATTTTTCTTTTTAGAAATCCTTTTGATGAATAAAAAATATTTTCTTCTTTTTTAAAATTCTTGTTTGGCGTCAAAATATGTTTTTTCAAAAAATTCATAAGAACATCTCAGACTCTTTCATACAAAAATTTAATGAAAAAGGAAATAAGCATCACGCCATATTCATGTTTCAAAAACACAAAATCTAAATATGTCGATTTCTATTATACTCATACATTCTTCGTTTTAATGTAATGGTAATTGTAGGTAGGCTTTGATGCCACTGTAGTCTGTAGGATTTTAGAGATCATAGAATACAGTGGAATTTAAAAATTTTTTAAAACCCATTTACCGATGGATCAACCTATATTATCATTACATTAACCATGAAAACAAGACGAAGAGAAATACCTCTTGTAGCACAGCAACCTCTCCAAGCAAAAGCAAGTATCCAAAGTAGGATACCTTTAATGGTAATCCATATGAAATTACACAAAAGAAAAACCTCTTAAGGTAACTGAGTTTTTTCTCGTTCTTGTGCTAGCAAGCACAAAGAAGCTATAGAGAAAACCCTCTTGGTTGAAAGAGAAAGAACAAGAGTGTTTCTAAAATAAATACTCAACACTTGAGAGAGTGTAGTACGGTGTATGACTTTCACTATCATGTTTAAAGTGAAAGGTGGGACTACAAAAGAAGTGAGACATGTGTAGATAACATGTCATTCAACAACATGAGAGAAGTGTTGAGTAATAGTGTAATTGCTAGAGCACATAGGTGAGTAAGGTGACCTTGGAATAAGGTTTCTCATGACTTATGAACTAGAGAACTATACCCCATGGATCTATGCCACAACATGTAAAGTATATTGCTATTATTAAAGCATAAATGTGGGGTTTACTTTCAAGTTTGGCAATGTGGGAGACATATCGCCTAGGGATAGAATGTAACGTCCTTATTTTACTGTACTAAAATTTAAGAATTTTTTTAAAATTCATATTCTAATGCGTAATACTCATACTTACATTCTTTAGATAGTAAAGAACATTCTACAATCGTTTACAGTACAAATCATAATTTGCCATAAATAATAATTCAAATTCTAAACATAAGAAAATTCTACAATTATTCGTAATAAATTACAAATTTGCCATATGTAATAATTTGACTTTCAAACTTTAAAAGGTCTATAATTCTAGCACTTAATAAACTTGAGTGCTCTTAAAGTGTTTCAATTTCATACATCTAGGATTCAATCAATCTTACACCTTTCCCCTTACACTCAGCCCTGAAATGGTCAGTTGAAAAACACAAAAAGTGAGATAAGGATATCTCAGTAGCTAGCATGATTTTATAAATATTTATAAATATACCATTTCAGTCATAAAAGCACTTATCTCATAAAAATCAATCCACGTAATATAAATTCTCAGTTCGATGCAATAAGCTGATGAAAATTAGCAAGTTGATATATAAATAAATCAAGGAATCAAGAATAGTTGGTGCCACACACAACAACATGGAAAAGATAGTCTACAGAACCACTTTTTTCCGAGCTAAACATAAGAGAAAGGCTACTGCAGTCCTTTAACCCAAGCTAGAAAAATTCCAAGCTAAAACATGGAAATATAATTTCCAAGCTGACATGGAAATAGAATTTCCAAGCTGACATGGAAGTAGAGCTCCCAATCTGAACATGAAAGTAAACTTCCAAGTTGATATCATGTTAATTTCATCATGAAAAATATATTTCACTTTAAATAAAACTTCGTGGACATATATAATATTCAAGTAGCTTAAACAAGCTTTATGAATTGCTAAACTACCTGGACTTTGTAGGCTGAATCTTAGCTTAAATAGCTATTCAATCCTTCTTGAAATTTGTTTCACGCATTCTGACCTATTCAAATAGCATATATAACCTTATTTAAAATCTTAAATAAAAAGATTCTAAAATATCATCTTTCATCCTATCTACTTAAATTCCTAATTCTATCCCAAATTTTTGCTCATTGGGTTTAGTCTTAATCTCATATTAAGCCAAAATTTCTCATAATATATTTTTTTTAGATGATGTGTATATATACATATATATCATTAATTTTAATTATATATATATATATATATAACTTAATCTAAATGAATATATTTATATATAATTAGTTTTCTAAAAGAAACAAACACACACACACAGATATATATATATATATATATAATTATGTAGCTTAATCAATTAATCAAATACTTATTTATTTGTAAATAATTTATATACATGTAAACTTATAAAGTTGATACATGCACTTATGTATCTAATTTGGTGTATATATATTAGCATATAAATATACTAAAGTAACATAACCATATAAAAATATATGTATACCATACATAATTATGTATATATATGAAATACAAAAATATATCACATATATATTTATTCATGTATATGTAAGATATAGTTATATAAATATCCACATATTAATGTAAATAGCTAATTTAATCAAAATTAATTATTTTTTATTCAATATATATTACATAAAATTAAATTTCAGTTAAAAATGAATTTTTCTTAAATTTCTTTTTTCTCTTAAAAATTTTCCTTTTATTCACTTAGGTCCCTTAAGTAATATTTTTCCATTGTCCTTTTCATGATCTGAGATCATATATAGCTCCATCTAGGTCCCTAATCCTAGAATATAATTTTTTCTAAAATTAAAATATCCTATACAAACTTTTTATTTATTTTAGTTTAGTCCCTTCTTTGTGTTTCATGTACTTGCTTGAGAGTTAGAAAGTAAAACCTGCCCAGAATTCTTTTTCTAGTTGTTTTGAGGACCTACATGGTCATTTCTACCCACAAACTAAGCTAAAGAAGCATTTAAACTAAAAACTCAAATATTCCCAAAAACTTACTCGATGTTTCACGTGAATGGAGTGATTTTGCACTGGTTTTTGCTCTTGATTACTGCCACTCCTTCCTCTATTCTTGGATAAGCTATTCGCTCAACCAACTCCCCAAAATACCCAGAAAAGCCAAGGTAAAATAACTCTTCTTCCTCTCAGTTTTCTGCTATGTTTTAGGTGTAGAAAACAGAGTAGTTTTGGCTCTCGGTTCTGCACTATTGCTTAAGGGAGTTTTTGGTTTTTTTTTTGCAGGCATTTGGCTCACAACTTAATCGTTCTTTTTAGATTGGTTTGGACAAAAGATGACTCAAAGAATTGAACTACACTTCCTTACTTCTTTTCTTGATTTTTGACAGCAAAAAAATAGGATAAAGAGGTCTCGATTTTATTGCAGAAAAAGGCTCTAACTCTCAGTTGTGGTGTGAGAAAAGGGAAAGGAAGCTAGCCTTTTTATAGAGGAGGATGAGAGACAAGTGATGATGGCATGAGATGGAAAAATATGGGTTAGATATTCAATTTCTATTTTGTTGTCATGTTTCTGGCTGTGTTTTGAAAAATTGCAGCTCTACTCCTAAAGGATCGTGATACAAGCTGGAAAGACTGAGAAAAATGGAAATTACTTGACCAAGAACATGGAGAGTAGGAGTGGCTTGTACAAGTTTTCTTTTGCTACCTTGGCCGAGAATGATGGAGGCTTCTAAAAATATCGTGTTATTCTATATTTTATCCTTTCATATGTTGCCATGTTTTGTTATGTGCTGCCATCTCCATTTGTATTTACATATATATATATATATATATATTGTTATTTTAAATCCCATCAATATATATATATATATATATATATATTTATATATATCATTATTATATATATACATATTATTACTAGTAGCACCGTAACTATTTTATGCACAAGGCCACTTTTATATATTTACATAGATTAGTATAATTATTATATTATGTTATTTTAAATTTCTATAATCAAGTCTTAGAGTAGGAACTAAATTGAAAATAAGATAATATTAAGTACTCAATATTTAATAATATTTTATTTTCCTTTTTAGTCAAATATTTTTGTCCTAAAAATTTCTTTTGTATAAAAATTCCTCCGAAATATTAAATACCTAATATTTAGTAATAATCCCTTGTAATTATAAAAAAAATTAAAAGTTTACGAAGTATTAAATTGGGATGTTACATGGAAACTCACTTAGCCATGACCTAGATAAAGAGAGAGTGTGGCCTTACGTGAGAATAACATAAGTTGTTACATGTATGTGTTACATAGAGCAAATAACTTACACATAAGGCCCAAGACCAAGAGACCTTAGAGTGAGGGTGTGGCTAAGGCTCGAGCTAGCAAGAACATATGACCAAAAGGCCCTAGAGCAAGGGTGTGATCAAGAGCTAGAGCTAGTAAAAGCATGAGGCCCCGAGACCCTAAAGTAAAGGTGTGGTCTAGAGTTAATAATACAAAAACACAGAACCTATACGAGATGTATAGTGTTTAGTTACGCTGAGTTCTCATACGTGCTTGCTGGTTTATGTGTATATTAAAAGTATCTATACATTGTGATGATGGCGATTGTGTTTGTACACTTAGTGAATTATTAGACCATAGAGACCTAGACGACCAGAAGAGGTTTGATGGTCGGGAAAGCTGAAAAGCTAGATGACCATAGAGACCTAAATAGCTAGAGAAGGTTCGGTGATCCTAAGCATGAGAGGCTAGTAGGAGACATAGAGACCTAGGCTCGGTGAGCTTAAGCCATTAGGCTAAGCATTCACAGAGGCATAAAGGTTTCATAATTTATGTGTGATTGATTTTGATTATAGTTTAGCATGAAAGTTTATCTAGTAAGTGCTAAAGAAAGTATCGGTTACACATATATTTCATACATGAGTTTACATTACATATAGATGAGAGCAATTCATAATTGCCTGCAAATTATCTTTGCTTTGACTGAGAGGGCCTACAAAAAGATTATTCTAGCTTTGGTTGAGGGCCTACTGGCAGATGACCTATTCCAGAGCTATGAGGGTCGAGAAACTAGTCGACCATAGAACTAAAAGATGGATGGTTCATAGATGCTTAGATAGATACAAAAGTAAGAGAGTCTAAATGTGTAATTATCATGTATACGCATGTTTTGTGCAGGTAGTATAAGTAATTACACATCTTCATACATAAGATGTATAGAAGGATAGTTACCTTATTGAGTAAACTAGGTGGTGTCTAAGTGACCCTAGACAAGTATGTGATTCGCCATGGATCTGGAGTGCTAGGATGAGGCCAACTAGCTAGTAGCTATCTTCCAAAGTGTTGGGAAGATATCAAGAAATATGCCCAGTTGAGGAAATGAAGCTAGTGCGCATGAGTCTGGGAAAGGTATGAACTCATAGAGTTGGAGGGTGTTGTTTAGTGTCTGATCCATATAAGTTATTATTGGTGGTCATAACCATCGTATAACTTTATAGATGTTTACCCCTACAATTATCTACTTATTGAGTTTTATACGCACTCTGTAGTTAACCTTTCAGTTGCAGCTTAGAAGAAAAGAAATTTTTTAAGGAGTGGCGGATTTTTTTTATGCTAAATTTTTCTTGGTAAGTTCCTAGTCTTTTTCATTGTAGTCTTTTGCATGCTCTGTAGTCACGTAGGTCACCTAGGTCCAGATATTTGTCCATACAACATTAGAGATGTTGGTAGTTATGGCATGGTAGGCTTACAGTCTAGGGGCAGTATATCCTTAATATCGAGCTGATCATGTTTCCAAATCAGGGCGTGGCATCTTCCCTGGTTCCTATTCTTCTTCTTCCTCTTTAGATCCTCGATCCTATCCTTTTCATTCATTTCAGGGGGTGGTATTGGATGTATAGTGGAGCTACACCGAATGCAAGTGTCACCTAGGCATTAGTAGCGGTAACTTTTATGTCCCAAAAATTTAACCCAGTTAACCAGCGTGAATAATCTATTACCACAAGAAACAATCCTAGTTATCCACAACTAGTAGTATATAGGCTAGTTATTATCATAAAAGTAGAATATTATACATTCACATATGTATAGAAAATCTTACAATATTAGAGCGCAGCATGAACAGTACAGAAATAAATTATAGCCGAACTTATAATGTACAGTTTCCCCACCCCAAGACTAGGTGGCCTAACAGATTATAGAGCGACATTCTACACTTATCAAAATTTTGTTCCATGAACCCACCGACACAAAGAGAAGTATATCTCCAAAAGAGTCGCTAACTCTCCAACGAAAATTCCTATTCCCCAGTCTCTATATCTGAAAAGAATAATCACAGAGGGTGTGAGTTCATCAAAACTAAGTGAGCAATCAACTATGTAGAAAAATATTTATAGTGCACAAGTACAAATACTGTAACTCACCGCCACCAATGTAAGTTATCCAATATACAACTAATGTTAAAATAACCACAATAAATTACAAATGTACAATTAAACATATGACATGCTTGCCATATTTTGCCCACTCTACTCATTAAAAACCAACCCTCAATGAGTGTATTCCAGAGGTTAACCCCCTCTGAATATTCCACATCACATAGAAGACTATGTCTATGCTTTCCCACGCATTTCCATTTATGTTAGGTGTCTTGAATGAATACAACAACACTAATACACAACACGCCACATCATAACCACAATAAATATTCCACACACAATCTTTACTTTCCAATGTATATAATCAATTAAAGATATAATTACTTTATTTTCCATGATGAGGGAGGAGGGATTTATATTGTACTTAAAATAAAATAACTTTGGCAAGGTCCACCACTCACCTTTGTCTCAAAAAGGTTTTTAGCATACTCAGAGCCCCAAAACAAAGCCAATTAATCCTACAAAAGCACCTAAAAGAAGTCCCAACAACTAGGCATCAAAATCCCTCAATAATCCCCTCAAAATATTCATCTTACATTTCTCTCTACCTTAAGGGCAGCTGGGTGCCAACATATCAAGAATATAGTGTTTTTGCCTGGAAGGCGCCTGGGCGCCGGCTCCTCTCGTCCACTGGTGTACGTTGGCGACTAAGTGCCAAGTCAAGTTTTTCTTTTAGGAACCCTGGTGCCTGAGTGCCAGAATCTGAGTTCTTATATTCTTGGGCTGTTCTTCACGATTTTTGGAGAAAAATCCTCCAAAGATCGATCATTTGCACTCTTTCTCTTCTTTCTTTGGTTTTCCAAGTTAAAACAATGTTCATGAAGCAATTTAGAACAATTAAAATGCAAAATAAATGAATTTCATGAATTTCTCCAAATTCCTTAGAATCTCTCAAGAACACATTCTTGGATTCCAATCCATGAAACTTGTTTATTTTACCACTATGAACTAGATTATAACAAAATCAATCGACTAAATCCAAGAAAGGAGACAAAGCGACAAAGTTTCCATGAAAAGCCTTTAAAACTCATCTTCATCTAGGGCATAGAAAATATCAAGAATTTAGAGGAGATAAATGAAATGTAATCTTACCTTTAGTCCTAGAAATGCCCAGAGATGCAGAAAACAACCGAAAACTGAAGATTAATCAGTGAAAACACCAGTTGGATTGAAGAGAGAGAAGAGAGAATAGTGAAGTTCTTCAAGGCCCTAAAATTTCTAAGTGTTGGAATGAAGAAAGAAAGGGTGAAAGAAACCCTTTATGGGTGGTGGGTCATAGGTTGACCCATGGACCCATACCCAACTCACATAACCCACTTTCATAATATGTCAATTAATCACATTAACTCCACTTAATCCCTTATTCACAATTTGTCCACACATCAAAGAATGTGAGTGATTCCGCCATAAAATCTTGAGAAGGAATTTCCTTGGTACGAAGCTTTTTAACTTGTCTGTCAAGAATGGCTATAGGTGCCTCTTCATAGGTGAGAGTTTCATAAAAAATGTACCTCCTAAGGTTGAATAACATGAGAAGGGTAAGGAAGGTATTTCCTTAGCATAAACACGTGGAAGACCGGATGAACTCCTTCCAAGTTTGAAGGTAAAGCTAAGTGATATGCCATGTTACCTATCCTCTCCACAATCTCATACGGACCTACATATCTCGAGCTAAGTTTCCCTTTCTTATTGAATCTCATTACCCCTTTCATGGGTGAAATCAGCAATTAGCAAGAAAACCATATCTCCAACAATAAATTCTAAGTCTCTACGTCGATTGTCCACGTAGGTCTTTTGCCTGCTCTGAGCCATAAGCAATCTTTCTCTGATCAGCTTAACCTTTTCAACAACTTCTTATACCATATCAGGTCCCAAAACTTTAACTTCCCTAAGCTCAAACCAACCAATAGGAGATCGACAACGTCTCCCATATAAGGCCTCATAAGGTGTTATCTGAATACTAGCTTGGTAGCTATTATTATAGGCGAACTCAATAAGTGGCAAATAATTCTCCCAATTTCCTTCAAAATCCAGAACACAAGTCCTCAACATATCTTCAAGCATCTGGATAGTTCTTTCAGATTGTCCATCTGTCTGAAGGAAAGGCTATGCTTAAATCTACCCTGGTACCTAGTGCCTACTGAAAAACTTTCCAGAACTAAGACATAAATTAAGGTCCATGATCTGAGATAATGGACACTAGTACTCCATGATGCTTGACGATCTCGTTCACATAGAACTAAGCAAGTTTCACAATACCATAATTGGTATGCACAACAAGAAAATGCACTGACTTAGTAAGCTGGTCTACAATGGCCCATATAGAGTCATACCTTTTCCGTGATCTAGGCAAACCTACCACGAAATCCATGGTGATTCTTTCCTATTTCCACTCGGGAATTTCCAATCTCTGCATATTTCCTGGTGGTCTCTGGTGTTCAGACTTTACCTTTTGACACGTCAAGCAACGAACCACATAATTAGTCACAGTATGCTTCATTCCCTCCCACCAATATACTTGTTACAGGTTCGATACATTTTGGTAGCACTAGGGTGAACCACATATGCAGAACCATGAGCTTCCTTCATAATCTCTCTTTTTAACTGTTCTATATTTGGTACACAGAGTCTACCTTTAAATCATAAAACACCTCCACCATTTACAAAGAAACCTAGTGCTAGACCTGACTTTGCCTTATCCCTGGTTTTCATCATGATAGGTTCATTAATCATAGATGCCTAATGTCCAAGCCAAATTGTTTAAGAGCACAATCCCTCAACCCTAGAAATTGTGCATGAATGTACATGCTAACTCTTCTACAATTAATTTTGGATTGACACATATTTACATACATACATAAATTACTTTATAATACTATGTATAAAAGTATCACCTTATATATATATATATGTGTGTGTGTGTGTGTAAATATGTGCCCATTTCTTCATTCACAATCTAACCAATAAAAGGCATGTCCATACACACATACTTTCTCATAGTTACAAAAGAAACGAATACATCTATACTTTTCCAATTGTGGTGTTATCACATAAGCAAGTACTTTTCCTTACATATATCAATTCACACATTCAAGTATGAATGTAGCTTATGCAAGTGAATCTCAAATCATAATGAATATCAATATATAAGTTAACCATCAATACCTTCACATTACATACACTACATGTTTTCATTATGATGCAAGGAAGTATATAATAGAAACTTAGTCATAGGAAGTGTCAACCCACTCACCTTAACTCTCAACTAAGTTTCTACTCTTCATATTGAAGAAGGATTCCAAAGATCCTATAGGAAGCCTAGAAAATAAACCAAGAAGGAAACAACACCATTTTAGAACTTAAGTCACCAAGCATTCAGCATTGCTCTATTTTTTTGCTATTTTTGGAGCCAAACTTCATAAAATTTTTGGTATTAATCCATAGCTCAAAATTCATGAAACTTGACATATATCTTTATTCATGTGTTAATATACTAGGATAAAAACCTCAGCCCAAAAATCCACTGTTTGGACCCTTAAATGTACAAATTAGTGACCACATATCAGAATTGTCAAATTTTCAGATAGGTACTTTGTTATATGTTTTAGACCTTGTTAACCTTGTCTAAATGAAATGAAATTTTGCAGGGACATGGGGAATGTCTTAGCTAGGTGTCATAAAATTTTTAGACCAAAATATTATCATTTAGTTGCCCAAACAGAGCCAAACTCCTGACCTATCTAGATTTGCCTTTAAAGTGAATTCAGTCTATGATTATAAATATTTTACCAAGTTAACCTTATCCAAATGTCATTAAACTTTCTAGTTTAGGTTAATATCATATTAAGAACTTCCTATAAAAATTTCAAGATTTATAGGTTCCATTTGGTCACCTAAATTACAAGAAGAACAATAACATATCAAAATGTCATGTTTACAATATTCAAAGATTCCATCAACAGTTTAAAGTGCCTTGCATCCTCTATATCCCACAAATCAGTTCATATATTAGTCATGACTCTTATTCTAGCAATGCCACATCATACAAATAAAAAAATTAAATACACAACTTCTAAAATTCAGCACATTTCAGACCCATGAATGTGACAACAAAAGCATACTTGGTTTGCATGTAATTAGTCAGAAATCATGACCTTTCACCTATTGATTTTTAACACACAGTATTCCATTTTTAATTATGTTATTGAGTCTAAACTAAAAGTATATAACTCATAATTTCTCACTAAACAAAGTTAACAATATGTTCAGCCTCCAATTTCAATACTTAGACTTTCATTTGATTTCTAAGTTCTCCCTTAATATCCTTAAAACAGTAGTTAAATTTAATAATCATCATCTAATTCAGTTTGCCTTTAACTAGTGTAGAAATTAAATTCAATTCATAGGCACTTCCTATATAAAAATGAGAGGAAAGCTTCTATTATAAAACAAAGTAACTTCTATTACCTCTAGTGGCGTCCACACAAATTTTATATTTTCTGTTCTTCCTTCCTCTCTTTCGTCCCTCTTTTCTCTCTATTTTTCCAGTTTCGTTATCATACCTCCACGGTGCTGGTTCATAGGATTGTCAGTCAAAATTTTGAGATTTCTTCAATGGGATTCTCTTTCTCTCTCTTAGGTTACTCTGTTTTTGGGGCTATAGAACAAAGTGATTGTTTTGGTTCCTCTCACAGCTCACTCTCTTTTTCTCTCTCTGGTTGTCATGCCAAATTCTAGAAGGAAGGAGAAAGACTATATAAAAACAAAGAATGATAGTGTTTAGTGCTTTAGTCTTCATCATAAGTCTCCCACCATCAAAGAAAAAGTAAGACCCACGTGCTACACTTCTGATGTTGCCACCAAGATTCTTTTGGTTGAAATATTAATAGGTCCTCCTATTCCTTTTGTTTTATCCAATTAGGTCCCTAACCTAAAAGATAAAATTCTATTCATACTTCTAAAAATTATTTCATAACCTTCACTGTACATTTTTATTTGTTTTATTTATTTATTTATTTATATTTCTTTTTTTAATTTCCTTTTCACCATTTTAAAGTTCTTCCTTTCAATCATCCTTACTTATCATAAATTTTCTAACATTCTAGTCCTTGGCTTGAAATCGAGGTGTTGCATTTCTACCTCCTTGAAAAGAAATTGTCCTAAAAAAAATCTGGTACCATTTTTATTTACTATTTCAAATTAATCCTCAATATATTTGAAATTTAAAGTTTTTAATTACTCAAAAGTTTTCTTTCTAAATTTTAATTTTTTTTTAAAGGTCTATTGCACCAATTTTAAAATCTAGGATATTACACTTGGGTGGTGAGTTTTTGGGTGAAGGAGATGAAGAAAGATGGATCTAAGGTTTGGGAGAAGGATGTGGCATGAAGGAGGGAAAGAAAGTGTTGAAGGGTGTGGATGTGTGGCATGTATATATATATATGCTCTCTTAGAGAAAATTACCATTTTGCCCCTCTATTAAGTTCCGATAAATTTTTAAGTAGTTGCAAGATCGTAATTTTCCGTGGCTTAAATCTTTTCCACACACACTAGACTCCACACACTTTCATTCCCAAATTCTCCACCCTTAGCACATTGCTACCCTTGTCTTGCCTTATTTTCTTTTCTCATATAAGAGCGTCACTTAAATATTTTGTTTCACCCTAGTCCCTCCAAGGTCCTTGTACTCATCTTCCTTTCCTATGTTACATGCACACTCTCATCCCTCAACAACTTTCCATTTCACATACGATGCCAAAATTTTAACCATGAATTTCCTTTCTTATGAACAAAAAATTTTCCCACATCCAAATATTCATCTAAAAAACCAAACACACATATACCTGAGGGCCTCAAGTATTACTGTATGAAACAAGAAGGAGACGTGAATTAGTTAAACCTAATAGGTATTAAAATGGTAGTAGGAAAAGAATAAAATAATAATAATAACGTTGGATTAGGATTAGATAAATAAATAAATATTTAAAGTGGCAACCCAAATCCGGGCCCGTAACTGGCGTGGATGGTGCTAACCCATATTGTCGCAAGCTTATCTTTATTCCAGCCTATAGACACTCACTAACTCATTAATCTTTTTGATTTAAACAAATTAAACTATTATACACTAATAATTGAATTACAAAAGGGGATTATCCCTTTTCTCGTAAATATACATATAACATGAAACTTTTTTCATAAAATTTCAATCTCTTATTATATTTCTATTGTTCCTCATACACACACTACAACCATCCATGCAACAGAGCAGAACCATGACCTATTCGATTATAGAGCTTTCTAGAATTCCTATTTAATTACACAAAACTAAAAATTACCATACACTAAACAAGAGGGGAGGTATCCACAGCATGCGCATCCTCAAATGGTAGGCTCTTCTTCACCTAAAACTATAAAGGGGTGAGTCTAATCCACTTGACTCACCAAAAACTAGCCTAACCTACCAAAAATATAAAGTAAAGCATGCCAGCATAATATATATAATTGTATGAGTATGTATTTAAAATTATGACCTTGAGTGAGTGACTCTTATACATCCATATGAAAAAGATAATAAAACATATCCAAATCTCCATAGGAATATCCCTACATTACAAGTTTCATAAATCCAAAATAATGGATGAATAACATTAAATGCATATGCCCAAAGATTCACTCACCACATCACCATCGCAATGCCAGTACATCGCCAACAAAGTTCCAACTCATAACTATATTCCCATAGGTTCATGTGAACATATATGTGTATATATATATGTCCGGTCTACTATACATCCGGCAATATTCACTAAAAATACATGATAAGCTTCTCTCGTAAACCATGAGATAGTACCAACGAATTAGCTTAAATATAGTCAAATAATACCTTTAACATGAGAAGCACATACACCAAATAAGCATACCCTTAATCATCACATAGCATAATAAATGTGTGCATATTGTAGCCAATTCACATGCCTAATCAACAAACCATCAAAAGCCATCTATCATTGTTTTCTATCACATTACATAAAATTCACACACACCATGTAAATAGCACTTTCCATTCCTTACAAGTCATGCTATGCACTCAACTCAACAATAGTCATATTAATGGAATTTTTATTTTGTTCTAAAGGTCAAGTAGCATCATCACCAACTACCTACCCATTATAAATTGGTTAACCATTACCAACTACTTGCCTATTATAAATTGGTTAAGGATTTCTATAATGCACCATCACAAGCAATCGGGTACTCTTATTTGTGAAGGCCACACAGGCTAAATTAGTCAAGGATTACCCACAATGACCCATCAAAAACAATCAAGCTGAATTCATTATAATCGTGAGCTACAAACAATAATAAATAAGGGATTCATTACAAGGTTAATCCAACTTCAATCTAATACAAGCATACACACTTATCTTGTAATCATACCAATATCCTCCACAATTTTATCACACAGTGATAATGTAATTATCATCAAGTGTATGTGTAAGTACATATATATATATATATATATATATATTTCTTTAGCATTTCATGAACATTCGTGTTGTTACTCATCATGGGATATTCACCATAGATCCTCATGACTCCTATAATGTGTGTATACATCCACAAATATGCATTAAATATATTTGTGCAAGCTATATGCAAGCCACTATACAAATTCTTGGTATTTACTTATGATTCATGTCAATTATACAACTTTAGAGAATAATCACACACAAATGTCCATTTCTTCTCTAGCCATATAGAGATTCAAGTATGCCAAACAACTCATCAATCAATAACATGGTATCTTAATATAATCATGCTAAGAAAGTAGTTTCTTTTTAAAAAAAGAATACAATCAAGGGAAGGCTAGATCTTTCACCTTAACTCCAAGATAACTAATCCTCCTCAAGGGATGTGGAAGGTGCCTTAAAGAGTTCATCCCTATAAGGTAACCATGTAAAAATATGTTAAGATCACAAAATAGGGAACTCCTTTTCACTAGTTCTGACCTTTGATCACTCTTTTGGTCATAACTCTTAAATGGTAAGGAACGTCCAATTGATCTTGCTTACTAGAAATTAGACTCAAATAGCTTTCCAATAATATAAAATTTACGAAAAATGGAGTCCAGGCGGGAAAGTTATGATCGTTTGAAAATTGAATAGAAAGCATCGAAGGTTCTACCTCTCACTGCTACAGTTGTGAATAGTAGAACCAGACACCTATTTTCACAAAAAAAAAGTCCCTAAACTGATTTTCTTCAATTCTTACTCAATTTTCCATTAAAATCAATGATTCTTTTTGCTCTAGGAATGATTAGGAAACAAATACATACTTAAATCCTAGATTATATCCAAGAACCACACCCAAATTCATGAAAATCCCCTCCAAGAACCCTAACTTTTCATATTCTTATGTCACACACTTCCCACCCACCATTTCCTTGTTTTAATCCATAGTTTTTGGAAATTTCTTGTTCCAATTTGTTAATCAAACATATAAGAAGGGTTCTAGATCATTAATCTAACTTAAAACTCCCAAGAACACATATTCTTACCCCCATTTGGGTAAAAGAGGAATAAGAGGGAAGTTTACCTTGTTTCCTTCTCCTTCTAATGATGATTTGTCACCAAAGTCTCGAACTTTCATAGAAGATTGGTGGCTAAAGGATTGGGTGAAGCTATTTGGTGAAGGAGATGGAGAAAGAAAAAGCTAGTGCTTTGGGGAAGGTAGGTCAGTGTGAGAAAGGGAAGAATGGGCTGAAATGTGTGTGTATGTTCTATGTATACATATATGTAAAAAAATTTCTTTCCAAGTAAATTACCGGATTGCCCTTTTTGCTTAAGCTCAGTGGCAATCATGTAATTTTTTGATTCGAGTATTTTACAACACACATGAAATATTACACAATTCCAAGCCCAAATTTCTCAACTCTCAATACACCACTATCCTTATTTCCTTATTTATTAAAAAGTGCCACATAATTATTTTTATTTCACCCTAGTCCCTCCACAGTCTCATTATTCATCTGCCTCTCCTATATTATGATATGAATCCAAATACCATGCTGAAGGGAAAAATTTACAATTTCACATTACTATAGCTGCGATCCATTTTTCCCTATGATCCAGGTGGAAAGAGCCAATATGACACGAAATATGACTTGAAGATATATGTCTTATCTTTCACATGAAGAAGAATCATCAAATCAAATTGCTTATCTTTTTTTAGGAAGCTTTTATTATTTGATTTAGGCATTTTAATTATTAGGAAAGTTTCCATTTCCATTTTGATTATTACGAAAGTTTCTATTTTGCTTGTTTTTTCGATCTAGTTTGATTCCCTATGCATATGGGAAATAGGGTTTTATTTTTGCCTATAAGTAATGTATGGCACATGGTGAAGAACACACATGAATTTTGAATTTTATTTGTGAGCAATTCCCTTCTTTGTTCTTCTAAGAACTTGTGAACTTATCAAGACTTGTCTTATGGCTTTTACAAGTTCTCAAAAGAACCAAGAAGTGAATTGCTCACAAATAAAATTCAAAATTCATGTGTGTTCTTCATCATGCACCATACATAGTACTTATAAGCAAAAATAAAACCTTAATTCCAATATGCATAGGGAATCAAACTAGATCAGAAAAACAAGCAAAATAGAAACTTTCCTAATAACCAAAATGGAAACTTTCCTAATAATCAAAATAGAAATGGAAACTTTCCTAATAATCAAAATGGAAACTATCCTAATAATCAAAATGCCTAAATCAAATAATAAAATCTTCATAAAAAAAATATAAGCAATCTGATTTGATGATTCTTCTTCATATGAAAGAAAAGAAATATATCTTCATGTCATATTGGCTCTTTCCACCTTGATCATAGGGAAAAATGGATCTCAATTGTAATGATGTGAAATTGTGAATTTTTCCCTTTAGCATGGTATTTGGATTCATATCATTTGAGACTTATCACCTCACACACCACACCCTGTACCATGAATTTTGTTTCTTACAAATGAAGACTTTTCCCACATCCAAATGTTCATCTGAAAAACCAAACATACTAATACTCGAAGGCTTCCACATAATAAATTAATAATAAAATAATAAAATAAATGGTGTTATTGTCATATTAGAAGAACCAATAAACTAGGCATAGCATTGAATAGGACTTGGAAATTAAATAATAAATATATAGGAAAAAATAAATACTAAATAAAAGGAGATAACTATGCAATAAATAAAATAATATAAATAAGGAATCCTACACTTAAACCTAGAATAATATAAATAATATAAATAATATTGTAAATAATATAAATAGGAATACAATAATAATGAAAGGGGGATAAATATAATACAAAAAGGAGGAATCCTAATTCTACAATGTCATGACACCCATTCAGGTTAATGACTGGCATAGGATGATTCCCTCATCACCATCGTAAGCCTAACACTTATTGCAAGTCACACCACAATATAAAGATGCCATGAATGATACATCATAGGAAAGTGAGGAAATTTCTAAAATAAAAATTTTTTTATAATCATGAAATCTCTTTTCTATCATAGCATTTGTAATTCATGAGATAATCCAAATCATATGGTTGTAAAATAATTCATACATCACACACCACAGTCATCACAACAACCAAAAATCCTAAGTGTTCTATCTAGTTATTGAGTGACTCAACCCACCAATATTACAATAATAAAACCATCAACCTGAGATAGGGAGGGTTGAAGACTCGGAGGCTCTACTACTCCTTGTACAGAGACTTGTTGACTACTCAAGAGACATGTAAGCATGCATAAAGAGGGTGAGTAATAATACTCAAAAAGAAATAAATCAACCACAAATGAAAGTGTAACCTTTGCATCGCTCATAGGGATGGAACCTTAGAAAGGTCCCATTGTTCAACATTAATATGGTCACCACATATTCTACGCGATATTAGAATACCAACACATATAACTACCTATTAGACAGAAATTTTCAATTTTTGATGTTGTCGACAAAAATATGTTTTCGACAAAATCACTAGTAATCTTTGGACAAGATAGTGCCAAGTGTTATAAATACACAATTTTGAATTTAACGAAGCATCTTCATTATCAAGGTTAAGCATTGTCGAGTACATATGAAAGGTTTTGCTAGATTATCATGATCCACGAAGGAGAAAGGCTAAGTAGGAAGGTCACTGCATCCTGTCATGTCACGCCCCAATTTTGGAAGATGACCGACACAGAGGTAGACTCTATCCGCCACTGTAAACCTAACCTCAAACCATTAACACATGAAATAAATATAATATATATGGGTTCATTTTTACAGCCAACACAATATTTCCTAGGTGTTCTATCTAACTATAAAGTGACTCAAACACCTAACTATTAGACATACTAGAATTCCAAGATAAAGAAACACAGACCCGGAGACTCCGCTACTCCTCGTACAAAGACTTGCCTTCTAACACAGAACCTGCAAGGGGTACACAAAAAGAGGGATGAGTATGAAAATACTTAGTAAGAGAAAAACAGCCAGAAATTTAAATATAACATGTGTACCATTCACAGGGATAGGACACAAAGAGGGACGCTATCCACCAACATAAGACTGTGACATCTCGATTTAGTACTTAGTAAATTTTTAATTTTTTTTTCTAATTATAAGAGATTATTACTAAATATTAGGTATTCAATATTTAGGAGGAATTTCTTTATACAAAAGAATTTTTTAGGACAAAAATATTTGACTAAAAAAGAAAATAAAATATTATTAAATATTTAATATTTAATATTACTTTATTTTCAATTTAGTCCCTACTCAAAAAAATTATAAATAGAAATTAAAAAATAATTATAATATAATAATTATACTAATCTATATAGGTCTTGTGCATTAAATAGTTTTGGAGCTAATAATAATATGCATATATTATAATGATACATATATATATTAGTTAAATTAACTATAATATATATATATATATATATATATATATATCAGTAAATGAGAAAGGAAAAGACAGCTCACGGTTTTTAAGAGCACTTGATAGCAAAATGGAAGAAAACCACGTAATAAATAGCACATGCACAACATAATGAAGAAGCCTCTATGCTCTCGGCTAAGGAAAAGAAAAGTTTGATAGCAAGTCCACAAATCTCCAGCTTCAAACTTTTTGTCTAAGCACATGTGATAACATACTTTTTCCATTTATTTTAGTCCCTATTTTAGTCCTTTTTGCCTCTTTAATTTTGTCAATTCTCTAATTTTATTATGTTTTGGAATTTATTGGGTATAAACTATTTATGGATTGAATGTGTCTCAATTTTTATATTTTTAGAACTTAAATTGTAAAATGCTCAATTTAATCCCTACAAATTTTAATTTTGGAGAGAAAAGTGTTGACATGGACAAAGATGATGATTTGGATGCTAATGTGGCACTTTTTTGGTGATGTAGATGCTTACTAGGATATGCTGGATGTGGGGCCCACTTGAACTCTTATTCAATGCCATGTAGTCAGAATTTTTGGGCAGAAATATTAATTTTCGTAGGTCAAGAAAAGCATGGCTGAAATATTAATTTTGCCATGATATTCTGCTGCTGTTCTGCTGCTGTTTGTCACTTTCTGCTGCAGAAATATTAATTTTGCTGCTGCTGCCATACCATTCTGCTGCTGCCATACTTTTCTGCTGCTGCAGAAATATTAATTTTGCTGCTGTTTTGCTGTCAAAGTGCTGCCATATCATGGAAGAGGCATCCAAGGAGGCATCTAGGGCAGAATATCCCTTTAGGCATGTGTTAGATCAGTTTTATATTTGCAAAAATCGAAATTTATTAAGGAGGCTAAGTCATTTTTCAGAAAAGAAGTCCTAGCACCATTTTTCTGCCTTCCTTGGGCAGCAGTGGTTGGGAGCAACATAGAGGCAACTCTCTAGCTTGGTTTGAGGGAAAGGAAGCCTTCCCACTTGGGAATGGCTTTCCTTCTCCCATTTTCTCCCCTTTTCTTCCATTTTCCTTCATAGTTTCTTAGATTTCTGTTGTATTTTCTGTTTTATGTTATGTTCTCCTTCTCTTCCATGTAATTTCTGAGTTTAAGGATTGATGTAGTTCGGTTTTATGAAGCTTTATTGTTGAACATATTCAGTTTTAATGCATTTTCGTTTAATGGAATGGATTTTACCGATTATTCTTCCTCTTGAATGTTTGATGAACCTTCAATGAGTTTGGGATTTTTATGTCTATGCTAGAGTTAGCTAGATATTGAGCTTGACCTTGTGATTTCCACCATAAATTAGATTATCTAGATATAGATAGTTTTATTTATGTGGCTTGAATAATTTTCTTGAGCTTCATGACTTAATTGAATGGTTGATCTAAGATTTTAGTCAATTATTTTGGATAAGTTAGATTGTAATTTCAAAGCTTTTGGATTCAATCATATTTTAGAAAATTGGCCAACATTGAATGGATTGTAATTTAATTGAATTGTTCTTCAATGATTCAAAGATTAATTTGTCTATGAATTAATCGGATTAGACCAACGAAATCAATCTCATTTTCTTGTGTAGTCGGTCATTTGATGAAATGGAAATTGTACTTTAATTCATTTGGACCAATGAGTATTTTCTTGGCCAAAGTTCTATTTTATTTATTGTTCTATGAAGCTTGTTATTTATACATGCATGCGATTGCTTCGTATTTGTAACGAGTAGGACAAGAGATAACATGTCATATGCGATTGCGGGGCATTGATGTGATTAGGACTTGATCGGATTATATTTGAGTTATAGATTAGTGAAGATCTTCCTAACTATAATTTTAATATAATTCAGTCTTAGAAGACTTTCTAAGAATTTTAGATTGAAGATTACATAATAGAATTAGCCAAGAATATTCAAAGGAAAGGATGATGATGTACATTTCGATGGAATTTGTGACCAATTACACATCTTTTGTCTGTTTTATTTTCTGTTTAGTTATTTAAATTTCAGTTATTTATATTGCGTTGTTTCAATCATCACCCCCCCTTTTTGTGTAATTTCTGAAATTTCCTTCATAAGTCTTAATAGCATTTCACTTAGCCTAATTGAATTTTATTTGATACCTCAATCTCTGTGGGACGATACTCTACTTATCACTTTATTACTTGTTGCGACCCAGTATACTTGCTGGAATATTTTATGTGCTATAAAATATACGCACCAACATGCAGTAGAATGGAATTCAAATATGCAACCCATGCAAGACAACCCAAGTGGATCCATGACAGCTAAAATTCTTCAACTTAACAGCAAAAATTTTTACTCTTGGTTAATCACCACTTGCCTTTCATCCTCTTCTATGAATGGGCTATTTTCTATCCCTTTTCCACATACCAAACTAAGAGTGATAAAGGAAGAGAATTAAACCGAGACAAAATTTCTTCTACTGCAATTTGTCTTTTGCTATCATAAAACCGAGAAAAGAAAGTGAACTGTTTTTGTGTCTTTCTTTGCCCAAACCACAACGACTAGGACCCTCAATGAGTGAGCCAAATTTTGCAAGCCAAAAACATGTTCTTCCTTGAGAAACCAGTGTAGAACCGAGAGCCTATTCACTCTTTTCTACACCTAAAACAGAGCATAAAAATCGAGAGGAAGAAGAGCCATTTTTCCTCAATTTTTCTGGGTATTTTGGGGAGATTGTTGAGTAACTAACTTACCCAATATTAGAGGAAGGGGCTCCAGTAATATACAGCAAAATCCAGAAGGAAAAACCAATCCAAATGCCCCTTCTTTCACGTGAAGTCGCGGTATATTTTTGGAAAATTTGAGTTTTGTTGTAAATTGTTTCTTTAGCTTAGTTTATGGGTAGAAATGGTCACATATGTCCTAAAAGCACCTAAGAAAGAAATCTAGGTAGCTTTTAGTTTCTAACTCAAAAGCAAGAACATGAAACACAGAAAAGGGACTAAACTGAAAGAAGTGAAAAGTTTGTATATGCTATTTTAATTTTAGAAAAAATATATTATAGGACTAGAGACCTAGAAGAAACTAATTATGAACTTAGATCTTGCAAAGAGAAAAGCAAAAAAATTGCAAGAGGGACCTAGCTGAAAAAATAAAAAAGTTTGTAATTACTCATTAAAGAAATTTAAGAAAAATCTAGTTTTAACTAGAATCAAATTCTATGTAATATGTTAACTAAAAACTAAAAAACTTGTAATATGTTAACTAAAAAATAAAAAACTTGTAATATGTTAACTAAAAACTAAGTTATTTTAATTAAATTAGCTATTTATATCATTATGTAAAAATTTATAAAATTATATTTATACTTGTATCTATATCTTATACATGAATAAATACATAGGTAGTATATTTTATATTTGCTAAGTAATGTCATCTATGTTACACCTCTATTTTATATACATCTAAGTATATTCATGTATGAGTATATGTTCACCGAAACTTATGTATATATTGAATTTATAAAATTACATATATATCTATTTATAAGCATTTGATTAATTAAGCCATATATTTTAGATATGGATAATTGAATTTAGCTATATGATACACATATATTTTTATATATCCTTATGCTACTTTAGTATATTTATATATTTATATATATATATATATATATATATATATAATTAGATACATAAGTGTATGTATTAACTTTATAAGTTTACATGCATACAAATTATTTACAAATAAATAAGTATTTGATTAATTGATTAAGTTATATATTTTATATATATGGATAATCAAAATTAGTTTTATATAATTATGTATACATAAATATATACATATGTGTTTATTTTTGGAAAGTTAACTATGTATAAATTTGATTTTTTAAATTTATATATATATATATCTGTTATTTAAATTTATTTATTTATACATATCATCTCAAAAATATTATGAAAAATATTGGTTTAATATGAGATTAAGATGAAACCCAATGAATAGAAATCTGGGATAGAATTAGGAATTTAAGAAGACCAGGAAAAGATGATATTCTAGTATCTTTTTATTTAAGATTTTAAATAAGGTTATATATACTGTTTGAATAGGTCAGAAGTCGTGAAATGAATTTCAAGACAGATTGAATAGCCATTTGAGCTAAAAAGTCATATTACAAAGTCCAGGTAGTTTAGCAATTCATAAAAGCTTGTTTTACTACTTGAATATTATATATGTCTATGAAGTTTTATTTAAAGTGAAATATGTTTTTTTATGATGAAATTAGCATGGGATCAGCTTGGAAGTTTACTTCTATGTTTAGCTTAGGAGCTATGCTTCCATGTCAGTTTGGAAATTCTATTTCCATGTCAACTTGGAAATTATATTTCCATGTTTTAGCTTGGAATCTTTCTAGCTTGAGTTAAAGGAATGCAGTAGCCTTTTTCCCATGCTTGGAAAAGTGGTTCTGCGACTATCTTTTCCATGCCGTTGATTGTGCCACCAACTATTCTTGATTCCATGGTTTATTTGTATATCAGCTTGCTAATTTTTCATCAACTTATTGCACTAAACTGAGAATTTATATTACATGGACTGATTTTTATGATATAAGTGCTTTTATGACTGAAATGGTATATTTATAAATGTTTATAAAATTATGCTAGCTACTGAAATACCCTTATCTCACCTTTTGTGTATTTTCAACTGACCATTTCAGGGGCTGAGTATAAGGGGAAAGGTGTAAAGTTTGATTGAACACTTTAAGAACACTCAAGTTTATTAGGAACTAAAATTATAGATCTTTTAAAGTTTCAAATTACTATGTACAACAGATTTGTAATTTATTATGAACGAATGTAAAATTATCTTATGTTTAGAATTTGAATTATTATGTATGAAAAATTATGATTTGAACTGAGAATAGCTGTAGAATGTTCTTTTTGACGGTACGAGTATTAAGCATTCGAATATTAGTTTAAAAAAATTATCTCAAATTTTAGTATAGTAAAATAAGGACGTTATAAAGACCAAGGACTCACCTCACATAACCTACAAGTCGAGTAAAAAGTCCTACCACACACACACAAGCATCACTTAAAACATGTCTCATGAGTGGATTGCCAAACTCATTTCAATCCATTTTTGAAACAGACTATAAGTAGGCATACACATATATATATAATTAAGGCTAGAGTCCCCACAAGAAGAACACCCATAGATAAGCACACACATTTATGATTTTAATACTATCCACCATTCCATGACATTTAATTTAGTTATAATATCCACTATTCTAGGACATTTAATTTAGTAATGATGTCCACCGTTCTAGGACATTTAATTTAGTAATGATGCCACCGTTCCAGGACATTTAATTTAGTAATAATGTCTACCGTTCCAGGATATTTAATTTAATAATGATGTCCACCATTTCAGGACATTTAAATTAGTAATGTTGTCCATCTTTCTTGGACATTTAATTTAATAATACTATCCACAATTCCAGGAAATTTATATTTTCAAGCAAAAAATGGATGAGTAGAACCATGATGATGCTTTTTGCATTAAACATATTCATAGCCATATAAGGATGGTTGATAACTCTCATCACACACCATTGCATACAACTACACCCTAGGCAATTTGCACATATATATATGTATATAAAGTCATATAGGAATGTTTAGGAACATAATGCACCTATAGCAATTGAACATCAAGGTCTTGCATGCTATATATTTTCAATTTATACGTGCTTGCATACTTTCCACGAAATAAAGTGAGTGTATCCTTATCCACACACATATTCACATCTCAATGTAATACATCAGGGTAGGCAAAATACATCATATGATAGACTATGTATAAGCACATATTCATCCATAACAAGATATTCACCTATATAATTAAGCCAGGATTTCATACATTTTAGCCCCTTCAAATGGAATCATCACTTAGCAAAGCAAGGACAATTATGAAATAGGTCTCTAGCATTTGTATGTCTATATGTAACCATAAACAAGGGAGGATAGAAGCTCCCACACTTGCACATACTCTACAACATAGTCATGACAACTCCCTTAACATACACACACACACGTATAATTGGCCTAAACATTAGGATAGGAAAAAATTTCCATACGCATAAAATGATAACAAGAGACAAGAATTAAGTAGTTTTCCATTCTTGTTCATACAAAAGTAATTATTTCACTTTCATAATTTACCGAGGGTATAACATTTATAGGGTATCAAACACTTTAGAATTGTATTTTAAATTGAAGAGAAAGGTCTGTCCATTTAAAATATCATTTGATGAGCTTACTATATAGCTAGAAGACATGAAAATATCCCCTTATGTATTATCTACCTTTTCTTATTTAGTTTAGAGGTAAGTCCCCTTCAAAACAATTAAATTTTTCCACAAGCTCTAATTAAGACCAATTTCCAGACCTTGAACTTTGTGAATTTATTGGGCAACCATCACAAGTCCAAAATTCATGAAATTTGGTAGACAATATCCATATTATGTCTAGAATCTTAGACAAAAATTTCAAAGACAACTGCTACCCAGACTACCTCTACAACTTTTGCAGTCTCAATTTTGCAAGCATTTGGCCCACCAAAACAATTCCAAATCTAGTGAAATTTGGTGCACATGTACTTTAGTGTTATGAAATCCTTCCATAAAAATTTCAAGGCAAAGTATGATCATTTGGATGGTCTAGCACAGCCTTAAATAAAATAGGTCAGATTGTCCTAATTTCTGAAGTAGTTTCGGTTTCCCTAATATTTGACTGAGTAATTGCTTCCTAAACACTATGAAACCATCCAGTCCATATGAAAATTTCAAGCCAAAAGGACTTGATTTGGGTAAATTTCTATCTTAGAAAGTTACCTATAGAACAGAATTCTGATTTTGGGCAACTAAGCTAATCAAGAGAAACTGGGAGGTTTACTGGAGTTGGATTCCAATAAACCTTTGCGAGTATGTTCCATAGTATCAATACAAGTGGTATATCAAGTTTCAAATCAATTGGAGCTCATTTAGTGGTACAATTAAGCCAAAACTTCCATAACAGCAAAAATGACAGCAACTCACTTTAGCACCTCAAACCCATAATACATTCCTTGTCTAACTTCCTAGTTTTGTAATTTATGCAGACACCATCTCCCATTATCTCAACCACACATTCCAAAATTTTTACTTAGATGCATATAGACAAAATTTGCCCATCTCACCTTCACATGAATCTTAACATTGACATTTCCAACCAAGATTTTCATATACTAAATACCTGTATACACATATGCTAACTCTCAATTAACAACCCACACAAGCACATTCATGTTGATAAACTCTGAAGAAATAAATGAGAGTTTTGGAATTTTGATCATATTTTGTAAGTAACAGAGGAATTACAATCAAATATATACTGGGACCGGTATTCACGACATGAAAGAAGGAAACCGAATCCTATATTAATTAGAAATCCTACTAAAAAGGACAAATAGAAAAGATGCAAAATAAATAAAATAGACATGGATAACTATTCTAAATAAAAGGAATAAATAATTTTCCAATAAATCACATAAAGGGTATATCTTTCTACACTCCCCCTTAAGTTGGGTTGTATATACTATACAAACCAAGCTTGGAGTTTAATTCATCAAAACTAGCCCTTGGTAGTGCTTTAGTGAGGATATCAGTAATCTGAAATTTTGCAAGAATGTAGCTTAGTTGAATAATCAATTTCAATGCGTTTAGTTCGGTCATGGTGCACAGGATTTTTTGCTATACTGATAGTTGCTTGACTACCACTAAACATCTGGATTATGTTCTTTGTTTCAACCTTTAGTTCCTTCAATAGCCTTTGAATCCATATTCCCTCACATATTCCTAGTGCAAGAGCACGATATTCAGATTCTGCATTACTGCGAGAGACAACAGCTTACTTTTCACTCCTCCAAGTGACGAGATTGCCCCAAACATATGAGCAGTAACCTGTGGTGGATCTCTTATCAGTTAATTCTCCTACCTAGCTAGCATCAGTATAGATTTCTACTTCTCGTTTTTCAGATTTTCTGAAAACTAAACCATGTTCAGGAGTCTTTTTCAAATGTCTTAAATTTCTGTTTACTACTGCTAAATTATCTTCACTTAGGTTATTTATGTGCTGGCTCACCACGCTAATAGGGTAAGCAATATAAGGTCTTGTGTGTGATAGGTAGATAAGCTTGCCAACAAGTCTTTGATATCTTTCCTTGTTAACTGGACTGCCTTCTTCACTTCTGTTAGGCTTTTTGTTGGATTCCATAGGAATGTTAGCAGGTCTACATCCAAGCAAGCTAGTTTCTCTTAAAAGGTCTAGGATGTATTTTCTTTGGGATATGACAATTCCCTCTCTAGACCTAGCTACCTCTATTCCCAAAAAATACCTGAGAATTCCAAGGTCCTTGATCTCAAATTATGTTGCTAGCATTTTTTTTAAGATTGAGAATTTCCTTTGAATCATCACCTATAAAGATGATATCATCTACATATACTATAAGAATAGCAATTTTTCCTTGTGGATTAGTTTTAACAAAGAGTGTATGATCACTTTGACACTGATGATATCCATTTGAACTTACTATTTTTGCAAATCTATCAAACCAGGCATGGGGAGATTGCTTTAGGCCTTATAGTATTTTTTTAACTTGCAAACTAACATGCTGTTTGAGCTATTTCAAATCTTGTAGGTACTGTCATATAGACTTCTTCTTCTAAGTCTCTATTTAGGAAAGTATTTTTGACATCTAGTTGATATAAAGGTCATTCTTGATTCACAGCAAGAGAGAGAAGAAACCGAATTGTGTTAAGCTTAGCAACCATCTCCTGGTAGTCAATTCCATATGATTGTGCGAATCCCTTTGCTACAAGTCTGGCTTTGAATCTTCCAACACTTCCATCTGCTTTGTATTTGATCGTGAATATCCATTTGTAGCCCACAGGGTTTTTACCATGAGGTAATTCTGTAAGGGTCCACATATTTTTACATTCTAGAGCATGAATTTATTCCTCAACTACTTTCTTCCATGTTGGAACCTTTTAAAGCCTCTTAGATAGAGTTAGGAAACTGCACACTATCAAGTGTTGACACAAAAGCCCTGTAAGTTGGTAACAACTTTCCATATGCTATATATCTTTCGATTGGATGTTCAGTGTACCCTCGGATACCTTTCTTGTATGCAATAGGCTGATCAGAGTCATCAACCATTGGTATAAGAGAGTCATGAGTCAAGGAATCCATAACATTGTGATTATCAGATCTAGGGGGTTTGGTTCTGGTTCTTGACAGTTCTGAGTTGGCGTTATGTCCTCTATTTGTTTATTTGGTCTTCTCCTTCTATAGACATGAAGTTCATTATTATGAGTATCAAGTTGTGGTTGATGAAGGACAACAGGGCTAGTTTCAATAGTGATAGGATTTGGATTTAGTTCAAAAATGGTTTGAGTGTCCTGGAGGAGATCCCAAATCTAATATTCCCTCAAATTTCCCCCCTGAATTTTAGATTTTGAAAAGAATGATTGGTTCTCAAAGAACGTAACATTCATGGAGTTGTATATTTTTTGAGTGATAAGAGATTAGCACTTGTAACCTTTTTTATTAAAGGAGTAACCAAGGAAGATGCACTTAATAGACTTGGGATCAAGTTTGGTGTGATGTTGTTGATGAATGTGAACAAAAGAAGAACATCCAAAAACTTCTAGTGTTAGATCAGAAGAAAAGGAACTGATGTGAGGATAAACTTTCATGAGAACATTTCTAGGAGTTTGGAATTTTAAAACTCGACTAGGCATTCTGTTAATAAGATAGGTGGCTGTGAGAATGGCTTCCCCCCAAAAATGTTTAGGTACATGATTAGGAAACATAATAGCACGAACAACTTCAAGTAAATGTCTATTTTTTCTCTCTACAACCCTATTTTGCTATGGAGTGTCAACACAGAAACTGATATGAATTATACCATGCTTTGAAAGATAAGGACCAAGAATGGAATTAAAATAGTCCTTAGCATTATCAGTTTTAAGTACTTGAATGCTACTTCGAAATTGATTTGAAATCATAGAACGAAAGGCTTGAAATATGATAGCAGTTTTTGATTTCTCTTTCATAAGAAAGGTCCAAGTAGTTCTTGTATGGTCATCTATAAATGACAAAAACCATCTTGCCTTATTCATATTTTTTACTCCTAAGAGTCCCATATATCATTGTGTATCATAGAGAAAGGATGTGAAGGCTTGTATTGTAAACCAAAATAAACATGTCTAGTATGTTTTGCAAGTTGGCAAATTTCACATTGATAAATTTTGGAATTTTTATTGATAAATAAATGGGGAAACAACTTTTCAATGAAGGTAAAATTTAGATGTCCAAGGCGATAATGCCATAGTAGGACTTGACTCTCAATTGACTCAGAATTAAAAATAGAATTAACAGAATTTGAACTAGATTTAGAATCATAACTTGACGGGTGAACTTGTCTATTAAGGAATTTATTTTCTTTGAGAAAATAGAGGCCACCATGCAACTCAGCATTGCCAATCACCTTCCTTGAATCCACTTCCCAAAAATCACAAAAATTGGAATAGAATTTAGTTACACACTTCAAGTCACAAGTGAGTTAGCTGATTGAAAGTAGATTGCAATTTAATTTGGGAACATGAAGGACAGAGGAGAGAAAAAGATCTTTTGTCAATTGAATTGATCATGTTCCTACTACTAGTAAGAGTGAGTCATCAGTTGTCCATACTCCAAAGTGGCCAACACATGGTCTGTAATTTTTTAGGATGTTGATGTGTCCAATCATGTGGTCTAAGGCGCCTGAATCGACTATCCTTGGTTTTGAATTGTTATTTTGAACAATAAAAGCAAAGGATAAGATACCTTGATGTGCTAGGAGGCTAGTCGATGTTTTAGCAGGAGGTTGAGATTCTTGTACAGAACTGGAGGCATGACCAAGCATCTTTTGCAGGATCTCAATTTGCTCCATTATGAATGAACTAGACTCTGTATTATTTTTTATGGTGACAGCATCATTTGTGTGATTTTCTTTATCAAATCGAGTATTAGATGGCTTCCTATCTACAGGCTTTCCATGTATTTTCCAATAAGTCTCCTTCGCATGACCAGATTTCTTACAATGGTTACACCATAGATGACCTTTCCTGGGTTTATTCTAAGAGAAATTATGTGTGCATAGGCCTGATCCCTTAGTGGGTGTAGTGTGTGAGTTTATCATCATCAATTTCTTTCTACTTTCCTCTCTTCAGACCTCTGCAAAAGCTTCCCGAGTGGTAGGAATAGGTTTAATTGTAACATCTCAATTTATTACTGATTAAATATTTAATATTTTTAAGAATTAGGAGAGATTATTACTAAATATTAAGCATTCAATATTTAGGAGGAATTTTTATAGAAAAGAAATTTTTAGGACAAAAATATTTGACTAAAAAAGAAAATAAAATATTATTAAATATTTAATATTTAATATTACCTTATTTTCAATTTAGTCCTAATTTTGAGAATTATTTGTGAAAATTTAAAATAACTATAATATAATAATTATACTAATCTATATAAATATATATATTTATATAGATTACGGTGCTACTAGTAATAATATGTGGCATTGTGAAAAACATAATTACGATGCTACTAGTAATAATATGTATATATATAATAATGATACACATAAATATATATTAATGGGATTTAAAATAACAATATATATGTGTGTGTGTGTGTGCAAATGGAGATGGTGCAGTCCATCATTTTCGACAGAGAGGGAATGTATTAGCAAACAAAATATATATTTATAGCTAGAACCAGTAGTACAAGTGGCAGCCCATGATAGAAGGAATATGATATGTTTGAATCAAGGGCTTCCATGCTTTCAGTCAAAAAGAAAAATAGCAAAAGAGAATTTAAATACGCAAACCCATGCTTATGTTCTTGGCTAAAAAGAAAGAAACTTTCATAGCAAAAGATAAAGAGAAGGTGCACTACATCCTGGATACAGTAAGGAATATGGAGGTGCAGTCATAATAGACTTTCATAATAAACTTTAACAGAGACTTATGACAGCAAAAGCTTTCAACCATTTCACCTTGTAACACTACCACTTACCTGCTCATTTTCAACTTTAAATAGCAGCACCTTCCTTCCCTTTCCTTGCACCATTCACAACTGAGAGAGTGTGAGAAAAAGGGAGTACAACAGCTTGGACAGTAGCAGAAAAAACTCCTGTGTTTTTCAACGTTAACAAAAAAAACATTTTTTCCCAAGAAAGAGAGAAGTAGTTTTAGCCTCAGTTTATCTGGGTATTTTGGGGAGTTGGTTGAACACCTAGCTTACCCAAGAATAAAGGAAGGAGTGGCAATAATCTTGTGCAAAAATTAGAAGCAAAAACCAATGCAAACTCCCTCCAAGTTCACGTGAAGTCATGGTAACTTTTTGGAAAAATCGAATTTTGTTGTAAATTGCTTCTTTAGCTTAGTTTATGGGTATAAATGGTCACATAGAACCTAAAAACACCTAAGAAAGAAATTCCGGCAGGTTTTATGTAATATTCTATTCCTTTGGGATGTCATTAGTTTTGGAATATGAAAATTTTACTATGTTAAAATTGTTGGAATTATTTTATTTTTATGTCTGCTAATATGTTTTCATAATAGGATTGAGGTGGCTTAATTAAAATTTATTTTGTGATTGAGTTATTGCTGTTGAGACCAATTATTGCACATAATTATGTTTAGGATCTAATTTTGATTCATGAAGAAAGGTAAGTATACTAACGGTAAGCGCCCAGGTGCCACACAGGGCGCCTCAGGCGCTAGGACCTTAACTTTCGGCCTGGTACTAGATAAAAGGAGCCTCAGGCGCCAATACCCGAACTCTCTGTCTAAACTTTGAACGTGGCACCCCAGGAACTAGGTCGCGTAAAGCCACTTATATATATCAGAAATAATTATTTTTCCCCATTTTCTGGTCTCCATTTCTCTGTTCATGCTAGAAATTTATTTTCTTCTGTTGACTGAAGATTTCACCTAGGCTCCTTCCAATCTTAGTAGCAAAAACAAGGTAAGCAAGCTTTAAGTTACTTGAAATTCATTTTTTCTCCCTCCATTTCTTCTTCTCCTTATCTATAAACCCTAGGTTAAAGGGGTACAAAAATTCTGGTTTAGTAAGACATAAAGTGATGATTATACCATAAATTCTTGATTTCTGGGATTTTTAGAAACCTTTCTCCATAGAAAGGATGGAAAGGAAGGAGATTGGTGTTAGAGAGCTGGGAAATTGGAAAGAATGATGAAAAAAGAGAGTTTTATGTTGATTTACTTCTGAAATGGTCATAAGATGTTTTGTGCTCTATTTTTGTGCACTTTAGAACTGTAGTATTGGGCATTATGCTGGCTGAATAGTCTTTTAAGGTGGCTAATAGCTTAGACAGTAAAGCATAGCAAATTCTATAGAATTTGTTGCTGTTTAGTGGCTGGATAATATAAGGAAATTCTGCAGAATTTTTACAATAAAACCCCCTTATTAGGATAGTATAAATACTTCTTATATATTCTGTTCTACTTACAAGAAGGTTCAACTCTAATGTATTCTTTATTTTTCAACTTATTTGCATTTTAGGAAATCTTTGGGAGTTATTTCCTAACACCTCCCATAATTTAGCTGCAAAACAAAGGTAGTTAGTGCCACATTTGAAGTGAGTGTGATGACATTATCCTATCTACACTTCTTCCAAAGTATTATCATTAAGTATCATAAAGAAAATTTGTGAAGGTGAACTTAGATGGTATGTTGTGTATTCATTTTAAGGGACTTATATTCCTTATATTTAAATAACTATAATTTGTAAAGCATTATGGATCTTAAAACCTTTTGTTTGATTGAATAGAAATTCTTATAGAACACTTAAAATTGATGTTAATATTGCTGTTATTATGTTGAGGTTGTGTGAATACTTGCGTGATGATTGAACATTATTATGTTATTTTGGTGGTGGTGCACCCCATAGGAGGAATTAGATGAGCTATAAGGGTGGTGATACCCCTTCGTGGAGAGATAAGGGTGGATACAGCCAAGGGGCTATGGGCAACGATCCACTGGTACCATGGACGACCCAGTTAGAACGGAATTTATATTATGCACTGTATGATTTATACTTCATTTATTATTCGTAACTGATGTGAGTTATAAATCGGTGATATCTTTATGATACTAAATGTAAAATTTACTTTCGATAGATAATGTTATCCACTCACTGAGTATTCCATTACTCATCCTGTATTTTACAAAATCTCAGAGTCAGTGGCTGATGTAGGGGATTGTCCAGGAAAGTAGTGAGTTTATCTTACCGACCCTCTTGTATTTTGGGTTGGTTCTTTTGTATTCTACTATGTTATAAGCTCAAGAAGTCACTCTGTGATCACATAAGCCTCATAGGATTTTGTGGATAGACTATGTGTAAATATGACATTTATTTTGTTTTCTTATGATTTCATTGTAAGAAGACTAAGACCTTGACGATGTTTTGATTTAGAAATATTACAGAATTATTTATTTCCTCATTTTATTATGATGAAAGTTGGAATTTTATGTATATGGAGTATGGAAAATTTATAAATGTTGAAATGAAGATAATTTAGTTTTAGAACTTGGAACAACGTGAACATGTAGTTGGAAATGCATGGTATTGAAGATTTTTTTAAAAATTGTTGTGTCTATTAGGTTCACGATATGAAGGAAATTCACTATCGTGCCGATCACATTTTTGGGGATGTGAAAAAATGGTATCAGAGCCAGTTCTTAGGTCTTTTATGGATCACATAGCAAGGTTACCTTGACCGGGCTTCCCTCTATTGTTATGAACTACGACATGACCATAGGGGTAAAGGTCAGTTAAAGGTCCTATAGGTGTTGTTCTATTTTTCCTTTTATATCCCTTTCTTTGTAGTTAATATTGATCTTTTTCGGGACTAAATTGTGTGGTGTTGTTGATAGATCTTGATGCAACCTGGAGGATCTCGGGAGGCAGTAGCGCTTCCTGCCCATGAACGAGATCAGGAGGAACATAGTGAGAGTGAGCAAGAGCAAGATGAACGAGGCTCGCCTCAAGGACATGGGCACAACTACAAATTGATCTACCTACTTTATTAATTAGTTTGACTGTCTTGCTAGAAGGTTAGATAGCATTATTAGGAAGTTTGGTCAATCTGACTACATTGCTAGAGAGATAGGTGGTTGCTACAAATGTCCCTATTGCTTTTACTCCTACTGCAGTTCCTCCGGCATGTCCAGTAAGTCCCCTATCTCTTCCTGTTAAGGACAGGGTAGTACGGATGTATCTTTGTCAGATTTTTTAAAGCTTAAACCCCCTGTCTTCACCGGGGAAGACCCAAATGATGATCCACAATGATTCCTTGATAGAATAGAAAAGGCATGCAAAGCTTTGAAATGTGATCCTCGATTATGGGTGGATTATGCTACCTATCAGTTTCAAGGAGGGTCTCATAAGTGGTGGGTTACTTGGCAGAGTAGTCAAACTCCAAACGCTCTTCCAATTAATTATGATGAGTTTCATCAAGTTTTCGTTAAAAGATTTATGCCAAGGAGTTTGAGAACTGTAAGGGCTAGAGAATTTGAGTTCCTCAAATAGGGTTCAATAACGGTTGATGAATATGATATAAAGTTTATACGGCTTTCTAGGTATGCACCTTATATGATCCTAGATGTGTAAGAAAAGATTTGTTGATTTATTCTTGGCCTTTGTCTTCGGTTATGTTAGTTTGTAAGTATGCAGATGTAACTATATCCCTCTTATGTGGCTGCGGTAGATGTAGCCAGAACAGCTGAAATAAATAAGAAGGATGAAAATGATGACTTCAAGAGGAAGAGAAAAAGAGGAGAGATCCTCAGGGCATGGTGGACTATCAGGGACTTCTAGGCCTCAAGATAGAGGTCAATCTGCTCCTATGGTATCGTCCCCTCCAGTAGTATCTTCAGGTAGTGTTTTTAGGCCCCGATCAGATTATAAGGGAGGTTCTTCATCAGTTGGCCAGGTGTCATCTCAACAGGGACGAGACAAGCCTAAATGTTCAAAGTGTGGGTAATTTCATACTAGTGTGTGTTATAGAGCAGGCCCAATTTTTTTTTGTTGCAGATAAGTGGGTCATATAAAGAGAGATTGTCCTCAGCAAGTAGATATCTTAAGGCAAGGATCTGCATATTTATCTTAGGCACAACAGATGGAAGCTTCAGCTAATAGGGCCTCTTTTGCTAGACGGAGTGGCTTAGGGAGAGGAGGGGGCAGAAGACATGGAGGACGAAGCCAACCTGTAGTTAGACGCGACCAAGCCAAAGTATATGCTCCTACATGCCAGGATGCACAGGCTTTGAATGCAGTCGTAATAGGTATTCTTCCAGTATGTCCATTCAATGCTCGTGTATTATTTGACCCGGGATCTACCCATTTATATGTGTCTCTAATTTTTGTAAAATGATTTATTCAAGATCCTGTTAAAATTGATAGATCTTTTCTTGTTGCTACTCCTATGGGTGAGACTTTAATAGTGGATTCAGGTTATTATGGTGGCTATGTCTTAGTAGGTGGGAAAGATACTGAGGCAAATTTAATTTATTAAATATGATAGACTTTGATGTTATTCTTGGAATGGACTGGTTAGCTTCTTATCATGTAACTCTTGATTGCTATAATAAGGTGGTGAAGTTTAGTATTCCAGGTGAACTTACCTTCTCTCTTTAACGGGACAGGAGTGATGTACTTAATAACATTATCTCTATGATCTATGCTAGGCGTATGTTAAGGAAAGGACGTCCAAGTTTCTTGGCCTTCGTTAGGAACATTGAAGAAGATATGGTGAATCTTGATCATGTATTGGTTGTAAGAGAGTATCTGGATGTTTTTCCTGAAGAATTACCTGGATTATCTCCTGATCGTGAGATAGAATTTAATAATGAGGTAATCCCAGGCACTCAGCCTATTTCCATACCTCCCTACCACATGGCTCCTACAGAACTTAGGGAGCTTAAGAAGCAATTATAGGACCTTTTAGATAAGGGTTTTATTCGGCCCAGTTCTTCACCTTAGTGCGCACCAGTATTGTTTGTAAGGAAGAAGGATGGATCCTTAAGACTATGCATTGATTATTGACAATTAAATAAGGTGACAATACGAAATAAATATCCCCTCCCCAAGATTGATGATTTGTTCAACCAGTTGTAGGGAGCTCAATGCTTTGCTAAGATTGATTTGAGGTCTGGATATCACCAATTAAAAATCAAAACTGAAGACGTACATAAGACAGCCTTTCGTACGTTCTATGGGCATTATGAATTCTTAGTGATGTCGTTTGGGTTAACAAATGCTCCAGCAGCCTTTATGGATCTTATGAATCGAGTTTTTAAACTGTTTCTGGATAAATTCGTCATTGTTTTTATTGATGATATTATGGTCTATTCAAAAAATCCTGAAGAGCATGAACAACATTTAAGAACTGTATTACAAACTTTAAGGAAGCACCAGCTTTATGCTAAATTCTCAAAGTGTAAATTTTGGCTGGAACAAGTAGCTTTCTTGGGATATCTAGTCTCAAAGGAAGGGATCCATGTCGATCCTAGCAAAATCGAAGCAGTACAGAGTGGCCTTGACCTACTACAATGACATAAATTTAAAGTCTCTTGGGGTTAGCTGGCTACTACTGTCGCTTTGTGAAAGATTTTTCAAAGATAGCTGCCTTTCTTACAAGATTAACTTAGAAAAACGTTTGGTTTGATTGGACTGAGGCTTATGAGAAGAGTTTCACAAAGCTTAAGGAATGCTTAACATCAACCCTAGTGCTTGCTTTACCTTCGGGTTCAGGTGGTTTTGCTGTATATTGTGATGCTTCCCGAATAGGATTAGGGTATGTTTTGATGCAGCATGGTAAGGTAATAGCTTATGCATCTAGACAGCTTAAAAGGCATGAACAAAATTATCCTACTTATGATTTGGAAATAACGGCCGTAGTATTTGCTTTAAAAATCTGGTGCCATTACCTATACGGTGAGACTTGTGAAGTGTACACGGATCATAAGAGTCTGAAGTACATTTTTCAACAGAGGGATTTGAATTTGAAGTAGAGAAGATGGATGAAACTTCTCAAGGATTATGATTGTACAATTCTTTATCATCCTGGGAAGGCTAGAAGCTAATGAAGTATGGTTGAAATTTCAAAGCCGGGCGCATTCTTAGCACATATTCCAGCACAATCATCTTTAGTTGAGGATGTGAAGTTGGCTCAAAAGGAAGATCCAATGCTTTATAAATTAAAGGATGAAGTAAATGGAGGTAAAGATAAGGGTTTTCTCTTGATCAATATAGAGTAATTTGATTTGAAGGTCGATTATGTGTGCCAAATCTAGGATCCTTACGGAGACAAATCATGGAAGAAGCACCCCAAACAGCTTATACCGTACACCCTGGTATTAATAAGATGTACTAGGATTTGAAGTCATTGTACTGGTGGGACGGGATGAAGAGGAACATTGTTGATTATGTTTCTCATAGCTTAACTTGCCAACAAGTTAAGGTAGAACATCGTAGAAATCCTAGATTACTTTAGCAAATGGATATTCCTGAGTGGAAATGGGAAAGTATTACAATGGATTTCGTTGTGGCACACTTCCTACCAGTAAAGACAACCTTTAGTGCTGCTAAGTATGCTCAGTTGTATATTGATGAAATAGTTAGGTTGCATGGAGTACCTACCTCCATTATTTTTGATAGAGGCACATAATTTACATCTCGTTTTTGGAGGACTTTTAAAGAAGCCTTAGGCACGCAGGTAAATTTAAGTACAACCTTTCATCCTCAAACAGATGGCCAGTCCGAACGCCCTATTTAGATTTTGGAAGACATGTTAAGGTCTTGTATAATGGATTTCAGAGGTAGTTAGGATGCACATTTACCTTTAATTGAATTTGCTTATAATAACAGTTATCAAGCAAGTATAAAAATGGCACCTTTTGAAGCACTTTATGGAAGACAATGTAGATCCCCTATTGGTTGGTTTGAAGCAGGAAAAAATAGATTAATTGGGCCTGATCTAGTGCAAGACGCATTGGAAAAGGTAAAACTTATTCAGAAAAGACTCCTAGCAGCTCATAGTAGATAAAAAGTATATGCTGACCATCAGAGAAGGGACCTTCAATTTACAGTAGGTGATATGGTCTTTTTAAAGGTATCCCCCATGAAGGGTAATTTAAGGTTTGGGCTGAAAGGAAAACTTAGTCCAAGGTATATTGGACCTTTTGAAATATTAAAGAAAATTGGCAATGTAGCTTACAAGTTAGCATTACCACCAGATTTGGAGGGATTCCACCCAGTGTTCCATGTCTCTATGTTGAGAAAATATCTTTATGATCCTTCCCACGTTCTTTAAACACAGGAGATTCAATTAAAAGAAGATTTATCTTATGAAGAGGTTCCAGTGGCAATCTTGGATAGGTAAATAAAGAAGTTGAGGTCTAAAGAATTACCGTCTGTGAAAGTCTGTGGTGGAATCATACCCAGGAAGAAGCGACATGGGAATCAGAAGAAAAGATAAAATCTACTTACCTACATCTCTTTGTAATGTGAGGTAATGAAATTTGGGGGCCAAATTTCTTAAGGGGGAGTTTTGTAATATTCTAGTCCTTTGGGATGTCATTAGTTTTGGAATATGAAAATTTTACTATGTTAAAATTGTTGGAATTATTTTATTTTTATGTGTGCTACTATGTTTTCATAATAGGATTGAGGTGGCTTAATTAAAATTTATTTTATGACTGAATTATTGCTGTTGAGACCAATTATTGTACATAATTGTGTTTAGGATCTAATTTTGATTCATGAGAAAAGGCAAGTATACTGACAACTGGTGCCCAGGTGCCAGGACCTTAACTCTTGGCCTAGCACTAGATAGATGGCGCCTAAGGTGCAAACACCTGAACTCTCTGTCTAAACTTTGAACGTAGGGCCCCAGGCGCCATACAGGGTACCCAGGCGCCAGGTCGCGTGAAGCCACTTATATATATCAGAAATAATCATTTTTCCCTATTTTTTGGTCTCCATTTCTCTGTTCATGCTGGAAATTTCTTTTCTTCTGTTGACTGAAGATTTCACCTAGGCTTCTTCCAATCTCAGTAGGAAAAACAAGGTAAGCAAGCTTTAAGTTACTTGAAATTCATTTTCTCTCCCTTCATTTCTTCTTCTCCTTATCTATAAACCCTAGGTCAAAGGGGTACAAAAATTCTGGTTTAGTAAGACATAAAGTGATTATTATGCCATAAATTCTTGATTTGTAAAAAGGATGGAAAGGAAGGAGATCGGTGTTAGAGAGCTAGGAAATTGGAAAGAATGATGAAAAGAGAGAGTTTTATGTTGATTTACTTCTGAAATGGTCATAGGATGTTTTGGGCCATATTTTTGTGCACTTTAGAACTGTAGTATTGGGCATTATGCTGGCTGAATAGTCTTTTAAGGTGGCTAATAGCTTAGACAGTAAAGCATAGCAAATTCTATAGAATTTGTTGCTGTTTAGTGGCTGGATAATATAAGGAAATTCTGTAGAATTTTTACAGTAAAACCCCCTTATTAGGATAGTACAAATACTTCTTATATACTCTTTTCTACTTACAAGAAGGTCCAACTTTAATGTATTCTTTATTTTTCATCTTATTTTCATTTTAGGAAATCTCTGGGAGTTATTTCCTAACACCTCCTATAACTTAGTTGCAAAAACAAAGGTAGTTAGTGCCACATTTGAAGTGAGTTTGATGACATTATCCTATCTACACTTCTTCAAAAGTATTATCATCAAGTATCATAAAGAAAATTTGTGAAGGTGAACTTAGGTGGTATATTGTGTATTCATTTTAAGGGACTTATATTCCTTGTATTTAAATAACTATAATTTGGAAAGCATTATGGATCTCAAAACCTTTTGTTTGATTAAATAGAAATTCTTATAGAACACTTAAATATTGATGTTAATACTGCTGTTGTTATGTTGAGGTTGTTTGAATACTTGCATGATGGTTGAACATTATTATGTTGTTTTCATAGTGGTGCACCCCATGGGAGAAATTAGAGGAGCTATAAGGGTGGAGATACCCCTTTCGTGGAGAGATAAGGGTGGATGCGGCTAGGGGGCCGCAAGCAACGATCTACTGGTATCTTGGACGACCCAGTTGATACGGGATTTGTGTTATGCACTATATGATTTATACTTCATTTATTATTCGTAACTGATGTGAGTTAGAAATCGTTAATATCTTTATGACACTAAATGTAAAATTTACTTTCGATAGATAATATTATCCATTCATTGAGTATTCCATTACTCATCTTGTTATTTTACAACATTTCAGAGTTTGTGGCTGATGCAGGGGATTGTCCAGGAGAGTAGCGAGTTTTATCTTACCGACCCTCTTGTATTTTGGATTGGTTCTTTTGTATTCTACTATTTTGTAAGCTTTAGAAGTCATTATGTTAAGCCTCCTAGGATTTTGTGGATGGACTATGTGTAAATATGACATTTATTTTGTTTTCTTATGGTTTCGTTGTAAGAAGACTAAGACCTTGATGGTGTTTTGATTTAGAAATATTACAAAATTATTTATTTCCTCATTTTATTATGATGAAAGTTAGAATTCTATATATATGGAGTATGGAAAATTTATGAATTCTGAAATGAAGAGAATTTAGTTTTAAAACTTGGAACAACGTGAACATGTAGTTGGAAATGCATGGTATTGAAGATTTTTTTTAAATTGATGTGTCTATTAGGTTCAAGATGTGAAGAAAATTCACTATCGTACCAGTCATATTTTTGGAGATGTGACATTTTAGCTTCTAATTCAAAAGCAAGAACGTGAAACACATAAAAGGGACTAAACTGAAAGAAATGAAAAGTTTGTATAAGCTATTTTAATTTAAAAAAAATTATATTCTAGGATTAGGGACCTAGATAGAGCTATATATGATTTCATATCATGAAAAGGATAATGAAAAAATATTACTTGAGGGACCCAAGTGAATAAAAAGAAAGTTTTTAAGAGAAAAAAATAAGTCTAAGAAAAATTTGTTTGTAACTGAAATTTAATATTATGTTATATATATTGAATAGAAACTAATTTATTTGGATTAAATTATCTATTTACATTATTATGTGGATATTTATACAATTTCTTATATATATACATGAATAAATATATTTGTGATATATATTCATAATTTGTTTGGTGCACATATATTTTTATATGCTTATACTACTTTAGTATATTTATGTACTAATATATATATATATATATATATATGTATATCTATATGTATATCAAATTAAATACCTAAGTGTATGTATTAACTTTATTACATATATATATTATTTAAAAATAAATAAATATTTGATTTATTGATTAAGATATATATATATATATGGATCATCAAAATTAGTTTTATATAATTATGTATACATGTAAATATATATATATATATATATATATACATATGTGTTTATTTTTAGAAAGTTAACTATGTATGAATGTGATCTTTTAGATTTATATATATATATATAAGTTATTTAAATTAATGATATTTATTTATACATATCATCTCAAAAATATTATGAAAAATATTGGTTTAATATGAGATTAAGATAAAACCCAATCAATAGAAATTTGGGATAGAATTAGAAATTTAAGAAGATTAGGGAAAAATGAAATTTTAGAATCTTTTTATTTAAAACTTTAAATAAGGTTATATATACTGTTTGAATAGGTCAAAATTCATGAAACAAATTTCAAGAATGATTGAATAGTCATTTGAGCTAAAAAGTCAGACTACAAAGTCCAGGTAGTTTTAGCAATTTTATAAAAGCTTGTTTTTACTACTTGTAGCTTAGTAATTCATAAAAGCTTGTTTTTAGTACCTGAATATTATATATGTTCATGAAGTTTTATTTAAAGTGAAATATGTTTTTTATGGTGAAATTAGCATGATATCAGCTTGGAAGCTCTGCTTCAATGTCAGCTTAGAAATTATATTCCATGTTTCAGCTTGGAATCTTTCTAGCTTGGGTTTAAGCACTGCAGTAGCCTTTCTCCCATGTTTAGCTTGGAAAAGTAGTTCTGCAGACTATCTTTTCCATGTCATTGTGTGTGCCACCAACTATTCTTGATTCCATGGTTTATTTATATATCAGCTTGCTAATTTTTCATCAACTTATTGCACTGAACTGAGAATTTATATTACATGGACTGATTTTTATGATATAAGTGATTTTATGACTGAAATGGTATATTTATAAATGTTTATAAAATTATGCTAGCTACTGAGATACCCTTATCTCACCTTTTTTGTTTTTCCAATTGACCATTTTAGGGGCTGAGTATAAGGGGAAAGGTGTAAAGATTGATTGAACACTTTAAGAGCACTCAAGTTTATTAAGTATTAGAATTATAGATCTTTTAAAGTTTAGAAGTCAAATTCCTATGTACGGCAGATTTGTAATTTATTACGAATAAATGTAAAATTATCTTATGTTTAGAATTTGAATTATTATGTATGACAAATTATGATTTGTACTGAGAACAATTGTAGAATGTTCTTTTTGAAAGTACGAGTATTAAGCATTAGAATTTGATTTTAAAAAATTCTCAAATTTTAGTATAGTAAAATAGGGACGTTACATTAATTCCCATAATCCTCCCCCTGACTTCGTCAACTCTTTATTTAAACCAAGAAGAAACTCGATTGTGCTCTTTTGATCGATGATCTTCCTATACAAGGCAGAGTCGTCTGGGCACTTCCAAGAATACATCTCATACATGTCTAATTGTAGCCAGCAACTTGTAAGTGTATTAACATATTGACTAACACTCAAATCCCCTTGTCATTGATCATATAGTTTGGTCTTGATTTCAAATAATTCTGAGGAATTTTCTATGCTGGAATATGTTTCGTGTGCAGCCTCCCATATCTCCTTGGCTGAGCTATAGAGCAGAAAATTTTCCTCAACTTCTGTGGTCATGGAATTTATCAACCATGACATAATGAGGTGATCATCAATCTTCCAGGCCCAGTGTTTAGGATTTGTTATCTCTAGAACATGTACTTCTCCCGTGAGATGTCCATCCTTCCCTCTACTGCAGATGTACATAAACATAGACTACAACCACTGCAACCACAAACTATTATCTCTAGAACAGGCCTAGTGTTTGTGATTTGTGATACGGTTAGAAGTATCGGGAACAGTATGAATAGAAGGATTAGACTTAGGTCTTGAAACAACTTCCAAGGTTGAAGATTGTGAGCCTATGCTGTATTTGGTCATGGTGAAGAAAAGAATTAGGGTTCAGAACCAGGCTCTTATACCATGAAGAAATAAATGAGAGTTTTGGAATTTTGATCTTATTTCGTAAGTAACAGAAGAATTACAATCAAATATATATAGCCTACTGGGATTGTTATTCACGACGTGAAAAAAGGAAGCTGAGTCCTATATTAATTAGAAATCCTACTAAAAAGGAAAAGTAGAAAAGATGCAAAATAAATAAAATAGATACAGATAACTATTCTAACTAAAAGGAATAATTAATTTTCTAATAAAGCACGTAAAGGGTATATCTTTCTACAAAGTCCCATATTCAGCATCCATTACAACTATACAAAAAGAAAATTTAAATCAGAAATTTTGCATAAAACAAGCATGAGTTGCTCTCCCTCTTACCTTTTAGTTGCTTAACTTACCTTTTGGTTGCTCAACTTCCTTCTCTCCTTGCTACCCTCCTGTCTCTCCTTTCCAATATGCAAGGAAAGATAACTCCCAGCTTTAGTTGCCTCCCTATTAGCCTCTCCCTTTCTCAGTTCACACACAAGAAAAACATGAGGTAGCCATGATGAACTCTTGAACATTTAGGGCCAAGAGATGGAAGAATCAAGAAGGAGAAAGGAGAAATCTACTCACCTTCTTCTTCTAAGCTAATGGACGAATCCAGACCTCCACAAGAAAGATTCCACCAAGAAGAGCTTTGATAGGACGTAAAAATCTGTGTGTGGTGTGAGGGATGAAGGAAGACGGGTCATGGGGAAAATATATGTGTGTATATCCATGTGTGAGGAGAGAAAAGAGAGTGTTTCTGATTTTTAAAAGCCTTTTTAAGTAATTTGAGTCCAAATGGACAAAAATACCCCAAGGCATCAAAGATTAATCACCACATGCCACTCACTTGAGTCTTATTTTCTCTTCCCTACACTTAGGCAATTTCATACCCCAAAATCCTTTCCAACATTCCTTTGTCACACAAGGCCATCATTCACACAAATAAAATTTATTCCTTTACTAGACTCCTATAGGTTAAATCTTGCTTTTCATTTTGGCCCTTGAGCTATACAAATAATAATTTCCAAATCACTCTCAAAGTCCAAAAATTATTTTAATTTCCCATTGCCATACTTTCCCAAATAAATCAAGAACTCCAATTTGTCCAATGGTTTCACATAAGTCCCAAAAATTATCATCAATTTCAGTTAAGTCCCTCGATTAGGATTTTCTTGGAAATTTTGTCACAATAAAATTTAGAGAATCTAACATTTTTATGATTTCAAAAAATTTCAAATTAACCCCAAAATTTCACACATGAGCATATAATAAGATTAATACGTTTACCAAGTGAATTTAAAATTCACGACTATTACATGTAAAAAGAAATGATTTACGACAAAGCTGTCAAATAAATTAAGCAGATGTCCAAATGGCCAAGGCAATTATGTTGAGTGAAAGTTGTTGTAATGCCCGAGGTGGGTGGAAGTAATTTGCAAAAAAAATTTCAACTTAGTATTTAGAAATTTAGGGAATTAAATTTTTATTTTTGGAACCATTGAGGACTAAATTGAAATTTTGGAAATTAAGTGAGATTTTCGGTCTAGAGTGGGATTGTCGAAATAATTCCAAGAGGAGTGTTATAGAACTTGTGGGATTATTAATATCTTAAGTATTACATTTAAGGACTTATTTGAAATTTAATAAAGATAGACGTTAATTTTATTTTAGTGGAAAGGAATAGACAATTGGTAATAATAATAATAATATTAATAATAATAATAATAATAATAATAATAATACAAATAAATGAATAAGTAAATAAAGAAATAAAAAATGAAAGAAATTTTCAGAGGTAAGAATATAATTACATCTATTGGGTTAGGGACCTAATTGAATAGAACAAAAAAAATAAGGACTTACTAGGATTTCAACCAAAAGGCGTTTAAGTGGCAAATCAGTGAATAAACACGTGGAACCCACTTTGCCTGTGGCAGTGAAAACACGTCAGTAAAGAAAAGCAAACTCTTAAGCTAAGCATCACATTATATTTTTTGGAGCTTTCTCTTCCCATTTTCGTGTGACAGCCGAGAGCAAGAGAGTGAGCCAAGAGAGAAGCTGAAATACTGTCCTACTGTCCTCAAAACAGAGTAACCAGAGAGGGAGAGAGAGAGAGAGAGAGTACTCTGTTTTGTTGAGCACAAAACACATAATTTTCATTTTTGGTCTCAGATTTTCGAGTAGCTTGGGTAGTAGTCCATGTGGCAGAGGTTTAGACCAGAATTGGTGGGGGTTTTGGCCTAGATTGATGTCTGAAAAATAGAAGAAAGAAAGGCAAACTGATAAAGGAGTCTATAACGCAGAACCGTAATTTGGACAACAACGAGAGGTAAGCGAGATAGGAATCTTTCTGGTCTTGTATATATAATTTTACTGGTTAAATGAAATTCTGAAGCACATAGTGATTAAATAAGCTTAGCTACTGACTTAAGAACTGATAGAGGAAGAATCAGACAAGAAGAGGACTAAGGACTAACCGAAAGGGGCAAGATATGCAGTTTTCTGATTTAAATGAAAGTTTAAGTATTGAAATTGGAGACTGAGTATGTTGTAGATTTAACTAAGCAACAATGAATTAAAAATTTTCAATTAAGTCAACATGATAACAAAAATAAAATTAGCCAAAGAATATTATTAACAAAAGACTTAAAAGAGGTATTGTGAGGGGGAAACATTTAGATATTAATCAAGCTAAGCTGCAGTATGAGATAACGGAATCTGAAATTAGGAAAAGTGAATTGAGAAACTATAGGTGGAATTAGAAAGCTAAACAATTATTGTGATAGAACTACGAATTTAGCTATATATATATTTATATATATATATATATTATTTAAAGAAAAACACAGCGGTCAACCAAGAGAGGGAGCTAAATACTAAGAGACTTAAGATAGAAAGAGAAGCATAGTATATTATTACTAATATAATTTGTAAATTGATGGATTAACTGAAATAAGCAAGGGCTGTCTAAAATTTTTATGAGAAACTGCTAATATATTACTGATCTAAACCAGAAAATCTTAGAATTTTAAGAAGTGTTAGTTTTGCCAAGTATAATACAAACAATAACTAGTTTGACTAAAAGAGCAAATCTGACCTACTGGTAAATAAATTCCATTTCACTTCTCAAATGGTTTTATTTTGGCCTAAAATTTTTAGGACACTCGGGTAAGGTATTAAAGTAACTCCTTATTAAATTTCATAGCATTTGGATGTAGTTGGATAGGACTTTTAAGAAGAAAATAGTACTTATTCAGAAATTAGACAGTTTTGACCTTTAGTCACTTATATGGTCTTTAGTGGGGTCAAACAATAGAATTATAATCTGAAATTTTTATTCTAGCTTGCAAACATATAAAGGTGGTTCCATGTCAAGTTTCACAATTTTTGGAGCTGTAGAACAATACCAGAATTTTTCTAAAAAAAAATTGATAAGAAAACTAGCATTACAACAGAACAAGGTTAGGAGATTGGTAGCCTATGTTTTGGTGTAGTGATATTTCTTGCTTAACTTGTTTTTAGGCCTTTGGTGAGATCTATGGTATTCCTTCTTTGGTTTAAAGTGTAGTTTTGACATGAATTCGAGGTGAGGGGATCTTTACTTTTCTTTGGTTGTATTTTATGCATATACTTATTAATATGCATATAACGATTTGGAATAATTTTTGTGTGCTTATGACTATAAAGGTTATGCATGTGCATGAGAAATGATTGTAATGATCGATATATGTATTTATATGTGAGTTGTTTTAATATGACGACAATCATTCTTGTGGTAAGGTGTTTGATTGATGATAGCATGTGCTAAGGAATATAATAATTGATATTTTTGTGATAATGTGAATGATGTTATATTGTTTTGGATTATGTTGTATATGTGTTGTGATGTTATGATTGTACTTGACCGAAAAGAAAAGGCATGGCGGTGTACCATATGGGAAACTACATGGAGCCATAAAGGTAGAGATTTATTTTTGAAGCGATAAGAGTGGATGCGGCGAGGGCCATAGGCAATGATCCAGATGTACCTTGGACGACCCGATTAGTACGAGAATTTGTGATATTGTGTGCCTTATGATTGTTTGGAATGTATTGTTGATGTGGTATATGTGACATGGCAAAAATATGTTATTAGTGCTGTGCTATGAACTGTACTTAATGTTGTGGTTATATTGAGATAAGTCTTGGCATGAAATTGACTGTATGTATATATTTACACACACACACACACACACACATATAGATGAATGAATATATTGTGTGTGGTTGTGGTAAAGCAGTGGTTTCCTCACTGGGTCAGTGTGACTCACCCCCTCCCCCCAAAAACATTTTCAGGTATGAAAGAAGAGAAACTATCGAGTTGCATATGGTGAATGACTCCCCATTTGTTTGGGGTAAAGTGTACTTTGTCAGTCTTTACTTTTTATTTTATAAGAATCTAGTTGAGGCTCTGTAATCAGGTAGGTTGTTTTAGGATGGAAAAATGTATGGATAGAGTAAGATTGAATATATATGAATATTTTGATATATATTATATATAGTGGTACTATGTTGATGAATCATAGATCTAGTAATAATTAGTTTTGACAATAAAATGCAAAATTGATAGTTAATTGTGAACATATTTATATTTGACTTTGTGAATTAATGAAAATAGGGAATAGAGTTATGTTAGATAGGCTGATAGACGTGAGATGAAGCTCATCATCCGTGTCGGTCACATTCCAAAATCTTCAGATGTGACAATTATCAAATATGCTGATTGACAATGTGACCAAGTTGTCGAATGTCGAAGACAAATTAGGCGGATGTTTCTAAGTGGCCAAGTGGCCAAGGTAGTTGTGTCGAGTGACATAAATTGTCACTTATGTGGCAAATAGATGGATCGGTAGTTATTTCCATTGTTTTTGTCACGACCCGTTTTCTGGGCACATGACCGGCACAATGATGAATCTCTCATCACTGTAAGCCTTCCGATAAATATATCAAATTTTCTTATCTGAAAATCATAGAGATGATTTGCATGTAATAATAGATCCTCAACATAAAATACATTATTGTACTGAAATACAAGCCAAATACCAAACCCCTGACCTAGATGTCCTAGACGATTACAGAGCAACATAATCTATAACAAAAGAGGGGTCTACCCGACAACGGGAAGGTCCAAAGTGATCTACTCCTCTAGCAGATATTCTTCGCTGGCAACCTGATCTGAACAAAAAGGTTGTACAAACAATGTGAGCTTTTAAACTCAATGAGTGAATCGGCCTCGCATTAATAAAATTCAAATACATTACCAGTCATGCAAGTATATCCGAAGGCTCATACTCAACCAATAGATAGAAGATAAAAATTCATCCAATTCAACAAACGTTACTAGTACTCGTCAATGGCAATATATCCCGAAGAGCGCACACAGGCCGGCTCACCAATTATGTATATTTCCGCCATGACGCACAACATCATCCTCTTACATAAAAATTCATCTAATTCAACAAACGTTACTAGTACTCGTCAATAGCAATATATCCCGGAGAGCGCACACAGGCCGGCTCACCAATTATATATATTTCCACCATGACGCACAACCTCATCCTCTTAGCTAGGGCGCCTCACGGATTTATCACCAATCCGGGCTATATCCCTACTGAGGGAATCGTTGTCTCCACACTCATTGGTCAAGACACCCTGTCATCCGGGTTTTCCGCCTTGCCGTGAGAGGGGGTACTGTCCCGCTCAATCACAATCAATAGCATTTCATATCATAATCAGAAGCTCAATATAATATTCATCCATATAACAGGTATAGTATATAACTATATTATAGATTTATAAACCACATATCAAGATAACAATTAATCCATTTTTGAAAACATTTAAACTTCACAATCATCATAAGATACTTATTTCATTTTATCCATACTTATGGATTAATTATCTCATTTAGATTCGTCATTCTGAATCCAATTTCCCCCTATGAATCTTGGGAGTGTCCTACGACATACTTTTTATCACCAGTAATGCTAAAACTCTATTAAAACGGGGTCGTTTCACTCACCTGAATTCCGTACGAATATCGCTTCTCTAAGTCGTTACAGATAAGAGTACACAGATGAATTTCAGTATTCCGCTACGGAGATTTTCATGAAAGATTAGAGAAAACAAGTTAGGATTGTTTTCATACAAATACTGTTCATACATACGGTACTATTCATATATACGGTCACTATTTATACGTACGGATACTATTTGTACATACGGATAATATTCGTACATACGGTCACTATTCATACTTATGAATACTATTTTTACGTACGGATACTATTCATATGTATGGTTACTATTCATACGTACGAGTACTATTCATACCAGAAATAGAGAATACAATCTGTAAAAGAGTACACCAGGTAAGTTCCCAGGAAAGAGTGGAGGGTCACACTGGACACACTTAAAAACCAGGTCTTTCCTTAGCCAGAACTTTCCTAGACATGTATTCTTCACAGTTTACATTCTATTTCGGTAATCAGAGAATCAAAATAACATATAAACAGCTAAGGACAGTTTTTCTGATGTGGAAGATCGGCCAAAACCGCAACCAAAGAGCATACTTAAGAAATTAACTTCTAAAATTTGAAAGACATAGAAAGGGCATAGTATCCTTACCTAAGCTGAAAAAGAAAGGCCCAAAATCTCATAAGCCTAACATTGGAGTAAGAGAAACTTAAGGAGAGAAGAAGAGAAGTTGAAGGTGTGAGTTTAGAAGTGAAATGGAAGGGCCTATTTATAGCAAAAGTCAAGGGTACTATTTGACACTATGCGCTAATAAAATATTCAATTTACTATTTATGAAAATGACATTTCTAATAATGCAGTTACTGTGCAAATAGCGGCAACGGCGGAAAATTTTTCTGTTATTACTATTGAAAACTTAAAGGGAAAACTATCCTTTCACCTTAAACCTTTAAGTTTCTTTTCAAATCAGTCCTTTCAATTTAGTCCCTGAGCGTATTTTTACACATAAAACGTCATTTTCTCCCACGAACTTCTTTATAGTTTTCTCTTATGACCAAACCACATCTAATACTTGACATTTCGATTGTATAAATGAACAGTATCATATATGTAAATAGTATTATACGGGTGAATAGTACCGTATACTGAAATAATAACAGTAGTTTGTAAACAAATATTTATATTTTATTTTTTCTTGGGTATTACAGTTTTCCTACAAATATTAGGTTTTTTTTTGTTGTAAAAGGGGTTGGTTTTCTTGATCAAAATCCTAATATTTCACGTGAGCAGATTAACGAGTTAAAATCAGGTATGCCTTCCGCTTCAATTCAATATTCAGTTTTTAAATTGCTTTATTTCCTTGTACAATTTCTTTCTAGTTTCTTTTACCTTCAACGATTTTTACATTCATCTTTAAATTTATCATTACTTTTCCAATTTCTGCGTTTACACTTCTTATTCTTTTTACTGCTTTTTTTAAACTTTTTTTCCATTGTTGCTTTCAAGCCAATTTTAAAGCCTTTGTTTTACTTTGTGCAGTTTCCGCATTATTTTACTTACATTAAAAAATGTTTCTATTTTCATTTTGATAACTAACAAGATTACCATATAACTGTGACACCCATATATTCGTTTGTTTTCTCTTATTCCATGTATTTGATGTTGAATTTGGCTTAGGCCAAAAATCCCTGTAAACAAATTGGCATGCCCAATGGGACAAGTTTAGAGTAACTCATTATCACAAATTTATGTGAATATATGCGTTTGAGAAGTGGTAGATTAATATCTTTTTCTTCATCTCACAATTCTAAAATTATGAGTAACACAAAAAGTACAAGAAGTCAAGTGTCAAACACACCATTGACTGCTGTAACTGCAGTTAGTATGCCAATAGTGGCAATGACTGCTGTAACTGCAGTTAGTATGCCAATAGTGGCAATGACTGCTAATCCTACAATTGACATTGTGCCAAATGTTTCCCTTCCTAAGAATCTCGTATTGGAACAAGTACTGACTAGTTCAACACCACCATCACCTAACCAAACAAGTCACCAACCAAGTCAAAACACAAGGTTTACACCACAGTATAAATTACCTCAAGGGTATGTTCCTCCCGTAATGGCCCAAATAGGCATTAGAAATGCATTAGCCAATCCTACGAGTCAAAATATAACATTATAAGGCCAAGCAATAAGTTCAACATTGGCAAATTTCAACGGTCAAAATATGGCAGCGACAAGTAATCCCACTATTTTCTGACAAGAAAGGTTAAATTTGGGACCTGTTTTTCCACATATGCCAAGAGACATACAAAATATTGTTATAACACCAATGATGAGTTCATTGGCTAGTAGTCAACAGCAAATGGACGGAAGTAACCATGACATGGTAAACATGTTAACACAACAAATGGGTGTTGTAATGAAGCCTATAATGGAAAATATCAATAATGCATGTAATGTGTTAGCTTTCTAAATGGACAGGCTCAATCAAGCCTTAGGCATTACAGTGCCTAATAATGCCCAACCAGATCAAGTGATCACAGCCCAACAACAAAATAAAATTGAACAAGGCCAAAATCAACGGAATAACATAATTCAAGGACAAGACCAACCTTATTTGGAATATGGTCAAGTTTAACTTCTGCGTCAAAATGAAGAACCATTAATGGTTGGAAATAATGCTTTAAGAGTATTCGACAAAACATCATAGAGAATCAAATAGAACAAAATATCAATCAAGTGGTCGAACAAGTTCTCAATAGGTTTGGCTTTAATATTGGCTATACCAACTAGCCATATTTTATCTCAGCATTTTCTAACTGGGTTCAGCATGCAGAATTATCTCAAGGAATGGCCAAAGCTCTTAAACTGTCCAAGTTTGCCGAGAAAGTGGTGAATCAACCATCGAACATATTGCATGGTATACTATTGAAATGGGTGATCTGGCAACAAATGAAGGTCTTAAGATGAGGTTTTTTTCCCAATTCACTAACAAAGAATGCCTTCTCTTGGTTCTCCACTCTGAGACCAAATTCTATTCACTCATGGACACAAATGGAAAGAAGTTTCCATGACCAATTTTTCAAAGGAGATATGAAACTTGGTTTAACAGATTTGTTTAACATTAAGAGAATGTACAACAAGCCTATTGAGGATTACTTAGCAAGATTTAGGCAAATAAGAAGAAGGTGCTTTACTCCCATTCCTGAAGCAAAAATTGTTAAAATTACTACTAGAGGTTTGGATTATTATATTCAGAAAAAGTTAGTCAATCAGCATTTAGTTGACCTTGCCCAATTAGGAGGAAATGTTAGACAAGTGGAACAATTGAAAGAGTGCGAAACTAAAAAACAAAAAAAGTTCCTTATGAGAGAAAATAAATTTTGTCGAAATTGAGGAATCCGACGAAGAAGAGGAAAATTCATATGAATATGGTGTTAATCTTGCTGAGTTAAAGAGTGGACCTCCTTATACTTGTTAGGCTTTAAAGCCTGCAAGAGCTAAAGAGAAAATGAATTATATTAATAACAAAGTATATAAATTTGACATTTCAAAAGTCGAACAAATATTTGATGTTTTATTGAAAGATAAACAATTGAAGTTGTCAAACAATCATAGGCTTTCAAAGCCTAATGAGATAAAAGATTGAAAATATTGTAAATTTCATTATGTGTTTGATCATATTACTAATGAATGTGTACATTTCAGGGATATAATTCAAAAGCCGCAAATGGAGGGAAGACTAAATTTACAGAGCAATAGAAAATAGATATGAAGATAAATTCCTTTGAATATTGGCAAGATAGATGTGAAAGGTAAAACATATGTCAAATTGAATGCAATAACCAACAATTGCATGCAGATGCTGATCCAATGGCAAACCCTTATGACGTTTATCAAAAGCATTGGGAGACATATGAAGAATTTATATTAAGAAAGAAAGGACAAGTAATGATCAAGATTTGTCTGAGGTGTATCGAGTTATATAATCTGGAAGCAATAGAGGCATGCTGGAAGGCAATGAGGTTTAGCTATCAACCACTGAAGATTCAAAGAACAGAAAAACCTTTCAACAACAAGAGAATTTTTCAGCCAAAACCATTTTACACATCAAGACCAGGGCCAAATTATCCACCTAAGCCGAATATTAATCGGTGTTTAGATGAAAATTCTAAGGAGTCGGTTAGGAGTAATCCGAATCCTTAAAATCATGCCCAACAAGTCACAATTCATGTGCTACCTGTAAATGTGAAGGTTGGCAAATGGGTGAAGAATTCCACATTGGCAATTTTTCTTGATTCACATAACAAGGAGAACACCAAGAAGGATAAATTCCAAAAAGACCAGCCTTTCTAGAATGAAGATTATCACCATGGCAAAGTGATACCACAAAATAAGTTCGGCCAAAATAAGCCTGAGGCATTTTGTCGACCGCTCTCCAAGAGTAAAAAATGAAGGTTGCAAAGATATAGGCAAGCTCAAAAGAAGAAAACTTTGGTGGACGTGCTTTAATTAAAGAAGAACTTTCAGATAAGGGATTTTTAGTGGTCGAAGCTAAACCATCACTTATGAATGCTTAAAATGATAAAACACTGAAAAGTGTGGTTTGACAAGAACTTGCGGAACCATGAAGGGCAAGTTTGGCATGGCTAACACCTTTGAGTGCATGGCTTGAGAAAGAGATATCGGAGGCACAAAGTTCGGAGTAGCCAACACCCATGATGCATGGCCTAATAAAGATTTGAAACAAAAGTCATTTGTTGGAACCATTAAGAGTCAAGAAGTTCTGAAATCTAGTCGAGTGGGTTCAAAGAATAGTTGGCCTATTGGATTAGTGGCAGCGGAGAAAGCTGCTCATGCCAAAGGAAAGTAGGTAGTTAAAGCATAAACAAAGGGAAAAGATTATGAAGATTGGACCCAAGAAGAGGTCACGACAACCCTGGAGGATCCTAAAAAGGACATTGAATAGAAAAGGGAAACCCTCACTAAAGCAATACAAGGGGGCAACTCGTAGAGTTCAAGCCCGAATGCCATTTGATTGACATGGATTTGTCGATTGATGAGATTATAGAAGCTTTTTAACGATCTGATGATCTTCTTGGCTTTGAAGACAAGGAAACCTTTGACATGGACTTCGATGTGGACAAAGATTTAGATGATATAATTATATCAATGGGAAATAGTCTGTCAGATGGCGAGTCAAATGGAGGATCGATCGATAAAGATTATTATAAACTTGGACCATTCCTCGATGAGGATAATGTTGAAGATGAGAAGGATGATGTTGGAGATGATACTGAAGAAAAGGAACCTCCTGTAAACATGAATCTCAATTTGATTTCTGTGATTCCATTAGAGTTTGCAGGACATTATGAGTTTGAGTGGGGAAAAATGAGGAAGATTTAGAAGATCTGTCAGAGGATTAGTTGTTTTTGGAAGAAAACTTAATCACAGAATTTGACAATTTAGCCGAATTCAATAAACCAACTGATGAGCAAAAAGCACACCTATGTCCTTTGAACATGTCACATCCTAAGATCGAGCCTGTGGCCGGCGCAGACAGTATTTCACCCATACTGCTGCAAACCTATTATTTTACAAACTAATCCAAACATGATATATACAAAACTTAGATGGCCTACTCGATTACAAAGCAATACTAAAGATTAACATAGATAATAAAAGATAATTACCTAACCCCGAACAAAGGGAGAGGCATCCTCATTACTCAAACTGTCAAACCAAACTCCTCCAAATCCTGAAATTATTAGGGGGTAAGTCTAGTCCACACGACTCATTGGTAAACTTTAGCATAATCAAATATCCATATGAATTTAGAAACAAGTAAAGACATCAAAATCAAGTAATTATAACCAGAAGGTGTACACAAGCACCCCTCGATGAACCTTAGAAATTTGTTTTCCAACTCATAAATATATGTAGCCACAATGTATCGACAATACAATAATGCCATTGTAGTATGCATATCAATACCTGAATTTCTGCACTTAACATTCACGATCCATTTCAATCGAATCACGTGACATTGGCTTTCCGGTACTATCTTTTTCGCAAATCTCATCCTTACACATGCCAAGTATAAATGTAAGCATCTCACTAATATACACCATTTCCAATAACAATCATAGCCATATACAAGGAATGTAATATACAAAGTAATATCTGAACAAATTAAAAGATTATAAATAAATTATTCCCCATCTTTATGCCCCCGGAAGCCTCCGCATGTACCAGTACCCGGCACAAAATCAACCATTACACCAAGTGCCAATACCCAACATAGTATTCAAACATAATACCAAGTGCCAGTACTCAGCACAATATACTAACATTATACCCAGTGCCAGTACTCGACACAATATCCGAACAATATACCAAGTGCCAGTGCCCGGCACAATATCCGAACCAGAGTATAACCATGTATATTACCCATTATGGAGTTACTCGTAACAAAATATAACAACTAAATTTATCTGACTCATCATGCATATCCAACAGATAATTTCCATTATTCTAGACACCACATTCATGCATATTTATATGTAACAAATTCGATCACATATATCCATTTTCCTCTTAAGCAAGCAAAAAAGAAAAAAATTCCGTGCATTTTCCACGTCTATACTGATATCTTTCCAATAATAACACTTGAAAACCATGGATGTTACAATACTTCCCCCTTAAAGAAATTCAATCCCCAAATTTCTACCTCAAAACTCAAATTGATTTTCCCCAAGGTACATCCATTTTCCTAGTTTTAGGCCACATGTTGACTTCAAGTCCTTGATATTACCACTATGCATCTCCAAAACTCTGCTTAAGACCACAATAAAAGTCTTTTTTCTTTCTCAATACAAACCTTATTGGTGCATCACCATATAACTCTGACTATAAGTCTATCCTGAAAATAGCGATATCTCTTTTCCATACCAATTCTATTCTTCTTAACCTAGACAATTTTCCTTGTCCTACTGCACTTAACCATTTCAATAAACACATTTCTCATTTTACCTTTCTCCTACCATAACCTTTCTTACCATATCAGCTTCCAACTCATGAACTTTTCCCTAGAACACTACTATAGCCATCCTTTAGAGGGCTGTAGTCATTATTTTCACTAACATAACCATAGGTACCACTGTCTGATTCATATGTCATGATAGAGTTGGCTCTCATGACTTAAGATAGCAAACCTAGCAGGGTCATATTTCCAAACTCCATCATAACACAAGAGGGACTCTAACCAGGAGTCACAATCTTAATGAGAATCTAGCTCTAAAGCATTCCTATGGTATTCCTTTATACTATACCATCCAGACTATCACATTCCCAAAATATCTTCTACCTAACTCGCATTCATTCTCATGAAAGAATGGAAGTACAGTTCTACTAGGACTTCCCTCTTAAGCTTAAAGATACTCTCTTGAGATAAGACTCACTTTCCAAATTATCCTTTAGAACCAAACATAGACAGACCCTCTTCTTTCCAAGACATAGCCAATACCACAAACAAAATATGAAATTGTTCCTTCCATGTATTCCTAATCCATTGTTTGCAGGGCCCACTTGCTTTATTCAATACAATCTCTACCTTTATCGAGTTATGATCTCCAACTAGCGTATCTACTAATAGCCATGCTAACATTAAAGATCCCTCCATGGAACCTTACCCTTGCTTTCCTTTTTTATCCCTGATAATACTCAACCACTATTCCACGATCTGCTTTACTCTACCATAGAGTACACCCACGGGCTCCTGCCCTTCTTGAGTATGCTCACCCCAACCCTACTTCACTTGCTTGTCACATCCTCACCTATGGCCTCACAACACAAATACCTCTTATCCCTAAGAGGCATGCCAGATCAACATGGTTCACGACACTACGATGCCAAATCGCCCAGAATTGAATTTGTGGCAATTTGCAGTATAGTGATCCCCAGGTCGTATTCACTCAAGGAGCCTCACTTCTTAATACTAATTAATCATTCTAAACACCTAAACACTAATGAAGAGTACATAAACATGGGGGGTTTTGTGGCAATACTAATAAAACAAACAAAACAGCAACCAAATAAATACAATAGCAGCAACAGCAATAGCAACAGCAGCAGAATTTGCAAGGTATTGATAGTAAAGAGACTATGTAATCAGTCACTAGAATTCATGGGAGTGTAACTATCATTACCTAACTCATTGATTCAGTTTTGTTCTCATTCCATTGTTTGGTTCTTTATGAAAATGGTTCTAGAATAACATCTAGAATTTAATGCTACTAATTGCAGTCAAGAACATCTCTCTACTATAACTAGATGCATTCAGTGGAAAATCTCAAGCAAACCAAGTTAAATATATCATCTAACTAGTCATTTCGCCTCCCTCACTTTCCTCATCAGTCAAGCAAGGTTATATCTTATATATATAAGTTAGTTTATGTTACATTCTCAAGCTCTAATCAGAATCTGACAGCAACATAAACATAACAGCAAAACAGAAACGAAATGAGATGAAAATGGAGAATAAAACACTTAACTTGCATTCTTAGTTCAAGCTACAACATCCCAGTGGTCTAGTGACTAATTACAATGAAAACTTAGCCCTCCATGAGAGCAAAACAGCAAACAACAGAAGCAAAAACAGAGAGGAAGAGAGAGCTACGAATTTCCTAAGTTTCTGGTTACAAAATAAAAGTGTTCTCTCTTCTAAAACTGATGCCCCTTCAATGCCTTAGAATATTCTACCCTAGATGCTTCTTCCATGATGTGGCAGCACTTTGACAGTAAAACAGCAGCATAATTAATATTTCTGCAGCAGCAGATAGGTATGGCAGCAGCAGAATTAATATTTCTGTAGCAGAAAAGTAACAAACAGCAGCAGAATATCATGGCAAAATTAATATTTCAGCCATGCTTTTCTGACCTACGAAAATTAATATTTCTGCCCAAAAATTCTGACTACATGGCATTGAATAAGAGTTTAAGTGGGCCCCACATCCAGCATATCCTAGTCAGCATCTGCATCACCCAAAAAGTGCCACATTAGCATCCAAATCAGCATCTTTGTCCATGTCAGCACTTTTCTCTCCAAAATTAAGATTTGTAGGAATTAGATTGAGCATTTTGCAATTCAAGTTCTGAAAATATAAAATTGAAACACATTCAATCCATAAATAGTTTATACCCAGTAAATTCCAAAACATAATAAAATTAGAGAATTGACAAAATTAAAGAGGCAAAAAGGACTAAAACAGGGACTAAAAAGTATATAAAAATGCCCGATATCAAATCCCCCACACTTGGCCTTTTGCACTCCTGGGCAAAATAATATTCAGAACACCAAAAGACACCAAAGGAAAAGTGTGGAAAGCATGCTAGAATAGAATAATTAAAATTTTGAAAAGATTTAGCACTCGAAGAAAATTAATCTTAAATTTCTGAGATTCCAAGCATCATGGCAATTTAATTTGATACGAATGAATTCAAGTAATTAGCCTCCTCACTAGGAATGTGTTTACTCTCTATTCTCTCAAGTGTCTAGGGTAAATCACTCGAAATTCAACTTATCACAGAATTCACTACCATAAGCTTGTCAAGAATCTAAATCTCCACTACTTGAATCCAATACATACTTGAATCAAAAGGACTTTACAAGGTTGCAACGTGGGTAGGAAAAATAGTGGGAAACAAAAGGGAAAGATTGAACAATGAAACAAAATATGGCAACAACTCAAGAAAACGAAGAGTATTTACAAGTGAAATATAAGAGATTGAGTATAAATAAATTTTAGGTCTCAATGTTCTACCTGCTCCTCTTTTTCATCATTCTCATTTTTTTTTCAATTCAAATTTTTTTTTATTCTTTCTTTCTTTTTTTTTCTTGATTGGCCAATCTTTTTTTTTTCTTTTGCTTGAGAGGAAGTAGAAGAAATATAGTTCAAAACACTCCAAAATTCACAAGATTTTTCAGCACATCGATCCCTTAAAAGAATTTAAAATACTCCTCACATCTTAAGTTGAAAGAGAAAAATATTGTTGTAGGCAGAAAAAGTGGTGGAAGGACGCAAGAAAGAAAATGGATAAGGCACAAAATGACATACAATGGAAACAATGATAATGGATGGCTATTTGGCTAAAAGTGGTTACAAGAAACAAATGCCTAAATCATTTCCAAGCATGTACAAGATATGTAGCCTCAATCAAAGATTCAAGACAAGTTCTAGAGTGACAATCCATGATAGAGAACACACAACAAGAAGAATAGCATTTTTCACTTAGGCTCAAATCCTCACAGCTAAAAGACTATTACTACAAATTCATTAAAGTAAACGTCATTGCCATTTAACTTGAATTCCTTAGAGAAATAAGGCTAAATTCTCTTCTTGCTAAGTCAATCTACACTTTAACTATTTCATCATGCATAATTCCACACCAAAACTCCATCAATTTTTCAAAAATAAAACATCAAATTCGGGCAAAACAGAGTAGTAAAATTCTGCACTGCAGAAATTCTGGCGACTCAGCTTTACTGACACAAAACTACACCAAAACAAATGCGAAAGACACCAAATAAAATTCTACGGCTAGAAGACATATAAAGCTTTAAAAACATGTAAAGAAACTAGCAAAATTCGTAGCCAATCAGTACAGAAAATTCATGCAAGACAGCTCAAAAATTCTGGACAGAAACAGAGAAAACAGAGGAGACAGCAGGAAAATTTTTTTTTTTTGAAAATCAGCTCCAATTAAATTCTCTCCCCCCACACTTAAACATTGCATTGTCCTCGATGCAAATTATTACCAAACATCAACTAAAATGAGGAGGACATAAATTAAAAGGAGGGAAAGAGTACGGCCTTATCATGGAGCCGGAACATTGTAGAGTTGGATTTCCTCTACAGTTTCTTCTTTGAAGCCCTCGTAGAACTTCTTCAACCTTTGCCCATTTACCATGAACTGCTTGTTGGTGGCCTCATTTTGAATTTCTACTGCACCAAAAGGAAAGACATTAGTAATAACAAAAGGGCCAACCCATCTAGAGCGAAGCTTACCGGGCATCAGCTTGAGGCGAGAATTATAGAGAAGGACTTTGTCTCCCACTTGGAATTCTTTTTTCTCAATTTTCTGATCATGTAAAGCTTTTGTCCTCTCTTTATAGATGCACGCATTCTCATAAGCCCCTAGCCTTAGTTCTTCCAGTTCTTGAAGTTGCAACTTTCTTTCTTTACCGGCTAGGGTCATGTCCATATTGCATTGTTTAACAGCCCAATATGCCTTGTGTGCAATCTCCACCGGCAAGTGACATGCTTTACCAAATACCAAGCGGTATGGAGACATGCCGATGGGAGTCTTGAAAGCGGTTCTATAGGCCCAAAGCGCATCGTCAAGCCTCTTACTCCAATCTTTTCTGTTGGGTTGCACAGTTTTCTCTAATATTTGCTTTATCTCTCGGTTGGAGACTTCTACTTGCCCATTCGTTTGGGGGTGGTAAGGTGTAGAGGTTTTATGCACCACCCCATATTTCTTCAATAGCCCTTGCATGTTTCTATTGCAAAAGTGTGATCCTTGATCACTGATTATGGCCTTGGGGACACCGAATCTGCAGAAAATATGTGAACGAAGGAAATCTACAACAATAATAGAATCATCAGTTCGGGTGGCTTTAGCTTCCACCCACTTCGACACATAATCCACAGCAACTAAGATATACATGAAGCCAAAAGAAACAGGAAAAGGACTCATAAAGTCAATACCCCAAACATCAAAAACATCACAAAAAAGAAGAGGTTGTTGAGGCATTTCATTTCTTTTGGACACGTTTCCAGTTCTTTGACACCTAGAACAGCTTTTGCAAAAATCAAAGGCATCCCTAAACAAAGTAGGCCAATATAAACCAGAATCTAACACTTTTCTAGCTGTTCTTTGGGGACCAAAGTGTCCACCACATGCAAGAGTATGACAAAAATTCAGCACAGATGCAAATTCATGATTTGGAACACATCTCCTAATAATTTGGTCACTACAAATATTCCACAAATAAGGGTCATCCCACACATAGTACCTAGCCTCGCTTCTTAATTTATTCAATTGATGTCTATTTTGGTATGCAGGCAATTCAGATGCAACAAGATAATTCACCAAATCAGCATACCAAGGCTCACTAATACCATGCAAAAGGAGGAAACACTCATCTGGAAAATTGTCTCTTACAGGGAGATGTTCCAATGGAAGATCAGAAAGCCTACTCAAGTGATCTGCTACTACATTCTCTGCCCCACTCTTATCCTTGATTTCCACATCAAATTCTTGGAGGAGCAGCATCCATCTAAGTAATCTTGGCTTTGTATCTGGTTTCTTCAACAAATATTTCAGTGCTGCATGGTCAGAAAACACAATTACTTTGGAGGCAAGCAAATATGATCTAAATTTTTCTAAAGCAAAAACAATTGCTAAAAATTCCTTCTCTGTGGTTGTGTAATTTGATTGAGCTGAATCAAGGGTACGGGACGCATAGGCTATGACATGCAACTTTCTCTCTACTCTTTGTGAAAGTACTGCTCCTACAGCAAAATTTGAGGCATCACACATGAGCTCAAAGGGAAGCTCCCACCGTGGAGGTTGGATGATAGGAGGGGAGGTAAGTTTCTTCTTCAACTCATCAAAAGCTGACCTGCAAGCATCATTAAAAATGAAATCAGTTTCTTTTTGGAGGAGTTTAGATAGGGGTAGAGCGATCTTACTGAAGTCCTTGATGAATCTTCTATAAAATCCTGCATGGCCAAGAAAAGAGCGAACTTCCCGCACAGAAGCGGGGTAAGGCAAAGAAGAGATAACATCAACTTTGGCTTTATCTACTTCTATGCCATGTGATAACACTATGTGGCCTAGGACTATTCCTTGCTCTACCATGAAATGACATTTTTCATAATTCAAGACCAAAATTTTCTCTATGCATCTCTCAAGTACTCTCTCCAAATTTTTCAAACATGCATCAAATGAGTCTCCATAAACAGAAAAATCATCCATGAACACTTCCATGCAATCCTCTAACAAATCAGAAAATATGCTTAACATGCATCTTTGAAAAGTGCCAGGTGCATTACAGAGACCAAAAGGCATGCGTCTATATGCAAAAGTACCAAAGGGACAGGTGAAGGTAGTCTTCTCCTGATCTTCAGGTGCAATGTGAATTTGAAAATATCCAGAAAAACCATCAAGAAAACAGTAATGAGACTTGCCAGCAAGTCTCTCAAGCATTTGATCAATAAAAGGAAGAGGAAAATGATCTTTTCTAGTTGCTTAGTTCAACTTCCTATAATCAATGCAAACGCGCCAACTGTTTTGAACTCTAGTAGGCACTAACTCATTATTTTCATTTGCTATAACAGTTACCCTGGTTTTCTTTGGCATTACTTGTACCGGACTCACCCACTTACTATCAGAGATAGGATAAATAATACCAGCTTGGAGGAGCTTACTTACCTCCTTCTTGACCACATCAAGAATCATGGGGTTGAGTCTTCTTTGGGGTTGCCTTACTGGTTTCGTCTCTTCTTCAAGGAGAATTCGGTGCATGCACACTGAAGGACTAATTCCAGGAATGTCTGCTAGAGTCCACCCAATCGCCTTCTTATTCTTTTTCAGTAAACTGATCAATTTTTCTTCTTGATTGGGGTTCAAGTTGTTGGCCACAATGATTGGAAGTTTGTCTCCTACTTCCAAGAAGGCATACTTGAGGTTTTCTGGTAAAGCCTTCAACTCCAATGCAGGTGGTTGGATGGAGGATGGAATTAGTTTTTGTGGAATCACATCCAAGGAGGCACCTACAAATTCAGTTTGCTCAAAGACAGAATTCTTGGCTAAAGAGGAGGAAGGGTTAGTAGCACAAGAGGAAAGAGATGAAGAATGTGCAACATTACAATTTAAATCATTACACCTACAACTACCTAAAATAGAAATAGAATCTAAGTATAAGCTAGAGAAATTTGCAGAATCAAAATGCACATCAGAATCCAAATCACTATGCAAATCAGAATGCAACTCAAAATTGTCAGCATTTAGAGAGTTTTCAATTTCAGTGCAAGCATGACAGAATTCAGAACCAGCACAATTGCATTCAAAGGCATCTACCAAATCAGAAAATTCAGGAAAATCAGAAATTAATTCAGTTTGGAAATCATCACATGCCTCATCAACTAAGTAATCCAAAAAGTTAACCGCATGCACATTGGAATGATTTTCTATAGGATGTTTCATGGCATCCAAAATGTTAAAATCAATTTTGTTACCAGCAAACTCCATTGACAAAGTCCCTTCATGCACATTAATGATGGTTTTTGCAGTTTTCAGAAAAGGTCTACTAAGTATTAATGGTGCATGGCCAGGAGTATTATCATTTTCCATATCAAGCATATAAAAATCAGCAAGAAAAATGAGATCTTTAACTCTTACCAGGACATCTTCTAAAACTCCTGCTGGATGTGCTGTGCTCCTATTGGCAAGTTGGACAATCACTCCAGTTGGTGAAAGAACACCAATCTTGAGGCTCGAGTACACTGATTTGGGCATAACATTGATTGACGATCCCAAATCCAGCATAGCATTGGAGAACTCCATGTTGCCTATTGTGCATGGTATTGTGAAAGTTCCAGGATCTTTGCACTTGGGTGGCATGGGTGGTTGGATGAGTGCAGACACATTTCTTCCCAAATTGACTCTCTTATTACCCCTTAAACGCCTCTTATGAGTGCACAACTCTTTGAGGAACTTGGCATACTTGGGAATTTGCTTAATTGCTTCCAAAAGTGGGATATTGACCTCTATTTTCCTGAAGGTCTCCATGATCTCTTTATCCATGTCAGATTTAGAAGCTTTCCTTGATTGAGTCTACCTATTAGGGAAAGGAAGAGGAATTTTCTGAACCACTTCTTCATCCTTTTTATTTTGATCACTAGTTGAAGATGAAGGAACACTTTGCTGGACATTTGATTTTTCTAGTTCAGATTCAGAAGCTGGACTGTCTACTTGTTTGCCACTCTTCAAGATGATGGCACTCACATTGCCTCTTTGGTTGATCACTGGTTGGGATGGCAAACTCCCTGAACCTTGACTTTTCAGCTCATTGACTGTTGTGGCTAACTGGCCAATCTTAGTTTCCAAATTCTGCATATTTGTTTCTGTCCTTTGCTGGAACTAAAGAGTATTGGCAGTCAGTTGCTTCATTAGATCCTCAAGACTAGGCTCAGGTTTCTTGGGTGCTGGAGGAGGTGTATGGCTAGGTTCAGGTTGATTGTATCTTACATGGGGTGGCTGGTAAGGGGGGTTGGATGTATTCCCATACTTGAAAGCTGGATGATCACGCCACCCAGGATTGTAGGTGGAGGAATATGGGTCATATCTCTGTTGTTGTGGCTGCATGGGTCTACCAGGGAATATACCAGCACATGACTCAGTTGGGGTCTCTTGCAGCTGAGGGCACTGATCAGTATGGTGGGTATTCAGGGAACAAATACCGCAGACTGAAGGAGGAAGGGCTTGTTGTTGTATTCTCTGATTTAATGCCAATTGCCTCACCATTGAAGCTAACTCTTCCAATTTATTTTCTATCCTTTGTTGCTCCATGGGAGGTGTCCTCACCTCATTGACAGTAACTGTTGGATCACTTAATCTGGTGCCAAATTGCTGAGCATTTTGGGCCATCTTAGCCAACAATTCATTTGCTGCAGTAGGAGTCTTATCCACCAATGCCTCACCAGCAGCTGCATCAACTATGTATCTGTCCATAGGTAGTAATCCTTTATAGAAATATTGGATGAGAAGCTGCTCTAAAATCTAGTGGTTTGGACAGCATGAGCAAAGCTTCTTAAACCTCTCCCAATATTCATGCAGAGACTCACCATTCAACTTTCTAATCCCACTGATATCCTTCCTGATTGCTGCTGTTCTGGAGGCTGGAAAGAATTTTTCTAAGAACAACTTCTTCAGCTCATCCCATCTTGTTATCAAGGCAGTGGGTAGATAGTAAAGCCAATCCTTGGCTGCCCCATCCAGAGAGAAAGGAAATGCTATTAATTTGATCTGTTCTTCTCCAACTCCATGTGGTCTCATGGTAGAGCAGACAACGTGGAACTCCTTTAAGTGCTTGTGCGGATCTTCTCCTGTAAGACCATGAAACTTAGGCAACAAATGGATTAGACCAGATTTTAGTTCAAAATTAGCATCCAACTCAGGATAATTTATGCACAATGGTTGATAATGCACATCAGGTGCAATCAACTCTTTAATTGATTGTTCTTGCCTATTTTGAGGCACTTGTGCATTTTGGTTATCCATCCCAGTTATCCCAGCTGACTCAGAATCTGTAGACTCCAACACAATATCATATTCAGAATCTGATTCAACTTCTACACTGTCGACAGCTAACTCAACAATTTCAGCAAGAATTTCAGAAACTATACTAGTCCTAATGCTATTACTTCTCACTAGCCTATGGAAGGTCCTATCAATTTCTGGATCAAAAGGTGGTAAGTCCACGTGACCAGACCTTCTCATATACTAGAAAGGGCACAAATTCACAAGAAAACAACAAGAAAACAACAAAAACAACTAAATCACTACAAAAGACTCCAACCGATGAAAATCACCAAAAATTTAAGTATCTCAGAAAAATCTGATTTTTCATGGAAAAATTCTTGACAAATTGGAGAGACAAACACAAAAAACAGAATTCAAAAATTCAAACTACAAAAATCACACTAAAAATCACAATTAATTAGAAAAATAAAAAAAAATTAAAAAATAGAAAAGGAGGCCTAAACGATGGAATTTGGCAAAAATGGCCGCCTAAGATGATCCTTTGGATAATCAAGTGGTTGGAATTTGCTTAAAATGTCAAAAACTAGTGGTATACCAAGTTTGAGGTCAATCGGAGGTAGTTTGTTTTTTGCCTATGAATAGTAACCGATAAAAACTCAAAAACTTGTAAACCGTTTCAACAATACTAGATAACTTAAAATTAAACAAAGAAACACTTAAACAACTAATTAGATAACTTGGAAGTGAATTGGCTCCCCAGAAACGGTGCCAAAATTCTGGTTCACGCCACTACGATGCCAAATCGCCCAGAATTGAATTTGTGGCAATTTGCAGTATAGTGATCCCCAGGTCGTATTCACTCAAGGAGCCTCACTTCTTAATACTAATTAATTGTTCTAAACACCTAAACACTAATGAAGAGTACATAAACATGGGGGGGTTTTGTGGCAATACTAATAAAACAAACAAAACAGCAACCAAATAAATACAACAGCAGCAACAGCAACAGCAACAGCAGCAGAATTTGCAAGGTATTGACGGTAAAGAGACTATGTAATCAGCCACTAGAATTCATGGGAGTGTAACTATCATTACCTAACTCATTGATTCAGTTTTGTTCTCATTCCATTGTTTGGTTCTTTATGAAAATGGTTCTAGAATAACATCTAGAATTTAATGCTACTAATTGCAGTCAAGAACATCTCTCTACTATAACTAGATGCATTCAGTGAAAAATCTCAACCAAACCAAGTTAAATATATCATCTAACTAGTCATTTCGCCTCCCTCACTTTCCTCATCAGTCAAGGAAGGTTATATCTTATATATATAAGTTAGTTTATGTTACATTCTCAAGCTCTAATCAGAATCTGACAGCAACATAAACATAACAGCAAAACAGAAACGAAATGAGATGAAAATGGAGAATAAAACACTTAACTTGCATTCTTAGTTCAAGCTACAACATCCCAGTGGTCTAGTGACTAATTACAATGAAAACTTAGCCCTCCATGAGAGCAAAACAGCAAACAACAGAAGCAAAAATAGAGAGGAAGAGAGAGCTACGAATTTCCTAAGTTTCTGGTTACAAAATAAAAGTGTTCTCTCTTCTAAAACTGATGCCCCTTCAATGCCTTAGAATATTCTACCCTAGATGCTTCTTCCATGATGTGGCAGCACTTTGACAGCAAAACAGCAGCATAATTAATATTTCTGCAGCAGCAGATAGGTATGGCAGCAGCAGATAGGTATGGCAGCAGCAGAATTAATATTTCTGCAGCAGAAAAGTAACAAACAGTAGCAGAACAGCAGCAGAATATCATGGCAAAATTAATATTTCAGCCATGCTTTTCTGACCTACGAAAATTAATATTTCTGCCCAAAAATTCTGACTACATGGCATTGAATAAGAGTTCAAGTGGGCCCCACATCCAGCATATCCTAGTCAGCATCTGCATTACCCAAAAAGTGCCACATTAGCATCCAAATCAGCATCTTTGTCCATGTCAGCACTTTTCTCTCCAAAATTAAGATTTGTAGGAATTAGATTGAGCATTTTGCAATTCAAGTTCTGAAAATATAAAATTGAAACACATTCAATCCATAAATAATTTATACCCAATAAATTCCAAAACATAATAAAATTAGAGAATTGACAAAATTAAAGAGGCAAAAAGGACTAAAATAGGGACTAAAAAGTATATAAAAATGCCCGATATCACAACACAGGATGACTAACACATTTCGCTATCTACTAACATCTCACATATTCCTAAGAAGAAAATATGCTCGAGAAAAAAAGACGACACATCCTAAAGGGCCTTTGGTGGAGCCGTCTCTCTATAGCTATGCCCGAGTTCACAATGATAGAGGAGGACCTACTAAGGTTACCTTTGCTCTATAATTGGTAAGAGACCTAATCCCAAAGCTCTGATACCATCATTGTCATATCCCAAGACTGGGCATGTAACCAGCGCAGATAGCATTTCATCCATACTGCCGCAAGCCTATTATTTTACCAACTAATCCAAACATGATGTATACAAAACCTAGGTGGCCTACTCAATTACAGAGAAATACTAAAGATTAACATAGATGATAAAAGAAAATTACCTGACCCTAGACAAAGGGGGAGGCATCCTCACTACTTGAACTGTCGAACCGTTGAACCGAACTCCTCCAGATCCTGAAACTATTAGGGGTATGTCTAGTCCATATGACTCACTGGTAAACTTTAATTAGCATAACCAAATATCCATATGAATTTAGAAACAAGAAAAGACATCAAAATCAAGTAATTATAACCAGGAGATGTACATAAGCACCCTACGGAAAACCCTAGAAATTTTTTTTCCAACTCATAAATATATGTGGCCATAATGTATTGAAAGTCAATACAATAATGCCATTATAGTATGCATATTAATACCTGGATTTCTGCACTTACCATTCACGATCCATTTCACCGAATCACGTGACATTGGCTTTCTGGTACTATCTTTTTTGTAAATCTCATCCTCACACATGCTAAGTATAAATTTAAGCATCTTACTGATACACACCATTTCCAATAACAATCATAGCCATACACCAGGAATGTAATATACAAAGTAATATCTGAACAAACTAAAAGATTATAAATAAATTATTCCCCATCTTTATGCCCTCAAAAGCCTTCGCATATGCTAGTACCCAGTACAAAATCAACCATTACACCAAGTGCCAGTACCCGGCACAATATTCAAACATAATACCAAGTGCCAGTACTCAGCACAGTATCCTAACATTATATCCAATGCCAATACCTGGCACAATGTCCAAACAATATACCAAGTGCCAATGCCCAACATAATATCTGAACCAGAGTATAACTATGTCTATTACCCATTACGGAGTTACTCGTAACAAAATATTAAAAAAAAAACCATTTGTTGACCCATATTTCCCTTTGTCATCATATTGTCACTTTCATAAGTTAAAGAACATACCACTTAGTTTCATAAATAACAAGTCTTAAGTCCATAGTAAGCAAAATCGTTGAATGCTTGGAAATAGAGTTCAAAAGGAGTTGTACTTCAAATTAAAGAAAATAGTAGGTGTCATGAACTCTAGCACCATATACTATCCACGCTACAAGAGGCTAGCACACACAACAATTCTCTTTAACCTTAGTTATGTAAATAATTTATTATGTTATAACTCATTGCGAACCACAATTTAATCCTCTATAAGTAAAGTACAAATTATACAATCAAATAATTACTCGGTCATAACTCTAAAAATAAATCTCTTGTAGTAATTCTTAAAAGCATTTTAATGTTATCATTCGTCCCATACCACTAAGCAACCCGCATCTTTACACTAGCACAAGGAATAATTAGAATTCAAGGCCTTACCGTATGACACCAAATAAATATTTCTATCTTTATGGCTAGTAAACTTGAGACCTCCTTGCACTAGAAATAAAATAAGACAATTATGAAAGGAGAAGAAATCATATTTACTCACATAGGATAGTTATTCTGAAGATCATTAACATAATTTCAATCACAATGTAACCTTAATATCATAACACATACACAACTGAATTTACTTTCCTCAAAATCTTACTCTCCATACAATGCTCTGATCATAAAGCCCGTGATGCTTACACCTCATTTATTGGGTGTACATAGTTATATATATATATATATATATATATATATATATCTTTTCGTATAATAATTTTATACAACCATACCCAAACCCTATAGAATAACAACTCATCGCATAATTTTGTGTGAATATGTGTGTACATAGTTTTTATATAAATCTCAAGGGTTGATGCATGTACAAACATACCTATATGTTCCTTGAAACTAAGATGTGATATTTCATGTTTATCCCATACCCAAAACCATGAAATAACAACTCAGCACAATTTTGTGTGAATATGTGTGTACATAGTTGTTATATAAATCTCAAGGGTTGATGCATGTATAAATATACCTATATGTTCCTTTGAAACTAAGATGTGATATTTCATGTTTATATGTTTGCACATGTTTCACTACTCATGATTCAAGAATGGTCAGCTATGTATACACATACACACTCCCTAAGTACTGTTGCATCTTGGTGTATGAATGTGCATAAGTATCAATTACATGATGGTACTCTTATACCTATTCACATGGGAAAAATCACAACCATCCATTCCATTCGGACTCAAGGAAACACATATATATACCACAAGAATTAAACTACTTGGCTAAAACTCTCAATCATCATTGAGAATCACAATCCCTATATTTTCCAAAACAATCACACATATTACATTCCACATATATACAAATATTTATATACAAAGAAGATTACACATTTCAAGCCACTACACATAATACACCTATGGAAAATTCACACTTAGCTTATAGCTTGAACTACACAAGATATGTATATGAATGAATATATAAATAAAGTATAAGAAAGAAATCAAGCTTGGTAGGGTAGAAGTCCCTCACCTCTACTCCAAGCTTGCCATTACATCCCACAATGTGTGGAAGATGCATTAAAGAGTCCAATTCTTGGTCCTTGAAGCTTCCCACCACCAAAATGAGCCACCGGTGACCAAAAATTAAGCACCCATTAGAGAGAAAACAAGGATTTTGGGAAATTCGGTAAAGGAAAATGGGAACACCATGAAAGAGAAGAGAGAAAGAGAGAGTTGTCGAGAGAGAGAGATAATATGAGAGTGAGAGATATGATGTTTAAGTGTGGGGGTCAACTTTTAGAAATTGCAACTTGGCCCCGTAGTTGTTATTTCTTTCACAAAACAAGAAGGGCTTAAGTGCAATTCTTATGCCCGTCTATTACCAATCAAATTATTTTCTCTCTAAAATATTTCCCCACACTTAACAACTTTCATCTCAACACTCCCTTTTCTTACCCAACACCACTATTTTCTAGAATTCACAATTTTACCCTAAAACTTTAAATTCTTTCACCTAGGTCCTTCCCTTTAATTATTTGACTATAACTAAATTTCTCCGACTCATCACACATATCCAACAAACAATTTCCATTATTCTAGACACCACATTCATGCATGTTTATATGAAAAAAATTTGATCACATATATCCATTTTCCTCTAAAGCAAGCGAAAAAAATTTTCATGTATCTTCCACATCTATACTAATATCTTTCCAATAATAACACCCAAAAACTAGGGATGTTATAGCACATCAAGGCCTTGTTAGAAGAAATCATTGTCTCTACTCTCAAAGGTCAAGTCATCCTATCACGCAGATTTCCTGCTTGACATGAGAGAGGGTACTATCCCGCCTAAACACAATCAAGTTTCAACCAATTTCAAATACTCATCTAAATAAATCATCAATACATTAGTTAATATATTCATCAATAATCACCAATGTAATCATCATATCAATTTTCACCGGATAACTATAAGATATCCCAAATTACAATCAATCATATTTGTCTTATGAACAATCTCCTTTTCCCTAATGTTTCTCGTTAGCAATTTCATCATTATTTAAATTACATGAAACTTTCAAACTCAAATCGCTTAATCAAATTCCCTCTTTCCCACCATGATCATTACCTATCTTATTATCCTATTACTTTAATAGTTAAGATAATATTAAAGAAGGGTTGGTTCACTCACCTGGATTCCAACGAATTTACGTTGTGTGTGTCGAGTATATTGACCGAGTATGTGTATATGTGCTGGAAGGTGATAATGACAGCAAGAGTTGTGTATTGGGAAGTATATGAAATTTGTTTAAAGGTTTGGAGCTAGTGAAGGCTGATGAAAACTTTGACCGAAATCGGTAGGTGTATATGATTGGTGGAATAGTGAGGTGGTGATGGAAGGTGGAAGCTTGATGATGATGAAACTTTCTTTGAGTGTGGTGAAGGGATAGGGAATGTATATATGTGTACTATACTGGAGAAGCTGTGATTGATCATAGAATTATAATATATGGTGGCCAAATGGGATAATGGAATAAGAGAGAAGAAGAGAGAGGTGAGAGAAAGAGTACGATAGCTAGGTAGTTTAGGAATTAATGTTTTTTTAATTATGCTATGACTAGCTAGCTTAATTAAATTTTATCTAGGTAATTAATTAAGGAATTTGAATTATGCAAGTTAACTTGAAAAGGTTGAAGTTTTATTTTGAAAAGGTTAGATATCTGGTTTAAGGAAATCTGGAGTTTATTAAAGAATTAAAAGGATTAATTTATAAAACAAATCTTATTATATGGGGTTTGTTAGTTTTAGGAGTAGTTTAAATAGATACTCAATCTATTTGATTTATGTTTAATCCCTTAGTGTTACTATCTTTTATCTAATTATTTCTGAAAATACTGTAGTGTTTAGAAGGACTTTAATATACTATCAACTATTAACCAAGACTAATACTTCCTATTAATTTCTTTCTTGCAAAATTTCAAAATTAAATTGAATCCCCAACATAGTTTTATGTGAAAGGTTTAAAATATTGACTTCGAAAGATATAACTTCAAATTTAAAATAAAGGTAACCAATTATCCTTAATTTTAATAATAAAAATGAATTTAGTTAGTTAGATAAATAACTAATTACTTTAATTAATCCTTTACCTTATCCAATCATCTAATACCACTATTTATATTTAATTATATTATTTATTTAATTTCCAGTGAACGCACTGTTCACTTATTTTTATTTTTAATTTTCCTTTATTTCTATAATACATTTAATAAATTAATTATACTGCATACCTAAATATTTTAATCCATGAAAAATAAATTTATAACATACCAAAACTCTTTGCAAACATAAAATCAAGATCAGCTTCATCAAAGATTTGAAATTTCTATATTAAGACAGCAAGATTTTCGTTTATGATAGCAACCCAATATTTTTTCACATGTTCCAATCAATAAAGGCATTTCAATAGTCCTGAAACACAAATTTAAGTTATCAACCACATTAATGTCACCATAGAGCGGCTTGTAAGCACAAATCAGTCCAAAACATTGAAAAATTACAAAACTCCCACTTAGGGTTTTCAAGAACATGAAAATGAGAAGAAGAGAAAGGTTTTTCCAAAATTACTCACCTATAATTTGTGTATTCAAATCGAGATGGAGCTACCCAATGGATTTTCTTTGGCCAACACCGAGCAATGGGAGATAGGGTGGTGAGGAAAGTGAGGGAGAAGAGAGCACACGAGCATGGAAAGAAATGCGAGGCGTGAGCTCCAAATGGCTTAAGGGGGTTTTCAATTAAATCAATTTGTCTTGACCATTTTGCCTTCATGGCTGCATGCATCCCAAATAAAACTTAAGTTAAAAAAGAAACCTCCACACCTTAATGAGCTTAACTCCCATCCACACTCTTCTCCATAACCAAGTCCCTTACATACAAAAAAATAGTCTTAAACACATCCAACCATTTTTAAATAAGGGTTGTCCACATCTCTTTCTTTTAGGTCTTTACTGGTCTTTATCCCACAAATTGTAATATATTAGTAATATTTTAAATTTATAGGAGAACATCAATATCGCACATGACTTCACTATTCAAAAATTATTTATTAAAAGAAAAATTTTAATCCGATCCTAAGAATTTCTTTCGCACATGGTAGCTTAAATTTTTATTATCCGAAGCACCTAAAAAACTGTGGGTATCACATACACTTAAACTAAAATACAAAAAAATAAAAGAATCCTAATAACCTAAGGCAACTAAACCCCATACCTCCTACCTATAAATACCACTCAAGCCCTCACACACTGGACATCATTCATGTCTCTCACCTCTCAAATCACTTAGAAACCCTAGTCATTCCTTTTCTCACTAAAAATCATAGATGACCACCTTAGAAAAAGAAAACCCTAGGCGCCAAATTCTAAGAAGTCCTAGTCGTCTCTCTCTCTCTCTCTCTCACTTACTCAAACACTTGAAACCCTAGATATATACTAAGAACCCTAGATGCCACACCTCCATACATAAGCTTCAAAGAACACAGCTCCGGTGGTCTTTCTTGATGTTGGAAAACTTCAATAAACAAATATAAGTACCAGAAATCCCGATCTTTCTTACTCTTGTTTTTACGAAAACTAAATCCGTCATAATTCCCTAATTGAACTTCGTTTTTAATGGATTATATGTTACTAGAAAGCTCTTTGAGTATAGTTTCAAATGAGATCAATTTCATTTAAAAATTCCTTAACAATTGGGATTTATGACCAAAATAGTAATCAAAGGTCCAATTAAAAAATGAGCAGTTTTCTTATTTTATGATTTTGATTTTTTTTTTGCACTATAGTTGTCACAACCCGAAACCAGAAACCAATGGTTATGATAAATGCGGACGATGTGACATCCACTGTTGCAAGCCATGATATTTTAATTTGACCTAACTAACACGATCTACATCTTAGGTGACTTATTTGATTACATAGCATACTAGAGAAATTTACTTAAAACTAAAATAAAATTGCTTTACCTTGAGCAATGGGGAGGTATCCTTGGTTAGGTTAAGTTTCCAAGAACCTTAGGACGAACATGGTTAGGATTATGAATATGACTATGAACACGTAGTATGATGATGTTGATGTGAGAAGCATGATGTTGTGTTGTTAATAGGAACATGGACATGATCGTATGATGATGATAATTATGTTGCATGATAGTGTAATAACTTTGCATAGCATTTGATTATATTTTGTGTGGATGGCACAGAAACCAGGTATGAGTTCTCTGAGATACTTGCATGCATGAGATACTTGTTCTATGTTTGATTCAGGGATTGTGCACATGTATATCTGTATATTGGTTGTGCTATTTGGTATGCCCTCCCAACGTGGCAAGGAGGGTTGGGACCAGGTTGAGTTGAGGACGCACCTTACAGTAAGATGGTTGGGATCAAGTTGAGCTGTGACTCCTGAGGGTCGCCTTACTGTTAAGGTGGAATCGTGCGTCATTAGCAAGAGGGCATAAGGGGGCCGATTGAGCTTTGACTCCTAAGGGGCGCTTTGCCAATTGATGAATATCGTGTGTGCTATTATTATATTTTGATTGTGCTTCTGTGTGCTTTTATAATGTGTTATTATGTGATGAATTTCTTGGTATTGAAATTGTGGCCTACAAGCATATTCTATATGACTTTTGATGTGTTTGGGTTCAGTTATGGTGACCCCATACCACTTACTGAGTTATGATAACTCATACTTTCCATGGACCATTTTTCTTTTATAGATTTGATTATTGTCGAGAAGCACTTGTTTGAGGAGTAACATAGTGCATTGTCAGCCTTCCCCGTTGCCGGGTAGGATCTTGTTTCATTTTATGAAGTCCGTATATCGCTTTATATTTGTGTAAGACACTTAGGAGGATTTTGAGACAATGTTTAATTTATTTAAATTCTGCCTACTTGTATTTACTAAGCTTTGATTGTTGAAATATTCATAATATTTTCATTTCATATTTGAAGAATTCGAAACATTTTAAACAAAGGCATTAATTTTATTAAAAAGGAATTTACAATTTTAGCTCTTTAGAATTTTAATCAATTTACTTTGCTTTAAACTATGGAAACCTCCACTTGATGATTATAATCAGTGAGGTGTATCGGGGGTACATTACGCTTACAGTAATGAGAAAGTTTTGTTATTGTGCCGGTCACGTGCCTAGGAAGCAGATCGTGACAATAATTCCACCAACAAAAAACTAAATTTGAGTTTTACTAAAAATGAAAATTAAATGTCTTTGGGATACTTATATAATTTTTTATATATTTTTGAATTACGTACTTAGTTTTCTCCTTTAAAAGAAGAAAGAGAAGGGCTGGAAAAAGTTCTTGACTTCATATACATGCCACGCCAACCATCTAACCTTTTTTTATTTATTTTTATTTTTTTAAAGAATACTAAATATTTAACTTAAGTTCTATCTGATTTTTATAATCATTTAAGCATTAAAAGAAAAACTACAAATAGTTCTTTGAATTATAATTTAATTTTACATTTAGATTTCACATTCAGAAATTCATAAAATCCATAAAATTTTGGAAATTTTCATGTAATTTCACATTCAGAACAGTTCATTAAATACGAAATTTCACATTCACAAATTCAAAAAGAAAATCCATAAAATTCCAAAAAGTTTCTTATAATTTCAAAAAAATAGAAAAATAGAAAAATCCATTAAATTACTCAAAAAATTATTCTAATTTCACATTCAAATTTCACGTTTAGACAAATCCATTAAATTACTTAAAAATTTCATATATATTTTTTAAAAAAATTATATAAATATTTAGACGAATCCATTAAATTACTCAAAAATTTTCAAAAGAATAACTGGAATCCATTAAGTATTGGCAAAACTGGCCTAAACCTGCGGGATAACTTTTGCCCACTAGTTTTTGGGTAAGCTTGGATTTCTATTTTTTGATCCGTTAAAAAATATGACTAAATTAGTCGACCCATTCAATTAGTAAGCTAAATTGGAGAGCCCGCAGGTTAGCTCACTTTTTTTTTATAAGAATTTAATTTATTATCGTTATAAAATCTTATTTACTTATATTTTATATTTCATAATATTATATTCAATATATTTAGTGAAATGGACAAAACATAACTCTAACATAGCTTTAAAATGAAAAAGACTTAATTTGTGATGTTTGAATAGTTAGATTGCATTGATTGATTTGCAAATATAAGCATATTTTGAATAATCTTTCATGTTTTAAGAAAGTATTTTCAGTGAGCATATTCTGAATCGTTTTCCCACATAGTTTTTCTCTTTGAGCATCTCACTTTTTTGAGCTTTTCCACTTAATGTGAATTACTGAAATACATTTATAAATTGTTTTGTAATAAAAATTGTTAAAAAATTTTCACCAAAAAATTTTAATATTTAATTATTTAAATGTAAAAAATAAAAAAAGAAGCTTGCAATTTAGGCTTGTGAGGAACAACGGGCAGACTTGAATATTTGTATTTGAGGCTGATTTAATAAATATCCCAACCTCACCTGTTTAGTGGTTGGCCTGTGTCGGGTCAGGTTGAGTGACTCCTTTTGACAATATTACTTAAAAGTAGTAGCCTTCAAACGACGAGGAACATCTCAAAAACCACAAACTTTGGTGGCCACACCAAACACCCGTGAACAACCCAAAAGAAAAAAAGTAGTGAAACCATGCTCCAATTGGTGAGAAAATGGTTCAAACGTATTAGGAAGGGCGTCGGTTGGTGATGTCCCGGCAAAATCCCAGTGAAAATGGCAGAAAACAGTGACTAGAGATGATTGGAATGCTCACGGCTGTAGAAGCTTAAACAAGAAAATGAAAATGCGTGCAAGAGATTTAGATTTTAAAATAGTTTTCCAGGGGATCAACGACATGATCATTCCATTACTAATCCCTTGCTTACTTGAATTCAAATTTGAATTCCCTCATCAAAAGAAATAGTGACAGATTTAATCAACGAGTGAATACTCCGTTGGTAATCTGCCACTCACGCCCGCACCCTTCTTGTGTGAAAAATCCCTCGTCAAAAGAAATAGCGACAGATTTATCAACGAAGGGATACTCCCTTGGTGATCTGTCCACTAATGCTTTCACCCTTTTCTGTGGGAAGAGTTTGCCCACATTCTGGTGTTTTTGCGTCAGGGACAGCGAGGGAAGATAAATCTCTCCTTGTTTCTAATATTTCTTGTAGTGCTTGGTAAAAAACTGAGGTCTAATTTTTTCTATCTTTGCTATTAGCTTTTTAAATTAGAATATGATAGATATATAATTTTTAATCAAAATATAATAAATATATAATTTTTAACAAAATAATATATTTTATACAGTTCAACATTGTATGATTGGTCTTAAGTAACCTGACACCAAAACATTGCCTACAAAAGCAATTGGAGCATTTTTTAAATATTTTATTAAAAAAATAAGTTCAAGTTTTCAACAAAAATTAATTTACTGTAAAATAATTTTGATGCAAGGTGCCTTTAATACATTTATTGATAATCCTTGATCAACGGTCATTGATTTAAATAAATTATCTTTTTGTTAAATTTTTCAGTAGAAAAGGAAAATATTGTTAATTCCATTAAATTATGTAAAAAAAAAAAAAAGAGCGAGAGTGAGAAAACTTGTAACCGTGGTCTGTAGCCCTACCTACGCGACGAGTCGGTCGAGTTGGGCGGGGACTCAGCGATTCAGTTGCCGAATCGCCCTTTTTCTCACTGGGTTGTGGGTGTACTTCTCTTCTCAGCATCCGCCACCCGACCTCTCTCTCTCTCTCTCTCTCTCTCTCTCTCTCTCAAACTTACCTAAATACGAAAAATCTGTTTCTCCCAAAACCAAAATTACCCGCCAAAAACACTTATAATTGGCGCTTCCATTTCTCCTCCTCCCTTTATTTTTCAAATCTTTTCTCTCCTACCCATTTCCCTCCCTCTGCCCCCCGCTTCTCTAATCTATTTCCCTCTAGGGTTTCCTTTCTCTTTCTCTTCCTCTCTGAACAAGTCTCTGATGGATGCGACGCCCGCCTCCGAGGCGAAGGACACGGTGGTGGAGCCGCAACCGGAGAGCTTGGCGGAGAAGAGGTCGGTTGAGAATGGTGGCGATGACGAATTGGGCGACCGGTGTAGCAAGAGGCCTAAGATTGAAGCTGCAACGAACGTGGAATTGAAGAGAGTGGCGGAAATTGTGCTAGTTTTGTCGACAATGGCCACAATGCGAGGTGGTAGGAAGCCAACTGACGTGGAGATTGAGCTGATGAAGGAGGCTCGAGCCAAGTTAGTGGAGCTATGCCAAGGGATTGCTCCGAAAGACATTGTGGCAAGGGAGGCTATAGGGAATGTAATTGAGGATCTCGGGTTGACTGGGAAGAATAAAGACCAGAGGCTAGGGTTTCGAACTCCGAAGATGTCTATAGCCGAGAGGTTTTCACACACAAAGTGGAAGGTAATTTCTCGAAATTAATATTACTCTGATTTAATGCAGTCTGGCGTCCTCTCTTACTGTTTCTTGCCTTAAGTTGCAAGACAAATTGCTGGTCTTGTTTCAACTTGTCAATATTGATCTCTTTTATTTTGAGAAAAAACATTTTTCTTAACCCTAGGAGATCTAATTGTAAAGATTAATGGAATCTTCCCAGTTGATTTGTATGTTAGGTGACTTTGGTCCCCATTAGCTTGCAAGTAAGAAGGAAAAAGAAATAACTATGGTGTAACAGAGAAGTGAAGTATTGTTGATGGTTGAATCTTGCAATACATTGACAACTCAAACTCTCATGTGAACTCTTGTCATGAGTGGTGTCAAGTAAAACTGTACATTTTGAGAATATATATTAAATAAGAAAAAAATGTGTTTCTGTTGGTCTCTAGTAACATTTGAAAGCAATGGAAGTTTAATCTTTGACGTTCAAATATGTCAATCTATGTCACTTTTGAATATTTGTCTTTGGCCTAAATTGAACTGTTTTCATGCTATAATTTTTATAGCATAATGGCTGAATTTCAGAATTATCTTATAGTAGTTTTACATGAGCCCTAAGTGGACAATTCATGTTCAACAAGCAAAAGCATCGTTTGACTAGTGGGATATTTTGAATTGTTTTCCTGTATAATCTTTTCATGCGATTAATGAATCTTAGACTGCCTTCTTTTGTGGCTGTTGACCATATCTATGTAACTGATTTTTGCTTCTAATTTTTGGACTCTCTTCTGTATTTCCTGTTTGGAATTTATTGGATTTGTGAACTCTTATATAAATAGAATTGCTTATTTCTTCTCATGACCTAGTAAAAGGCTATATTTGTTTTGTTGTATGATTTGAAGTAACAACGAAGGTCTTGTGATTTTTTTTTTTTGGTTGAAAATTTTTCTTCTTTGTTTTCTCTTCCTTTCTTATACTAACTTTTTTGTTCTTAGATGGAAGAATCAAAGAAGTTTTCTGTTCATTCTGGATCATATACATCTCAGGCTCAGCCATTGCAAACAAGCATTGGTGGTGGAACAGTTGAAAATCATGTGCCATCACATGCTATTCGAATGTTTCCATCAGATAAATCAAGCCACGTGGCAATCTCTTCTGTTACCCTTGCTTCTACATCTATTGCAACTTCTACAGCTTTGCAACATCAATCAGCTGGCAATGAAACAAGAGCACCTATGGTTTCTGGCGTAATGAATGGCAGTCACTTGGGGAGGAATCCATCTTCCTTATCATTACCTAAAGTTGAACAAGCACATTTCAAAGTTGAAGGAGCATCAAATGCATCTTATGTGCTACAAGTGCAAGGTAACAACATTCTAAGCAGCCACACTAGTTCAAGGAGTGGTGGAATAATACTTTTAACTGATGAATGTCTGATTCATGTATTTTCTTCACTGTATCATTTATTGAGCAACATACATAGAGTTTGGTTTTATATTATTAATTTTATCTATGTTATTAAAAAATATTGTAAATAACTTGATTTTTTTTTCACTATTAGGAATTTCATAATTTGGCATGCTAAAGCATGAAGGTTCAGTGAATTGGTTTATATGTAGGTCATTTTAGAGGTCACTGGAAATTGGATGGATATAGCCTAGGTTTGCTTCAGACTAGGTGGCCTCATAGGATCTTATGCCTTAATGTTTCTGTGATGTGCTTTGAAGATTCGAAGACTAACAGCCATTTTTTTTTTCTTTTTTGTGAACTGAAATGGTGTGGGCAATTCGGAATAGATTATTTGGCCTTTTTGAGGATAGTTGGTGAGCCTTTTAGTCTTGATGCCTTCATATCCATTAAATTCAGAGGTTTTGGAAGGAGTAAGGAGAATAGAGCTTTGTGGAAAGGAATGTATGAGTTTATGGTGAGCCTTTGGTCTTGATGCCTTCATATCCATTATTTGGCCTCTTTGCTGTGTTGCGGTGTTTGTGGAGTGAAAGGAATGTACGAGATTATTAGAATGAATTTCTACCTTCTCTGCTTTGGGATAGGATTGGTTTTGTCGCTTCTCTTTGGGTTTTTGCCAACGGTTACTTTGAGGGGGTGTCTCTCTAGATATCCATAGGGACTGGAAGGCTCTGTTGCATTAGGTTCCATGTTTAGTATAGTGGCTTGGGTTTCCAGGAGGGTTCCTTGTTCTCATTTTTTCCTCTTGTAATCCCTTCTTTCCTCTAGTGAAATTTTCTTTTTCTATAAGAAAAAGGGATATAGCCTAAGTAGGTATTATGCATTGGAGGAGTTTGGAGATGAATAGTCATCTTTTTTAACGTTATGTAGTGGCTTATTATATCTGGAACAAATTGTTTGTTATTTTTGGTGAAAGGTGCTTTTGTCCAGCTGACCTTGGTACTTTTCTAAGCTCCAAGTTTATAGGCCTTGGGAGGTGAAAGGAGACAAATTCTCTGGCATTCCAGTTTTTGCAGGCTTATGGTGTATTTGGTTCGAAAGAAATGCTAGTCTTTAATGAGCATTTTCATTTGCTCCATCTTCTTTGGGAGAGGATTACTTTTATGTCTTCTTTGTGGGCTTCTGCTAATGGAAATTTTAGGGGTATGTCTCTTTTATGGATCTTCAAAGGATTGGAAGGCTGTTAGGGTCTTTGGATCTGGTCCTTCTTCTACCTGTGGTGCAAGCTCGTTTGAGAGAACATGCAATCTCCTGAGAGCACTCAGTTTTGTGATGATAAACTTCTCTGATAATTTCATTAATTTTGAAGAAAAGTTTAAATGCAATTAAAGAAGGCATATCTTCCCTTGAATTAAGCATAACTTCCCCTAATTTAAGGATATGGCAGAAAACTAACCAAAAACTTGATATAACTATTCCTAGCCAAATTAAAATAAAACACATAATTAACATAAATAAGTCTGGAAGTACATAAAAATTAAGAAAAAGGACTGTAATTGCTGCCAAACAGCCCAGGGGTGGTAGCTGCAGCCTTTCCTCTTGGGCTGCTGGGTGCTTCAGCACCCAGTAGTCATTGAGGGGGGTTGCTAACAAAGGCTCTTTTTGAGTTAGAGCCTAGGTTGTATTTTGTAGGTCTGATCTTTTGATTGGGGATAACTCCTTGTCCTCTGCTATGTAATGTTTTGTAGTTTTCTTTCTTCTTGTCAATAAATTCTTTTTTCATAAAAAGAAGAATGTTATTTATGGTCAAGTTAAAATCACTTATGATGCAGTTTTATACAAAGACACCTATTCAGATCTATGAAGGTAACATTTCATGGAATTTAACGATTTTCCTCTTCTATCAACAACAACAACAACAACAACATAGCCTTATCCCACTAAGTGGGGTCGGCTACATGGATCGCACGACGCCATTGAGCTCTATCAATGACCAACTCTTTAGATATCTCATTTACTAAAAGGTCCCGTTCAATAATTTCTCTAAGTGTCCTTTTTGGTCTTCCTCTTCTATCATCCCATTATTTTCTCCTCCAACTTTATAAGCTCAGGATTAGTTTTATGGAATCTAGCCATTGGCATATTCTGTTTGTGTGTGTCCATAGTGTTCAAAAATTGGGATCCTATTATATATTTGTTATATAAAATACATATTTTATGCCATTTCAACCACAGTTGGCTGTTGAATTTTGAAAAATTCTAAACTGCAGCAAACCAACCTATGGTGAATGCTCCAACTTGGTCAATACAGACTCAGTCTGCCTCACTAGCTAGAAGTGCACCAGAAAACAAGGTGCCTAGTCATACTTCTGTCAAGGTTGAGGGAACAGTGTCAAGTGCAGCTCAACAAATAGCCAGGGATCAGAACTTTAAACCATTTATTTCTCAAACAGCACCTGGAAGTTTATCTAGTATGCACCAGCCATCACAGAGCATGAACATTACTCAGCCTCCTTCACAACCTAATAATCATGCTGAAATTGCAAAGGTTGTCCAGAAATTGCTACAACCAAAGCTTCCTGAGCATCCCACATGGACTCCACCATCCAGGGATTATATGAACAAGGCTTTGACTTGCCAGATGTGTGAACTCACTGTCAATGAGGTAGATACTGTGCTTCTTTGTGATGCTTGTGAAAAAGGATTTCACTTGAAGTGTCTGCAGCCATCAATCTTAAGAGGAATTCCTAGAGGTGAGTGGCACTGCATGAGATGCTTGACAATAAGTGGTGGAAAGCCCTTGCCTCCAAAATATGGCCGTGTCATGAGATCATCAAACACTCCACAAAAAGTGCCCTCAAACACAATAGGAATTCAACCATCTTTGGAGAAGAAAGCAGGAGTGTTAGATCCACAGATCAGCACGCAGAAGTTAACAACAAATCGGAGCACTATTGTACCTGGTGCTAATGGCAACAACAATGTTGAGCCACAATCTAATACTAAGACCCCTGAAAAAAGAGAAATACCAGGGGGCACCATTTCATCCAGCGTTAAGTATACCTATGAGAAGCCTGACCCAGTCATTTCAGGGAAACCCCTTACTGCAGCTTCTAGTCCTTCTGGCTTGTTTGGTGAAAGAGTTGCTCATCAAATAAAAGGTTCTGAAACATCTACTTGTACAGAGAAAACATGTAATTCAGAAACAGAGATTCTTTCTAAATTACCTGGGTCATTTGAAAGGGACAACTTGGAATTGTTGCAAACTTCACAAGTTGAGCAGACAGTGTTGCAATACGATGCTGAAGGATCATCAAGTAAATGCCTTGATGTTAGTTCGGCAGATAATAACCAAAAGGAATCTCATGGAGGAGAAACTTTGATATATGATATCAAGCGTGATGACCAAGATGTTGCACTGGCAAATTCTGATGGCAGTTTAGGAATTAACACTGAAGGTAGACAGTTAACTGTATTATCTGCAGATGGCTCACATTCTGTAGAATGGATTGGTGATGTTATACAACTTGTCGATGAGAACAAGTTTTACCAATCTTGCTATGTTGATGGAGTAATATATAGGTTGCAGGATTTTGCCCTTTTCCCCACCAGTAAAGGCAAATTAACACCTTCTAAACTTCAGGTAAGTAAGCCATCAAGCTTTTCGATGTTGTAACATATAAGCTGCAGGATCATGCCCTTTTGGTTGTTTAAATTGACCTATGAGATCACGAGATACTATATTAATCAGTAAACAAATCTTTTTTTTTTTTTCTTTTGGCATACTCCTTGATTCTCCCTAATCTTGATTGGTGTTTGCATCCATGTATGAAATAGGACTACAACACTAAAACACTCTTCTTCATTTACTGCAGTCTATGTGGGAAGATAGCAAAACTGGCTTGAAGTGGATTAGCATGACCCAGTGCTACTTTCCTGGTGATTTACCAGGAAATATTGCCCATCCATGTATATTTGAAGTCAATGAGGTAAGTGTTGCTTGTTATTTTCCTTTATATATTTTTCTGATGCAGTTAGCCTAGTGAATTTCCTATTATACAATATCTTCCTAGACTGAAGGGTGATGGAGGTTGGAGAAAAAAAAAAAAGAAATATTTCAGTGATGAGTAGTGATTGCCAGTGAAACAGTATTGTCCTTTGTTGTATTGGAGTCTTGGTTCTAAATAATAAATCAGCCTAAGGTTAGTTTAGATTATAGAAGTTAGTCTCAGAATTAGGGATCTGTGTATTCCAAAGTATTTAGTTAAGACTCCTAAAAGGTTCCTCAAATAGGAAATTTCTATGTAATTTTCAGAAGTAATACATAGAATTATAAGTTCTTTAATTTACTTCCAGAAAATTTTGGCTCAGATTTCTGAGCAAGTCAGACACTGTCTAAGGAAGTAGACTCTCATTTAACCCTTTCAATCTGTTTTTCCTCTTTAATCTAACATCATGATTCAGTTATATTCCTGGCTTTGTCATGTATGTAAGTTTGTATATATTATATATGTTCTTTTTCTTTATTGTAGGTTTTTGAATCTAATAGTGTTAGAACTGAAAAGGCTGGCTGTATTCGAGGCCAATGTGAAGTCCTCCCATCTGATAAATTTGAACAAGAAACTGACAAACGAAGTCAATTAGGGCTTGAGGCAAATGCTAGATTACATCCAATTTTCCTTTGCAGGTTTGTTTCTTCAATTATCTTTCACGGTTTCTTCATTGTTAATTTCATTCTATTTATGCAATTTATTTTACCTCTAATTCAGCTATCTAAAAAGAATTATGAGAATTTCAGTTGGTTTTTTTCAGTCTCTGCTCTCATTTACATGTGATAGAGATTCAAGTTATGCATATTTCTTCGCTTCTCTCTCCCTGTATTTTATTTATAATAGGGGGATGCTGAAGCATTTTCCTTACATGCTGTAATAACAACTTACTACATCTGCAGAGCACTTCTTCTTTTCATTACTATGATGCATTAATTTTACGATCTTATCAAGGATTAATAAAAGTGTAGAGGACATTGGACTGTAGGGTAAAATATTTTGTTGATCAAAATTTGAAGCTATTCTAACAGTTGAATGAATACAAGTGATCTATTTCTGAATGAGATTTATAACGGCTTAAAAAACAGAATTTAGTGCTATCAATTGTATTGAAGTTACTGTACATGTTTAAGGTGGAGCTCTATGGCATTTCTACTGCATTTTTAAGTCCTGAGCACTCAAGTTTGCTATTTTGATTTAGTCACTGAAGGGATTTGATTACTTGACATATTAGGACTGGTGGGAAACTGTAGGTAATCTACTACTTGTAGCCCCCTGCATCACTAATCAATACAATGTTAATTTCTCTCTTACTGATGGGGGCTCATTTTGTTGCTTCATAATTTATTAATATCTTTTTAGCAATTAAAATCAAAGCTTGTTCTGAATTGTCTTTGATGGGAGGTCAACTCTATTTTGCAGGTGGTTTTATGATGAGGTCAAAAAGTTATTTCAACCTGTTACCAGTTGATGCTATCTTTAACATATGATGAGATTCTCCAGTTCTCCCGTCCATGGCAATTCCATGGTAATTATATGAACATGTTATGTTTATGTGCCTGTATGTCATAATTGGAGGAGCATTTCCCCACTGTTTTCTGGGGATGGGTTTGGGTTGAACTTACCATTTCTTATTTTAAGAAAATTACACTTTTTCACTCCCTTGATTTAAAGGTTATGGCTAAGTTGGGGGCCTATTTTCCTCGCAAGGGAAAGAATAGCATACTATAAGCCGCTGTAATGTGAGTACCTATCCATGTATTGAGACAACCAATATAGGTTGAGGGGAATTGGGGAAAGAGTAAAGTATTCTGCCTCAGTATCTTTTGTGAAATTGGATGGTTCCCCATTGTATGGGGAGTTGGGCTTAGAAAAGAGGAAGAAAACAGGAACTCTTGCTTCCTCGCTAAGAATTTTGCTTTCTGCTCTCATGATGCGATATATTGGAAATCTAGCTCCCTTTTTCTCTTGTTATTTTTATGTACCAAGGCACGGGGATAATTGATTTACATTGCCCTCAGACATCATATTCAATATCTTTGGTCTGAAATAATGTGATTGATAATATATCCCTTAGTTATATTTATATATTTATTTATTTATTTGAGTCTGCCCTTGTGTTCCTTACAAGTTTGTATCAATGCAGGTAAGGGGGCTCGAAAACATGAGTGTGAAAGCCATTTGATGTATAATATGTAGCTAAAGCTATGATTTAGTTTAGCTCATTCTTTTTCCTTTTAGTAGTTTTCTCGCTAGTCATTTAATATTCTTTCTGGTTCGTTGGCACTCTAGGCCTCCTAATCACATTATCGCCTTTTAAATTATGATAAATTAGTCCTACCTGAAAATGTAGAATTTGATTTATACAAGCCATGCCTTCTAAGTAGCATAACCTTTGGAAAGTTTGGTTGATGTTGATTCTTACCCTAAACTGTTTCTTGCTTGCTATTGACTCGGAGCAATTGGGAATCGCGTGGATTAAGCTCCAAAGTAAATTTATGATATTCTATTCTTACAAAGCTGGATTCACTTGAAGCGTTAATGCTGTCCTAAAAGAGATACCTTTGGATGTCTCAACAATTCTACTTCTTACAAAGCTGGATTCGCTTGAAGCGTTAGTGCTGTCCTACAGTGATACCTTTTGATGTCTTAACAATTCTACTTATCACTGAATTGAGAAAGTGAATGGTTTAGGTGTAGGTGTTTCGAATTGAATCAAACAAATCAAATTGACGAGAAATTGATCAAAATTAAAAAAAAAATGAGGTTCAAAATAGTTTTTCAAATGCAACAAGTTTTATCTCACTAGGTGGGGTTGGTTGGCTATATGAATCTCACGATGTCATTGAGTTTTATTAATAATTAATTCTTTAAGTGTTTTGCTTGGTCTTTTTTGATCTTTTTTCACAGAATTTTATATCATTTGCCCAATTTTTTTCATTGGTGCTTTTAACTGTCTTCTTTGAACATGTCTAAATTTTGTTAAGTGAATTTTTTACATTTTTTGCCATGCCAACTCTACTTGGTATATAAACATTACGTATTATATATTTTTTTGTAAGACTACACATTTATCTCAACATCCTTATCTTTGCTATGTCAATTTTTTGATCTTCTTGTCTTTTCAATGCCTAAGATTCACTAATAAAACTTTTTTTTAAGCTTATTAACTACTTTTCAATCACAAATAACTTCTGATACTTTTTTCCATTTTAATTACCCATCTTGTATCTTATGTGTAACATTCTCATTAATTTCACTATCATCTTGTATTACTGATCTCAAACTTTGACACTTGTGGTATAACCTGATCTTTAATTTTAATTTCCGACTCATTTTTAGCTTGCTGCTTGTTAAACTTGTAGTGCATATATTTTATCTTACCCTTGCTTAAACGGAAACTCTTCAATTCCGAAGTATATCTCCATAACGCAAGTTTAGAATTAATCTCTTCTTTGACTCTTCCATGAGGATTATGTCATTTACAAAAAACATGTATCTAGGGATTTCTTCTTGGATGTATTCCATCAGAACGTTTAAAAAAAGGTCAAACAAATAAGGGTTTAAAGATGATCTCTGATACAGACCAATCTTTATTGGAAATTTTTTTTGTCTCTCCTCCAAACGTTCTCACACTAGTAGTTGCCCACTCATACAAATCTTTTATAGTTTTGATATATGCAACACGAACACATTTCTTTCTCAAGGCTTTCCATAGTACTACTCTTGGTACTCAATCGTAACCTCTTTTCATATTAATAAAAACTATGTGCAAGTCGCTTTGCTTACTCTAGTATTTGCTTCTATAGTGGATCGCTCTGTTATAAATCCAAATTGGTTCTCAGAAATACACGTCCCAAATTTTAACTTGTGTTCAATTATTCTTTTCTATAATTTTATAGTATGACTCATAAGTTTTATCCCTCGGTAGTTTGCACAGTTCTAGATATCCCTTTTATTCTTGTATATAGGCACTCAAGTTTTTCTTCTATATTCTCGACTTTTTTTTGGACCTTAGAATTTCATTAAAGAGTTTAGTTAGTCAGATAATACCCTCTTCCCCTAAACACTTCCAAATTTGATAGGAATACCGTCAGGGCCAACAACTTTACTATTTACCATTCTTTAAGAGCTTCTCTGATCTCGCCAACCCTAATCCTGCGATAATAAGCCAAATTTTGTTTGCCCTCTTGGGTTGTTAAGGGTCTGTTTGATTTATGAAAATATTTTTTTTTATTTTTTGTCTTCATTTCCTGAAATGTATTTCCTGAAACACTTAAAATATCTTTTTGGTGTTTTTAGATTTAGACATATTTTAAAAAATATTTTCAAGAAAACGTTTTTAGTTAACTCAATCAAACGCATTTTCAAGTCTATTTTCTGTTTTTAGTGAAATGAAAACAGGAAATGCCCAAACCAAATATACCCTAAATTTTCTATATCACTAGTTGACCCTGTTCCATCATTCAAAAGCTTGTAGAAGTAACACTTCCATCTATTTTTTAATATCTTCATATATAACCATAACTTTTCCTTCGTCATTCTTAACACATCTTACTTGCTCCAAATCTCTTTATTTTCTTTTCTTTATTCTTCACAATTTTATAAATCTTTCGTTCTCTTTTTTTTGTCTCTAAGTCCTTGTAAAAATCTTTGAATGCTTTAGATCGTGCTTCACTTAGTACTTTTTTAGTCTCCTTATTAGCCTTCTATTAGCTTTCCTAATTTTTTGTTTTATTTCGCAAGTGTATAGCTTTAAAGCGTTCTCTTTTATACTTAACTTACTTTTGAACGCTCTCATTCTACCACTAAGATTCCTTATCTCTTGGCCCAAAACCTTTTGATTCCCCTAAAAGTACTTTAGCAACCTTTCCAACCCTTTTGGCCATTTCATCCCACATGATGTTAACATTTTCTTGTGACTCCTAGGTTCCTTTTTCCAACAGTTTCCTATTAAAAGTTTGTTGCTTCTCTCCTTTAGCTGCCACCACTTGATCTTAGGGTTCATCGCCTGTCGACACTTTTGTTTCTGACCTTTAATAAGCAAATCAAGGGCCAAAACCCTATATTGAGTTGTCACGGGTTTCCTAGGGATCACTTTACAATTTTTATAAATTTTTCTATATGAATTCCTTACCAAAAAGAAGTCAATCTATGACTTTGAGGCTCTACTTTTATATGTGATTAAATGCTCCTCTCGTTGCTTAAAACAAGTGTTGACAATCTTGAAATTATAAGCCATTGAAAAATCAAGTATAGATTGTCCTTCTTCATTAAGCTCCCCAAAACCAAAACCACCATGAGTCCTCGCATACTGCCTTGCATCTTTCTCTGTGTGACTATTAAGATCCTCCTGATGAAAATCTTCTCATTTAGTGGTATGCCTCTGACCAACCCCTCCAAATCTTCCCAAAACTTTTTCTTAAGGTGTGTTTTTGTCCTTACTTAGGGTGCATAAGCACTTATGATATTGATAGTATTCCTTACAACAATCATTCTTAAGGACAAGATCCCATTCCCAATCCTTTTTACCTCCACCACATTCGGCGTCCATTCCATATCAACCGTAATGTCAACCCCATTCTTTGTCCTGACTTTCACCGTGTACGAAAACTTAAATCCTGAATAGTCAAATTCTTTAACATTTTCTCCAATTCATTTAGTCTGTTAAAGGCACAAGATGCTAATTTTTCTCTGTTTCATGGTGTCCACTACCTCCATGGATTTTTCTGACATGGTTCCAATATTTCATGTACCAAGACTAATCTTGCTCTCCTAGACTAGCTTCTTTACCCGCATACGTCCAGATACATGCACAAACTCTTGTTCATTTAACACTACATCTAGGCATCGATACAATGGCTCTAGCTTATTTGACACTGTACTCGAGTCATATAGCACGTTGTTTCTGGGCAATGACCTAGTATTAGCACAATATTGTTGTTGATCTATGTTCATAAGAATTTCGATAGAGTTTTATGTTAGTTATTGAGGACTTAACACAACCCTCATTCTTTACCAGGGCTTGGGACCAGTTTTGAAACACATATGAAACAAAATAGTTTTTCAAATATGACAACTAAATAGTTTAAATTAATTTTTGATTTTGAATGATTTAGCTAAATTTAGCTAATCCAAATTATATATATATATATATATATAATATCTATATATTTATATATTAAAAAGTTTTGTATATAATATAATAAAAATTCTCAAATTAACATACTATATTTTAATAAGATTGAATAATGAAAAATGAGACTTTGAGATTTAAAATTTGCTAGATTTATAGTAATTTTTTTTAATTGTTTAAGATTGAGCCAAGTCTAATAAAAATCAAATAAAATTGTTCAAAATTGAACTAAGTTGCTTAAATAAGAAAACTAATTGAACTGCTCAAATAAGAAAACCAATTAAGCCTTCGTTTATTCTAGATTGATTGGTTTAGTTTGAATGAGGTTTGAGTCATAACTAAATTGAACTGAATTTGTGAACATCCTTAATTTTATGTATTAATAGATGACTTCACTTATTGTTAAATCCATTAAATTAAAAATTTTAAAAATATTGCTAAATATATTATATGTACTATGATTTTTTTTATAATAATTAAATTAATAAGTCATAAAAATAACATTTTAAGTAAATATGTTCCATTTTTTTATTGTTATTTTAATTTGGTATGACGTAAAATTTGTTTGTAACATTTTTCATTTTTTAAAAATTTAAAATTATTCTATTTGACACCCTATATCAATGTATAACAATTTATTTGTAACAGGCAATCGTAAAGCAATTCATACAGTTAAGCCGCGTATTACTAGAAATCTTTTCGAACTTCCAAAGGCTCCTTTACTCAGACACAATGAGCTCCGAGTTAACTTTGAATTGCTTTAGCGACGGTGGTGTATTCAAGACTCCTCGGTTAGGGGGGTAAAATTTTTATTTGTTTTTTTGAATATGATGAAAATTGTTCTAAATTAATTTATATTTGTTGTTTATTTGATGGTAATTTCCTCTTAAAAAATATTTCCGTTACAAAAAAATCGTTCTTCTTTTAAATTCTAATTGTATAATCAATCAACCAATTTGATAGAATTAGACTTACGTACAAAAACTACAAATTTCAAGCTTTCACAAAAAAGTCTCTAATAATAGAATGATAAATTAACTATCAAGAAAAAATTTTATGAAACTGACTTCACAAATACGTTACTCATGGTCATAATTGTATAATCAATCAACCAATTTGATAGAATTAGACTTATGTACAAAAACTCTAAATTTTAAACTTTTACAAAGAGGTCCCTAATAATGGAATGATAAATTAACTATCATCAAAAAATTTTTTTATGTAATTGACTTCACAAATATGTTACTCATGATCCTCATTGTATAATCAATCAACCAATTTGATAGAATTAGACTTATATACAAAAACCTCAAATTTCAAGCTTTTACAAAGAAGTCCCTAACAATAAAATGAGAAATTAACTATCATAAAAAAAAATTTCATGAAATTGACTTCACAAATATGTTACTCATGATCCTAATTACATAATCAATTAATCAATTTAATAGAATTAGACATATGTACAAAAACTCTAAATTTCAAACTTTTACAAAGAGGTCCCTAACAGTGGAATGAGAAACTAACTATTATCAAGAAAACAAATTTGTGACTTTGAGAAGTGGGGGTTTTGTGACTATGAGCAGCAGATAAGAACTGAGTCATTGGGGTTTAAAAATATATTAAGGGGGTTCAAAAAAATAAGGAAGGGAGGCAAAATGCAAAAAAAAAAAAAATTTTACATAAAAATTTATAAGCTGCATCCCCAGAAGTAGTTGTGGCTCCGCCACTGTTTAGCGCGAACCCGTAATGACATCATCTTTGGTGCCGCTTGAAAAGTTGTCGACTCGTACATGAAGGAGGTCCTAAACATGTTCCAAAAGGAGGTGAGTCTGGTTGCTACCACTCCAATGGTCGAGTGCAAACAATTGGCAGCGCGTATACTCTTTTGACGTGAATAAGGGATTATGCCATGATTGAATCCGAATGGGTGATATAGGTCCCGTTTGAAAGAGTTTATTATGATTTTATCTGACTTATTTTGTGGCATAAGCGTTTATGTACGTGTTTAAAAAAGTTTATAAAAATAACTTATGGTATTACCAATAAATTATTTTTAGTTTATTTTTATAAACTCTTCAAAATAACTTATAAAAATAAGCTGAAAACATCTTATGTAAAATTTGTCTTTATAAACTATTCAAATATCTTATATATAAAAATAAATAGAAATAAACTATTTACCCAAATAGAGCATAGTTTAATTCAATTATGATTTCTCTGATCACATGAATTTGATCCATATTAAGATATATATGTTGGTATTTCTGTCGAATCAATTTAATTGGATATATATCACTTATACATTGATTTTAAATTTGATTCGATTGGATTGACGTAATCAATTGAGTTGTTTGCTTCATATATTACGCTTATATATTTGTGTTAATTGTGATCATATATATTACATGATCATATTTGTGATTTTGTGTGTTTTTGGGCGAATTAAAATAATTTTCACTGATTAAAATTAAGGTTTCATGAACCTCATATGTTTTTTACAGTATAAGATTCATGAAAGTTAGGTTTTGGGTGTGATTTGGATCATTTGGGACACATTTTTTTAAGGCTTTAAATCACATTATGTGGGTATTTCATGAATTCTAATCCTTCTGAATTGTGTTTTCTTGTTAGAATTAAGTTGATTGATCTATTTGATTACCAAAGTGACTAATTTAGGTAAAATTAATTTAGTTTTAACAAGAAAAACATGTTGAATGCTTATGCATATTAAATATCCCAAAAGATTTTAGTTAGTCAGGCTAAGTGTTGACGGCTTGGCAAGCGTACCAATCGTACAAGTAATATAGTGAAAATTAAGTAAGAGAATCGTTCCCACGAGGATTAACTTGCTAATTACTCGAGAAATTAAGTTATATTAGTTAGACAATGCAAATTTCAATGGTTCTTGACAGAAGGAAAGTGAAAATGTAAAGTTGAGTTAGTAGTGAATTGTATGTTGTATGAATTTTAAACAAGCACAATAAAAATCACAAGACAAATGCAATTAATTTCACAAGATGAACACAGCCTAGGATTGCCAATCCCCCGTCGTTCTTTATAAGTTTTGATCCCTGTCCCTCTTGTTATCACCGGCCATACATGCTAATCTAGGATACGAATATGTTTAGAAGGATTCGCCCGAATGCCAACTAAAACTCAACCCGAAATATCATAATTCCTTATGTATTCTTAAGTTCCGAAAATGCACAAACCCTAATCTGACTATATGAGGCTAATATATATATTCCTATGATATTAACGAATCTATCCCCTCTCCTTTGTGGTTCAAGAACTCATACTATCCATTCTATGGTCTAGGTTTTACATTCCTTTCCCAAGTACAGCAAAACCACCAAACATTCCATTAAATTGATCAAGTTTAATGAAAGCAAGAAAATGAGAATGAATAAACATGTATTAATGGCCAAACAATCACAAGAGTCAAGAGATTAACAAAACTTAATCCAAACTAGGGTTCATAGCAATCCTAGTACAGAAATTTAGCTACACATCATCACAAAATACAGAAAATGAGAGAAGAGAAGAGAAAACTCCATGATTCCAAGTTGGGTGGAAGAAAAATGGCTTCAATCTTCTCCAAAAGTTGGTTGCCCTAGCTTCTGGAGGTGAAATCGGCGCTCCTCCTTCGGTTCCAGCCCAGAATACCCTAAAATTTCAGTCCAAATTGCCTTTTAAAGCCTGCTGCACGTGACAGTAAATTGGCTTTTGCGCTTAAGCGCATGGATTTCCCGCTTAAGCGCGATTTAGGCAGAAACGATTCTCCATCAGCAAGGTGTCACACGCTTAAGCGCATAGAATTCCCGCTTAAGCCTGTTTTGGACAGAATTGAGCCTCCAATGCAGCAAGCTTCACGCTTAAGCGTGAATATATCCCGCTTAAGCGTGAATGTGACAGCAAAGTCTTCATTTTGAGCCTCTTTTTCTTCTCCAAGGTTCCTCTTCACCTCAATTAACTCTTGGCTAATGGATTTCTCATCTTTCAACAACACTTTCCTAGCTGAAATACCTGCAAAAGTAAAATCACCAACATAGTTACAAAAGTAACTCAAAAAGAAAGTGATTAAAAGTCCAAAAATTGCATTAAAGAATCATGAAATCACTCCATTTATTAAAAGATCAAAGAAAACTAAAACTAATCTAAACTACTCAAAATATGAGCTAAGAATTACAAGACAACAAGAAAGAGATCAAAAGAGAGGGTATTTAACATCAAAATGGCACTAAATTGAGAACTCAACACTAAGGATAGTTATAAATATGAGATATATTTGAGAAATTTGTTTAAGATGTGTTGGCCCAAAGGAATGTATGTATTAAGTTTGTTTGTTTTGTCTACATTTGCAAGTTATATGTGTAAAGAGTGCCACTAACAAGACATTTGTTCTGTTCAAAGACTAATAGATGTTTGCTGTACTAGGCATCTTTGTATCTGGATGAAGCCCTTTAATGTACATATGAGTATGTGTGTTATTAAATACACATGTGTCGTTCTGAGCATGTTTATTTTATTGTTTTGTTTAGTATCTACCATTTCGAATGTTTATGCAAACTTAGCATCTACTTATGGTACCAAATTAATTGCATGGCTTGAGAAAAGGGATATGCTACTTAGCTTTTTTAGTTCTAAGGTTAATTTAGCATTAATACTGTCATGACTTGTTTCTGAGCACATAACCAGCACAGTAATGATACTTCCTTATTATTGTAAGCCTAACCCACAATAAAATCATAATTTTATATAATTAAATAAATAATGTAAAATCCATGAATAAAACATGTAACTTTTTCCAAAACTTATATGTTTAATGTAACATGCTTTAATTTCAAATCAATCGATTTATCCAATAAAATAGAATTAAAAACAATCAATATGTTGTCCCAAAATCCTTCCTAGATGACCTACGCAACTACAGATTGACCAAAGACGGACATCAAAACACAAATGAGACCTACCCAATGAATGGGAAGGTCAGCGATGAGCACTGCTACTCCTCAGGTGGGTACTCCTCTACGATGAATGGATCTGTAAAAATGAACCACGAACGGCTTGGGTCATTGCAACTCAGTGAGCAAATGACAATTCCATAACAAAACTCAAAAGCATCAATCATCATATAAATATGCCCTTAGGGCCACAACCTTAATAATAAGGATTTCACAAATTAAAGTATCCAAAATGCAATACAATTACAGCACACACAGTACTCATCAGTGGCAAGGCTCCCCTTGAGAGGTATGCTCAACTCAGCTTCTCCATCTTACCGTGAGGGAAGGGAAGTCCTTTACCCACTTGATAGCAAGGAGCCTTTCTAGAGCTACTCTCACTTGGCTTCTCCATCTTACCATGACACACGATCTCATCTCAACAGTAAGGCGCCTCTTAGGAGTTAAACTCACCCCGGGCTTCTCTATCCTACTGTGAGGGTCATCCTCCACCCGCTCAATGGCAAGACACCCCTCAAGAGCTATGCTCAATCTGGCTTCTCCATCTTACCATGAGGGAAGGGTTGTCCTTCACTTGCTTAACGATAAGGTGCCCTATGGTTGCTACTTTCACTCGGCTTCTTCATCTTACGGTGAAGAGAGGGTACGAATCAATGCAATCAATCCACTCACACATATGCATGTATATACATATAATCTCATCCAGGAACTCATCCACATAACAATTTATGAATCATACATGGTTTCCACTTGCTACGCATGGAACAAAATTGTATTTGCAAATCAAATGTGGTATCAAATATGTCGTCCATTTTCAATGCACAAAATAAAATTATATCCTCATTTTATAACCTAATAACAATATCTTACAATTCTCAAGAGGTTTTCCGCAAACATACATACATGATGTGAAATGTTAAAATTATGTTAGGGAAAGGTTATCCACCCACTTGGATTCAAACACTAAATTTTTTCTATGTTTCATGCATTATTTAGAGAGAGAAGGTGCGTAACAAGATTCAGGATCAGTCTCTAACAACTCAATTCCTTGAAGTTTTTTGACATCAAAAAAGATTACAGGTGATCAGGGTTTTGCCAAAGAACACAAAGGAGTAGAGGTTTTAGAAGTCTCTAGGCTGGCGTTGTAAGTGATTTGGTGGCTAGGGTTTCTTCTTGAGGTGGTGTGTACTTGTTTATGGTGGCTAGGGTTTGAGGTGGTGTCTAAGGTTTAGGATTCCTTTAATTGGTGTCTAGAGTTTTGAGAGCTTGAGTGGCTTATAGGGTTTGGAGTCTCTTGCAGCCCATTTGGTTCACAATACATAGTAGGAATGTAAAGAAAAATAGAAATGGAAAGGAAAAGAGAATGGAAAAGGAAAAGGGCAAAAAAGTTGTTCGGTATACAATGGAAAAGATTAGAAAAAAATTGTATGATTTTTTATAAAGAAAATAGAAAAGAAATAGGTGAGTAAATTTACTATTTTACCCTTTAATATAATTTTATGATTTTACTACATAAATCTAAGAACCCTACAAATTTTGTCCCTTGCCCAAAAACTTTTTTTATTCACTTACATCCCTAGCTAAAATTTTTCTTGTTATTTGCTTGATATAAACTATTATGTTACTTCATCTAGATCCCTAGTTTGAGAATATATTTTGTTCTATGTTAAAATCAACCTTGTAAACTTTTTAATTTATTCACTTTGGTCCCTATTAAAATCAACCTCTATTCATTTATTACAACTAGCACCGTCAATACAAGATTGGCCCATGGGCTTGGACCTACAAAAGTAGGCCTGTTTTAAAATGGGCTGTACTATGCCTGGTCAATTTTAAAATAGGCCAAACGGGTCACCCGTGGGCCGACCCGTATTTTTTTTTGAGTTTAGATTTTTTTTTCTCTTGGAACTTCCAAAACACCTTATTCACCTTGCAGCCCAATTTTTAGTCATAGAAAATAATGAAAAATACCTGAGAGTTTACTTTGAAGCAATACAACCAACTGGTGCTGTCATTGAAAAAAATAGACGTGGGTGGCATAATAATCCTTCCTTTAGTAGCTACACAATACAACCAACCGGTGCTGTCATTGATGAAAAAAGACGTGGGTGGCATAATAATCCTTCCTTTAGTAGCTATATTGCTACTGCCACATTGGGTGCCTTCTTTCATGGATCATCTTATATTCCTAATTTCCTATGTGTAAAAGGAAAAATCAAAAAAGACGTGGGTGGCATAGTAGCATGAGTTTTTTCCCTATGTTCTTTCTTGAAGGCAACAAATGGTTCAAGAGCATCATGAGTAATTATTTTTTTCACATTAGTTTTTTTAAAAAATACTAGCCCGTAGGTTGGCCCATAAACCCATCAGCCAAGGACGGGTGGGCTTGGACTTGGAAGTCTAGGTCTGTTTGAAAATGGGTTGGCCCGTGCCCGGCCTATTTTTGATTGGCCTGTATTGATAGAATTAGTTACAACCTATTCATTGTTAGAATCTCTTTCATGAATTTAGAATAGAGCCACGAAGCTGAAAACAAGGCAAGACGAAATTGGAGGGAAAAACAGGGGAGCCATGCAGGATGAAACAAGAAGTCAAGAACTGTCACATCCCAGACTTGGGACTATGACTGGCATGGTTGGCATATCACCCACACTGCCGTAAGCCTGATAACTCACTATCAAATCCAACAAAATCCATATAAATCCCAGGTGGCTTATTTGATTACAGAGTATACTAAAGATTGACTTAAAACTTGTCAAACCAATATCTTACCCCGAATAAAAAAGGGAGGCTCCCACGCTATTACGCTCAATGAATTGGCAACCCGAACAATGTCCTTAACCTAGAATTGTGAAGAGTGAGTTTAATCCATGTGACTCACTGATAAAACTCTAACTAGCATGATCACACATTTATACGATAGATAGAGTGCATTTAATAAAATTCAACCAGGATATGTGCATAGGCACCCTACAAGGTACCCTGGCAATTCTTTCCATACCCAAAAGCATATACATAATCATTAAGCATCCATAGATGATGCAAATAAAGCCATTACCATGCAATGCTGGTACCTTCATTCTGCACTTACCATAACCCAATTCCAAAGTACCACGTACCATTGCCTATCGGCATGATCACTTTTGTCAAGGTCATACCAACACAAGTCAAGAACAAACTCACATGTATATATATAAATATATATAAATTGCAATGCATAAACAATTCCACACTAGGCACCCACGTTACTTACCCGCAACTAGGGATTACCATAATAAGAATATACTGAAAGGCAATACAAATACCACAGATTGAACAACGTGATTGTTCACACCACATCAAAAGGAGACCACATTTGCACAATACATATTCACCACAACCACATCACTATTGAATCAATCACAATAAGTCTCTGGTTTACTGGATTACGTCTTCAACCTCTAACAAGTCCTGTTGCATCGTGCCCTTAACCAATACATATATGTAACCAACCAATCCTTAATATAGAAGAAGGACTGTAACATAATTTAAATTATCCTCACGTACTAATAATTCCAACACAATATAGATAAGCGTAAGTGTCACACCATGACACAGTACAACAAGTGCTTCACTATGATATAAAGTAAATATTTCGAGTGCCATACCTTGGCATAGAATAAATATCTCAAGTGCTATACCTCAACATGTAGTAAATATCTCAAGTAGCATACCTCAACACCAAGTACTGTTGGATTTTTGAGATCACAGAACACAGCAAAATTTAAAACTTTTTCTCTAAACACCCATTTACCAATGGATTGACCTATATTACCATTACATTAACCATGAAAACAATACAAAGAGAATTACCTCTTGTAGTGTAGCAACCTCTCCAAGCGAAAGCAAGTATCCAAAGTGGGATACCTATAATGGTAATCCACGCAAAATTACGTTAAGAAAAAACCTCTTTCAGTAATGGGGTTCCTTCTCATTCTTGTGCTAGCAAGCATAAAGAAGCTATGAAGAAAACCCTTTTGGATGAAAGAGAGCAAAACAAGATTGTTTCCTAAACAAGATTCTCAACCATTGAGAGAATGACTATGGCATATGGCTTTCACTATCACTCTTTAAGTGACAGGTGCTACAACAAACATTAAAGCCCTAATTCTCTTAGTGGGCACAATTCCTTTATTAGGCTTCTTAAGGTGGCACCTTAAGAAGGCCAATCTCTTTGAGAAAGGGGCGGCCAAAAGGTGTTTTCATTTGAACTTTTTCTTGTTTGGGTAGGAATAGGAACATATTTCTATTCCTTTTATTCTCTTATCTTCTTTTTAATTTATTCTCTACTGATGATCAAATCCTAAATCTTGTTTCATATTAGTAAATTTCTATGCATGTGACCCATTAGGTTTTTGGCTATATTGACCATTCACAATCAATACTTGATTGTAAATAGATCACAAGCAGTATATAGCAATATATCGTAACCCAAAAATTGACCAGAAAGTCAATTGTTTGACTTTAAGCCATTCTGCAGCTAAAGCATGTCTATGCAATGTGTCTTTTCACCATCTTATACTCACTTCATTCAGAGTATAGCCTATGTGTCAACTCCCACTAGACTTGATTATACCACGCCTAGCACAAGTAGTTAGTTCCTTGTCTTGTGGGATTAATCATTTTAAACTATGTCACTGAAGACCATCTTCATGGCAAGTCTACTTTGGCTAAAAACTTCTTAGTGATTATCCTGACTACTCAAATATCTTTGAATACTTCACACTGTGCCCAATTACCACTCTAAGAGTGACCTATGATGGGTAACAAGGAATGGAGTCAAAACACAGGATCCATGTTAGAAAGGTACTCTAAAGGCAATCACCTTTAGCATCAGATGTACAAACTCAGTTATCAATTCAAAGAGGTTTTCTTCACTATTTATGTTCATATTCATAAACTCAAGATTAGATCATAATATAAGTAATGAAGTCCACGACACAAAATATAGCATGAAAGAAATTCTGATGGTGAACATAATGTGATATTCCTATCATGTGAAATTCTGATGGCAAACAAAATGTGATATTCCTATCACTTGAGACTAGACATTAGTGATATGGATAGACTAGCATATGTTATGCTTCTTGATTTTATCAAGCAGCTATCCTTATAAGCTGTAAGCATGAGATGTTTTGAGTAAACATATGAATGCTTGTTAAAGGTAACAAGTACATTGGATGACCTGCATGAGACATCACATGGATACTTATTCAAATGTCAGTGATAGGTCTCATAGCAGCTAATAGTGCAAATATCCTTGGACTTGAGGAACTTAAGTTATCTTGGATATGAATCCTGTGTTTTAACTCTATTCCTTGTTACCTACTATGGGTCATTCTTAGGATGGTGATTGGGCATAGTGTAAAGTATTCAAAGATATTTGAGTTGTCAACAGAGGATTCACCACTTCTGATAGAAGGAAGTATACCCATGGCCACTTGTCGGGATAATTGCTAAGAAGTTTTTAGCTAAAGTATACTTGTCATGAAGATGGTATTTAGTGACATAGTTTAAAGTGATTGATCCCACAGGACAAGAAACTGACTACTTGGGGTAGACTTAACGTAATCAAGTATACAACATAGGCCATACTTTGAACCAAGTAGGTATAAGATGGTGAAAGGACATATTGCATAGACATACTTTAGCTGCAGAAATGTTTAGAGTTAAACAACTGACTCTTCAGTCAATTGAGGGTCACAATATGTTGCTAGATACCGTTCATGTTCTTTTTACAATCAAGTGTTCATTGTGAATGGCCAATATATTCGAAAACCTAATGGGTCACACACATAGAAATTCACTAGGAATGTGAAATGGGCTTGAGAATTTCATCCTAAATTAGAGAATTAATTAAAAGGAGATAAGAGAATGAAAGGAATAGGAATATGTTCCTATTCCTACCTAAACAAGGAAAAGCCCAAATAAGAACCTTTTAGCTGCCCCCTCTCTTAAAGAGATTGGGATTCTTAAGGTGCCATCTTAAGAAGCCCAATAACGGGATGACACCCACTTAAGGAACTAGGGCTTTAGGGTTTGAAGTAGAACCTATCACTTTAAGAGTGATAGTGAAAGCCACATGCAATAGGCTCTTTCTCAATTATTGAGAATCTTGTTTAGGAAACTCTCTTGTTTTCTTCTCCTTTACCCAAGGGGTTTTCTCTATAGTTTCTTCATGCTTGCTAGCACAAGAACAAGAAGGAACCCTGTTACCTAAAGAGGTTTTTCCTTAGCGTATTTCATGTAGATTACCATAAGAGGTATCTAGTTTTTAGATACTTGTTTTGGCTTAGAGAGGTTGCTGTGCTACAAGAGGTATTTCTCTTTGTCTTGATTACTTAGTTAATGGTAATATAGGTTAATAATTCGGTGAATGGGTTTTAAAGAAAAAGTTTTAAATTTCGCTGTGTTCTATGATCTCTAAAATCCAACAAATCCATATCCAAGATAACTTGAGTTTCTCGAGTCCAAGGTTACTTGCATTGTTAATTGCTATGAGACCTATCACTGACATTTGAATAGGTATCTATGTGATGTCTCATATAGGTCATCCAATGTACTTGTTACCCTTAACATGCATTCACATTTTTACTCAAAACATCTCATGCTTATAGCTTATGAGGACAGTTGCTTGATCAAATCAAGAAGTATAACATGTGCTAGTCTATCTGAGTCACTGATTTCGAATCTCAAGTGATCCTACGACTAGGGATAGTTTTGATACATACATAATTACATATAATAGGAATCTCACATTATGATCACCATCATAATTTCCTTCATGCTATGTTTTGTGTCATAGACTTCATTACTTATATTAATATTATGATCTAATCTTAAGTTTATGAATATAAACATAAATAACGAAGAAAACTCTTTGAATTAATAATTGAGTTTGTACATTTGATGCTAAAGGTGATTACCTTTAGAGCACCTTTCTAACAAGTATCTTAAGTGCCACACCTCAATACCGAGTGAGTGTTTCAAGTGCCACACCTCAGCACCAAGTAAGAATCTTAGGTGCCACACCTCAGCACCGAGTGAGTGTTTTAAATGCCTACCTCAACACCGAGTGAGTATTTTAAATGCCACACCTCAGCACCGAGTGAGTATCATCATACTCCAACCTTACCGTAGAATCTTCCTAACCATAACACAAATTGACCATTTATTTTCATAACTCTATTCAACATTACGATTACATATATACAGGCTCACATATTTCCGCATGGCCACATGTTATTCCAACACTAAGCATTAATTTAACTCACACCACCTCGCATGAATCTCATCACCATGGGTGGTCACCAAGTCTTCATCCTATCTTGAGGATTAGATGTAAGCATCTATGCATGTATACAAATATTCATACCTATACCATTGAGTATACATTTCATGAATTCTTAGGGTATGCATGAATATGTACAACTCTTCCCTCACAAACTTATGGTCTGGCATTTATGTGTATATGTAAATATCTTTCAAGTTATCTTCATGATATGATACACAAACATCTTTGTACATGTATGTGTAAGTGCTGAACCCAAGTTGTACTAGAGTATGTATCTACATGACATACCTCACAATTTCCTTCCCAATAGCAAAGGTACGAATATATGCATTTATACATGTATATATATCTCCTTAACATACGCACATGCTTGTTTTCTCACAAAATGATTTATTAGCCAAAGCCCTAGCCCCAATACATACAACCAATACTCATGCATTCATTATCTCACATGAATAAGGCATTCAAGTTATTTTTCATGCAGAGATCAATTTCACATAATCTTCCTTTCTCCACTTCAACCCAATTTCAAACCCACAAGGGAATCCATCCAAGCATTCCCATAGATAAAGGGTCTTTACACACATGCATTTACACATGTAGCTCACTATAACATGACAATTTATTGCAATCACTAAAATTACTAGGAAAGCAATAAATGAGGAAGTAAACAAATGAGAGTTAAGGTAGAAAATCCCTCACCTTAACTCCAAGCTATCCGTACCATCCTAAAGCCTGGTGTTTGGATGTACAAACCATATTTGAATCCTTAGAGAGGCATCCTAGCCAATTGGAATGGAAACAGATAAGCAAGGCAAATAGAAATGAAAAAGCTATCAGGTGGGGATTGGTCGATTACCATGCCCATGGCAATTGACTGATTCAATCATATTAGCCTTAACTCAAGAATAATTGGTTAACTGATGACACTCCATTAGTCAACCAGTATGTCATTTCCAATACTATTTTTCCAACCTAGGAGCCACTAATCGACCGGTGATGACTTATCAATTGACTGATATGCCATTGCCAAGCTTGGTTAGGGAGCACCAGTGGAAGCTGAATGACTGTTAGGCACACGATAGTCAACTAATTACCTAACAGATTATGAAAATCTCTTTGCATAAACTTCCCAATCCCTTCCAATCCTTAAATCTTGATCATTTCTCTTAGTTCTTGGCTCTAATCCATCCTCCTAATCATTAGGAATCATCTCCAACCAAGAAAATCCAACAACATTCAAGATTTACCAACCAATCTTCTAAATTCCAACCAAAAACCTAATCTCCCTCCCAAATTTGAATTTTTGTGTTCATCGGCCCCAAATTAAAAATTCTTCATGGTTTTCTCAAGATTCTTGTTCCATTATCATCATTTAACATGTAGGATTGTTTTAAATTAATACACACTTTAAAATTCATCCATTTGATCCTCAAATTCTCCCAAAAACCCATAAATCTAAAAATGAGTAGGAATGAAGCATTAAGGAGCTCTTACCTCTAATTTTCTCATCTCCAGTGACATTCAATTGTCGGAAGGCCACGTCCATGCTGAAGAACACCATTTGGGAGCTCGGAAGGGTGTGGCACCTTGGAGCTGATGTGAGAGGCAAGGGAAAGGGAGAGACAACATGAGAGGGGTAAGGGAGCAAGAGGGGAGAGTGGTCTGTGAGGTATATGAGGAAAAGGTGTATATATACCCACTCTGAGGGAAATTACAAAATTGCCTTTAAGCTAGTCACCCACTTCGACCTTTTGTAAGGACAAAATTGTAATGTTCTCTATATTAAATTTTATTTGCATTCCATAGCACCACATATCCTCATCACTCATTTACCAAATTTTGATTATTCTCTTTCTCTAATGAAGAGCATCTTAAAAGAATTATATACAATTTAGTCCTTCCATGGACTTATGGCTCATTTCATCTCTCTCTCTTTTTCTCTACCACTTGTCGAAATTTTCCAAGGCATCGAACTCTTTTTCACTCTTTTCCCTTTATGAAAATGAAAATTCTTCTAACATTTTCCCACATCCACCTTGTTGTGCCAACAACAATAACAACCAAGAACCCGAGATGTGACAAGAACCTAGGTTGATCTTGATTCTTGAAGATTAAAGACAAAATAGGGGTTACAGGAGAAGACCAAGAGACCCATACTCTATCTGGACGATGATCAAAGGGCAGGAGTCTTGGCCTCTATTGAAGGAGGAGAAGACCAAGATGATGGTTGAGGAATGAACGAGAGAAATGGAAAAAAGGGGAAAGAAAGCAAAGGAATTAATTAAGAAGATTGGGATTGGATTTTAGATTTAGGGACGAAGACAATGAAGACATATAGCAAACGAGGAATGAAAGGGCACCATTATAACTTCAATTGTTTTCCAGAGTAGAACACCATTTTTCCACGAGTCTTTGAAGGAAACGTCTATACTGTTAAAAATGGAAAATAGTACCGAATGGAATGGAGAAGATACCTGCTGAATAGCTAACCAAACAAAAGAGAAGCTACTATAGGTGGGATTTCTGTATTCTTTTTTAGCTTGGCTTGCCAACCAAACATGGTGTTAGGTGGTATTTGTATGTAAGAGGTGTGTGATATGGCTGCCCACTTGTTTTAAGTTATTAGAACTCCTTTCCCTTTTGTATTTTAGGGTTAAGTATAGAACTAGGACTCCTCCTCTTTTTTTGTATTTTATTTATTGTGTGTTTATTCGCTTACTTATTTTATTATGTTTTTATATAGCTAGTCTTTCTTTTATTTATATTATTATATTTCCATGTGATTAGCCATTCTTTATTTATATGATTATATTTTCACATAGTTATCCATTCATTTAGTTTTTTTTAAAAGTGTGCCATGCCCTCTTTTATTATTATTATATTTTTACTTATCTAACTTACCTTAATACCATAAGCCTTCTTTTATTTATTTATTGTACTTAGCTAACTTACCCTAATGTCACACGCCTCCCTTTTATTATATATTTTTTCTTATTGAACTTTCCTATTTATTTATTTACACTATTTTTTATTTTCACTCTTTATCTGTCATGACCCAATAAATATAACCAACAATATCCACATAGATTCATGAAGTGAAGATCATATACATAAATTACATATACTAGAAGTCCAAAATTCTACCTAACAAGAATTTACTCCACCATACAGCCGCCCACGTTGCCTACACAAGGGTTTTTATTTGTCACATCAGCTTCTTCCCACAATGCAGCATGTCAAGCAATTGAGATCACCTATATCCGAATTGGTCACATAACTTCTATTGAAAATTCTAGGATTCTTCCCACAATGCACCATCTCAAGCAATTGGAGTCACTTGAATTCACATTGACCATACAAGTCTCCAATTAAAAGTCTCAACTATTCACAAATTCAATTATGAGGACAGTAATCGCAACCAACATATAATAATATGACACCATAATTCATTTGGGAGAATTATTTCTCTATCACAATATTTTACCTTCTCTAATTAATCATATAAGCAAGGTTGTTATATCACACTCATCATGCAAATCCGAACAAGGAAAAAATACTAGCATAATTATACATATATGTAGAATCATTTATTTGTCACCCGATTAAATTCTAGAACCAATTCACAAATTATTACTAACACATTAAAGTATTGGCATAGAGTTAGCCCCTTTTTGTACATTATAACACTCAACATATATTACCTCAGACCTAGACTATGCGAGGGATATCCCTGCATGCAAGGAGGAAAGCATCTAACGCATTATGTCCCTAAACAAATTGTCTTTAACAAGGTCAATCTAGATTAGTGCACTTAAATCACCCTTCCAAAACGAATAAGGGTGGAGGTAAGCCTTTCACAATATTTGATTTCAAGAGCATATATTAAATTTTAAAACACATCTCATCATTATTCTATCACAATACCACACATCAATCACATAAGAATAATATATTATCCATTAACCATTCAGTAAGGAGATCGCTAACTAGCCACAAGCCAAAACATTTGTGAAAATCATTCTTCATAACCACAATTAATTTCATCACAACTATATGGGGTCCTACATCGAGGACATTATAGATCAAGAAGAGCAATGTACGACCATGACAAGCCTAGGTAATATTATCCCAATACTTATTTGGATTCATGCACTCTAATTAAACATCTACACATCAACCAATGTGTCCACCACATTTAACCTCAAGGATACCTCTCATACAATACCCATCACGTCTTAATTTCACATTTAATGCCAATTTACATGGTTCCTTTTTTCCCATTTCATACCAGGTCATTTAAAAAGAATTTACAGTGAAAATCCACACACAACCAAGATGAGAATAGATATTGTCCTTCACCTTAAAGCCCAGATCATTGCATTGGTTGATTCCTTTGCGAAAAGCTCATGGATGCTTACCCAAGATGTCTAAGGTTGAAGCCCTACCATATCAGAACAAAAGAGTGTTAAAATTCATGACATAACCTTATTTTTGTCGTTGTAGCGCCAAAAAATAGAATAAACACCTAAAATGCAGTGGCCACCATTGCAGAACCAGCCACTAGTGCAGCGGTGCAGGTTAGAACCAATCCTCGAGTTTGCACCAGACTATGTCCAAACATCCTCCACTTACCCCTAAACCCCCATGGGTCAATTGTCATCACTTTCATCTATCAAAATAGTCCATAAACCATCCTAAAGATCTTTTAAAACACCGAAACAAGGTTGGTTCCTCTAAATCACAAAATTTCCCCCAATATGAAAACAAAATTTTCTTATGACAATCACAAAGTTTTTCCATAATTTCATCAAGTTTAATTCATGTGTATGCATCATAAATCATTTACTTAGTTTTCCTAACTTATTACTTTACTCATAGGAAGAGATTAGAAGCATCAATGTAACCAAACCCATTAATTTCTCATTAACCCAACCCTAGGGTTTGGGAAATCTGAAAATGGAAGATGGCATAGGGGAATTTTTGAAACTTACCTTATCTTTGGTTGTTTCTTGCCAAGAGTAACCTAAAATCCAAATTCTTCAGCTCTTTTCAGATGGAAATGCAAGAGGGGAACACAAGAGTAGAAGATAAAGGAAAGAGTGAAGGCATGGCATGGATGAAGAGAATAGAGAATGTGAGAATGGTGTGGGGACCCTAGGGTTGAGGAGTTGTATCATGCTCAACTCCAAAATTACCATTGTGCCCCTTCCCACCCTCTTACATGAGCTACTAACACCCTAAAACTAGGAAATATCAACTCTTAGCAAAACTAATTTCTCCATTATATCCCTTCTTCACCTTAAGCTACACAAACAAAAAAATTCATAGATATATAAGCACATAAACAACCATGTTTAAACAATATAATACTTTTCCACATTTAAATTCACATAGGTCCATATTTAAGGGCCCTTGCCATAAATTTCTAAACCAAGCATGATGCCAACCAAATTTGCCACAAATCGCAATACATTAATAATATTTAAATTTACTGGAGAGCACCAACATCACACACGACTTCGCTGTTCCAAAATTGTTTATTAAAAGAAAATCAAGTTTTAACTTGATCTTAGAAATTTTCTTTTGCACAGATAGCAGCTTAAATTTTTATTGTCCGAGACACTTCAAAACTGTGGGCATTACACAAACATAATGGAAAGAAAAGTCCAAGAATTTCCACTCCAAGTATTATATGTCAATCCCAACTCCACGACATTCATATACAAGTTAATATGTATATATTGTGATTCAAGAAGGTTAACACTTCCATGGCTTAAAGGCCATAACCATCTCTAGGCCCAAGGCCATATTAAGTGTAATATCCCAGATTTTAATGTAGTGTGGTAAACCTTTAAATTTAAAAAGAAAAATTTTGAGGAACTAAAATTTTAAAATGTAGATATATTGATGGTTATTTTGTAATAGGAAATAAAAAAAAAGAGAAATAAACTTCTGAGGACTTATTTAAAAATTTTATAGCTTATGTGGAGATTTCATTTTAGTGAAAGGATGAGGAAAGGAGTAATGAAATAATTTTTGAATTTCGAGTAAACTTTCATATATATTTTGTTTACAATGGAGTTCAATCTTTCAATAATTTAACCAAAAGAAATTTGTTGGTAGTCTTTATTACCACACACGTGCACCTTGCTTTTTCTTCTCCCTCTTGGCAGACTTCAACTCTTTAGGAGGAAAAAGAAGACTTTGGTTCCATTTAGCTTGCATAAGTCTTTTCTTCCCCTTCTCCTTCATGAACCTTCTTTCTCCCTTTCCATTTTTGTAAACAAATCGAGAGAGTGAGAGAGAGAAAACATACTATGTTTTATGGACTTGAAGAGAAAGAAACTTTTCCAAGTTAAGAAATTGAAACAGATGGGAAAAAGAGAATTAGGCCAAAGGATCTTCAGAATTTTGGGATTTTAGAAGCAAATTGTTATAGTAGAAGCTCAAGAACAAAAATTTGGTAAGAGCTCTGATTAGAATTGAAGCTAGAAGATGTGAGGTACAGAAAATAGAGTAAGACGGCAAGAAGTAAGGTTGAATTTTCCATTTTAATTCATCTTTCACCTAATCTCAGGTAGCCATAAATATACGAGTTTTAATTAGATTAAAAACTGAATCTAGGGACTAAACCAAGAAACAAAATAGAAGCAATAGTTAGAGAGAATATAAACACCGAAAAACATAGCTGAAAGACCAAATCTGCATTTCTGTAGAATTTTTTTCTACTTGTCATTTACTACAATGATCTAGTAAATGAGATATCCAAAGAGTTGGTCATTGATAGAGCTCAATGGCTTCATGCGATCCATGTAGCCGACCCCACTTAGTGGGATAAGGCTATGTTGTTGTTGTCATTTACTACAATGAATGTTTTGGACTGTTTGAGGTATCAAATAAAAAAAGAGGATATAGGATAAATAATTAGAGAATTAAACGGGCCTTTTGGGGATAGAGGGACTTGAACCCTCACGATTTCTAAAGTCGACAGATTTTCCTCTTACTATAAATTTCATTGTTGTCGGTATTGACGTGTAGAATGGAATTCCAATGATCATGAAATTTGGTATGTAGTTACATATAGTGTCCAAGAATATGATTAACTTATTTCAAAACTTTTTGAGCTGGTTTGATGCCCCAATGCACATAAAATAGTAGCTAAAAATTAGAGAGTCTGAAATAAGACTGATCTCTCATGCTTTTGAAATCAACTCCTAAATTTATGAAACTTTGTGGAGAGATTCTTTATAGTGTGATAACGGACTAGAAAGTTTCAAGTTCATAAAAATTGGTTTATTTGTTCAAATAAGCATGGGAATAGCATTTGTTTAGTCAGAGTAAAGCTTGAGCAGTTTAGGAAATTGGGTTAGTATTGGTAGCTAAATGTCTCTTTTTGACCTAACTTTTTTATGGCACTTAGACAAGATATAAATCTAATGACCTACAAAATTTTATTGTATTTGAAAATGGTTAAGGTGGTATGTTGCATGAAAGAATAGAACAAATAGTAGAATTGAGCAATTCTGATATATAGGTACGAAAGTGACCATTTGAGGGGTTAAATGATGGATTTTTGGGCTGAAATTTTTATCCTAGCATATTAAAACATGAATAAATATATATCAAGTATCATGGATTTTTGGGCTGAAATTTTTATCCTATCATATTAAAACATGAATAAATATATATCAAGTATCATGATTTTTTTGAGCTATGGATTGATATCAGAAATTTTGTGAAGTTTAGTTTTGAATTTAGCAGAAAAATAGAACAATGTTGAATGCTTGGTGACAAATTATAAAATGATGTTGTTTTGTTCTTGGCTTATTTTCTAGGCCTCCTATAAGATATTTGGCATCCTTCTCTAGTTTAAGAGCATAAATTAGCTAGGAATTAAAGTGAGTGGGTTGATACTTCCTATGGCTAAGTGATTCTTTCTTTATGATCATTTGCATTATAGTGAAAGCATGTAATGTATCTAAATTAAAGAAAGTGATGAATTACATATAAGGGTATGTTGAGTATCATGTTGTTGCTATGCTTTAAATGAGATGTGAGACATAATTAAGTATGAAACTTGTGTGGTTATATACACATAATTACATTACGCATGAATGAAGTAGTGAAGGAAAATCATGTTAATGTGTGTATATGTGTTTATATATATATATATATATATAATTCATGAATTACATTGGGTTACGAGGAAATGCTAGAGAATGTATGTACATATGCACTTTATTGTCCCTTGAAGATGTGAAGGTAGAGTGTAAATGTTTATATATATATATATATATATATGTATACATATGTACATGAAAACACATAAAGCTTTATGTCTTAAAGTTGTAAAAATACATATGTATATATACATATATCTATACCTAATATTTGCATATAATTCTTTGGGTATGAGGTGTATATACATACATATACATTATACCATTTTGTAAATTCCTTGCTTCAAGGGTTTGGCTTTGGTATATATATATATAAAATATACACACACATAAGCATCCTAATTTTAGATTGAAATAAGAAAGTTGTGAAAACCTTTATGTATTATGTTCGAAACAATGTGATGCATTGTGCATATTAAGATCCTACTATGGATTATGTATGATATGAAAATTGAATTGAGATGAGAATTATTGAATGTATGTTGTATTGATGAAGCATACCTCTTGTGGATTAAATGTGGATCATGTCATGAGTATCTATGTATATTGTATGGCATAAGTGTGGAATTGGCATGAACTGTGAATGGTTTTGATATACTCTTCACTGTGATTGTGATTGTGTTTGACTGGAAAGGAAAGTCATGGCAGTGTACCCTATGGGAAACTCTACAAAAAGCCATAAGGGTGGAAATTTATAAATAAAGCGATAAGGGTGGATGTGGCGTGGGCCGCGAGCAACAATCCAGAGGTACCCTAGATGACCCAGTTGGTACAACAAACTTTGTGCAATTGATTGAATTGCTTGCTATTGTGAAATGTTCTAAATTATGTTATATTGAAATGTGATTGATTTAATTGAATGTTGTTGGAAACTATTCTAGACTATATTGTATCGTGTTATAATTGGTTTATGTAAGATTGATACATGTTATCATTATGATGCATGATAACTATTTTTTGTCATAGTGTAGTGTTGACCCCTCACTGGGCAAGTGGTTTGCTCATACCCTCTTATTAACATTTTTTAGAGTTAACAGTTGAAGGCAAATATTTGCGCAAGGAGAAATAGATTCTCAGTTCAAGACCCCACTTGAACCTCGGGATAATTTAATTCTCATTCTTATATCTTTTATTTTGCTACTCTAGGGTTGCTCCATGATCACATAGGTAGTCTAGGATTTGGATTTCTATTATCATAAGTTAAGAAATGATGTATATGAATGACGTAACTGTATTGGTTATAAATATTTTATTGAATTGATTTGTTATAATGGAATGTATATAATATATTTATGGAAAAATGATTATTTATATTTAGTTATTCATGGATAAATAAAATAAAGTTTTTCTCAGTTGAAGTCCATTTTTATTTGTCTATTTCTAAATTTTTTGCGTGTCAAATCATTAAAATGAGCTAGGTTCTGAGGTGAGGTCAGCCTAACTCTCATGCCAGTCATGTGTCCTAGGTGGGACGTGACATTAATTATGTATGTATATATATATATATATCTTGACTCATAGGCTGGTGTATCTCACATCACTTAGGCTAATATAGTCTCCTGGCTTATAGGCCAAACGTATATCTCACGGCACATAGGCCAATATATAATCTCCTGGCATAAAGGCTTTTAGCCCCATTGCATGTGAAATTATAAAATTAAATTTTGTTGACAACAAACAAATTGAAAATAAATTCCTTAAGTTATCTTGACATATCATTTTTAGGAATTTTAAAGAACTCAAAGGCAACAAGCTAAAAAGTGAAGATTTTATTTTTATAGTACCTTTAGGACTTAGAAATTTCGTAAATGTATTTGAATGGCAAAAAACCTATTTTAAAATCTTAAAGAATATTTTTGAACTTTTACATGTTGGAAATTATTTTTTGAAAATTTAGAATAGCTCTACTTGGGTCTTAGAAACTTAAAAGTTTTGAAAAGCTTAATTTTTGACTTACTAGTGGGCTACCAGTCAATCGCTTGCTTGCAAGCAATCGACCAGTTGCTCTCAAGTTGGAAATGTCTAAGAACTCTAGTAGGCTCCTAGTCGACCAGTTGCTTACAAGCAGATGACTAGATGCTCTCTATCAAAAAATAAATTTTCTTCCAGTAGCATACCAGTTGACTGCAAGTATCTAGAACAATTTTACAAAATGTAATAGAGTGTTACCAGTCGACCGCCAGATAGCTACTAGTTAACTGGCACCTCATTAAAAGGTATCAGTTGACTACCGACATGTTGACATTAGTTATAACAGCTATTTTCTAAAGAAAAGAAAATTTACACTTTTTTACATCTAATTTTTTTTTTGATGGATCTTTTATACCTTGGGCTATAAATATAAGCTATAGTAGGTGTCAAATCACCAAGACAACATTCTCTTTGTTGCTAAATCTCTGAAAAACTTTTCTTGCCAATCATTTACTGATTTGAGAGCTTTCACTTGTGTATTTACTCTATCCAACAGAGTTAACTTTGCTTTATCTAATCTTTTATGAGTTGTTTCATCAAGGAGTGGGCTCCTTGGTTTGGTGATTGAGGATGAACACTAGGGGGAGAGACACCCGTGAAAAGAAAATTTCTATGTTGTAGTGGTTCACAAGTGCCCATATTTGATAAACTTGTGGTTTATAGTGGAATACTCAAGAAGTAGTGTTGAGAACTAGATGTAGGCTTGGTTATAAGCTAAACCAATATAAATATTGTTGTTTAATCTTCTCATCCCCATCTCCTTTGATTAAGCTTTATTTTTAATTCATTGTACTTCATTCTTATTCATCTTGAACAAACTTTGTTTTTTTGATATAAAAGTTTGGCATTGTTTCTGAAAACTTAAACTTCTAACAAGTCTTTGTGAAATTTTTTAATAACCCAATTCACCCTCGTCTTGGGTACTAACCATTTCTATCAATTGGTATAAGAGCTTAGGCTCTTTATCAAGACTTAATATTCTAAGAGTTTGATATATGACTAGTTTAGGTGATTGTGTTTTGCCAGAGGGAAGTTCTTTCATAAAACCTCTGAGTTTTAATTGTCAACACTATACTTATTGGAAATATAAGATGAGAATGTTTTATGATTCATAGAACCTGGACCTTTGGGATGTTGAGGAACAAAGTCCCTATACTCCTACTAAGGAAATTGAAAGGTATATCATTCCAAAACCCAAAAGTGAATAGAGTAAAGTTGAAAAAAAATTAGTGTAGTTAAATGCCAAAGCAAAAATGATTATAATTAGTGCTTTGAGTCAAGATGAGTATCTTAAAGTCTCAAGTTGTACAGTGCCAAAGAGATATGGGATACTTTAGGAGTAGCACATGAAGGGATAAATAGAGTCAAAGAATAAAAAATTAGTGCTCTCACTTTTGAGTACGAAAATTTTAAAATGAAACTTGGTGAAAGTATTAGTGAAATGCAATTAATATTTACTCTTATCACTAACCATCTTAAAGCTCTTGTTGTTACTTATTTAGAAAAATCTCAAACAACCAAGGTGCTTAAATGCCTCAAGCCAAAATGGGAGGCTAAGAAGACAATAATCATGGAGCTTAGAGGAGAATCAATGAGTTCTCTCATTGCACTCTTTGGGAATCTCCAAAACTATGAATCTAAGATAGTGAAGATGAGACAAGAAGAGGAAACCAAGAAGAAGAAGACTCTCTCAAATCATTCTCTTCCAAGAAGGTGGAAATTGATAGTGATGAGGGAGATGAAGATCTTAAAATAAATGACGAGGATCTTGGGCTCTTGGTCAGAAAATTCAGCATGTTCTTAAAGAGACAAAACACTAGAAAATGGAGGAAGGACCAATATAACAATAAATAATGCCCTATTTTCTATGAGTGTAAGAAGGTTAGGCATATCAAATGGGATTGCCCTCAATTCCTTAAAAAGCAAGAAGGAAAGAAAGGCTATAACAAAGGAAAGAAGAAAGCTTATGTGTCTTCTATATTGGGAGATAGTGAGTCCAATGAAGAAGAGACAAATGAAGAAGCCAACCTTTGATTTATGGCCAAGAAGGATGAGGAGGCAAACTTTCTTGAACCCCTACCTTCTTTTGATGAATTACAAGATGCATTTGAAGAATTACATAATGAATCTTTAAAGGTTGTAAAGAAGCTAAGTATGTAATATCCCAAGTTTTTAAAATAGTATGGTGAACCTTCAAATTTAAGAGATAATATCTTTTTATTTTTCTTAGGTAGTAAAGTTGAACCAGAGGTTCCATATGCTGAATAATTATAGAAACATATTGGTCATCTGAGGCTCAAATTGTTCTTAGGCTAGTATCATTTTTTATACTTGATTAACTTATTTTGATTCTAGAGTTGCTCTATAAGTGCATGGGCAGCATCCTTGATCTGTGTTAGTGTATTTATGTATAACAGTAGATATGCTTAAACAGAAGTCGTGAAAAATATGATTGAGATCAGTTTATGACTTGATAAGAGGCCATTATGCCTAGATGTGTATTACCTTTGTAAACAGTTATTGGAAATATTTATATATAAATGAATACCAATTCATGTATTCTTTAATATCTTGAGCAAGTAGTTTAACATATTAGAATAATTTGATATAAAGCATCTCAAGAGCATGTTTTAGTTCCTAAAAGTATAGGTGTTAGGTTATCTTCTTTAGACTAGGCTTACGGGTAGAGGAGTACTCTCTCTGTGCTGGTCATGCCCTCAGGCGGGGTGTGACACTTGCAAACCTCCCTACTTCTATATTTAACCACATCAATAAACACATCATCCACCTTCACTCGTTATAGTCACCCATACCACACTGGTTCTTAAATCTATGAATTCCTTCCCCCCACCATGCTACACCATCTTCACATTGAGTTAGAGCATTGACCTTATATCCTTTCTTGCCGAGGAGAATGCAAGTAATGTCCCATTGGGACTTCCTTCTTATGCTCGAAGGTACTCCTCGAGGCTAGACTTGCTTGCTAACTTTACTTCAAGAACCAAACTTAAACTAGCTCTTTCTCTCTAAGTCATATATGATACTACAATAAAACTCGAAACTACCCTTCCATGTATTTCTAATCTATTGCTTGTGTAGTCTGGTGCTCTACAGGCATGGTCTCTACTTTTATTAAGCTACCATCCTAACTAGCATTTCAACTAGCAATCACACAACACTGAAGACTTCTCTACATAATCCTATCTTACTTCCCTTTCCTTCTCTCAATAATATTTTTCCTCATTTACAACTTTCATGATATACTCTTCCCCACCATGGGGTATACCCATCAGCCTCTTCCCCTCTTGGGAAAATCACCCCAATTCTGTTCTATTACCCTACCATATTCTCCCTCGTGGCCTTGCGACATGGATGCCTCTTATCTCTCAGGAGGCATCATGGACCCACATAGGATGACTAATACCTCATGTTATCCACTAACATCAGATGTGTTCCTAGGAAGGAATAAGACTCAAAGAAAATAGAAGATACATCTTACCGGGCCTTCAGTGGAGCTATATCTCTATAGTTGTGCCTAGGTTCATAGCAATAGAGAAGGACCCACTAAAGTTACCTTGCTCTATAATGGTTATGAGACCTAATCCTAAAGCTCTGATGCCATATGTCACGACTCAAATCTAGGCTTGTTACTAGCGCAAAAGATGTGCCACCCATACTACTACAAGCCCAATATTTCATAGACTGACCTAAATAACAAACAACATCCTAAGAGGCTTACCCGATCACATAATGTACTAAAAGCTCATGGGTGAGTCTACTTGAATTGTTGGACAGCTAATCTTTCAACCTAAAACTGTGAGGGAGTAAGTCTAATCCACTAACTTACCAAAAAGGTCTACTTAACATATTCATACAACTATGCATGCCAAAGAACAAATAAAAGATGCATGATCAAATGAACTATAATATCTCAAGAGTTTATTATGTGTGTTATACATGGGAGAAGTTCTAATATGCTTATTGTGATTTCTTTGTTATGAATGTATTTGATGTTTGGAAATCTTGGAGTGCATAATATGATTTTTATTTAATATGACTTTTTTTTAGGGTGCAATAGAGTTGGAGGTGCCAATGTTGATCACATGGGAAGGAGATTTAATTACATTTATAAAAAGGAGATTTAATTTATTAAGGGAGAGCTTATTTAATTGAAAAGCTTAGTAATATTTTCTTTTGTGAAATTATTGCTTGAAATTGCCATTGTAATTTTGGAGTTTATCATAATGCTTTAAGCATGTGTGCATGCTTGACTGTAGTTTTGGGACTGTTGCCTTGGTGACACAGGAAATGGACTTGGGAGAGTCTTCGAAGAAGGATTCAATTACATGAATTAATACTTTTCATAATTTTTGCCAAGTAAGTGTAGCTTGAGAAAAATAAAAAGGGAAATTGTCTTGGAAAGCCTTTTAATTAGTAATTTGAGTGTTGTGTGATATTGGAGTCTAAGATCATTCTTGGGATACATGGACAAATTTTTAAAATGTTGAAAAGTAAATGGGACCTATAGAAAAGTCATTTGCCATGACCCTATCTGAGTCGATGATCGTCATAGGGTGATTCCTTCACCACTCCCGTAAACCTAACATCTAAATGAGCCACAACACAGTAAAAAGATATCCTGAATTAATCTATATAATTAAATAAGGAAACTTGCAAAATTGATATTTTCATAATCGTGAAATTCTTTCCATCAAAGTAACTTTAAATTTAAGGAATAATTCAAGTCATATAGTAACAAAGTCATTCATGAGTAATACACCAAGTCATCACAACAATATGTTTGCCTAGGTGTTCTATCTAACTACAAAGTGATTCAACCCACTAATACCTATAGATCAAATCTATTCAAAAGGGTTGGAGGCTCGGAGGCTCCACTACTGCTTATACAGAGACTCGCTAGACACAAGGACCTACAAGGGTTCACAAAGAGAAGGTGGGTATATAATTCAATGAGGAATAAACTAATCATAAAGAATGTACAAACTGTACACCACTAGCAAGAATGGGACTCTGGGAAGGCCCCATCCTCAACCACAGCTAACCCACACAATTCTCTCGAGCATAACCTACTCAGATATATAATATTCCCACCATAATACCACCATAACCATCCACAACAAATTATATATATACATATAAATGTATACCATCCAATATTCATTATAATCACACAAAGTATTCATAATCTAGCCTATCACATAGGCACAAGATAATTGTTATCACATATATAAATAAAAGTATTATTATAATCATTAACTGCCAAGCCAACATTTTGTAATATTTTGGATTTTAAAATTATATGAGGAACAAAAATTCTAAAGTGTAGATATACTAAGGGTTATTTTGTAATTAAAAAAAACCTTTGAGGACCTATTTGAAATTTTTTTAATTTTGGTAGGAGAATTAATTTAATGGGAAAGAGAAGACAAATAATAGTCAAGAATAATTCTTGAACTTTGATAAAAGTTAGAAATTTTTACAAGAATTTGAGGCCCCAAATGAAAACTTATCTTGGAAAGAATTATCTTGTATAATTTTAACAAGAAATGAGCAAGGTGGCACTAGGGAGTGAGGTCATGTGTATCATCCTCCCTCCCATCATACAAAATTAGAAGCTCTTGGATGAATATATACACGTACACATTCAGACTTGTCCCTTTCACGCACACACATATTGCACACACTTTATTCTTTTCTTCCATTATCTTCATCCTTTATTCAGTGCTTGGAAGGGCCTTGGAAATCAATTTCTTTGCATCAAACTGTGCTAACCAAAAGCTGGAGGAAAGATTCATCTTCTTTCTCTTCTTTTTTTTGTCTTCTACCTCTCTTTCTTCCCATATTCACGTCGGTTGGAACCCTAAAGAGGAAAACCGAGTGAAAGCTTTGATTATTGATAGGATTCAAGTGGTCAATTCATTATTTTAGTCCAAAGTCAGTTTAAAATACACTTAGGAGATGAGAATTTGTATTTTATTTGAATATTGGGTTCTGAGTTTTGATAGTGTAGAGCATTTTGATTTTGGAAAAGAAAGAGAGGATAATATGAGACCGGTGTTTGTATTACCTATGATTTTCATTTAAAAGGAGATATGGGTGTTAAAGTATGAACTAGTGACTCAAAAGACATGGCAAGGAGTGATTTTGTGCTCTTGAAATTAAGGGAAATGGCAGAGAAACAAAAAAAAAGGGTTGGTTATGGAAATCTATATTTCTGCAGAATTTTTCTGCTTGTTATTTACTATTATGAATGATTTGAATTGTTTGAGGCATGAAATGAACTCCAATGGTCATGAATTTGGTATATAGCTAAATATAGTGTCCAAGAATAGGCCGAAATTATTTTAAAATTTTCTGGGCTAGTTTGGTACCCTTAATGCACCTAAAACAGTAGCTGAAAATTTGAGAGTATGAAAATGAGACTGATTTGTCATGCATTTGGTTTTTTATGTTTTTGGATGATCAAATCAACTCCTATATTTATGAAACTTTGTGATAGTGTGATAATCAGATCTGAAAAGTTTCAAGTTCATAAAAATTGGTTTACTTGTTCAAATAAGCGTGGGAACAACACTTCTTCAGTGTAGAGTAAAGCTTGAGCAGTGGGTTAGTTTTGGTAGCTAAACGTCTCTTTTTGACCTAAAAGGTTTATGACAGTTAGACAAGGTATAAATCTAATGATTTGAAAGATCTGTGAAAATGGTTAAGGTGGTTTGTTACATGAAAGAATAGCATAGATAGAAGAACTAAGCAATTCTAATATATGGGTACAAGAGTAACCATTTGAAGGGCCAAATGGTGGAGTTTTTGGCTGAAATTTTTATCCTAGCATATTAACACATGTATAAAGATATATGTCAAGTATCATGAATTTTGGAGCTATGGATTGATACAAGAAATGTTTTGAATTTAGTTCCAAATTTAGCAGAAAAATAGAACAATGTTGAATGCTTAGTGACTTAAATTCTAAAATGTTGTTGTTTCCTTCTTGGCTTATTTTCTAGACCTCCTATAAGATCTTTGGTATCCTTCTCTAGTCTGAAGAGTATACTTAGCTAGCAATTGAGGTGAGTGGGTTGGCACTTCCTATGATTTAGTATCTTTCCTTAGTAATGCTTTGCATCATAATAAAAACATATAGTATGTCTAAATATAGAGAGAGTGATGATTCAAAAATATGAATGACATGTTAGACTATTGTTGTTATCATGCTTGAATAAAATGATGAAATATAAACAATTGTGAATTTGTATGGTAATATATATACCAGAGTATTTCTCATTTCCTCAAGATTGTAGGCTTGAAGTGCATAATTCTAAGTGTGTGTATATGTGTACATATTTATGTATTAATCGACTTATAATGGAACTTAGAAAATGTGTATATATATATACATTCTACTATCCTTAAGAAATATGAAAGGTAAATATATTTGATATATATATATATACATGAAAACACTTGAAGTTTAATATTTAAAATTTAAGAAGGTACATGAGTATATGTATATATATATATATATATATATATATATATATGCATATGAATATATATATAACCATTTAGTTAAGAAGTGTATGTACACATACACACACACACTCATATATATGCCTACTTGGTAAGTTGAAAGTTGGGAATAACTGGCTGGGCAAAACTTGAGTATTCTAATTTTGGAATTGAAATGAGAATGTGAGGCTTTTCTGAATGTTAATTTGCCATAATGTAATGATAACTCTGGATGTTCATGAATTCATATATATGATGTACTATAAATGATGAGATCATGTCAAGAGTTGTGAATTAATTGAAATGAATTAAGATGTAGCATATTATAATTTATTTGGATTATTGAATTTATTTATCTATGGATGGCTGGTGTAAAATTGTGGAATGATATTTGTGTTATGATGTGAGATCTTGAATTATGATTGTTCTTGTGTTTGAAAAAGAAAGGAAAGTCATGATTGTGCACCCCATGGGAAATTCTACAAGGAGCTATAACAGTAGAGACTTATAAATAGAGCGATAAGAGTGGATACAGCGAGGGCTGTGGGCAACGATCCAGAGGTACCCTGGATGACCTAATTGGTACGGGAAATATATGCTATTGATTGAATTGCTTAATGTTGTGAATTATTTTGAACTATGTTATATTGAAATGTGATTGATTTGTTTGGATGTTTTTGAAATTTATTTTGGATTATATTATATCGTGTTATAATTAGTTTATGAATGATTGATGCATGTTATTATTATGATACATTATGGTTGTTTTTCATCGTAGCGTAGTGTGGTTCCCTCACTGGGCAAGTGGTTTGTTCATACCCTTTCATTAACTTTTTCAGAGTTAACAGTTGAAGGTGAATGTAATACCTATAATTTTCTTTTTCGAAACAATTTTCTTTTTCCTTTTCTTTTATTTCTTGGGATTAATTGTGTATGAGCTATTGTCATTTATATTTAATGGTTATTGTGATGATTATGTGAATCATATATAATTCTATTTTGTGTGGAAATTTTCCTCTTGGAATGAAATAATATAAGAAGGGGAGAATATGAAGGGAAATTTGATAAAGTGTGGGCATGTGGTATTAAGATGGTGGGACCCACACTTTTGAGATCCCTTTTCTTTTCTTTTCTTTTCTCTTTTTCTCCAGTCATGTAAGTGTGTGTGTGAGCATTGCATCTCCATTGAACCTTCCTCTCTTTTGTCTTCTCCCTATTGGTGTTGGCCAAAGTGTGATGGTAAGGAAGAGGGGCCTTTTTTACTGAACAAATTTCAAAGAAAGCCCAAGTAAGTGCTTCAACTCTTCCCTTCTTCTCTTATTTCATTTTTGGGTAAACCCTAGAATCTAGATCTCCCCCTTTAGAAGTTTAGGTACTTTTTTTTGTGTCCATGGTGTTTGTTTGAAATAAAGTTTCTTCTATGTGTTTAGGTGGTTGGATGTCATTAATGGTCCAAAGGAAGGGAAGGTTGTAGTTATGAAGTCTCAATAAATGCAAGTGGATATAAATATTTAGGAATTTCAAGACCCACAACTCTTCTCTTGGTCAAATTTAGTGTTGAAACTTGTTTCTTACGTCCAACCACCCAAATACATCCATTGTGTGGTCATAAAAACATTGGGGCTCCAAGAAAGGAAATTGTGACTCAATTTAGCTGAGATTTCAAAGGGTACTGATGTGCTACAGTTGTGGCACCTTGCGCACTAAAACTTACCAGGTTGAGAGTTTAGGGTCTGGCACCTTTGGGCGCCACCCAGGGTGCCCAAGTGCCCTACACCTAGGAGTAAGGGGATTTCTAGTAGAGTTGTGATGCCTCAGGTGCAACCTCCTGAATCTCAAAATCATTGACATTTTAATCTTAGGTACTTCTGTTGTTATTCATTTGTTTCATCATACACTTGCATTCCATTCTCTTTAGTTTAATCTCAAGTAAGGGAGCTAACTATACTCATATGTTAAGTGTAGTATACATATATGCAATCACACATAACTATATATTGTGATTCTATTCTCTTAAAAGGACTCAATGCATAAATCATTAGATGTTACTACCATTAATTGGTCAGTTTTGGGACAACTTTTATATTATGCTGAGATATAGGAGAGAGATATTAGACTCCTTTGTTTAATAAATTGAAGCATTGTAAATAGTTTGAGGCAAATTTCCTTGTTAATTGAGTATATAAATTCATGGCATTATTTAGATTGTCTTGGAATAGTGGACATAACATTTTTTAAATGGACATAATATCATTTAAGTTATCCTAGAACGGTGGATATAACATCATTTAAATTGTCCTGGAATAGTGGACAAGATATCATTAATTACATTGTCCTAGAACGATGGACATAATCTATATAAGCATATTGATACTAGGAATGTATTACAATTGTTACATATATATAATGAGGAATCTCACAGAAATGGTTACTGCTCATGAATGCTTCACATAGATATTTTGATTATTTATGCTTATGTATATAAACTTATTTCTCCTTTCTTTGAGTAATCGGGGTAGATGGTCAATTAATGCATAATTACGGTGATCCTTCCTTGGTAGGAAGTGTATGGTAAGTTTCATTTGTGTTCATCTCACTAAGTAATTTACTCACTCCCCTGTATATCCCTTTATAACTCCTGTTATAACCAGTAAGTCTCCATGAAAGGAGTAGCAGAGTCTTTAATCACCACGTCCTACTGACTGTTGGTGATTATTTCTTTTGATTATTTTGGGAATGGCTTTCCACTCTATAGTCATTGGGACTCCTAGGTCATGCATGAGCATTCTTTTGGGATTGTGTATTCTTTTGTAGTTAAGACTCATTGATAGGCTATGTTTTGTTTCTTTCCTTACTTTGTTTTGTGATTAGAGAGGAAAGTGTGGAAACATAAGTCTGTCCAGACAATTGTACCATTTGAGATTAATGATGTTGAATAAAATGTACCTATGTGCATTCGTGCATTAGTGATTACTATTTGGTGTGTTGTGAAGTTTTAAGCTTACAGTTTTGGGGTGGTTCTCAGACCATACCGGTCACTTAACCCAAACCGGGTCGTGAAGTGAATATTCAAGTACGAAGTGGTGGATTCTTGGTTCAAGACCCCTTTTGAATCCAGGGTTAATTAAATTCTCATTTGGTATATTTTGTTTTGCCATTCTAGAGTCGCTTTGTGATCGTATAGGTAGTCTAGGATATGGTTTTCTATTAATGTAAGTTGAGGGATGATGTATATGAATAACTTAACTATAATAAAGACTTGGTTATAATTATTTTTTTGAATTTAGTTGTTGTGATGGAATATGTAAAGTATATTCATGGTAAAATGGTTACTTATATTTGATTGCTCATGGATAAATAAGAGAAGTCTTCCTTAGATTAATTCTATTGTTATTTTCCTATTTTGAAATCTTTATGCATGATTGAATTGCAAATGTGAGCTAGGTTCTGAGGTGAGATTAGGCTTACTCTCTTCCGATCACGTGTCCTAGGTGGGACGTGACAAAATGGTATCAGAGCATATGTTTTAGATCTCCTATGGATCACAGAGCAAGGTGACCTTAGTGGGGCCTTTCCCTATCATCATGAATTGTGGCATGACTATAGAGCGAGGATCCACTAAAGGCCCTATAGGTTTTGTCGGTGTTAATTCTTTCATGTCACATTTCTTTAAGTCGTTTGTGAGGTATTCTAGGAATTAAAGTGTGTAATTGTCCATTTGTAGATTCTTGAGGCCTTTAAATGCATTTCAAATAATGTCTTGAGTAGAGGAGTAAGTTGATGTATGAGGTTGCCCATATATGATCAAATACTCAAGGCTATCCTAAGATTGAAAAGATGTGGTGAGACTTGAGGAGTTGTCTCTCTTCGGTAAAGGGGAAATTATCGAAAGATAGGAAAGATGAATTTTCTCAATAAGCATTTGAGGACAATTTTAAATAAGAATGAATTGGAAAGATTAATTTAAGTTTTAGATGATGTGTGAAGATTTTTGGAACAATGAGAGAGATTGAACAAGTGAATTTGGTTTTAGAACTAAGAAGAGAAAATATTAAGGATTTTAAGAGCTCAGAGGACTAATATTTGCATGTAAAGTTTTATGCAATTTAAATAAACAAGAAGTTAATTTGTAGATGTTAGAAGTGGTCTTATGTTGCCCGTGTCCTCCTCTAAATTGTTTATCTGGATCATAATAGGGATTTTGATAATGGTTAGGAGGTCTTCTTGCTCCTATGAGTTTATTATTGACTAGAGTTATTTGGGTGAATATTATGAACTGCTGGGGTGGTTAAAGGTGATCTAAATGCTGGTTTTCTAAATGGAAGATGGATAATGAATATGTCAACTTGAAATGGATAAATTATGAATTACTTGTAATCATACCTTGAGCATAATGTAGAAATGGTTGATGGAAATTGGGAATGAATCATGTTAGACTATTCAGTTGTGTGGTAAGAAGTCTCAAGTCTGTCAATAAAAGAATGGAAACTCCTCTAAAATTTGTTAACTTGGATTAACGATGTGAGCCTTTGGGTTTACTCTATTCCTTGAAAAAATTGGATCCCTTTCGTAGAACTATGTCTCTATTTTGGGTGTTTGGGTAAATTTCTTAGATTTAAAATTATGAAGACTAAATGTGGATATAAATTAAGCTAGTGATAACATAACAGTTGAGAGAAAAGAGAGAAAAGGTTCATTAGAAACTTGAGAATTACATGGCCTAGTTGTATGGGCATTTCTTTTCATGTTGTCCAAATTAGTTAAAAGGTAATTAAGATGGGTTATAGTGTGGACTAAGAATGTAGGAAATTGTTTGGACAGATGTAGCAATGTTATCAAGGAGTTAAGATAGGAATGATGGGTTCATAAATTCATACAAGAGATGAAAGATCATTTTGTTGGCCAATTCCTAATTCAAGAGCTAATTAAATGAGATAATAGTGATTAAATTAAAATAAAATAACAAGACCTAATAGGGTTTGCATTAAAAAAAGAAATAATGTTTAGATAATATCTAACCTAAAGCAATCCAACTAGGTGTGATCTACACCTAGGATTCTAAAAACTAACTAAATTAATTAAAGTAATAGGAACCCTAAATCTAGAAAAAAGGAAAAATAAAATAAAATAATAATAAATAAAGTTAGGATAATTTTGAATCTAGGAGATATCCTAGTTGAATTTATTCTACCTAAGCCAATCAAGCCTAATATAAATATACACCAAGGCCTCCACATTCGTCACTCATCCACACCTCCTTACATAAGTCTCACGGAATACATCTCTTACGATCTTTCTTGATGGCGGAAAATTTCAAGAAATAAAGGTAAGGACTAGAAAATCCAATTTATCGCCACTTTTATTCGTACGACAATTAAATCGCTCATAACTCCTTCAATCAAACTCAGTTTTTAATGAGTTACATATCATTAGAAAGCCCTCTGAGTCTAGTTTTAAATAAGACTAATTTCGTTTGAATTCCTTACTATTTGGGAGATATGACAAAAACTATTACTGAAGGTTAGAAGCAAAAATGAGAAGTGCTTCTGATTTCATGATTTTGATTTCTTTTCACAACCCTTTTGTTAAAATTATTAGAATTTCATCTTTGAATCTTCCACACACCTTCTCTCTCTAGAAAACATTTGAAACCTGATAACCATAATGTTAGAATCAAGGTGAGTAGACCAATCTCATTTTAATTGGGTCTTAGCATTGTTAATTATAAGGATATGATGTAGGTCAATCCCAAAATCATAAGGTGTGTTTGCAATCATGAAACCATGTTAAATTGTTTGCGCATTTATAAAAAGGGGACGACTAATGTAAACAAAAATTCATTGGCTAATTTGATCGTTTGATTCTGACGATGCAATTTGTGTAAACAATATGGTGAGATTAAATGAATTATGCTATATTATTGATTGATGTAGATATGTACTTGTGGCATTGTTTGTGATTGAGCAGGATGGCACCCCCTCTTATGGTAAGGTGGAAAGCTCGAGTTAGAGGGTGCCTTGGCTAGTGAGTGTAGAGATAGCAACTCCCTTGGTATGAGGCATAGCTCGGGTCAAGTAAGAGGCCGTGAGGCACTCTAAAATTGATGAGCTGCTTGTGTGTGCTCCCAAGGATATGTGTGCTATTGATGAGTACTAGTTCCATTTATTTAAATTAGATGCATTTGCTATATTTTGGTATATATTTTCTATGATTTTTGGTTGATTATATGGCCTACAAGCATATCTAAATAATTGGTAATATATTGGGGTCCTATTAAGGTAGGGTCAATTTATTCACTATGTTTCCATAACTCACACTCTCTACGACTCATTTTTGTTTTTACAGATCCAGCTATCATCAAGGAGCACGCTTGAGGAGTAACAGTGCTCGATGTGGACCTTCCCTGTTGTTGGGTAGGCCCTGCTTGTCTGTTTTAACATCAATAGGTCACTCTGTAATTGCGTAGGACACTTAGGATGGTTTTTGGGTAGTTTAAATTCCACTTATTTGGATTTATTTAAATTTCTTACATTCAATTGGTAATTACATACTTACTTTGTTTTAATACAATAAGAATAGTAGGGTATTTTAAGGTAGGTTAGGCTTATAGTAAAAGGGGAACGGTCGTTACTGTGTCCAAGAAGTGGGTCATGACAAATTCCATTTTCATTTTTTATTTCAATCTAGTCCCTCCATGAACTTAATATTCATTTAACTCTCTATGTGCCACGTGTACTCCCCCGTCCACTTACTGTTTTACATATGACATCACATTCACCCATACATTATCTTTCCATAAAAATGAAAAAAATATTCCCCCTACATCTATACCCACACTTCACTATATCAATCACAGTAATGCCCAATAACCTCAGGTGTTTCACAAAACTTCTATAGAACATCAAAGAAGACTTAATCATGTCATGAAGGAAGTGGTCAAAAAGGAAATCCTTAAGTGGTTGGATACAGGGAATATCTATCCTATCTCAAACAGCTCGCGGGTGAGCCGAGTCTAATATATCCCTAATAAGGGAGGCATGACTGTAATGGCTAACACTCGAAATGAGTTCATTCCTACTCAGACGGTAACGGGTTGGAGGTTCTACATGGATTACAAGAAACTCAACATGACACTCAAAAGGATTATTTTCCACTACCTTTCATCGATTAAATGCTAGATTGATTTGCAAGACGAGATTATTTTTGTTTTCTAGACGGTTAATTGGGATACAATTAGATTTTCATAGCCTTAAGTGAGAGAAGACTACATTCACATGTACCTATAGGACTTTCGCCTTTTGATGTATTCTATTTAGACTATGAAATGCACTAGCAACTTTTCAGTGGTGTGTGATAACCATATTCTCTGAGATGGTGGAAAAGTGCATGGAGGTATCTATGGATGACTTTTCTATCTTAAGCACTTCATATGATCTATGTTTGGCCAATCTAAAAATGGTGTTGGAATAGTGTGAGGAATTTTGAATTGGAAGTAATGCTAGTTCATGGTGAGTGACGGTTCTTGGACACAAGGTATCAAAAAGAGGCTTGGAGGTTGAATAAGCCAAAATTTCTATAGTTGATCAACTACCACCTCCCAACTTTGTAAAGGGAATCAGAAGTTTTCTAGGGCAAGCAAGGTTTTATTGCTGCTTTATCAAGGATTTCTCCAAGATTTCTAGGCCCCTATGTAAATTTCTTGAAAAAGAAGTCCCATTCATTTTTGACAATGAATGCTTGAAGTCCTTTGAAAAGCTAAAGAGAAGGATAATATCTACACCTGTTATGGTTGCCCTTGATTTGGGACCAATCTTTTAAATTGATGTGTGATGCAAGCGACCACGCAGTTGGTACTGTCTTGGGTCAAAGGTATGAGAAAGTCTTCTACCCTATTTATTATGTAAGTAAAACTTTCACTAATGCCAAGCTAAATTACACTACCATTGAAAAAGAATTGTTAGTTGTGGTATTCACCTTTGATAAGTTCAAACCCTATTTGCTGGGGACTAAGGTCACTATGTTCACCGACTATTTAGCCATAAAATATGTGATTGGCAAGAAAGATCAAAGCCACGGTTAATTCATTGGATTCTCTTACTACAAGAATTTAATCTCCAAATTATGGATAGAAACAGGATAGAGAATCAAGTAGTTGACCACTTGTCATGCTTGAGTATTGATGCTTAAGATTTGTTAGGAACTCAAATTAATGAGAAATTCCTATATGAGAGCCTTTTTTTTGTCAATGACATAAAGCTTCCCTAGTTTGCTGATTATGTAAACTATATGGTTTGTGGGATTTTGCCACCAGACTTCAATGCTCAACAAAGAAAAAAGTTTTTGCATGATGTCAAATATTATTTCTAGGATGAGTCTTATCATTTTAGAATATGTACTGATAATGTATTTCAGTGTTGTTTACCGAGAGAAGAAATAAATAATGTATTGTGGCATTGTCACAAGTCCAACTATGGAGGCCATCATAATGGGCCAAGAACAACAACATGGGTCCTTCAGTGTGGATTCTATTGGTCAACCTTATTCAAAGATGCTCATACATTTGTAGCTGAGTGTGAAAGTTGTTAAAGAAGTAGAAATATCTTAAGCAAAATTAGATGCCCTTGAATAGCATTCTTGAGGTTAAGTTTGATGTATAGGGCATTGATTTCATGGGACCATTCCCATCTTTATTCTCCAACTTCTATATACTTGTAGTTGTGGATTACATTTCCAAATGGGTAGAGGCTATTGCATCACCAACTAATGATTCTAAAGTGGTGATAAACTTCATGAAGGAAAACATATTCTCAAGGTTTGGGGTATCGAGAACGTTGATCAGTAATGAAGGCTCTAGTATTTATAATAAGCTCCGTGAGAGCTTTTTGGAAAAATATGGGCTGAGGCACAAGGTTGCAACACCATATCACCCTGAAACTAGTGGACAAGTAGAAATATCAAATAGAGAGTAGAAGAGAATCCTAGAGAAAAACGTCAATATGTTCTGGAAGGATTGGTCTATGGGCATATTGGACTATGTTCCAAACTCCTATTGGAACATGAAGCCTACTGGGCAATTAAATTTCTAAACTTTAAAGTGAAAAGTGCAGAGGAAAAGAGGATGTTTTAGTTGAATGGGCTTGATGAATTCTGATTTTAAGCTTATGAAAATTTGAAATTGCATAAGGAGGAAGTAAAGAAGTGCATAACCAAAGGATCCATCATCAGTCCTTTGAGGAAGGCCAAAGGGTCTTGCTCTTCAACTCACGCCTTAAATTGTTCCCCAAGAAGCTTAAGTCTCTGTGGTCAGGACCATTCATGGTGAAGAAAGTTTTTCCATGGTCAGTGTTTGAAGAATTACCTTAGAGGTATTATCGAGTAGAAAGGACATCCTTCACACTTTCAAATCCACAAGGTAAAGTCTGGCTTAAGACTATAAACTTAGTGCTCTTGGGATGTAACCCATGTTTTTTCAACGCTACGCTTCTATTTTTTATGTTTTTCTTCTTAATATTGTGGTAGAATTGTTTAGTGTTATGCTAATAGTTTATTGTTATCATGTGATATATTTGTATTTGTCGTGTGATGTGGTTTTGGTTTTGATATAATGAGAATTTATGTTTCTTGTGTTTAGTTTGATGTTATTTTTTGGGCTATGAGTTGAGTTTTAGTGTGGGTTTACTATGTTGGAGTGGTGCCTTGCTTATGATTTTGCTACACTTATCAATTAGAGGTAAATTTGCATTCTATAGTTCTTTGCTAAAAACAAGGATTTCTCAAGTTTTAGCAAGGAATGTGAGTAGATCATTGACTTCAACGAAACTACCTCACAACAGCAAAGAGTTCCCCACTTTTAGCGGGAAACATAAGTAGACCTTTAGCTTAAAGGGGTCAAGTTGCTAAAGCAGGGAATTTTGTGCTAAAAGTGGAGTTAGGGAACCTAAAAAATTAAATTTAATTAAAATTGAAATTAGGTTTAGGTTAGCACGTATTTAGCCCTAATTCACCCTTCACTCTTTAGCATGTTCTCATTATTTTGTTCCCCACATCTTCAATGAGTGTATGCCCTACTAATTGTGATGCATGAGCATCTAATGCCAGGAATGGTTTAAGCATAGATTACTTGGGAGATGTGAGCATTGGCCCGTGGAGGGCCCATAAGTACCAACCCAATAGAAGAATGGAGGTTGACCCTTTTAAAGGGGAAGTCCTTGAGAGGACTTACATAAGACATTTTGGCATGCAAGAATAAATCGAGGGTAGAATAAGCTGGTGTATTAGTTGCCATAATCATTTTTTTTCCAAAGGAAGCGGGAATAAAGGGATATTAACTCCGATGGCAAACCAACAATTGTGTTAGTGTATGGACAAACTCAAGGGGTATTTTCTAAGGCCCTATAGATGAGATGGTATAAATCTCCAACCAAGATAATGTGCTGTGAGAACCAAGTGCCTGTATACAATGTTTGACACGAAGTACAACTAAAGGCTAGGAAACAGATTAATGTTTCATGGAACAAGATAGCCCCATTAAGATGAAGAGTTATTCTTGAAATTCGAGAACCAAATTTCTTGAAGCGGGAAGTAGTGAAATACCGGAGGTATTACGTAGAAGGTAGAGAGGTACTTTTTTCACGTATGGAAAATTTTCACGATTGTGTAATACCTGTCATCTTTTTTTTTTTAATTATTTGTTGATTATGAATTGGTGAATTGTTTTTTTTTTTGTCAATTTGAATATATTTATTCACATGAACTTTGTTTGAATCAATGAAAATGTGCATGATGGGTATTTGTGGAATTGAGGCTTGTGCTTTCTTCTATATTTATGTTTGGCTTATTATTGTGTGGTTGTTGCATTGAAATAATTTGGGGAAGCTTGATAGGGTGAAAGAATCTTGGGAAGGGCCAAAATGAATGAAATATGTGATTTCTGATTTTGAATAAATAGTGGTATGACGAGGCAATATATTGGGAGATGGCGTGTTGGACTTGTTGCAATGTGGTAATTTTAGTGGTGTGTGATTAGATATAATTAAAGTGAAGAGATTTGTAATATTGCCTTGGTGTTACAAGCTCTTTAGTTCATGAAGGAGTGGCAATTTGGTAATTAGGGCACCCACACAACACTAAAAGAGTAACATCATAATTTTGCCTCAGGTCCCATGCCCATTTGTTGTCTCTTCCGTATTCCCACCTTCCTTATGCCATTGTCACACTCTCCTTCACCAAATCCATGCACCCATTAGTTTTCTAAGCCTCCCACAAGATTCTTGGCAAGAATAAGGCATTACATGGCCTAGAATTCACAGATTAAGGTATGGGTTTCAATGTTCTTCATATTTTTCCCAATTTTTCTAATATGGAATCCTAAGCTGAGAAAATGGAAAGATTTGGTTTAATAAGAACTTTTTATGCTACCAAACCATTTCTCACTGATTTTAAGTTAGTTTGGGAGTCTCATTTGAGTGGAAGGATTGATTTTCAAAGGATTGTTGTTGAGGATTTGAGTAAACACAAAAAAAAAGTTGTTAGAAATGATGTGGATTCAATGTTTTGAAGACTTTAAGTTATTAGAAATGAGCATTTAATGCCCCTAAGTATGAGAAATTTTGTGGGAAAGGATTTAGTATCACAGAAAGGAGATTTACTGGCAAAATAGGGCAAGAAATGCTATACTTGGCATGCTATTTTGGTGCCTAACCTTAGCGCCACGAGATGGGCACTCAGTACTGGCATACCATAACTGAATTTTAGGTGCAGGAGGTTAGTGTTAAGTGCCAACCAGACATCCCATTCCAGTAAGTCTAGTTTTTTTATGTCTTTTTGCCCTCTTTTAATGATGAAACCTTTAGGAATCCTTCCTTAATAATCTTGCTTGATTGAAACTATGATCGAGAAGAAAGGAAAAGATGATTTAGTATGAAACCAAGGTAAGTAGCTAACCCTACTTAAGAGAAATTCAAATTATTTGATATACCCCACTAATTGCTTGACACTTGAGAACATGTAAGGTCTTGCAAAAGATGGAGTAAACTCTTTAATAATTAAAGATTAGCACTCCAAAGGAGTAGAAATTTAGCATAGTGCATGTGCATATATCATGATTAGAATTGTATGAAGTATATTGCAAGCCCTCAGGAGAAGGGCTAGGCATATGTGATGAAATTGGCACGAGTCTAAGTCATGATGGGTAGTTATGCATGCTTAGAGGTGTAAGTGTAATACCTCAGAAAATCTGTGATTTTCGAGTATTACATAAAGTAAAATTTTGTGAAATATGTTCGGGTGGAGGAAATATTTTTTGTAGCATATGGAGGTAAATGTAAGGGTTAGAAGTGGCAAGGTTATGGAATAATTGAGTGGAGAGAGTCGAGGAATGTATTGGTGGAATTGAGGACACCAAGGGAGTTAAGAGACAGGTTAGATGCAAATAGGGACTAAAGTGAAATAAGAAAAACTATGGGGCACCCAGGATTTAGAAACACCCGAGGTGGGATTTTATAGATTTGCTTTTACTAGTCTTGACTGAGGGACAACTAAAGGGCAATGTAGTAATTTCACCCTGGGCGAGTATATATAGTTTGTCCTGCCCCTTTTTCCTCATTTCCTCCTCTTCTCTCTCTCTCTCTTCACCTTCTCTCTCCTCTCTCTCTCCACTCAACTCCATCAACCAGGGTTCAGGGGACGGATCTCGGGTGAAGGGACGAACCTCTAGAAGCCTAGCAACATAGGGAAAGTATGGAATCGAGATAGGAATTCCTATTTCTCAAGTTTTTCCCTATTTTCTAGTTTTAAGGGTATTTTGGGTGAAATCGAGATTCTAGCTTTGTTTCTCAATGAAAGTTGGTACTTTGTGTCTAAATGCTCTTTAGACATCAAGGAAGAGATCCCATGGAAGAAATCATGGAAAACAGTGGAGAATCGATCGGATCTGACCCAACACTGAGGCCAGATCGCGGGGTCAAAGTCGTTGCACCTCAGGCACCACGTGGGGTGCCTTAGGTGCCAACCTAAAGTGGAAAGGAAGGGTCTTAGCACCCTGGGTGCCACATGGGGTGCCTCTGGTACCAAGCCCTTAAATTTGGGCAGAAACTTTGGCATCTGCTGCCTTAGGCGCCAGCCATTCAGGTGTTCGTGGGCTTGTCTTCAAATGGCCATAACTCTCTCGTCTGGACTCCATTTTTGGTAAACTTTATATCGTTGGAAAGCTCTTTGAGTCTAGTTTCTAATAGTATTTTCATAAAGAGATTAATTATCAGTTGAGAGTTATGTTTGAAGAAGTGGGTAAAGGTTGGGATTAGTGGTAGAGGAATTTCTCCATTTTGTAACCTTGATTGATTTTTGCTTGGTTACAATAGGGATGGTCAAGGCACAAGGCGGGAGCACTGAGAGCATGGAATCCAAGTGAGGGATCTATCTAGCTCTCCTTTATGCGGATTTGCATATATGTATATTTATATTATTTTATATATATTTATTTGTTAAATGTATTATTGTGTGGGATATGTAGTGGGAATTATTTGGGATATGTGTGGATGGGAATAGAGGATTGGTTGTGGTATTTGTATGGGTACATTACATATTCATTTGCATATTTATATTATGGAATGAGAGGGAAATGGAAGTGGGAAGCACCCATTGTGTAATACCGCTTAGTGGTGTCAATGGGTATGCATGCACATTGAAGCTAGTCTTCAATGTGGCATGGAAAAAGAACGGGAATTGCATTGCATCTCATTCATCTGCATTTTTTATTATGTGTATAGTGGTTTATTTGTGTGTGGGATATATGTACTGGCTAAGGGCATAATCCAAAAGACCATACACATGTTATGGTTATGGATATGACCCAATATACCCAGTACATAGTAGAATTTCTTGAGTGATAATTTGTGGGAACGTAAACCTACATTGATTACACTCTTGAGATATGGTGTGGGAGTATAGATCCTTGTGTAGGGCTTCATGCATTTATTTTATGTGTAGTATGTATGTGTTTGGGGGAGAATATGATGGGACATGATATCGTATGCATGCCTACGGGCAGCTTGGTGTCACGCGGGATAAGTTCCTAGTTTGGGTATATATATATTCTATATATCTATGTAGTGTAGGGCTCATAGTAGTGAATCCGTGGTTTAGACTCACCCCCTCACTGTTGCAGGTATATAAGGGCAGTCAAGTCGAGGGTTCGCGGATCAAGGATGCTTCGCCATTGTTCGGGGTAAGGTGATATATTTTATTATATTTTTCTAATGTTCTCTGTAATCAAATAGGCCACCGATGATCCTGTGCCTGAAATCTAGGCTTACGATAGTGTTGGTAACACACTGTCTGAGCCGGTCATGATGCTGGGTTCGAGTTGTGACTATAAGGCACTAAGTGTCACCATAGAAAATTTACCAAAAAGGTAAGAGTGAATACAAATATAATAACATAGTCACTATATTGCCTAGAGAGAAAGGAAAATAGGTGAGATACGTGCAATAGCATGTCATTTAGCAATACAGGTAGTGTGTTGAGTAAAAATGCAATGCCAGTGTCATACCCCCAATTTAGGAACATGACTGGCACAGAGGTGAACTACATCCACCATCATAAGCCTACCAGTCAAACAACTAATACACAGATTTTCATTTGTCCACATAAAGTAATAATCTACTAAAATAACCACTTCATTTTGGAAGGTATTCTTTCCGTAGTGACCTCATTCTTTCCAAGAGGTAACTAAAACACATGTACAATATTTTGATCCATTTCACAACCAACATAGGATACCTAGGTGTTCTATCTAACTACATAGCGACTCATCCTCAACCATTACTGCAACTAAGACCACCAACCCAATGTTGGAAAGGGTCATGAACTCAGAGGCTTCACTACTCCTCATACGGAGTCTTGCCAACAACACCAAATCCTGCAAGGACACACAAGAGGGAGTGAGTAAATAATAATCAAAGAGGTATAAACAAACCATAAAATTTACAAATCATGTGTCCTTACAGAGCTAGGACCTTAAGTTGGTCCCTCCCTTAACTATAGTGCTCGTCTCAGCTCTAACACAACAATCATCTCATATTAGAAGCCACCACTCATCATGTAAACTGGTCAAATGACACAACACTAATATCATCCTTACCTTATAAAACTAATTTCAATATAACTCATATCAATAACCAATGAATATATGTATAAGTATATGTAAATATTGGAGATGTTCCCATGATGTACTGTCTTTAGCAATCGGGATCACCCTTACTCAAATTGGTCATAAGGACCTTCAGTAATTATTTTAGGACAATTGCCACAATGTACCATCTCTAGCAATTGGGGTCATCTGTATCTAAATTGACCACATGAGTCCCTATTGAATAATTTCCACAATTTACTATTCATGATACGAAACAAATATTTGGGCATTAAGACATAAAGGAAATACATATACAACAATGCCCACTGAGAGGAAGCAATAAGAGCTATTGGTGCTATAAATCAATTTCACAATTCATACCATAATCGTCACAAAACTTCATGGTTATCTGATGCATGTACACACGCTATCATCTAGCACAAGAGTAAATAAAACAATTTGTTTAGTTAGGATATTCATATTTAAAAGAGGGGCCAACCTTCGTATCATCAAAAGTTTTATGAGGGGCCAACCCTCGTACCATTACATATTTCATAAAGGACCAACCCTCGTACCATTACATATTTCATAAAGGACCAACCCTCGCATCATTATAGATATCATAAGGGGCCAACCTTCACACCATTCCTTTGCAATGCATACATTATTTATTTACACAAGCATAAGGTTCACCCAAACATTTCCTTACACACACTTAAGATCTTAATTTAAAATGAAAACATAATAAACAAGCTCTTTGAACAATCATAGGACTAGAGATAAGTCTAGTCCTTCACAAACACAGTTAGACTATTCCACTTATATAAAATTTTACTTCAAGGACATTTCAACCATCTAGAATAAGTGCTAGTATTACATCCAATGTAAGGTTAGTCCATACTTAGTCACATTCATAAAATCTAATCCAAACACTCATAAATTTAGATAACACATTTGCCACGCTTAATCCCATTCGTACCAGGCCATATCTAAACCAATACAGATAACCATACCAACCAGTCTTACACTATAGACAAGCTAGGCCCATAGAGCTAGGGATACTAAATGAACATAATATAAATGTATCAATACATTCCTAAGGTTTACGTTTACATAACTTCAATTTCTCCAATTTTACCATGCCAGATAATATTTTATAGTCAACACAATTTTCATAGAGAATTTATAGAGGGAATTAATATACAACCAAAATAAGGATAGAGATAGTCCTTCATCTCGTTTTCAAGTTTAGCACCTACTTCAGTCCCACTAAAGATGGAAAGGAAGAATTATCCAGAAAGGAGATGCCAAATCCTAAAAGGGTGATACAAAAACCACATTAAACATTGCCCATAATCAGTCCAGTATTGGCCAGTTTACTATCTCCCCTAGAGTAGTTGACTGGCTATTCTCAGTTACCCCATATTGGGAAGTTACCAGTCAATTAGCTTCCCTAGAGTAGTCGACCGATTGCTCTCGGCTAGAACTAAGAACCTTGCACATAGAGCTACTGGTCGACTAGTGACATGTGATAGTTGACTGGTAACACTACAGTAAACCAAAAAAATATGAATTCATGTTCTTAAAAATTTCCATACTCATTTAGTCCGTCCCAAGCTTCCAAATTCATGATTCCAAGTTTCCAAACACATAATAATACTCATAGGAGGGGATTTGATACAATAGTTCAACCAAAATTACCTAAATTCCTTACTTTCTATCTTAGGGTTATATCCTAAAATGGAAAAGAAGAAGAGGAAAAATAACTTATCCAAAGCTCTTACCTTGAATCTCTTGATTCCATGTGGAGGTAGGTCACTGTAGACAAGCCCCTACCGAAAAACCTCCATGAGATTCCATGGTTGAGCCATGAAGGGCGAAGGAAAGGAGACGATGCAAGGAGAACGTGATGGAGGTGTAAGGGAGAGGCCAATATGCTGAAGTACATTTGTTATAACACATATATATAATCCCAACAATATCCATTTTACTAAATGGTCCCTCAACTCCCACACAACTCCAATCATGACCTAAGGGTAGAAATGAAATTTCCTTAAAATATGAAACTGAATATCTAATTTACAGATTTTCCCTAATCACAATTCATGACCATCTTCTCTAACTCAAATAGTAAAAATTTATCATTCGCTGCCACCACTAGAATTTCCACATTCTTTTAATTTAGTCCCTACATAGGGGTTATAATGGCATGACTCACCACGTGACCTTCTGTCTCCTAGTCACAACCCTTGACTGCCTTGCCACCCATACCATTTCACATGTATAACTCTTGATAGAAACACCTATTCTAGTTTATCAAAATAACAATAATCGACTCCAAGAGAATTTGTAATCGTTTTCTCTAAATTTTTACCCTTTCTATTAGAAGACCGAAAATCAACCAACCATTTTAAAACCATAGGTATTAAAATCAAAGTGCGTAGACAAGTGGGGTAACCTAGGAACAAGGTTGCTCAAGACTTGAGAACTATAGAACTATATCCATGTGTAAGTACTACAATGTGGGAAGTATATTGCTAATTCCTTTGGCTAAGTTTCTTATATGGAGAACACCCTTTTTAGGTGTTAGGATTATACATAGGAGATTGAACATAATTATCCATATTTCAAATCCTTGGTTAGTTTCTTGTATGGAGAACACACTTTTTGTGTGCTATGATTGCACATAGGAGTTTGGGTACAATTATTTATGTTGACAATTCTTTGTCTAGTTAATTGTATGAAATGAACACTTTTTGGTTGTGGTTGTTCATGGAATGGGAGATGTATGAGTTTCCTTTAGGCAAGAAGACCCATTTTGCCTTTGGTTAAGGAGATTATTTTGCCCTTGGGCAAGGAGACAATTTCACCTTTGGACAAGGAGATCATATTGGTGCCTCTGGATTGAGAGATGTGGATGCCTTAGTGCCCCACCTTTTCTTTTACTTGTTGATTTGGCTAATTGTTCACTGAGATATTTGTATGTCACATTATTGTTTCCATGTCTCAAAATCCACTCTGGTTGAAGAACATCTGCCCGAGGAATAATAGGAGTTCGGACATCCCAACCCTACTTGATTCTTGGGCTAGTGTATTTTTGGTGCACCCTTAAGTAATTCTTTAAGTAGTTGCTCTATAGTCCAATGGGATAATTAGAATGGGTGTTTTGGGAGTTATTATTTTAGAGATACATGGAGTACATTTTTTTTTTGCATGTGTTTCTTTTTATTCCTAGCTTGTGTATGCTAAACTGGAATAGGTAGAAATAAAGGAGATAGCCATGTTATGGCTTGTTATGATTTCAATTATGTATTGAATATTCATTTTATGATATAGAGCATTTTTACATTCATGGAGTTGTGAGGGGTGAGTTCCACCCACTCATTATGTTTTATGTGTTTATATGTAGAGTTGGGGTCAGGTTAGGCTTATAGTCATGGGAATTACCCATACGTCGTGCGGATCATGTGCCTCAGAGTTGGGTCATGACAAAGGGAACTTCTCTTCAAAGTAGTATTAGACTCAATTTCTACCATCCCCACCTCGAATACATAGATGCATCTGCATCTCTTTATGATTTTTGCTCTTTTACTATCATAAGTAGCTAATTCTCTAATCTAGGGTTGCTATGAACTGTAGTTTTGAATAGGAATTGTTGTTTCTCTCTATCATGTGAACATTAGCTTTCTAATAAAATTGTTTTCACTCAATGATTTAAGCTTTCCTTTATTTTACTTAAACTATGAATTGATTTGTGATTTTTACTTGTCTTGGGAAAGAGAGGTGAAATTAGACCAAGGAATGAAAAGTGTGAGTTATTGATATCTAGCATTTTTTATATACATCTTAACCACTATCTTTGTCTCCTTACATTTTCATCTTTAGAATTTCTCCAATTTTATTACACTTTGTGTTTCATTAGGTTTAAGTTAATTTTATATGGAAAATGAATTATTTTCATCTTTTAAGACTTAAATTATTAAAGACTCAATTTAATCCTTCTTGTGTAATTTTCAGAATTGATTTTGAAGATTTCTTGGTGATGTGGCACTAACATGGCATTTCTAATGAGCTGGACGCTGATGTGGCACCTTCTGGAATGACTTGGCAGCTTCTTCTATGATGACATGGATGTGTGGGACCCAGGGCTGCAACATTTCAGATCAACTTTCTGCATCCTATTCCTCTAACCTTGATGAAAGAAGCAGCCACCATACCACTTTCTAAAAAAAAGTAACTACTCCACTACAATAGCATGTCCTCCCATATCATAAATCAGAAGAGAAAGGTAGCAAAGTCAGTTTTTCCATCAGCTTTTTGGAAGGCATTAGTTTAGTTGGTTTTTCAAACTTTAGTGGGTGTCTTAGCTTCTGAACTTAGTGTATTTTCATAGACCACTTCTCCCTCTCTTTTCTCCCTTCTGATCTTTGGTTTTCTGCTCTTATAGAGGGCTAAAATCCCTTGTAATCAGTCTTGGTCTAGATTAGAGTTGTAATATGAGTTCCTAAGCTTTATAAGATAAGTTTTATTCACTTTATTCTAGTATTCATCTTATTCTTTAAGCCTCTGTCCTATTATGTTTATGAATGTTTCTTATCAAAGTTTCATGAACTTGACAACTAGTTTTTATTGCTTCATATGAGGATTTATCTATCATGACTGGTTGGAATGGTAGAAAGAGATGAAAATGGCATGTAACCAAGGTCTTCTTACATGATTTGATTATCTTTACTGTAGTTACAATAATATGTAGTCAGAGAAGGTTCTCTTTGATTATGTTTTAGTGTAATCTAGACTAGAAGATTTTCTAGGCTTTTTAGTTAGAAATCAAATGATAAACGAAATAAAACTTAGCATCTGAATAGAACTAGGAAGATTACATCTCCAGAAAAGATCAAGGCTGGTTGTATTCTTCTGTCATTGTTCAACTCTACTACTCTCTGTTGTCTTGTTTGCTGTTGCTATTTATTGTCTTGATTGCATTTTTCTGATTCTGTCACAACCAAAACCCCCCCGTGTGTTAATTAGCTTTTAATTAATGTTTATATGTTTAGAACAATTGGTTAGTGGTTAGAAGTGAGGCTCCAAGAGTTAAAATGACCTGGGGACCATTATTCTCCAAAATTATCATGATTTCAATTCTGGGCAATTTGGCATCGTAGTGGCGTGAACCAGTCATGAACCTTAGGTGTTTAGGGGAATTGATTTGCTAATGATATAGGAATATAATCGCTAGCCTCAACTTGATTTCAACTAAACCTAATACTCATAAGGAATTATAGAGGAATTAGGTTAACTTAGTTGAGATTTGGGAAAATCCTTGTAGGTAGTTGTGACCTTCGATTTTTTGTATGTAGGAGAGAGAAAAAGCGGGGTAGAACAACAAAGCTTAGGACGAATGAAAGGGATTATCAACTCTAGGACTTTTTAATCGATAAATTTTCAAAATATTTTTGTTGTTGCATTCATTTACCTTAATTGTTCTTAAATTTTAATTTTATAATTAAAACTTCCTTCAATACAAGTATTTTGTCTAAATAGTATATCTTAGTTTTCTAAGCAGTTGGTAATTCAATTTATGTGGGATGATACTCGTTACATTTAAAGTTGATTATTTGATGCTCTGTTTTTAGTTTGATTTTTTGCCTCAAGTACTGATTATTTATTGCTTGATTCACTTTCTTAAATCCATTTAAAAAACCAATTGTTGTTTTCTCTATCTTCCTTTAAAATCCCATTATAAGAGTTCTTGAAATGACATTTAAAAATAACTCAAATATTTTATAACATCCAATTGACCTCCCTTTTGGATGTAGTTACCTTGTCTAACAAATAGCTACTTAATTCTAGCATGCATGTATAAATGCAATAGCTAACCATATAGGGCTAGGTATATTTGGGTCAAAGGAAGAAGATTCATCACATTAAATATCATATTTAAGTTGTACTGGTATAATGTAGAGCAAACACAATCTGCAAAACGATGTCGTTCATTTTGACTTTTTTTAAAAAAAAATTAGCTTAAATTACCAAATTTTCGTAAACTAAATTAACAAATTAATATGCAATTATATATATACGCGCATGTCAATCTTCTAGACACTAGAATTGAAAATTAACTGACAGACGCAAGTATGACTATTATTCTTTGTTAATTTAATGTATCAATTTTCTTATAAACTAAGTTTATAAAAAAAATGTTTTTAATATATTTTTATCTTTGTGGAACCTTAATTACCAATGAAGTTGCATCCTAAACATATTTCTTAATCCCAATATCAAATTTAAGACACCATACTAGAGGCTATATGGAGATATGCATATTTTAAGAAGTCTTATTTTTTGCTTGCATGATTATTCAACGAAGAAAATAACTTAATTAATTAATTTTTTTTCCGGGTTTTGTTGTTCATAATATTATCTCATTGTCATCATGTGAGCCCCTTAAGAGCCATGTGGAAGTTTACCTCATTTTCACCAATGCTTGTATTTTATACACTCATAATTGTATGAAAAACCGTGTGGTGGGACTTGGAGTTAATTGACCAATCAACGTAGCAAAAACTACTTTGTATTATAAAAATATCAGTGCCATAATATAGAAATGTATAGTAGGAGGCAGAGTCTACTACCTAATAAATGTCCTATTATTAAAAAAGAAAAATATATATATTTTACACTGATTATTGTAGTACCACACACTATTCTTTAGATTTACTTTGCCTGAAAATTTTAGTGCCTTTAGCTGCAATATTTGAGTAATTCTAGGAACCATGTTCCTCTTTAAGCGGCAAAACCAATATCTTAGACCGGATGGGTCCATTTAATTAGATTTGCAGTCGAGATTTGTAATTAAAATAAAAATAAATTAAATCAATCCATTACATGGTTGAAAACTCTTAAGTTAACTCTTAAAATCGTTCAAGTTTACGAGTTTAAATTCTCAAATCAAGTAAATTCAGTCTTACAATCAAAACTCAGTCAAACTTGATAAGTTTATATTGAGTTGACTGACGTGACTCAACAACAATCTGAAATATTTTTTTTCTAATATCCAGCTCAAAAAAATTGAGTCACCCATATCCAAAAACCAGAATTCCAGAACCAGATGATATTGCAATTTTTAATATATTTGTTATTAGATGTTACAACTAATAAAAACAATTTGTGCTTGTTGGGCAACATTCTTATCAATTGATACTTTACTTTATCTATTTGTATTTTGTATAGCGAGCCAATTGAACCTAAGAAGAGCAATATTGTCATGACCCGAACCCGGGTCCGTGGCTGGCGCAGACAGTGTGTTGCTAGCACTACCGCAAGCCTAGAATTAGTAACGCATGATCATAAGTGGTTGCCTATTCGATTACAGAGAACACTAGAGCAATACAAATAAATAAATATAACGCACCTTATTGGAACAATGGGAAGGCATCCTCGATCTGCGAGCCCTCATGTTGCCGTCCTACTGCACCTTGAATTGTGAGGGGGTGAGTCTAAACCACAAACTCACCGCTACTAGCCCTATCTACACAGATATGCAAAATACATATATATATATATATATAATTACCACACAAAAATAAAATGCACGTAACCCTCACACAAGGGGTCATATCCATAACCATAACATGTGTTAGGTTTCTCAGATTAGATCCCTAGCCATAACATATACCCCACTCACAAATAATACAACCACAACAGCATAAACATATAAATATGTAGATGAATGAGATGCACCACTCTTTTCCACATCTTGCAGAAGACCAACCCTTTGCTTTCCACACTTTTTCACTTCCCATAAAATAAATATGCAAATAATATAATGCAATGTTTCCACACAATTCCCATCCACACATCCCACACAACAATCCAAAATAATCTCAACACAAATTCCACACATAATACATTTAACAAGTAAATGTATAAAAAACAATATAAATATACATATACATACATATATGCATATCCACACATAAGAGAGCAAGATAGATTCCCTCACCTAGATTCCACACTCTTGGCGCTCCTGCCTTGTGTCTCGACCATCCCTATTGTAACTATGCAAGAATCAATCGTCAAGGTTATAAAATAGAGAAATTTCCTACCACTACTCCCGACCTTCACCCACTTCTCAGGTCATAACTCCTAACCAATAATGAATCTCTGAATGAAACTTATACCATTAGAAACTATACTCAAAGAGCTTTCCAACAATATAAAGTTCACCTAAAACGAAGTCCGTATGAAGGAGTTATGGCCAATCGAAGATGGGCCAAAGTTCACTGGAAGAGCTGGTGCCTGAGGCGTTAGGCCCCAAAGTTTCTTCCCAAATTGAAGGGCTTGGCACCTAGGCGCACCACACAGCACCCGAGGTGCGAACACCCCTCAATTCCACACAATGGTGGTGCCTAGGCGCCATGACTTCGCACCTCGCGATCTGGCCATGGTTTTGGGTCAGATCCGGCCAATTCTCCACCGTTTTCTATGGTTTCTTCCATGGGATCTCACCCTTGATGTCTAAGGAGCATTTAGACACCAAAAGCACCAATTTTAATCGAGAAATTAAGCCGGAATCTCAACTTTACCCTAAACACCCTTAAAACTAGAAAATAGGAAAAAGCTTGGGAAATAGGAAATCCTACCTCGATTCCTTGCTTTCCCTACGTTGCTTGGCCCCTAGAGGCTGGCTCTACAACCTGAGATCCACTCTCCAAAGCTCGGTTATGGAGTTGGAGTGTAGAGAGAGAAAGTAGAGAGAAGGAAGAGAGAAAGAGAGGAGAGAAGGTGAACAGAGAGAGAGAGGAAATGAGGAAATGAGGAAAAAGAGGCAAGGCCACCTACATATACTCGCCCGGGGTGAAATTACCACTTGCCCTTTAGTTGACCCTAAGTCAAGATTGGTAAAAGCAAATCCGTAAAATCTCACGTCGGCTGTTTCTAAATCCTAGGTGTCCCACAGTTTTCCTTATTTCACTTCAGTCCCTCTTTGCATTCTACCAGTCTCCTAACTCCCTTAATGCCCTTGGTTCTACCAATATACTTCTCGACTCTTAACCACTCATTATTCCACAACTTTGCTACTTCCAAACCTCAAATCTTCTTGCATACACCACAAGAAAAATATCTTCAGCCCAAAATGCTCCACAAAAATAGCTTTACGTAATACCCGAAAATCACAGATTTTTTGGGGTATTACATTCTTCACGCCTTTTTGAATATCCTATTTGATATCATCATTCATCCACCAAAGCTTAGACATGATAATATCAAACAGATATTCACCACTACTAGTTCTTGTGCAGCTGCTGTCCTGTTCACTGCATAAGAACATATCTCCAACTAGGGCGTCCATCCAAAAAGATAAGCCTGGACCACTCTTACCACCCTCCGACACATCTCCTCTCGCCCCGAAAAAAGGAAAGCAAAGTTCTCATAGAACTTCCCCCCTTTTTGGCTCTAAGCCACGCTCAAGGCACATCCCACTCACCCTATACACCACGCTTCCACTGCCCACTCTGAAACCACCAGGGATTATCTCTATCAGAGATTTCCCTACCCCACATTCTGGATCACCGCACTTAACACCTAGGTGTTTCCTAAATCATGACCTCAACCCCACACTGAGTATCAACCCACTGGCCAACCTCTAGGGGTGATTGACTTAATAATAACCACTCTCATGCATCGATCCACTCGAATGCATCCCACACATATCCAGTCCATAAAATAGAAATAACCATGCGATTATCATCGCATGCCACACGAAGGTCATAAGGATGTACCTAAAGTACCAATGCTGGTGTTCTTCGAACACGATATCCAAATCTCTCGGGAACTGTGTCAAGAACTTCTTCCTAAACCATTCCCATCCCTCAGGTAAGAATATGGGATCCTGCCATTACCATCAGCTCATCCTTTCCCAATAGGAACGAAGTTGATCTTCCACGTATTTTAATACATGGTTTGTGTAGTCTTCGTACTCTGGGAGTACGATTCCTACACTTACCAACCCCCTTCCTACTGCTTCTCAAGCCTCTCCATTCTTTCCCCATCTTCTTCTTGGCTCGACAAAGCTTCTCCCGGGGAGCATGCCCATGAGGCTCAACTTCTTCAAGATTATCATCACTCCCCCTAGGCCACTGCCCCACCAAGCCTACTCCCGAGCTCAACGCATCCTTAGAAAAGAATTCGATAGAAAAGAAAGAAAGACACATCCTATAGGGCCTTTGGTAGAGCCGTCGCTCCATAGTTATGCCATGGTTCACAACGATAGAGAAGGACTCACTAAGGTAACCTTGCTCTATAATCAATAGGAGACCTAGACCCTAAACCATAAACCACCCTCTGATACCATTTATGGTATCAGACAAACAAACCTAACAATCTTTTGATACCATCTCTATCATGACCCAAACCCGGGCCTGTGACCGGCGCAAACAGTGTGTTTCCAGCACTGTCGTAAGCCTAGAATTAGTAACGCAGGATCATAAGTGGTGGCCTATTCGATTACAGAGAACACTAGAGGAATACAAATAAATAAATATAAAGTATCTTACCCGAACAATAGGAAGGCATCCTCGATCTGCGAGCACTCACGTTGCTGCCCTGCCACACCTGTAATTGTGAGGGGGTGAGTCTAAACCACGGACTCACTGCTACCAGCCCTATCTACACAGATATACAAAATATATATATATATATATATATATATATAAAATTACCACACAAAAATAAAATGCACGTAACCCTCACACAAGGGTCCATGGTCCCATACCATATTTCAAGAGTGTAATCAAGTGAGTTTATGTTCCCGTAGATTAGATTAGATTAACACTCAAGAAATCCCTCTATGTATCTAGCCTAAAGGAGTCATATCCATAACTATAACATGTGTTAGGTTTCTTAGATTAGATCCCTAGCCATAAATATACCACACTCACAAACAATACAGCCACAATAGCTTAAAAATATAAATATGCAGATGAATGAGATGTACCACTCTTTTCCACATCTTACAGAAGACCAACCCTCTGCTTTCCATACTTTTTCACTTCCCATAAAATAAATATGCAAATGAATATAAAGCAATGTTTCCACACAATTCCCATCTACACATCCCACACAACAATCTCAAATAATCCCAACACAAATTCCACACATAATAGATTTAACAAGTAAATGTATATAAAACAATATAAATATACATATATATATATATATATGCATATCCACACATAAGAGAGCAAGATAGATTTTCTCACCTAGATTCCACGCTCTCGGTGCTCCCACCTTGCGCCTCGACCATCCCTTTTGTAACCATGCAAGAATCAATCATCAAGGTTACAAAATAGAGAAATTTCCTACCACTACTCCCGACCTTCACCCACTTGTCAGGTCATAACTCCTAACTAGTAATGAATCTCTGAATGAAATTATACCATTAGAAACTAGACTCAAAGAGCTTTCCAACAATATAAAGTTCACCCAAAACGGAGTCTGTATGAAAGGGTTATGGTTGATCGAAGATGGCCAAAGTTCACCAAAGAGCTGGCGCTTCGAGGCGGCAGACCCCAAAGTTTCTACCCAAATTGAAGGGCTTGGTGCCTAGGTGCCCCACATGGCACCCGAGGCACCAACACCTCTCAATTCCACACAACGGTAGTGCCTAAGGCGCCCTACGTGGTGCCTAGGCACCATGACTTTGTACCTTGCGATCTGGCCACTGTTTTGGGTCAGATCCGGCCGATTCTCCACCATTTTTCATGGTTTCTTCCATAGGATCTCACCTGTTGAGTTCTCAATTTAGTGCCATTTTGATGCTAAATACCCTCTCTTTTGATCTCTTTCTTGTTGTCTTGTAATTCTTAGCTCATATTTTGAGTAGTTTAGATTAGTTTTAGTTTTCTTTGATCTTTTAATAAATAGAGTGATTTCATGATTCTTTTATGCGATTTAATGGATTTATTTGTTATTTTTGGTATAGGTTGAGTTGGTAAAAAGTTCGTGTTAAAAGATGGAATGCTAGAGCTGAAATTCTAAAAATGCTGATGTGATTGCTGTCTCCCAGAGCTATAGCGGTAGAATCTACCGCTATAGCGGTGGAGTGCTGAAAAAAGGATTATTGAGCCTTCTTCTCTGCCAACCACCGCTATAGCGGTATTCTACCGCTATAGCGGTGGAGTGCTGAAAAAAGGATTATTGAGCCTTCTTCTCTGCCAACCACCGCTATAGCGGTGGATCTTCACCGCTATAGCGGTAGAACCTGAAAAAACTCATTTTTAAGCTTTCTTCTTTCCCTCCCACCGCTATAGCGGTGGGAATTCACCGCTATAGCAGTGGGAATTCACCGCTATAGCGGTGGTTCTCGATCCTGCACTGATTTAAATGCGTCAAAACATATTTTATGGGGAATTCTGGGTTGGAGACAGAGAAGAGGCGCCGATTTTTGCTAGAGGAGAAGGAGGAATCCATTCCCGAAGCCGATCAAGCCCGAATTCCGTCAACCCAACCTCGAATTCATGGAGTTTGCTCATTCTTTTACTATTTTCTGTAGTTTTAAAGTCATGAGTGGCTAATTTTCTTTTCTAGGGTTACTATGAACCCAATTTCAGATTAGGATTTGTATTTCTTTTGAAACTTGTGATTCTTTTCAATTTAATACATACCTATCATTCATATTTACTGTACTTGTAATAAAATTGGCCACTTTATAACTTGTTTGTTGCTTTCATTGAACTCCGGAGAAGGAGATGTTGGTAGAACACTGAATGATTAGGGCGAGTGATAGAACTTAGGGGTTTTACTTGTTAATTAATAGGAATATTAATTAACCTCGTTTAATCAAATTAGGTTAACATTAATTCGACTTAAACTCACATAAGAGATTGTGTAGAGTTAAGTAGCTTAATTTAGGTTCGGAAGAATCACTTTAAGCCGTTAGAAAACCTAAGATTAATGTGTATAATTGATTTTAATCACAAGTGTTAGGGAGAATTAGCAATTCCTAGAACAAAAGAGGGGGATTAGTAACTCTAGGCCTTTTATTTGAATTATTTCCATTCGATTCTATTGCAATTTGATTTTACTTTCAATTAGAGCTTTCTAAAATCAAAAATTGGTTTGCCTAAATAATGCGTTTAAATTTTTGGAGTACTTAGCACGTTAGTCCCTATGGAGACGATAACTCTTTACTCATTTTTACACTATATTACTTATTGCGACTGGTGCACTTGCCAGAACGCCAACATCACCCTTGATGTCTAAGGAGTATTTAGACCCAAAAGCACCAATTCTAATCAAGAAATGAACCTGGAATCTCAACTTTACCCCAAATACCCTTAAAACTAGAAAATAGGGAAAAGCTTGGGAAATAGGAAATCCTACCTCGATTCCTCACTTTTCCTACGTTGCTTGGCTCCTAGAGGCTCGCTCTACAACCTGAGATCCGCTCTCCAAAGCTCGATTATGGAGTTGGAGTGTAGAGAGAGAAAGTAGAGAGAAGGAAGAGAGAAAGAGAGGATAGAAGGTGAAGAGAGAGAGAGGAAAGGAGGAAATGAAGAAAAAAAGGCGAGAACACCTATATATACTCGCCCAGGGTGAAATTACCACTTGCCCTCTAGTTGACTCTCAGTCAAGACTAGTAAAAGCAAATCCGTAAAATCTCACATCGGGTGTTTCTAAATCCTAGGTGCCCCACAGTTTTCCTTATTTCACTTTAGTCCCTCTTTGCATTCTACCAGTCTCCCAACTCCCTTAATGCCCTCGGTTCTACCAATATACTTCTCGACTCTTAACCACTCATTATTCCACAACTTTGCCACTTCTAAACCTCAAATCTTCTTGCATACACCACAAGAAAAATATCTTCAACCCAAAATACTCTATAAAAATAGCTTTACATAATACCCAAAAATCACAGATTTTTCGGGGTATTACAAATATCACAATAATTGAAATTAAGTAATTTTATATTAATTATAAACTAAGATATTGTTTATGTTTGTTTACAGTAATTCTTGGTTTAACCCAAATCTGGCAACAAATAATAGAAATTGAGAACGATGTGGTTTCAACGTTATGCGGTAATCTTGTTAGTAACTAGAAAATATGTCAAAAGCTTAATTACTTGAAACGTAACTACATGAAATAAAGAAAATCAGGCTGGAAATACGCTTTTGCAGAAAAGTTAAATAAAAGTAGTAAAAGCAAAGTAAATTGTAGAAAGTTAAGTGCATAAAAGGTAAGTTGCAGAAAGTAAGCTGCAGAATATAAACGGTAGAAAGGTTAACGAAAGTGCAGTAAATTTGTAGAAAATAAAAGAAAGAGATAAACAATTGGAATAAAATTATAGGAATGGTAAAAGAAGTAAAGATGAAGAAGTTAAAAAGATGAACTTGGAATTAAAATGACTAAAATGTTAAGGGGAAAGCATATGTTGATGTTAATCCGTTAATCTTCCGATGTGAGATGTTAGGATGTTTAATCAAGAGATGCCAACCCCGTTTACATCTAAACACTTAATATTTATAGGTAAATGATGGAAATAACTGTCTATCTATCTAATTGCCACATAAATGATAGTTTATATTATTCGACACAACTGCTTTGGCCACTTAATGATGGAAGTAACTTCTTATCTTGTCTTCGACATTCAACAACTTGGTTACACTGTTAATCAACATGTCTTCGACATTCAACAACTTTTGCCTATCTTGTCTTCGATATTTGACAACTTAGTCTCCCGAACTCATTTGTCGAATGGTGTGCTCCTGAAAATTTTACTTCTACAGAGTTCTTCTTGATAGTGTTGTCGCGAATTGTTTCAAGCTGACTTATCTATTCTACTTGTTTTCCTCTGTTGAATTCCTTCTTGCTAGATTGCTGGTTTTCGTCCAATTTCTACGTACCAAATTACTAGTATAACACTTCTACAATCAGCATTATTTTGTTGCACCATCGAAGACAATTACTTATCTGCCAAGCAACATAACTTTTGTTGACAATTATATATTTTAAAAATAATCATCTAATAGTGTTATAATGTATACAATTATAGTAACTTATTGAATGAAGGAGGAACATATATAAACTCTTATGTTTTTATGTTCCAACTATACGTTTCGAATTTACTCCTTTTTATCAAGTTTAGTTAGTTTTAATAATCTTGATCTCACATACACACACTCACATACACACACACACACACACACACATATATATATATATATTATGTGATAACTTTTATTATAACATATTTCAATGTGCAACTTGATCTAATATAAATTTAGTTATGTGAACGGAATTATAGAGAAAAGGGCTAAATCGCTTAGTAGACAGAGAACTGGAAAGCCACTATTACTGACTACAAAGATGCATATTATATGTTTTCCATTGTTTCATAAATGTTTAAACTTCTCAACAATAACTATGGTTAGTCTTGCAGTATGTTCCCTAAAGAATAGGTAAAGATCCATGAAAATCATAACAATCTAATAGCTCTACTTCACATGTTCAAGTAGAAGCATTAATGCAGCTTTAGCCCCTTTTGGACCCTATACATGCATATATTTCTCTGCAACAGACACTGCCATGTTATATATGGCTATATATTTATCGCTAAGCTTTGTAAAACCTAAGTGTTCTTTTTAAAATAGAACTATAAGTTAGTATGACGAAAAGCAAAAAGAAGTATATATAATTAACTTGAAAATTTGAAGCAGAAAGGAAAATTTCCTGAGCAACACATGAAATTGCTTGACAAGCATTATAAAGAATCAAAATAAACATGACAAGGTAAAGCTGCTTCAAAAAATAATTAATTCGTATAAATGGATTAGATCTGTTAGAAATAATATAGGTTGAATTAGCTTTGAGACATTATAAATCACTTTTTTAAAGAGTTTATGTCTGTGTATTGGAGAATCACAAGCAAACTTGTCACAATCCAACTTTGGGATACATGACCACATAGAACCTAGGGAGATGCCCTCCGAAGATATGTAAGCCTAATCTTGACCACAATCCATATATCTCAAATCATACACTTAAGTAAAAGAAATGAAATGTATCCAATTGAAAATCATTTAATTTTATTAACAAGTGGTTTCTTGCTAATGTGAATACAGACATCTTACAATAACTTTACACCTAACTCCAAGACCTAGGTGACCTATACTGCTATAGAGCATTCTAAACCAACTCAACAAGTACAACATGCATTAAGGCCAAAATGATAAGTGTCACTACCCACAAACCCAATTTGTGACTAGCGTAGATAGTGTGTTACCAACACTGCTGCAAGCCTAAATTTCTATCACAGGATCATAGGTAGCCTATACGATTACAGAGTACACTAGAGCAATATAATAAAAATATATTACCTTACCCTAAACAATAGGGAGGCATCCTTAATCCGCGACCCCTTGACCTAACTGCTCATGCATACTTGCATCTATGAAGGAGTGAGTCTAAACCACAGACTCATCAATATTAGCCCTACACTACAAAGATATACAGAACATATATATATATATATATTTATAACCCATTCAGGAATTTATCCCACATGATACCAAGCAACACAAAGGCATACACATGGTATCATGTCCCATTATACTCTCCCCCAAACACACACAAACACACCACACATAAAATGCACACATCCTTTCATGAGGATCCATGCTTCCCAAGCACGTAACCCTGCTCAAGGGTCCATGCTCCCATACCACATTTCAAGAGCTTAATCAATATGGGTTGACGTTCCCACATATTATCACTCAAGAAATTCTACTATGTATATGGCCTATTGGGTCATATCCATAACATAACATGTGTCCAGCCTTTTAGGTTATACCCTCAACTATAACATGCATATAGTCTCTCGGATTATGCCTTGAGCCAAAACATATACCCCATCTACCAAACAATATAGCCACAGCGACACAATATATATATATATATATATATGCAGATGAATGAGATGCAATGCATATCCCGCTCTTTACCACACTACATTGAATACCAACCCTCAATATGTATACATATCCAGTGACACCACTTAGGAGTATTACACAATAGGTAGCTTCCCGCTCTATTTCCATACTTTTCCACTTCTCATAATATAAATATGCAAATGATGATATGCAATATATCCACACAACTCCCACTCATATTCCACACAACAATCCCAAGTAATCCCCTCAACATATCTCGCATATAATACATTTAACAGGTAAATATATATAAAACAAATTAGGAAAATAACTCTTAAAATATAAATATACATATATATACATATATGTATATTCATATATAGGAGAGCTAGATAGATCCCTCACCTGAATTCCATGCTCTCTCAGCTGCCACCTTAGCCTCAACCATCCCTATTAAGTAATCAGGCAAAACCATCAGGGTTATGAAATATAGAAATTCTCTATCACTAATCCCAACCTTTACCTACTTCTTCAAAAATAATTCATAAATGGTAATGAATTTTCATATAAAAATGTATTCCATTGGAAACTAGACTCAAAGAGCTTTCCACCGATATAAAGTTTGCCTAAAATAGAGTCCAGATGAAAGAGTTATGGCCGATTAAAGAATAGCTAAGGTTTATCGGAATGGCTGGTGCCTGGGGAGCCACACCAGCTTGATGCCTAGGCGCCACGCATTGCTTGGCACCTGAGGTGCCACACCTAGTGCCTGGGGTGCCATGCCCTCTCCTTCCTACTAAAGTGTAGTTCTTGAGGAGCCATGACTTTGACCCTGTGATTTGGCCTCGATTTTGGGTAAGATCTGATTAATTCTCCAGCTTTTCATGATTTCTTTCATGAAATCTCATTCTTGATGTCTCAGGAGCATTTAGATAACAAAAGGCTCAATTTTAATTGAGAAATGAAGCTAAAATCTGGATTTTACCCTAAATACCCTTAAAATTAGAAAATAAGGAAAAGCTTGGGAAATAGGAATTCCTACATTGATTCCTTGCATACCCTACGTTGCTTAGCTCTTAAAGGCTCATCTCATCACCCAAGATCCAACCCCCAAAGCTTGTTTAGAGGATTTGAGTGGAAAGAGAGAGAAAGAGTAAAGAGAAGGTGAAGAGAGAAAGAGAAAAGGAGGAAATGAGGAAAAAGGAGCTAGGCCACCTATATATATACTTGCCTAAGGCAAAATTACTACATTACCCTCCAATTGACCCTTGGTCAAGACTGGTAAAAGCAAATCCATAATATCTCACCTCGGGCATTTCTAAATCCTAGATGCCCCATAGTTTTCCTTATTTCACTTTAATCCTTCTTATATCTAACCTGTCTCTTAACTCCTCGATGCCCTCAGTTCCACCAATACATTCCTCGACTCTCTACCACTCAATATTCCATAACCTTGCCACTTCTAAAACTCAATTTTTCCTTTTTACACAACGAAAAATTTCCTCCATAATACCCAAAAATCACAAGTATTACAAGAAAGGTCATCTTGGAGAGTTTGCTACTCCTCTAACAGATGCTCCTCTTCTTCTGTAAAATCTAAAAAATATTATCCACAAAAAGCGTGAATTTAGAAAACTCAGTAAGTAGATAACACTACACAAGCACTTGTGACACATCAAGTAATAGGCATGACAACTGACAGCATTACATGAAAATTAGAATGTCACACAGAGAAACCAAGGAAAATCCCATCTAAGTATATACACATATGTATAGATGAATATATAAATATACACATAGCCTTACGAGCTGCAACAAAGTAGGCAAGCTAGGTACTCATCACCCTATTTCCATATCCATAGATCCCACATATCAAAACACCCTCACTTGGTCCTATACCATATTAACACTTTCAATTGGGAAATTTCATATTATGCATAACATTCATAACAATCACAATCCCAACTATAATTAAACAAGCTTATATGAGATTTTACAAACATTATCTTCACCTTACATGGGTCTACGTTCCCGTGGTGCCACTACTTAAGAGCTTCATCTATATGGGTCTATGTTCCCATAGATTCATTACTCAAGAGATCTATCTCATGGATCTACGGTCCCACGAACTATTCATTCACGAATCTTATCCATATCAATATCACACAAATACTTTACATTAGCAAGCTATGCAATGAAAACATAACTTGCAGCACAATCAATACATTCCTATAGTGCAATCATCCATAAAACAAAGATATTTGTTTTTATTTCCTCATTTCCTTCCAACATAGTTTTCATGTTACTCAATATATATGTGTGTGTATCTATGTATGTGTGTGTGTCAGTAATTCGAGCTCATGCGCCAATGCATACATACTATGTATGATTATACATTCTAAAGTTTTTATTTCTGTATACACTACAAAAAAATATTAATATAGTAGCTGTTCATAAGTAGCATTTATAACAAATGCCACTAAATTTAAATATAGTGGCGTTTATAGTAAACACCGTTATATAGTGGTGTTTTTGAGTAAAACACCACTAATTAGTGGCGTTTCACTCTAAAATGCCATAACATTGTGGTGCTTAAGATTGAAATGCCATAATGTTGTGGCATTTAAGATTGAGATGCCACAACATTGTGGCATTTAAGTAAAAAACACCACAACGTTGTGGCGTTTCTTAGTAAAATGCCACGTGTTTTAATCCTAAACACCACAATAGTTTTTAAAATCCCTATAGCCCCTATTTCGACTTCAACAATATAAGCCCCTCATTTCCATTTTGACTTCAACAATAGCCCCCACGCCTCTCCCTATCACTCCAGTCACCATCATCCATCTGGCCATTCCTCTTCCCATCGCTCTAGTCACCATTGTCTATCTGGCCCCGCCTTTACCTGTCGCTCCATTTTGACTTTGACAACACAAGCCCCTCATTTCCATTTCGACTTCGATAGCAGCCTGCCCCCTATGCCTTTCCCCGTCACTCCAATCACTGTCATCCATCTAGTCATCTTCCAATGTGACTCTCATTGTCTATTCATGCAGTCATCGCTGTCGCTTTTCTTCCAATGGCCATGGCTTCTCTGTTTATTCTATGGAATTTTTTTTTTTATTCAGTGGTGATGATATCAGGATATATAAATTTGGAATCATTTGATGCTTTGAATAACCATAGATTAGAATTTGTTTGATTTTGAAAAATGTTTGAATCTTCGAATATGTGAAAATTTTGTTTAATGTTTAGGATAATATAAACTTTTTAGTCATCCTGTTATTTTGAAATAATGGTTTAATTATGATGTAAATTGTTCTGTGATTTTAAAACTTATTCTAAGGATTGCTGATATCGGGCATTTTTATATACTTTTTAGTCCCTATTTTAGTCCTTTTTGCCTCTTTAATTTTGTCAATTCTCTAATTTTATTATGTTTTGGAATTTATTGGGTATAAACTATTTATGGATTAAATGTGCTTCAATTTTATATTTTCAGAACTTGAATTGCAAAATGCTCAATCTAATTCCTACAAATCTCAATTTTGGAGAGAAGAGTGTTGACATGGACAAAGATGATGATTTGGATGCTAATGTGGCACTTTTTGGGTGATGCAAATGCTGACTAGGATATGCTGGATGTGGGGCCCACTTGAACTCTTATTGAATGCCATGTAGTCAGAATTTGAGGGAAGAAACATTAAATTTCGTAGGTCAGAATATCATGGCTGAAATATTAATTTTGCCATGATATTCTGCTGCTGTTCTGCTGCTATTTGTCACTTTCTGCTGCAGAAATATTAATTCTGCTGCTGCCATACCATTCTGCTGCTGTTCTGCTGCTGCCATACCTTTCTGCTGCTGCAGAAATATTAATTTTCCTGCTGTTTTGCTGTCAAAGTGCTGCCATATCATGGAAGAGGCATCCAAGGAGGCATCTAGGGCAGAATATCCCTTTAGGCATGTGTTAGATCAGTTTTATATGTGGAAAATCGAAATTTATTAAGGAGGCTAAGCCATTTTTCTGATGAGAGGTCCTAGCACCATTTTTCTGCCTTCCTAGAGCAGCAGTGGTTGGGAGCAACATAGAGGCAACTCTCTAGCTTGGTTTGAGGGAAAGGAAGCCTTCCCACTTGGGAATGGCTCTCCTTCTCCCATTTTCTTTCCTTTTCTTGCATTTTCCTTCATAGTTTATTAATTTTCTGTTGTGTTTTCTATTTTCTGTCATGTTTTTCCTTCTCTTCCATGTAATTTTCTAAGTTTAAAGATTGATGTAGTTTGGTTCTATGATGTTTTATTGCTGAACAATTTCGATTTTAATGCACTTTCGTTTAATGGAATGGATTTTACCGATTATTAAGCTCTTGAATGCTTGATTAACCTTCAATGAGTTTGGGATTTTGATGTCTATGCTAGAGTTAGCTAGATATTGAACTTGACCTTGTAATTTCCACCATAAATTAGATTATCTAGATATAGATAGTTTTATTTATGTGGCTTGAATAATTTTCTTGAGCTTCATAATTTAATTGAATGGTTGATCTAAGATTTTAGTCAATTATTTTGGTTAAGTTAGATTGTAATTTCAAAGTTTTTGGATTCAATCATATTTTAGAAAATTGGGCAACATTGAATGGATTGTAATTTAATTGAATTGTTCTTCAATGATTCAAAGATTAATTTGTCTATGAATTAATCGGATTAGACCAACGAAATCAATCTCATTTTCTCGTGTAGTCGGTCATTTGATGAAATGGAAATTGTACTTTAATTCATTTGGACCAATGAGTATTTTCTTGGCCAAAGTTCTATTTTATTTATTGTTCTATGAAGCTTGTTATTTATACATGCATGCGATTGCTATGTATTTGTAATGAGTAGGACAAGAGATAACATGTCATATGCGATTGCAGGGCATTGATGTGATTAGGACTTGATCGGATTATATTTGAGTTATAGATTAGTGAAGATCTTCCTAACTATAATTTTAATATAATTCAGTCTTAGAAGACTTTCTAAGAATTTTAGATTGAAGATTACATAATAGAATTAGCCAAGAATATTCAAAGGAAAGGATGATGATGTACAATTCTATGGAATTTGTGACCAATTACATATCTTTTGTCTGTTTTATTTTCTGTTTAGTTATTTAAATTTCAGTTATTTATATTGCGTTGTTTCAATCATCACCCCCCTTTTTTGTGTAATTTCTGAAATTTCCTTCATAAGTCTTAATAGCATTTCACTTAGCCTAATTGAATTTTATTTGATACCTCAATCTCTGTGGGACGATACTCTACTTATCACTTTATTACTTGTTGCGACCCAGTATACTTGCTGGAATATTTTATGTGCTATAAAATATACGCACCAATTGCATATTTTGAAATATAGGTTAGTGGTATAGTTGTCCTATTTAAAAAGCTAATTTCAAGGGGTTGGAGTTGTTGAAGAGGAATTAATTTGAGTTGTTTTCATAATCCAATTGCTTATTTCTATGATTGCGAGACAATAGAACTTGGCATAACTCCTTACTCTGAAAAAAGCTGTAAGTACCTTTGGCAATGTTTCAATTCTAATTATTGAAAATGGATCAGTGATGTAACTCTCTGTGTTGCTGATCTATACTTGATTTGAAGAAATCTAACCTTTGTTAGGCATCATATGGATTGGCATAAGGAATTTAAGTTATTTGGATTATGAAATAATCTAATAAGTGAAATGAGTGGTTTCTAAAATTCTTATTAATCCGCAAGTTTAGCTTTTTTTCCAAATTGAGATTGAATATAGTGTTGTTAACTATTAAGTGCTTATGACTAACTCATGACACCTTCATGATTCGTTTGCCTTTACCAAATCAAAGTGGATATGTGATAGAGATGTGAGAACATCAAATGAACATTTAAAACTTCTATTTCTCTCCAAGTCCACCCCTTTCTCTGTGTTATAATTGCCTTTTGTTGAGTTTATTTTCTTGTAAAAAGTTAGAGCACATTTTTTGGTAGTGATTGTTCAATGCAAGTCTTTTTCTTTATTAATCACTTGACATCACTTGACATCATTTGACTCTTTCTTGCTTTTATTTTTTCCAGATATCAAAACTAGGTGGCCATTTCTTTCTTGCTTCTATTTTGCTCTACTTATCCTGGTATGACTTGTTTTATTATGCATTTTTTTAATTGTAATTACACATTTTAATTTTTCGTTTCCTTTTTTGGTCAACACTTATGTGTGTGCTGAAGTATTGACCATGGGCTGATTTTATTTGTTAAATTGCATCTGAAATATGATTGAAATGCAATGGATTCATTAAATATATAAATAGAGTCATGTTTTATTTATGGATTCATTGAATAGAGAAATTGAAAATTGATACTAATGTAGACTTAGTTACATAGTTCTCTAATATTATAGACTTAGTTCTCTTATAATGTACACTAAGTTACAATATTGTTAAAAGCTTTTTGGAAAGCTTAAATTTAGTGTGGTTTAAAGTCTAAACTATGGAATATAAAATTTGAAACATAACAAAATGTATCTCATGGGCATTATGAAAGCACATTGAGCTTGCTATGTATAGAAAGACAAGTGGATATTGCTATGTTATGCTATTATTGTGATTAATTAATGTGCTACATAATGAAAATACTATGTGAAATACATGATGTGCAACTACATATATATATATATATATTTTTTTTTTTTTTTGCAATGTTAGCAATTGCTTACTCAGTTGACATAATTCAAAATTTGCTAGATATATATGAAAAAATTAAATTAGAATTTGTATTGACTATTACTAAGATATAATAAAATATGTATAGTTAGTTATAAAATGTATAATTAATAAAAATTATTGTTTTGACTAGTTACAGAACATAATGGATAAGTCTTAGATTGCTAGACCTTGAAATACTCTTGAATATTTAAAGGGACTTAATGGGTTTTTAGATTTTGCATTTACAAATAATAGTGTTCAGGGTAAAATTATATGTCCATGTCCCAAATGCAAATTCAAAAAGTGGCAAGTTAGAGAAGTTGTACATGAACACTTAATTCTTAAGGCATTCCCACAAGGTTTCACATTTTGTTCCCAACATGGGGAGACACTTATGGTACAACCCTTTGTAGAAACTGTTTCAAGAGTAGATAGAATTAACTTGGATAATCCTATGTATAATATGGTCCATGATGCATTTAGTGTCCATGCTAAAAATAAGAGGGTAGACATTGGTAATACTTTTGTTCCATCAAATGAAATGAATAATGAAACTAAAGAGTTTTATGAGTTGCTTGAAGATGGACAACAGAGTCTGTACAAGGATGGGAGAAATTTACAAAATTATCATTTTTAATAAGACTGTACCACATCAAGTGTATGTGTGGGATAAATGACAAGGAAATTTCAATGATATTAGAGTTATTAGCAGATGCATTTGGACATGCCAAAATTCCAACATCTTTCTATGAGGCCAAAACAACTATCAATAAACTGGGGCTCAATTACACTAAAATTCACACATGTTCGAATGACTATATGTTATATTGGGGGATGATGAAAACAAAGATACCTATAGAAAATGAAATCTATCTAGATGGAAACCTAAAGGTAAAAATGTGTCAAGTGAAAGTGGAAAGAGGAAAAAAATGACCTGCCAAAATACTTGGATATTTTTCATTAAAGCCTATATTATAAACGTTGTTTTTGTCATCTAAGACCATTGAACACATGAGATGGCATACTGAGGATAAGAATAATCCTAGAGACTCCAAAGCTTGGAAAATGTTTAATTTGACAAATTATCAATTTGCTTCAGATCCCTATAATGTTCATCTTGCGTTAGCAACTAATGGTTTCAATCTATTCAGGAATTTAAGTACAAATTACAACATTTGGTTGTGGTTCTAATACCTTACAATCTCCCTCTATGAATGTGTATGAACTAGAGTTCTCTCGTTCTTTCAATGATTATTCCAAGGAAGGGAGACCTGGGTAATAATATTGATATCTATTTGTAGCCGTTGATAGATGAGTTGAAAAATTTGTGGACGGTCAGTGTTGAAACATATAATGCTCATGTGAAGGAAATGTTTACAATGGGTCCAGCTATTATGTGAACTATCAATGATTTTCCAGGTCTTAAGACTTTATCTGGATGGAATACTCATACTAGGTTAGCTTGTCCAGTATACAACTTTGATTCTACTCCTTGTCGACTTCCACATAGTCAAAAGTAGTGTTTAATAGGGCATCGTCACTTTTTTGACTTCGGACATATATTTAGACTAGCTCGAACTAGATTTAATGATACAGTGGAGAAGAGAGGTCCACCTATGAAATTGACTGGATCTGACATTTTTTCGTCAACTTTCTGCTATTAATGTGGTGTTTGGAAAAGATGTGGTTAGTGAAGGATGGAGGAAAAGGGCAAGAGAGGTTAGTGATGCAAATGTAAGCCCTTAACAATGGCGTAAGAAGAGCATATTCGTTGGCGTAAGAAGAACAACTTATTACATCAAAACTTGGATGCCATGCACATAGAGAAAAATGTTTGTGATAATGTTATTTTCACACTGCTTAATAAGCTTGGGAAGTCCAAAGATCACTTAAATGCAAGGAAAGATTTTCTAGAAATGGGTATTAGATCAAATCTTTGGCCTGATGAAACTAGTAGATATCCTCCAATGATTTTCACCATGAATAATGCAGAAAAAGATTTGTTCTTAAAGATATTAAAAAATATTACTGTTTCTTATGGTTATTCTAGCAATATCTCTAGATGTGTTAATTTGAGGTAGCAGAAGCTTTTCAGATTAAAGAGTCACGATTCTCATATTCTCATGGAGCAATTTCTGCCATTAGCTCTAAGAAAGAAACTACTAAAGCAAGTTACTGCAGTTATTATTGACTTGAGTTCATTCTTTAAGCAATTGTAAAGTTCTAAATGTTAATGATTTGAACAAGCTCCAAGACAGAATAGTGTTGACATTGTGCAATATGGAGATGTTGTTCCCGCCTTCATTCTTTATGGTTATAATACATCTCATGGTTCATTTGGTTGATGAAGTGAAAATGGGTGAACCAGTTCAATATCGACGAATGTACTCTATAGAGAGGTAATTTAATTCCACGCAAAATTTTCCTGATAAGTTGTTTATTTATAAAGATTTAAATTACAATACTTTAGTTTTCCAACTGTTTATACTCACAAAAGAAATAGATCAACTTCTTTACAATTGGTCAAGACAAGTTGATGAGCTTGCATCTTCTCCATTGGAGACAAGGTATACCACTCAGAACCCCCACGAGCCTTTCAATTGTAGGAAAGATTTTATCACCCACAGATGATCCAACATCTGTTTCATCATCAACACGTCCTGGTCGATTGAATGATGTCTCAACTCCACCTAAATATCTTGAATATAAACATATTGTTAATACTTATAATAGATTTAGTCAAAACAATTAATTTTTATGTTTTTTCCTGGGTACAAGGCATTTAGGGAGATTATTAAGAGAAAATTGAGAGGTCGCACATGGTTTCCAGCTGAAATAGATAGAAGAGTGTATCAGGAATTTATTGGATGGTTTTCTCAGCGTGTAAGTTGGTTTTTTGTACTAGTAATATTTTATTCTTTTTTATTTAATTAGATTTTTTTCACTTTAGATTATGAAGGATCCTAGATCCTATTCTGTAGATCTTCAATTTCTTGCACAAAGCCCTCTTAATAAAGTAAGGCAATTTACTATATATAATGTCAAAGGATGTAAATTCTAAATTGATGAACATGATGAAGGTTTGAGGACTCAAAATAGTGGAGTTTTCAATACATTTGGAACTAGAAGTTATGCGAGCAACAGTGATGACCGCATGCAATTTGAAGGTGTTCCTTACTATGATCTAGTCATTGATATAATTGAGTTAAATTACCATGGAAGATTTATGGTAATGCTATTTAAATATAAATAGGCAAATATGACTAATCCTAGGGGGATTATTGCTGATGACTTTGGATTTACATCTATAAATTTTTTACGGTTGATCCACATTGGTGATTAGGAAGACGATGAACCATATATACAAGCTTCAGAAGCTCAATTGGTTTATTATATGGATGATGAGCCAGACAAGAATTGGAAGATAGTTGTTCAACTAAAACCAAGGGATTTGTATGATATAGGAGATGACGAAGAGGACTTGATATATGAAAGTTAACTGTATCAACTTCAACTATCGGAGTCTTTGTTCCCTAATGGTGAAGCTAATCTACCACTGGCCAGAGAGATCCTTGACAATGCAAATTGAAAATTGTGTTTTTCACTTGTTTCAAGTTTTTTATATTATGATTTGTTTTGTATTTAATTTATTATTTTTTTCCATTTAGCTGAACATGTGATTTTTTCTATTATTTAAAAGTGGTAGAATGAAGCGATTATTTAAGAAGAAAAGCATACAGAGCCCTCCATTAGACATGATGCATCTAGTAATAGTAGTCTTTTACCAACTCCATCAGCTAGTTATGGTGCAGAGCCGCAGATCATGGAGTCAGTCATTCCACTCGAGACTTAAACCACTCCACTTACATCATTAGTGTCACATCTTCCTTCCGGTTCTAGTTTTGTACAACTTGAGACAGTATCAGGACAGCCCGAGACTCCATCTCCTGCGACTTCTTCCATATAATGTTCCACCAGGGTGGTTATTGGATGGTGGAGATGATTAGTAACTTAATTGAATTTTTTGTCATTGTTTAATTTTAATATTATTTATGTAAGCTAATAAATTTTCAATTCTTACAGATGAAAATAGAGTTGAGAGTACTGAGTGAATATTGGTACATGATTTATGGTCAATTCAAAGAAAAGTTAAAATACAATGGAATAATCTTGTACAGCCCATTGGAGAAGCTGCAGACCTCCTATCATCATTTTTAGGAGATGTTGGATATAATTTCATTGCGTTCCCCTTATCTTACCCAGAGTGGAAAAAGGTTCCATGCGAGTATAAGGAATTAGCATTTGCAAACAATATAGCGGTAAAATTTATAAATATTAATTTATTATTTTTATTATATATATATATATATCTTAATTTATTTTTTTATTTTTCAGACCAGATTCGTTATTAATAGTGCCGAAGAGTAAAAATTTATTATAAGAAAAGTCGGTCGCAATTGGAAGAATGAGCACTCATATCTTTATAGGGCTCATGACAACGATACAAGAACACAAGATGAAATAGCAGCAAATGTTCTGGAAAAAGTTTCATGGGAAGATTAGGCATCATTTGTTAGGCATCGAAATGACCCATGTTATATGGTTATGATATTTTGAAACACTGTTATTTACATTACAAATTGTCAATATAATAATAATAATATGTTTTATCGAATTGTTAGGAGAAAGCTACAAAAGATAAGGCAATCAAACAGCATCAGATGCTAAATCATACTAGAGGCACTAAGAATTTGGCTCGAAAAAAAGCTGAGATAGTAAACATATTTTCAAATCAAAATATATCATTTTATTTCATAATTAATTGACTTTAATTCTAAAGGCTACTAAGTTTGGAAGGCCCGCCAGATAGTAGAACTGTTGATTGCAATACACAAGAGGAAAGATGGCTCATTCATCAGCGATGAAGCCAGAGCTATTAGTGTAAGTTGTTTTCCATTTAAATTTTTGAATAATGAGTTAATTTATTTCAATTAGATCAGATTATTGATATTGTTTTTATTACGTAGGATAAAATTTCTAAAATTGAGTCACAAGGACCGCATCTACTAGGATATCGACACAGGACTCGTTGGTTGTAACTTTAGGAAGCTAGGAGTATCCTGCACGAATGCATGGACTAGGTTTCAGACCATGCACTACTCAGGTGTTCGGGCGCACTCCATGCTTTATAGGCGAGTCTTCTAGTCAATCTGTTCACGAATTATAGACTGAGGTTGCAAATCTCCAGTCTCAGGTCAAAGAGATGTCTAGTCTCAGATGGTAGACATGACTAGACAACATAATGAGATGATGCAGCTCTTTGAAAGCCTTTAAGGTCAACTCCTTCCTCAGCATCATGTGCGAAGGGAAAGTATGCCACCAAAATTGTATTATTTATTTATTTGTTTTAGACTGATAATTTATTTACAAATTCTTATAATAAATGTAGCTTTTTGATCAAGGGAATGGAGATGGTTCCGCACCATTGAACAACTCTCCATTGTCTTGTAATCAAGCGAATGAAGATGATAAAGATGATTTGCCTTAGGATTTTATTATTTTGTATAAATATGTTTAACAATCAACTCTTATTTTGATTGAATTTCGACTACATTGATTGAATGAATTTATGTAATACCATCTTTTTTGTTGAATGTACTTTAAAGTTTGTCAAATTATATTGTATTTTGTTGTTGTAAATTGTACCCAGGTTTTGGGGACAAATTGAGAATGGCATGTAGGTTTGGAAAAATAATAGTGGCGTTTGTTTGAAAAATGCCACTGAATTGTCATATACAGTTTTGTTTGTAACAAGATAAATGCCACTGAATTGCCCTATATAATAGCGTTTAAGGTACATAAATGCCACTATATAGTGGCGTTTGAAGCTAGTGGTGTTTATGTGTCTCAAACGCCACTATGCTGAATTAGTGGCATTTATTCCTGCATTTGGGAATAAACACCACTAAATTGCTTGTGACGCTAAATATAGTGGCATTTCTCATAAACGCCACTAAAAGTGTTAATGACACTAAATGGTTATTTTAAACGTCACTAAATTTTTTTTTGTAGTAATAACATAATATCCATGACAAGTTTTCATTTTCACAGTAGTAAGCATCACATTATCCCTGACACTTGTAATCATCTAAGTGTGAGTTTTAACCTCCCTACCTAAGTGACAAGTGCTCATGTTGCTAATTACAAAATTGCTCATATGTAATTTCTTTTGTAGTCCACTTATCACCACACATTACCCTACTGCTATGCCTAACCTCCTACTGTGAGGTTTAGGCTATACATATGTACTTCAAGCCACCCCAACAATTCATACATGCATATGGCATTCAAGCAACCAACTACCCCTAGCCTTCAAGTAACTTCCCTTAATCCAAATATACTATTGACTTATATCCACTATGTAAACATAGATTATACAATCACACTCACATAACATATTGAATTACTTACCCTTTTCACCCACATTTTCCCCTGAGTTCATACATGACATTACTTGGAAAAGATTCACTTTATCTTCTTAGGAGCCTACCTATTCTCATGCATTAAGCATATAATGCATTACAATAATAGTTTCACAACAACTTAGGTAGGATTAGCTACTTACCTTATCTTTGAGTTATTTTACCATCTTTCAAAAGCTTTCTCAAGGAAGAAAAAAATCCCAAGAGGATTTGGAAGCAACCCTATATGATCCCAACATAAAAAGATAGAAAACAGGGTCAAAATTATATTTTTGGGTCAAACTATGCGTGCTTAGGTGTGCATTTGCCCACCTAGGCACACAAAGCAACACAAGTTTCTACCTCCTACACGCCTGACAACTTTGCTACTAGGCGTGCACTTAAGCATGCTCTGGTAGCAAAAGTGCCCTATTCTTCACCCAAAACACTCAAGCATCCCAAATCCACTCCTAAGCTTCCCGATCCCCTTCCAAAGCACATTGGTCACTCAAAGGCATTAAAATTCATCAAAAGTACATGAAGAATCATTTTGAAACACAAATTAATCAACTCATACAACTCATTGGTTCAAATTTGCCAAATTTTCAACTAAAACCTATATCAATTCAAAACCATGATTTTTCCCAATGATTCTCCATAAATCAAGTTTAAAATTACCCAAGGCACATGGAAGAAGGTTAGGGAACACATCCCGCGAGATACAACATACATACATGAATTATCATAAGTGAAACCATTACACAAATTATACAAGGGAATACATATTCCCATATAGATAACTATTCACTTCGCCACACAGGCATTCACATTGCCCCACACAAGGGTTTTCCATTGAACTACACAGGCCTCCTCATTACCCCACGTAAAGGTTTCCCATGGGGCCACACAAGCCTCTTTTCCAACATTTGCACCATCTCTAGCCAATATGGGTCCCATATATAAATATAAGGATAGCCACATAGGTGTTCTTCCTAACATTGCATCATCTCTAGCAAATGTGGGTCTTATATACATATATATTCACCAATAAATATAAGGATAGCTACACGTGTCCTTCCCAACATTGCATAATCCCTAGCTAATGAGGGTCTTATATATATATATATATATATACCACCAATACTCCGAACTGGGAGAGGCACATAGGCTTCCCATAATATTAATAAATCACAATTCATAACAACAAAAGTAAATCTAGCACATAGAAAGATTTTTCCAATGAACAATATATAAAAAATCCATGCCTCATATACTTGACATGAAATTCATCTCCATTGCAATATATGAGTAATGAAGAGTAATGTCTACTCATCATACCAAGCACCATCTCTAGCCTTAGGTTCTATGAGTAAATTTGATCTACCAGCTTTCCACGAGATTTTTGTCATACATAATTCAATATACAATCAAGAGATAAAATCAACATAAAAAGACGTCCCAATAGCACAATCAAATTACCAATATCTATCTCCATTGCCATACCCAAAGGTTCAACACGAGTGACAAAGCCCTTAATACAAAAGATAGTTCCATTCACACATAACAATATAGAGTTAGAAGTTTTCCTCCACTAGCACACCCAAAGAACCTTAAGACTTGCACCATTTAATAATAACAATAGTAGGTATAACACTAATGCCATATTAAAGGATCCCACCATAAACATCGCTTCCAAATTTAATATCGTCCAAATAAATTACCCTCTATATTATATCTAATTCAAGGGTCAAAGTTGAATTCTACCATATCACCGTTCATTCTAACTGCATATCACCACTCCTATGCCAACATTAACACAAGACAAGAATCATTCCAGAAGAATAAAACATAAACCATCACGTAAATATAATGGGATTTAAGTTAAACTTCCTAAGGTTCTCCTCCTCAGGTTCAATACCCCTTTTCTTTTGTATTCTCATCATATATCGTAACTTTCCAAGCAACCATCACAAGTGCAATGCATGAGAAAAAACATTATAGGTTAGCACACAAGTTTACACTAAATCATCCAACACAATAAGTTTGTCTCAAATTCTTAGCAATTATATGCATATATGAAATTTATGGTCAAGCAAAAAGTTCATTCTACATCTCAAGTGTGCATACAATTATATATATATATATATATATATACTCATATGAGTCCATCCCTAGGCCATTTTTAAACTCACCCCATTCGGATATCTTAGCATAAATTAAAGCATCGCATAAAATCTATATAGCACATCACAATCAAAGGGGTAAACATAGTTAATCCCTCACATTAGGATTTTGTCCCTAGATTCCCATCCCTTGTATGAATTCAAGGATACCACTATCTCACAACATAAAGATTTCATTGCATGAGAGATAATAAAATCTCACCAATTCGAAGTAAAAGAATGAAAACTACCCCTCATCTCAAATGATGACACAATCTTTACCCAAATGTTTTTGCTTAGATGTATGCGAGTAGGAGTAGGAAATTGAAATGCATCCTTGACAATTCCAGCATAAAAAGAAATGAATCATTTCAAACTTAATTTAATTGAACCCCCTCCTCTTGCTTGGTTTTCAACTATATAGAAAACCTCTATTCTGTTCAAGTCCCCTCTTGGGTAGCCTTATAATGGATCCCACACCAAATTAAATTTTAGTCACCCAACAATAGACTTATAATCTTAAGTTAAAGAAATTTCTCAATACATTAAGGATTAACCATACATAGAAAAAACAAGATCTCAACTAATGCTCATCATCCTTGAAAATTCTTAGGTAAAAGAATTTTCCTGGTCATAGTTCAAAAAATAGAATTTTCCACATGTAGAAGAGTGAATTATAGAACTTTAAATTCCATTTGAACTTCAGTTAACTAAATCTACATCAAAATCATTCAAGAGTCACCCATGGAAATAGAAATGAAAGCTTAGTACACTCACCTGGTCTACTCCATTTTTCTTTCCCCTCCCCCCTTTTTTTTACAGCCCAACATCCCATTATTTAAAACCTCTCATGATTGATCATTTACCACCCAATACCTATTAACTTGATAATGTTTACAAATTGCAGAATAATTCATAAAGGGATGTCCATGACTCACCTCTCGGCCAACCAGCTCTATTTCTCCATCCTTACAATTTGATCACCAGTCTTTACCCTCCCTATAGCTCTCATTCGTGGTTCTACAGCTAACAAAATCACCCTTAATCTCTAATTTGCCCAAGGAAAAGTGACTTAAAATGAATATGGAAAGATAGGAAAATTAGAACCTAGGTCTCATTCATGGATTTCCACTCTTATTTGGTCTAGGGTTTGAATAGCACGAAAGAAATAGAGAGGGAAGGAATTTTTAGTACCCATCACTGAATGATGCTATGTGGAGAAGAGGGTCGTTGGTGACCATCTATTCCTGTTACAACAACCCATTGAGGCTTCTTGTCGAACTCTCATCTTTTTTCTTCTTGGCTGTCTCCAACTCACATAGACCAAGTCAAAGAAAAATAAGGTGAAGGAAGAAGGGAACGTCTCTGCCACCGGTGAGGTGGTGATGGTAGCCAGATAGCTCCCTCAGCCATGAAGCTCCCCGATGTGCTTCTTTTTCCCTTCCTTTTGGTCTCTCCTCCTCCTAGCCATGATGCCTTTCTCTTTATCTTTCCCTTTATGCAACTAGTACTATCAATATAGGTTGGCCAAAAACAAGCCAACCATGGGCTAGCCCATTTTCAAATGGGCCTGGACTTCTAGTTTAGGCCAGTCGGTCCCTGGCCCCTGGGCCAGGCATTTTTTTAAAATATTTAATGTGAAAAAAATAATTATTCATGATGCTCTTGAACCATTTGTTGCCTTCAGGAAAGAACAATTAGGGAAGTAGATACCATAAGTGTTTAAAACTCATGCCAGTATGCCACCCACATCTTTTTTTATTTTTCCTTTTACACTTACATAGGAAATTAGGAATACAGGATGATTCATGAAAGAAGGCACCCAGTGTAGTAGTAGCTATGCAACAACTAAAGGAAGGATTATTATGCCACCCACGTCTATTTTCTTAAATGATAGTACTGGTTGGTTGTATTGCTTCAAAGGAAACTATTAGGTATATTTTATTTTATTTTCCTATGACTAAAAATTGGGCTGCAAGGTGAATAAAGTGTTCTGGAAGTTCCAAGAGAAAAAAAATGTAGGTCGGCCCACGGGTCCCCTTTGGCTAGTTTTAAAACGGGTCTGGTGTGAGCCGACTGTTTTAAAATGGGCCTACTTTTGTAGGTCCAGGGCAAGCCCAAATACGAGCTAGCTCGCGTACAACCTCACCAAATAAGGCTTCCTCAACAAGCTTCAATTCAATCGGATGGAGATGCAAGGGTACACGTGTCCCTCTCCAAATCATAGGATCTCCTCAAGCAAAAATTGTTCAAGACCACTCTTGTTGTAATTTTCCTAAAAAATTATATTTCTCCCGGAGCCACTCAACACCCCTTAGTCTATTTTTCTACCAAATAAATAATTAATTGACTAAATAATTAAATCTCCACTCAACACAATAAAATTTTCACATAGGTCTATAAAAATATAATGTTGTATAATCTCCAATTGGAACACAGATCCTTAACGTTTCCTCAAATTTTAATTTAATTTTCGTAATTACACATTGGGTTCAACCAAAGTGACTTCCTGGGTTCCCATGACACTTGTCAATTTCTATGGTTAAAAAAAATATATAGAGCTATTCTTCCTTAAAATAATTATTTACTGAATTTCAAATTGGCCCCTAAATTCCACATACAAACATACAATAAGATCAACACATTGACCAAGTGAATTAAAATTCATAGGTAGATATTTTCTATCACTCTAGCATACTTGTGTGTATAATCTAAAAGGATATATATAGGTTTTAACACTTATGTCTATTCAACTTCTAAGAGACATATTAGTTAAATAGTTGTGTCTTTCTAATTTCTAATAGACATATTAGTTTAAACAATTGTGTCTATTCAATTTCTAACAGATGTTTTAGTTTATATTTTAAATTTAAATCATACAACATAATTGTTGGAAGTTTAAAATATCTTAAAATCCAGCCATTATATTAGTTTGAATAATTTCAACCAACACATCAATTTAGAATAAAATTGATTAGACAAAAATTTAATTTTACATAATATTTCAAATTATACAACAAGGTCTAGTAGAAATAGTTTGTCTTTCAAAAGATGGCAAGCTAAGGCTTGAATTCTCCTTGGCAGAAGTATCTACATTTAATGTCTGATAGTGCTTTGAATATGATTGCTTCCACTAAAAGATATGCTTGTAAAATACCAAAAAAAAAAATTCGTATAATAAAATGCATATTAGATATAATATAGTATAACACAATATCTTACATTACACATAAATAATTATAAATTGGGTCATTGGGATATCTATGTATAACAGAAGTATTGATTCTCATTTCAAACCTCTTTTCTCGTATGCAATATGACACCCCAGTCTCCATAGTCTAAATCAGAAAGCCCACTTCACAAAGCATAAAAAGAAAAGGAGAATAACTACCGCATCCATTAATTTTGACCATTCCACCATCTGAATGATTAAAGTCCCACTATCTCCTTTGCCCCATCAATGCCCTTATTTGGTAACTTACGGGAGTCCCCCACAACAGAAAACCATAATTAATCTTCATCCAAGAAATTGAAGAGAGAGAGAGTAAATTATTGATTTTTTTTGTCTTCAAAAAATTATAATTTTCTTTATTCAAATTTTAAAAAATCATGTATTTTAATTTAATTCTTAAAAAATTGTGTCTCAATTTTTTTTTTTAGCCTTTTGGAATATAATAAAATGTAAAGGAATTCTAAGTATGTGTTTGGTCTTGGGCTGTGTTTTTATGAATCATTAATTGTGCTGCATTAATATGATTTTGGTTTAAAACAATATGTATATAAGTCTTTGCATTAATATGGTTTTGCCCTCAAACCATGATTTTGGTAAAAGCTCTAGAATGTTGTTTTTGTAAATTATAGTTTGTCGAACTTAGGTTTCTCCAAAATCAATTTTGCAACATATGATTTGAATCTAAATTTCTCCAACTATTTTCCAAACATACACTAAGAAGGCTGGCAACACAAATCAACAACTGAAAACACAAAAATGACCAGCAAATGTCAATAATAGGAGCAATTGAAGGTCGGTATCAGAGACTGCAAAGAGTAAAGGCAACGAAAGGTCGGTGAGAGTGATGGTAACCAAAGGCAAATAACAAGACTACAACATAAACCACAAACAATTCAAAGGCCAGAATTTTCCTCAAATTTTTCCTTCAATTGTTAAAATAACTTTTAGCAATTAAAAAAATTGAGATTTAATAAGGAGTAAATTTTTCGTTTTAACAAAAAAAATAACTAAATTAAAAAATATAATCTTTTAGAAACTAAATTAAAATATTTTATTATTTAAAAATTAAATTAAGAAAATTATAATTTTTGAGAGAATAATAACTAATTTACTCAAAAAGAATTGCTGATCCACAAGTTAATCAAACGACAGCGAAATGCTAATCATAGTCAAACAAGATGCATCAACGTGCCAATAGCTTTTGATTTTGAACTGGCCCCATATTCATACATATACGATAGCTAGTCATATCCCATATATATATATATATTAAGAAAATTAAATATAAGCGTTAATGTGTAATTATAGGACAGTTAGGTCGGTGCAAATAAAGGAAGGAAGAAGAAGAGGAAGAGATGAAAGAGCCCTCAGCCTAGTTTCACGTGAAGCGGCGACTATCACGGTAGTTGGACTTTGAAGTTGAAGGATGGACTTGGGAGGGGCCTGAGGGGGCCCTTTAGCTATATATAGGGCACGCAATGTAGAGGACAAGATTCCCAGTTTTAAGATCACTCTGTATTTGCTTTAGAATTTGGAGGGAATATCACAGGAGACCGGATTTCATGTTGTATAGCAGGAATGCTTGGCAGCTCAGAGCCATTTGATCGGTATGAATAAATAAAGCCTACGTAGGTCTCACTCTGGACAGACGGCTCTGGACTGCTTAATACCCTGCTGTACAGCAGAGGATCCGATCCTATACCAAAGTGGGGTAGAAAAAAATTATATATCGTCCCCTCCCTTTTTCACACCGTTTTGAGGCCTCTAGGAGTCTAGGACGCTAGGTGTAGTCAATAACGGTTATCATTTCATTTCACTGGTTGAGGGTCGAATTTGGATTTTGAAACACCGAATGGAGAATGAAACAAATAAGGCCTGTGTAGTAGAGTTTTTAATTTTTGTTTTGAAAACAAATTTTATAAAATAGTTTTCGAAATTTGTTTGGAAAAGAAAAAATGAAAAAAATGTCTTTGGCTAATTTATTTTAAAAATAATTGTTAAACTTAAAAAAGAAAAAAGATAACTGTGTAATTGATTTTTTTAAATATAATTACATAAATACTATTAAAGAACCTACTTATTTATGATAATATTACTTCCTTTTTCCAGAATGTTGTTTCAAAAACATGTGAAATATGTTTTGATTTTTTGTTTTTAAAATAAAATTTTCAAAAACAATTTTTTTAGAAACAATATATCAAATAATATTTTAAAAAAAAATAAAATTGATTTTGGAAACAATAACCATGCACGCCCTAAATGTTTTGTTTATATCTCTTTTTGGATTTGTTTCTTGCTTATTGAAACATAAACCGAAGGTTTTCTTTTATTCATGGAGAGGGACAAAATTATGTCAGTTTAATAATAAAAAGAAAAAATTTAGATACAATTTTTTATTTGGTTTTTTAGTTAAAATATTACAAATGTATAGTTTCTACTTAGAACATGAAAATGTATGATCTTAAAAAAATAATTGTATATTCTTTATATCTTAATGTTGTATGACTGATCTTTTAAAGAACTTTTTACACATGTTTTATTGTCAATAGAGAACCTAGTACCAAAACTATAAGAAACTTCATAGAAGTTATCCATAATGAAGATAAAGGAAATGTTTTTTTTAAAAAAAATATGAACTTTATTTTAAAATTTAAAGATTAGATGACTTATATATATGACCAGATGACTGATATATATATATATATATATATATATATATATATATATATATTCAAAGATTAAAAAGTATACCTTCTCATAAAAATATGGCATTATGGCATGAAAAAAATATTTTAATGAAAAATTAATAAATATAACAACAAAGAAAAATATTCCCTATTATATTTTCTTAAACAAATTATTAACATAAGAAGTATACAACTAAGTGATTATCTCATATTAAAAATTATTAAGTGGTGGCTTCTTAGGGAAGCCATGGCTAGCACATTTGGGTCCCTATTCACACACGAAAGAGAGATGGACAGTTGAAAGAGAGAGATGGAGGATGTGAGAGAGAGAAGGGATTCACGTGGTGGCCACTGTCGGCCACCACCTTGTCGTCAGCCAAGCCTTCCTTCCCTTCTTTTTTTTACCTTTAAATTTCCCCTGCTTGTAATACCCTCGGCTCTCATCTTGTTGGTTAGGGAGTGTCACACATGTGTGTCCCAATTTCTGTTTATTTGTGATATCTTGTAGGCATAGTGTACTTACCTATGTGGTTTGTGTGAAATGGCATTGTATGTATGTTTTCTTAGTGGCATGACTTGTAAATGTATGTCTTGGAAATCTCTGAGTGTTAAGGCCCTTGAAGGACTAAATTGAAAGAACATTTTGTATGAACCTAAGGATTTGTGTGTATTTATGGTTAAATATGAAACATGATATTCACTAACAAGAGAAATGGAAATGGGAGGGTTATATGTGTAACATCCTAGTCCTTCGGGATGTTATTAGTTTTGGAGTGTGAAAATTTTACTATTTTAAATTATTAATTTATTTTACTATTTTCTTTTATGTGTGTGCTACTATGCATAGGAGGATTTAGGTAGTTAAATTAAAATTAATTATGTAAATGGGTTATTTCTATTTGAGGTCCAATTTTAATTAATGAAAGAAAAGAAAAAAAAGTAAAACTGATGGCTGGCACCCCAGGCGCCATGCAAGGCGCCTCAGGTGCTAGGACCTTAACTCTCAGCCTGACAACGGATGAATGGCACCTCAGGCGTCCTAAGGCACTGTACCCAAACTCTCTGTCCAAACTTTAAAAGGTGGCGCCCCAGGCGCCAATATGTGTTTTCCAGATGTTTCTGCGTGATGCCACATATATATTATAACATATATTCATATCTTCCTCATTTTCGGTCTCTACCCCTCCATTCACATTGGAATCCTTTTTTCTTCTGCTAGCTGAAGATTTCACCTGGGTTCCTTCCAATTTTAGTAAGAAAAACAAGGTAAGTAAGCTTTAGGTTCCTTGTATTTCATTTTCCCTCTTCCTCCATTCCTTTTTCTCCTTAGCCATGAACCCTGAATTGAAGGGGTGTAAGAAATTCTGATTTAATATGATCTAAAGTGATTGTAATGACATAAACTCTTGATTAGTGAATATTTAGAAACCTTTCTCCATAGAAATGATGGAAAGGAAGGAGGTTGGCATTTAAGGGCTGAGAGATCAAAAAGAGAGATGGAAAGAGAGGGTTTTATGTTGATGTACTTCTGAATTGGTCAAAGGATATTTTGGACTGTATTTTTCTACACTTTAAAACTATATTTTTGGGTATATTACTGGTTGAATGGTCCTATAAGTTGGCTGACAGTTTTGGACAGCAAAATAGAGCAAATTCTATAGAATTTTGCTGCTGTTTTAGTGGCTGGACAACATAAGAAATTCTGTAGAATTCTGCAGTAAAACTCCCCTGTTATGATAGCAGAAATATTTCTTTCTTTATGCCCTATTTTACTTACAAGAAGGTCTAACTCTAATGTGTTCTTTTATTTTCATTTTAAGTGCATTTTAGGAAATCCCTGGGAATCATTTCCTAACACCCTCTATATTTTAGTTGCAAAAACAAAAGTAGTTAGTGCCACATTTGAGGTGAGTGTGATGACATTGTCTTACTTCTTCCTTGAAGCTTTTAATGTCATGCATCATAGAGGTATAGATGGAGATGATATGTTCTTGAATTCAATTCAACTACTCATATTCTTTGTACTTAATGATTTTGTTGTTGAATATTTCTTCCGTAGAATATTATGCTTTTAATTATTTATGATGAAAGCTACCCTTGGAAAATTTATGTGTTGTCAATGTTAGCTAGAAATTAATTGAAGTTGTATTAATTATGTTGTGTTGAAAACTTGAATGTATAATCTAAATGTAATTGTGTATTGATGATAATTGTTGTGTGCATTTGGTTCATGGTGTGCACCCCATGGAAGGAATTAAAGGAGTCATAAAGGGTGGAGATACCTCTTTCTTAGAGAGATAAGGGTGGATGCAGCCAAGGGGTCACGGGCAACAATCCACTAGTACCGTGGATGACCCGGTTGGTACGAGACTTGTATTATGCATTGTATAATTTATACTTCTTTTATCATTCATAACTGACGTGAGCCTTTTTGAATTGTTGATATCTCTATGATGCTAGATGTGAAATTTAATTTCGTTAGATGATGTTATCTATTCACTGAGTATTCCTATTACTCATCCTATTATTTTACAACATTTCAGAGTCCGTGGCTAACGCAGGGGATTGTCCAGGAGAGTAGTGAGTTTATCTTACCAACCCTCTTGTATCTTGGGTTGTTTCTTTTATATCTTAACTATTTTTTGGACCCTAGATGTCCCTCTGTGATCACATAAGCCTCCTAGGATTTTTTGGATTGGCTATGTAGAAATATGATATATTATTTTTTTTCTTTGTGAACGTATGGGAACATTGTAAACTTATTTTAATTCTTTTGTGGCATTGTGGAAATATGATATATCTTGATTAATGTGAGCTTGAGTTGGTTTTAAAAGTTAGTTCCCATGTGTAGGCGATTAGAAATCATGAAGTTGAAATTTTTCTTATTTATGAATTGTTTTCATTAGGTTCATGATGTGATGGATAAATCACTATGGTGCCGATCACATTTTTTTGGGATGTGACACTGAAGGAAACAATGGTTGATGCCTTGGGTGCCACTATCTACATGCCAACCCAGGAATTGGCTAAGTGGCACCATGGGCACCAATGTGCCACCAATTTTTTGCCTGAACCCGAGAGTACCTAGTAGGGCACCCCAGCCTAGGGTGAGGCTGAAAGCTTCTCTATATGGCACCATGGACGCCCACCTATGTAACTTCTCGGTACCCCGGGCTATTACTTTGGTTGAACCTGATATGTAATTATAGAATTTAAATTAAATTTTGGATACGTTAAGGAATATTTGTTGCAATTGAAAATTTTACAACAATATATTCTTAAGGGCCTAGGTGGAAATTTCATTAAGTTGAGTGGAGATTTTATTTTATTTTTTATTGTTGGCAAAAAATTAGAATAAAGGGTGTTGGAGTAAATTTAGGAGAAATATAAAATATTCAGAATTTTATAAGGACCCAAGTGTCATAGGCATTCTTAAGGAGGAATTGCTGTATAATTTTAGCAAAAATGGGGACTATGTGGCATTTTGAGATGGTGACACGTGTGTCACCTCCCACCATTGGATGAAGTGATGGCTTCTTAGGGAAGCCACGACTAACACATTTGGTTCATGTTCTTACATGAAAGAGAGACGGACAATGCAAAAGAGAAGAGGGCTTCTCGTAGTGGCCGATCGAGCCTCCATACCCTTCTTCTTTTCCCTTTGATTTTCCCTATTATTCGACCATGAGAGCTACAAAGCACAGAGAAAACAATGAGGAAGGAACTAATAGGTGAACTTCCCGTTCTCTATCACCAACCACTGTGGATATCTTCTTCTTGTCTTTTCCTTCCTTTTTGTTTGATTCCTCTATGGCTGAGGAGATCAAAGTAACAAAAATTGGGGCAAGTTGGAGGTAGAAAATTCAACTTTGCTAGCCAAAATGTCATAACCATGAGCTGAGAGAAAGCAAGTCAGAACAGAATGTCAAGATAAAAGGGGACCATTCCTTTTTCTCACATCTTTCCTCTAAATGGGCAAATCAAGTAGAGTTAGCATGGATGCAATGTGAAGGGACCTCATCCTTACCTTGTTTATATTTTTCCTATATAGTAATATATCAAAATGAGTTTGGAAATCATATATATCCCTTCCATACTTATCTAAATAGGAATGTTGTGCATGTGTATGAAAGGTGTTTGATATAGCATGATTGGTTGCAAACCACTAACATGAAGCTTTGTGAATGATATGAGTAATAGAATGGTTAGGATATACGAATCTATTGAGTGTGTTGATACTCCTATGGCTAAGTGTTCTTCCTTTATGGTCTTTTACATCATAGTGAAAATATGTAACATATTCCAATTCAAAGAAATTGAGAATTAATTCACATATAAAGGTGCTTTATGATTTAGATTCACTTGAATGTACTACATTTATGCATAAGTGTGTGCAACAATATTTTATAAAGAAAAGTATGTGTTGTATATAATAGACCACATATAGAAATGTGCTTACCTCTCTACCCCTTAGGTTGAGTATGAAAAGGAGAAGCACTCATTTACATACATATATATGTGGTTATATAAGGTGTTATGAGTTAGTTGAACTTTATGTTTGTATTATAAATGAGTATATATACATATGTGCTTATATACGGTGTGTATAAATGAGTATATCTCCAACTACAGGTATGATCATATGTATACTTCTTCATATATTTGTATTATGTTTACATGTGGAGGTAGGATATAGTTTTCCTCACTGGGTCAATATGACTCTTACCTCAATATTTTTAGGTGCAAAGGAAGCATAACTATGGTAACGAGTATCGTTTCTGGCTTCTCTTATTCGGAGTTGTGGTAAAATTCCACTTCCCATCTTTTCTCTTGGTTCCTTTAGATGGCTCTGTAATCGGGTAGGTTAACTAGGTTGTACGTTTTGGTTAAGACCTTTATCATGCCCACCTCAATTTGGCACACTAAGTCACTCTGCCCACTCCCCTCATCACTCATTTGGAACTCAACTTTCCATAAAATATTTTAAAAGATATTTTCCTTTCACACGAGTCCTTATGCAAAACCCCTAATACCATATCTCAAACCTTGGCCTCCACACAGCACCCATCCACAATTTTATTTGTAAAGGAGCAACCTCAACTGAGTTTGCAAAAATTTTTACTCACCAAAGTTGTACTCACTTGCTAACCGAACCTCTCTAAAATTGTAGGTATTACATGTTGGGCTTTCTTCCTCTATATAGTTCATATGGGGTTTTCTTTAAAATTGGCCTTATCAAGGCTCTATTCATTACAAAACAAGTGGTATTAATCATATCTACCCAAAAATATTGAGGAAGTTTCCCTTCATTAAGCATAGTTTTTGCCATCTCTTCTAGAGTCCTCTTTTTCTTTCAACAATGCCATTTTGTTGAGGAGTTCTTGGTGATGAGAAGTTATGCTTTGTAACATCCCAGAAAATTTTGTGAAATTTTTTTCTTATAAATATGTGGTCGATTGTGTGGTTGAATTTAAAGCTCTTACATATGCATAAATATGATGATTACAGCAAAGAAAAATAATCCATAGGATACGTTTGATGAGTCGGATAAATTTGATTCTTGATGAATAGTTAAAGAGAGGGACCAAACTAAAAAGATGTTAAAATTTTGGTCCAAGTTGTAAGTTATGAAATTGGGATTTTGGGTGAATGATTAGGGTGTGGGGAGTAATGGTTGCTAAGTATGGGGAGAAATTGGAAAAAAAATGACTTAATTGATTCTAGATGAGAAAATAACTAATTTGGACCAAGACCCATGCTCAAGATTTAATAAAGGATTAGATGAGGGGCCAAGGTGCAATTTCTAAATATTTCTCTCCCCACACTTAAGTAAATCAGATCCTTCACTATCCTCTCATTTCTCTTATGCATCTCTCTCTTTCTTTCTTCTTCTTCTTGGTGCTTTAACTTTCATTCACCCAATCTCCCAAATCCTTTGTCACATACCCAAAACACAACATGTGATTGGCACGATGATGATACATACACATATACTGTAAGCCTAATAACATAACCAGATAACTACACTTAACCATGAGGTTCATTTAGTTATAACTGAATACTTAGATTCAATCCACCACACATATGATAATAATCGTATTCCACTCCATCTATTAGATATTCATAGATATACAAAAGAATAGATGGCATCCCATCATCTATTTACCAAAAGAATCATCATAGCCCAAGCTTACAATTCGATTACATACAAAAGTCCTAGGTTACCTACATAATCATAGAGTGACACTTATGAATCCAAATGGCTAACCAAAATCAAATAAAGACTAACCCAAGGATTCAAAAAAGGGTTGGCAGGGCTCATTACTCCTCATACAGGTCAACTTCTTCAGTGTCAGTAATTAAGTATTCAATGAGTAACAACATAAACAAAACAACATAAAATGCGAAATAACACAATTAATCTTCCTAACATCATCATCATCTGGATACTACTAACACATGGTAGGAAGTTAATTGTTTTAGCACACAAATGCCACACAATGGCTAAATTAATTATAATGGGTGCCACACCATGGCTAACTTAATTATAAAGGGTGCCACACTTCGAGACGACTTAGTCATGATATGTACCACATCTCAATACTATAAAGTAAAGAAAATGCCTCACTATGGCATGACATACACACACACACACACACACACACACACACACACACACACACACACACACACACACACACACACACACACACACACACACACACACACACACACACACACACACACATATATATTCAACCATAGAATTACCATTCATGCATTAATCCACTGCCACATATATGCATAATCATAATAAACTCAAGTCTCCGTACACCGTTCCATTGACTCATTAACACTCTTGAATCTCAAGGGTTATATACGTAACTCCTTAATTAAAGACATAGGTTGTTTCACTCACCTTGATTCCAAGCTTATACTTTACCGTATGTGTGAATTACTCAGAAGGATAAGGATGTCAAGCCAGAGGAGTATCACCCTAATAATTAGGCATAAGAAAAGGAAGGATTAATCACATTTTCAAACATATCCAAAAGCCATCAGTCGACTAATGGTCACATATCAGTTGACCATTACTAAAATCACCAAACTTATTTATAGGTAACAGAGAGCAATCGATCGACTAATATTACCCTATCAGTTGACTGATGTGTCCTATTAGAAATTCCACTTCAACTAGAAGATGCCCAATTGACTGATTGTTGGTAATTAGTTGGTCAACTGATCCCATCACGACAGTCAACTAGTCTCATCAGTTTATGAAAAATTAGAAAACTAACCTCTAAAACCCAGCATAAAAGCATCCCAACTTAAATCCTTTTCCTACAAGATGCATACACTACCCAAATAGCCCCAGGATAAGAGAATCACCATATATAATTAATAATCAAGTGTTCTCCTAAAACTTCTGAAACTTTAGATTTGTAAATAGGGTTCACCCAAAACATGATTTTTCCCACTATTAATCGCATAAAAACACCCACCAAGGTTCACAAGACAACAAGAGAAGAGTTTAAAACCAAACCCAACTCCTCATTTTCAAAAAATCCCACATTCTCTATCTAGGGTTCTTGAGTTGAGAAAATGAGAGAAAAGATAGGAAAACACTTAGAAGATTTAAAGCTTCACAAGGGAAGTGAACAGATGCCATTACCAAGGAACTTGAAGAAATGAGTGACAAAGAGCCCCGAGAAAGAGAAAGTTAGAAAGAAGAGAGTATTTGAGTGAATATAGGAAATGCTACAGCAAAAGGAGGTTCAAGAAGCAATAATGAGTATAATCCGCTCCAAGTCCCTTGACCTTTTTTTTTGCCAAAGTCAACCATCACACACTCATTCATATAATTTTTTTCTAAAACAAAAACCATACCTCAAAAAATTCCCAACATTTGGCATACACCATAAATAGATAAATAGATAATCATATTTCAAAAATTTAGTAAATGCCACAAAATCACACAAGGGCATGCACACTGGAAGAAAATCACAGACCCTTAAAACCCTGATGTTACATCTTGTTCTCTCCTTGTTGGGTGCTCAAATTTCGACCACCAGTGCCTCATCATCACGGTGGAAAGCTTCGAGAACCAAGGTGAGATCTAAAATCTTGAACCTGTTCCCCATTTTTGAACTTTTATGCCCTAAGTGATGAAAATTGGGTTTTGGTAAGATTTGGGTGCAATCTTGGAGTATTTTTGATAGATTATGGTTTCTTAACCTTCCTTCTCTTAATCCTAGTTGTTTTGGCTAACCAAATGAGTGGAAAAATTTGAGTTTCATGGTAGAATTTATAGCCATGACAGAAAAATCAAAAATAGAAAGGGTTTTAAGGAAGCCCTGATTTGATTCTTGAAATTTGTTGTAAAAACAAGTTGGTAAATGTGGTTTTGTCGATTAAATTCTCATTTGGATGGAAAAAACACTTAGGAAATGTTTGATTTTGGATTGGGATTGAAATTGGAAAGGATAGAGAGTTTTAACATGCTGAATTTTTGTGTCTGCTGGCGACTGATCAACTGTCAGGTATAGAGCAGTCGATTGGCAACCCACGGTGCTTTCTACCCAAGTTTGACAGAAGTACACTAGTCGACTAGTAGTTTTGGGAAGATATGGTAATTTAGACAGAAGAGCACTGATCGATTGGTATGAAGTTATCAGTCAATCAGCTACTCTTGGGTTGGGACTTGCTAATTCCAACCAGTCAACTGCCAGTAGGGCCAGCTTACCATTTGCTTCATGTTTTCATTTTTGAGATTTTTTAATCACTTTTTCCCTCGTATGCATTTAATTAATAGGAAACAACACTAAAGTCTTTTGAATCATCACATGAAACCATGGCAAAAGTTAATTTGGGAATCAAAGTAAGTAGGTGACCTTGCTAACTTACTTTCTTGAACTTTAACATCATATTACGTGCTTGTATAAGAAATTTGAAGTCCAATAGGACATGTACATGCATGAGGTAATAATGTATGAGGTAATAATGTATGCTATTGAAATCATGTGAGTGATCATGATTATAGAACTGCATTTCAACATATGATGTATTATATTGAAAACATGTAGCTGAACAAGTTAAGAAATTTGTATCTCGATAAATGATGCATGATGTTGCAAACATGTGTGTGAACATGTTAGGAGATTAGAAATTTATTGTGTGATGCATAATAATGAAATCATGTGATTGATCACGATTATGAAATTGTAAGTCAATATATGATAAATGAAATTGAAATAATGTGGATGGTCATATTAATGGATTTGTGTTTCATTATGTGGTGAATTGTATGGAATATTGATTGTGATTGTGATTGTGATTATGGATGAGGCTTAGTGATACACTCCCGAAGGCCGATAGATGGAGGCCGATGGGTACTGGCATGAACCATGGTCAAGGGAACTAAGTGTTCACCAGTAGAAGTTGGGATTTGAATGTGTGCATGATTTAGGGTCCCTGGGATAGACTCCCAATGATGATAGCCGATAGATGCCCAGGAGTGGCATAAGCTAGAATCCAAGAAGGGTATATAATCTAGGACCGGTAGTTAGTGATTACTTGGATAATATGTGATTGTTGGGTCTTGATATTGTTATTAGATGTGATATGGATTATATCTCGAAATATGATAATATGATGTTATGTTTTGATATTTGTTTTCTTGCACAGTCATCTACTTACTGAGTTATGGAAAACTCACACCTTTTGGCTTCAACATTTTTCAAATTCGATCCTTTAAGAGGATTATCCACTAAAGAAGTAGCAGAGCTTTGAATCTGACCTTACCCTTTTGTTGGGTGGGTCATAGTCTTTAATATTGTAGGTAGTCTAGTAAAGCTTTTAGTCATATAGGTCTTCTAGGATCTTAAGGATTGTAAAATGGTGATTTGAATGTTTACTAATTTCTTATAGTTTATGAATCATTTCTTATTTCTCTTTGAGGTATAAAATGATGAAATTTTAAGAGATGGAAATACTTAATGTATGGATGCTAAATCTTAATGTGATATAAAATGTAAAAAGGGTTTAATTTGTGTATGTTTGAGCTCTGTATGGAAAAAAGGTGGTTCTTACAATACTAGAGGAGTGTATCCCTCCGTATTGTTCCAGTCACATGCCCTGGTTATGGGCTGTGACATGCTCAATGCCATTTTCATAACAAAATTCCATAAAGTCATGGTTGTCAAATTATCTATTAAAGCTTTGTTCATTTTGAATAAACCTTGCAAGTTTTAGAAAGGATTTAAAAGCTTGATCTTTATAAGCTAGAAAGAAAGTCCATGTGTACCTTGAGGAGTCATCCACAACAACTAGCACATAAGAGTTACCTCCAAGGCTCTTTGTCCTGGATGGTCCTACAAAGTCCATATAAAGTAATTGCAAGGCTTAGTTGTAGAAACAATATTTTTTGCCTTAAAAGAGCTTTTAACTTGTTTCCCCATTTGAAAAGCCCTACAAGGATTATCTTTTTCAAAATTAATTTTGGGTAAGCCAATTACAAGTTCTTTCTTGACTAGTTTATCTAAAGGCTCATACTAGCATGAGTTAATCTTCTATATTATAGCCAACTTTCATTACTAACACTAATTAAGCATATAGAGTCTAGAGAAGGATCTTCATCAAGATTTATAACATAGACATTATTGATTGTTTGACCAACAAGCTTAATTTGCTTATCATTAATATTTTCAACTATGCAATGAGTTGAATAAAAAATCACTCTATTGCCTTTGTCACATGGTTGACTAATAATAAGCAAATTATGATTTAGGCCTTCAACAAATAAAACATTTTCAATAGAGGTTGAAAAGTTCTTAATAACCTTACCTACATCCTTGATGAAACCTTTGTTGTCTCTTCTAATGGTCACTTTGCCTCCTCTTGGAGCTAAGAAGAAGAATTTGGATTAGTCACCGGTCATGTTGTTTTAGCAACCACTATCCAAATACCACTTCCTACTTTTAGCTTTAAAGCAAACCTACAATATAAGATCTAGGTTTCTTTTTAGGTACCAAAATTTGTTTGGATCCTTCTTTGTCAAAGGTTCCCTTAGGTACCCACTTTTTTTAATTCCTATAGGGAGTGTTCTTCTTATACCAACAAGAATGAGAATTATGTTCTTTTAAACCACAATGAAAGCAAGTGGTGGAGTGTAATACCTGAGGCCCTCAGGTATCAGTGTGTTTAGTTTTTAGAGGAATAACTGGATGTGGGAATTTTTTTTTTTGTAAGAAAGGAAATTAATGGTGGAGGAAGTGGCATGTGAAGTGATAAGCAGTTGAGGATAAGGGTGTATATCTAATACAAGAAAAGTAGATGGATAATAAGACCATGGAGGGACTAGGGTAAAATAAAAATATTTAAGTGATACTCCTTTATAAAAATGGAAAATAAAGTAAGTTAATGGAAGCGATGCTTTAGAAGTTGAGGAAATGAAGGAGAAGTGTGGTGTCCAATATGTGTTAAAATACCCGAATCGAGAAATTACAAGATCTGCCACTGCTTATTTTTATCAAAGCTTAAGTAAAAAGGGCAAATTGGTAATTCCCTTAGGAGGGAATATCGTTACATGTTTATATACCAAACACATATTCAGACTTCATTTCCCTTTCCCTCACGTTGCCTCCTCCTTCCCAAGCCCTAGCTCTCATTCTTCTCCATTTCCTTCCCCAAGGATCACTACCCAAGCCTCCAACTACCGACCTTCGATGAAAGTTCGAGTCTCTGGTGACCAATCATCATTGGAGAAGGAGAAAACAAGGTAAATTTCTCATTTGTTCTTCTTCTACCCAAAATTTCATATGTAAAGGATTGTAGGGTGAGAATAGGTGTTCATGGGAGTTTTAAGTTGGATTAATGATCTAAAACCCTTCTTAAACATTTGTTTAATAGATTTGAAAAAGAAATGTGATGAATCTATGGATTAAAACATTCACATCTTGGGTTGGAAAACATGATAGAAAAATTAGGGAAGTTATAGTTCTTAAGGGAATTTTGATAGATTAGAACCTTGATTCTTGGATTTTTATTTGGAATTTGAGTGTGTATATGTTTCCTAAAATCATGGAAAGAATCATCAATTTTGGTGGAAATTTGGTCTAGGATGAAGGGAAAACCTTGTAGAAGTCGAAAATCGCATAAACAAAGTATCTAGCTGCCTAGGCGCACGGGTGGCAACAAATGAGAGCATTCCACCTGCCTAGGCACGCATGCAGTAGTGAATTTCAACAATTTTTAGTCAATTTTCAAACAGTCATAACTCTCTCGCCCATGCTTTTTTTTAGAAAATTTTGTATCGTTGGAAATCTCTAAGTGTAGTTTCTAATGAAACAAGAATAAATTGAAAATTCCTTATTGTTTAGCAATTATGACCAAAAAAGTTATCAAAGGTCAGAATTAGTGATAAAGAGTTCTCTATTTTATGACCTTAACATGTTTTTTCATGGTTATCTTATAGGGATGGATTATTTGAGGCTTCTTCCACATCTTTTGAGGAGAATTAGCTAGCTTAGAGTTAAGATGAGGGATCTAGCCTTACAAAAATAGTTTTCTTTTTTTAAGAAGCTACTTTCTTAGCATCCTTACATTATGATACATATTGTTATTCAATGGGATGATTGGAATACATACACATAAATCTCTATATGGCTAGAGATGGACTAAAAAATGTTTGCATGCGATTGTTATATATGAACTACATTGTTTGTCATAGAGCATGAGCGTATGTTAGAGCTTGTAGAGTGGCTTGTATGTAGCTTGCCTGAGATTGATAAATGTTTTATTCTTGCTTGTACACGTGATTCCCTTATGATAGTAAGCTATGTGTGTGTGTCCATATTATTGGATGGTAGACATTAGGTCAACTTATTGCATTGTGGTATGCAAGTGTGCTAGGTATATACATATTTCCTTTGTTTAAACACAACTTGTATGCATTTGAAGTAATGGGAAAAAGGATCATATAACCTTCCTAGTAACACCATGGATGACCACAATTGCTAGAAGTGATGCAATATAGAAGAGTCTTAGGGTGATTATGGGAATAGAATTTAGCTGCCTAGAGAGTTTTGAATAGATGATGTGCTATACCTTTATGTTGTTAAGAAGTATTGTGTGATGAGTTGCATATTATGGGTGAATAGCTCCTTATCATATTGCATCTAACGTTTTATTTCCATTGTGTGAAATGAAATTCTTTGTGCATTAAAGGTAGTTACTGATGAGGTAAACTAATCACAGATGAATTAGTGATAGCTCAAAGAGTTTACAACTCTATCACACTATGACTAACCAAATGGTACAAAGGCATAGATGGCCTATGGATATGACTATATTAGTGGTAGTATGAAGAGTTTATGACTCTATCGCACTATGACTTATCACCTTATGAGAAAAGCCTACTTGGCTCTTGGTGGGATGTCACATACTAGTGATAGTATGAAGGGTTGAGTTGCCTTATTGTACTATGACTAGTGCTTATGGTGAGGAGTATGTATGGCCTTCTCTATTGTGGACAAAGGGAGAAAAAGTTGAGAAACACATGTGGCCCTCTCAGAACATAACCTATGTGCATATGGTATTTACTAATAAACAAGGGAGAAGACTATGTGGCCCTCTCTACTTTGGTAAAAGAAAATATAATGAGAAGCATGTGTGGCCCTCTTTACTAAGGTGAAAGAAAATATAACAAGAAGCATGTGTGGCCCTCTCTACTATGGTGAAAGAAAATATAACGAAAAGCCTGTGTAGCCCTCTCTACTTTGGTGAAAGAAAATATAATAAGAAGCATGTGTGGCTTCCTCGAATATGTAAATTGAGAACATCAGGAGAAACCTGTATGGCCCTCTCTGCTATAGTTCATGACATCATTAAAGGAAGCCTATTTGGCCCTCCTATTTATACTTCTTAAAGGTGAACTGATATGATTTTATATTATTATCTCCTCTCTTCTGGATGGATGGTTAATTATGTTGATGCTTGGATGGGATGTGTTGTGGATTTTAGCACTGATAAAATGATTGACAGGTATATGCTTCCATATAATGAATACTTGTATGGCGTCCTACTTTCATAATGATTAGAATAGAAATATGGTTATGAGTTGGAGCTTTGTTAACTGTGTGCCACTACTGTGATAGAAGTGTGGCAAGTTTAAATCTTGTTATTGAATATCTAATATTGTTCAACTATTATTTGGGTCTACAACACGACTAATGTAGGATTATTCATAAGGAAATTGAAGCATGTCTTATTACTATCTTTCTCGTCTTGATTTGATGAGGGTTGATCCTCTCATAATCTTTTTAGATATACATTATTGTACCTTTTTTCTGCCAGCATGCACTATTGTATATCTTTGATAAGCTAGACTATTTTATGGTGAGTCATGTGGACAAGATTCACCCCCCATAGTTTCAGTGAAGAAGAGCCTATTGTTCGAGGATGTGTGTGCTAAGTGTACCTCCTTTTTGTCCGAGGTAAGGTAATGTGTAGTTATGTTTCTTAAGTAGGAGTATCTAGAAAAGCTCTATAATCGGGTAGGTCATGTTCTACTGTAGTGTGTTTGGAAAATTCTAGTGATGTAATGAATATTTGAGATAATGAATCTTGAATTTTTGTGAGAAGAAAATTTATTCTCTTATGTTTTTGAATATTTATGTTGTAAGCTTTAATTTGCTTAAAATTCAATGGTGTGGTAGCTAATATTGCTATAGGGTTAGGAAAAGATAGCCTTACAGCAATGTGGGTTAGGCACCATCCTTGCCGATCACATGCTTGGATTTTAGGGCATGACATGAAGGGACTACTTGATATAATTGCACGAACAAAGAAATTCTTGTAGTATTTTTTAGGGCAAGACTCCAGAGAGGTCGACCTCTCTGGAGGTCGGCTTCATATGTGTCTTTTTCGCATTAAAAGGCGCACTTGTCATTTTTTTTCATGGACAAATCTAAAAAAAAAATTTAACTATGGAAGGTTGACCTTTACAGAGGTCGACCTTCCCACAGCTTTTTCCTATTTTTTACTAGCTTTGGGTCTATATCCTAAACCAGCTTTGTCAAATACACATCTTTGTTTTCCAACTTTATGTTCAAAATGTCTCTTCCTTGTGTAAATTTTGCAAGGGTATTTTTCAAATTCTCATTTTTCCTTTTCCATTTTAATGCATTTACAACAAGGACAATTTTCTTTTGGAGAGGTAAGTAATGTCTTTAATCTTGTATTTTCTTCTTGCAAAAGTCTTTTTTGATTTTTAAAAACAAGACTTTCTTTCTTGAGTGCAATAAGTGCTTTTTTCAATTTTGAAATTTTACCCTCAAGTAAAGAAATATTTTGTTTTGAAATACTTAGCTTTTTTGCAAGCTTAAAAGATTCATTATGTAGCTCTTCAAAAGCATCTTGTAATTCATCAAAATAAGGTAAGGGTTCAAGAATGTTTACCTCTTCATCCTCCCTTGCCATAAGACAAAGGTTGGCTTATTCATTTGTTTCTTCTTCATCAAAATGACTATCTGTATATAGAAGAAACACATGTTTTCTTCTTCCCTTCGTCATAGCTTTTCTTCCCTTCTTGCTTCTTAAGGAATTATGGGAATCCTATTTGATGTACCTAACCTTTGTGCATTTGTAGAAAGTGGGACCTTCCTTTTTGCTATCTTGGTCTTTTCTCCATCTTCTAGTATTTTTCCTCTTTAGGAATTTACTAAACTTTTTGACCAAGAGCCCAAGGTCTTCATCATTAATCACAATTTTTTTATCTCCCTCATCACTATCAATTTCCACCTTCTTGGAAGAAGATGATTTGAGAGAAAGAGTTTTCTTTTCCTTGGTTTCTTCTTCTTGCCTCATCTCCACTATCTTGGATTCATAATTTTGGAGTTCCCAAAGAAGGCTATGAGAGAACTCATTGATTTTCCTCTCGCTTCCATGATTGTTGTCTTTTTAGCCTGCCATTCCGATGTAAGACATCTTAGCACCTTGGTAGTTTGAGAGTTTTTTGAGAAAGCAACATCAAGATCTTTGAGGTGGATAGTGATATGGGTACTCCTGAATGGAGATGATATATGTACTTTTGTGGTAAGGAGTTTTCCATATATTTTCAATTTTGAACCAAAAGGAGAGGGAGTTTAAATTTTGTGAATTTTTATAATTAAAAATTTTATCTATGGAACTAGTAGATGTGCTGAATGTGTATTTTTATATTTGTAGCATTTAAAAAGTAATACTTTCACATTAAAACTTGTAGCATTGTCACCCATTCTCTAAGGCTTGGTGTGGTAGGTGTGTCAAGGGATGGCAAACTTGTAATTTAGATAAACCTTATTATACACGCTCTTATTTTACTCCTCACTCTCCCACATCACTCTTGAGAATTTGGGTAAGTGTTTTCCCCTCATCCCCACTTGACATACACACACCCACATTAGAGCTGAGTCCCTTCTCCATGGGTGGTAGTCCCTTTTAGGACATTTGGTTTTTGCTGCTGAACATTTGTAGGTAAGAGAGCTTTCCTTTTCCTTCTTCTCTTTGATTTCGTCTCTTACCCAAAACCCTAGTAATGGAAAGAATGTTTGGGCTGAGTTTCGAATAAGTGTTTGGGTTTCTACCACCAATCTTTGCCTCTATTTTTCTTTTAGAAGCATGGTAGAAGTTTTGGGTAGTTGAGCAACATTTATTGAAACTTAAAAGGCATTGAATGAGGGCTTACCTATTTACATGGTTTTGAACTTTGTTTGGGATTCTTGAATAAAGGCTGACATTTAATGTTTATTTAAAATCTCAACTACCCAATTATTCCCAAAAACCTTGTCCTAAATGAAGCCTTGCAAGAAGGGAACAAAGATATATTGGAACCCTTCTTTTTTTCTACTTTTTTGCTATCTCTCAAATCTGGTTAGGCTGTGGTGCCCTGAGAGCCTCCCTTGAGTTCAGGTTAGGGCACCCAGGACACCACCTTGGCAGAGAGCTCTCAAAGAGAGGCCCTTTGGTGCCTCAGGTGCCACACACTGGAAGAAAGGCCTGAGCCTTCAGATTATTGGGCACCCCAGGTGCCCGAAGGTAGGTAATTCCTTTGTTTCTTTTCTGTTAAAAGTGTAGCCTTGGATGTATGTCTAGGTGCTTTGGGAGAATTTATGGATCACTTGGAGTTACTCTTCTAGGTAATTAATAAGAGAATCACAAGTGAGTAACTAAATCCTCCTTAATGATTTATGTAAACCACTCATTAGTATTGGATATAAGAATGGTAAGGAAATCTAGTAAGTGTGGAATAATTTATCTAATCACTATGATGATTGATTATTTAATAAAGAGTGAATCGAAATCGGTGTACATGCAATAATCGTTTTGTTATTGCATTCCATTAGTTGTGTCGATAAACTTTCTTCATGGAGATTGAGTTATATGATGAATCTTGACATGGAAATTGTTTATAACATCCCAGATTTATAAAATAATGCGGAGGACCTTTAAATTAAAAAAAATTGAAGAATTTAAAATTCTCGAGTATGGACATGTTGAGGATTATCTTGTAAAAGGAAATAAAATATAAAATAAACTTTTGGTGACCTACTTGAAAATTTCCGAATTTTAGTTTGGAGAATTAAACTAATGGAAAAGATGAGGCAAGAAGTGGAAAAAATATAATTTTGAATTTTGGGTAAAATGTGAAATTTTACAAGAGTTTTAAGGACCCAAGTTAAAAAATTATTTGGACGAAGGTTACTTTGTACATTCTAGCAAGGAGAGTAGGGTGGCACATACAGATGATGCCATGTGTCCTAACCCTTCAAGAAGATTATGCCAAGTGTCCCATTCTTTTATCAGACTTCTTGAAGTCTCTAGACATCAAACCCACACACACATTTTTTTATTCTTGGCATGGGAAGGAGAGAGAGACCAAGAGCTTGGTGGAGAAAGGAAGAGAGAGTACTGTGAAGACCACCATCGGCCACCACCTCCACCACTAGTGACTCCATCTTCTTGAGGTAGGATCAATCCTCTTCTCCTCTTTCTTCTTTTTTTTTTTTTAGTTTTCCTCCCCTTCTCTCTTTTTTTCGTAACCAAGAGTCCTAGGGACTAAATGAGACAAAGATGTGGCTTTGGGTGTGATTTTTACCATCAATCCAATTCCTTTAACTCTAAGTCAGTTCAAATACATTTGAGAGGTGAGAAATCTAGTTTTAATTGAATGTTTGGGTTCTGAAAATTTAATATTACACAAGGATGGTTTCGAAAAGAAAGAGAAAAAGAAATATGATTTTATTTGGGATTGACTTATATCTTGTTTGAAAAAGTTTTGAGCGATAAAGATTGAGTTGTGGGAAGTATTTTAATGAAAAATAAATGTTGAAAAAGCGTGGAACAAATAAGGCAGTAAAAATTTGAATTCTATTTGGATTTGTTTATGATTTTGTCTAAAAGTATTTGGGTGGCAACTATGGAGTTAGAAAACTCATTTTTTTATAAAATGGATTGGGAATGCTTGGGGAGTCACGGACAGCACAAGGAGTGAAAAACAGAGCATAACGTGTTTCCTTATTTTTCTGTTTAGGCATCAATTCTGCAGAATTTTTCAGAATGATCCTTGGCTTCTTGTGGCTATTCTAGCAACAAATTCTTCTATAAAATTATAGTTTTAGCTTACAAAAAAATTTAGTTTTTAAATTACTCTGTATCTCCATTTTAATTGCATTTTAGGGAATTTTTTGGAAATCATCTCTTACCAAACCCATATTCTAGGGCTTGGTGTGGTAGGTATGTCAAGGGAAGGCAAACTTGTAATTTGGATAAACCTTATTATACACCCTCTTATTTTACTCCTCATTGCCCCACAGCACTTTTGAGATTTTAGCTAACTATTTTTCCCTATCCCCACTTGACACACCCCCCTCCCCACATCAGAGCTAAGTCTCTTCTCCATGGGTGGTAGTCCTTTTGGGGCATTTGGTTTTTGCTACTGAACATTTATAGGTAAGAGAGCTTTCCTTTTCTTTCTTCTCTTTGATTTCGTCTCTTCCCTAAAACCTAGTGATGGAAAGAATGCTTGGGCTAAGTTGTGGATAAGTGTTTGGGTTTCTACCACCAATTTTTGCCTCTGTTTTTCTTTTAGAAGCATGGTAGAAGTTTTGGGTAGTTGAGCAACATTTATTGAAACTTAGAAGGCATTGAATGAGAGCTTACCTCTGTGTATGATTTTCAACTTTGTTTGGGATTCTTGAATAAAGGCTGACATTTAATGTTTATTTAAAATCTTAACTACCCATTGATGCCTAAAAATCTCATCCTAAATGAAGCCTTACAAGAAAGGAACAAAGATACATTGGGACCTTTCCTTTTTTGCTTTTCTACTATCTCTCGGATCTAGTCAAGTTGTGGCGCCTGGGCACCACCAGATCGAAGAGCCTCCCTGGAGTTCAGGTTGGGTGCCCAGGGTGCCACCTTGGCAGAGAGCTCTCAAGGAGAGCCCCTTGGTGCCACAGGCACCACACACTGAAAGGAGGGACTGAGCCCTCGGGTTACTGGGTGCCCCAGGGACTCAGAGCTAGGTGGTTCCTTTGTTTCTTTTCTGTTAAAAGTGCAGCCATGTGTGTATGTCTAGGTGCTTTGGGAGAATTTGTGGATCACTTAGAGTTACTCTTCCGAGAAATTAATAAGTGAATCACAGGTGAGTAACCAAACCCCCTTAATGATTTATGTAAACTATTTATTCGTATTGGATATAGGAACGGTAACAAAATGTGGTAAGTGTGGAATAATTAATCTAATCACAATGATGATTGATTATTTAATAAAGAGTGAATCAGAATGGGTGTATATGCACTAATCCTTTTGTTATTGCATTCCATTAGTTGTGTCGATAAACTTTCTTTATAGAGATTGAGTTATGTGATGAATCTTGACGTGGAAATTATTTGGGCTCTTCGAGCTGAAGATGTATGAGCCTATGGGCTGGACAGCCTAGTCCCTCAACAGCCAGGTATGCATGAGCCTATGGGCTGGAGTTTATTATGCCTTAAGCATGGAGATTAATTAGGCGCTCGGGCCAGAGATTCGGATGCTTTGCACTCCACTTCTTTGTTAGTATGATATTATTTTTGTTGGCTGTTACTCACTGGGATTCTTATCTCATTATGTGTGCTCCCATTTTTAAGAGCCTGGTTGCATGAAAGCACATATGCCCGAGGAGTAGTGGACTTTCGATGTCCCCACCCCTTTTGATTTCCAGGGTTAGTGATATTTTTGTAAATCCTTCTCTTGACATCTTCTAGTTGCTCTGTAGCCTAATAGGGAAATTAGGAGGGCATTTTTGGATGTATATTTTGTAATGAGACCAATTGCCCTATTCTTTTGTGTGTGTTTCTATTTATTCCCATCAACATGTTTTAGTGTAATGGAATAGTTAGAAACTCATGTGGATGGCCATACGGTGGCCCCATTTGTGAAATACATTAAATTATTTATGACATTATGTTCTGATATTGCATGATTATTTAAGTATTCCTACTTGGTTTCTCATTGTTGAATTATTTGCTTTATGTTGGGCCATGGAGTCAAGCTTATGGCCGTGGGAAACCTCCATTTGTCGTTCCAGTCATGTTCTCGAGGATGGGTCATGACACTAAGACTTGTTGGAAGATTAAAAAATTTTCTGAAACAATGTCAAACCTTTTTGACAAAAAACAGAGTAAGTTCAAGATTATTGTAAATGAAGTGTAATTAATCAAAGATAAAGCTTCAAACAATTAAAGAGATAAGGAGAAGAAGAGTTAACACAAGTATTTATACTGGTTCAGCTTATAACAAAATCTACATCAAGTTCTCAAGACAACTTCTTGAGTATTTTACTATAATCTACAAGTTTGTAATTGGGCACTTGTGAGTCACTACAATAGAAAACTTTTTCTTTACAAGGGTGTTTCTTCCCCTTACAATGTGTTTTCCCTCAAACACTAAATCAAGAAACACACTTCTTGATTAAACCACTCAGAAATCAATAGATAAAGCAAAGGTTGACTCTCTTGATATAGTAGATATACAAATCAAAGCTTTCAAATCAATAAATGATTGATAAGAATAAGTTTAAGAGATATAAGAGGCAATGAGAATGTATTCTTATTGATTTAACACCCACTATAACTAATATTTATAGCCCAAAGTGTAAAATATTTGTTGAAAAAAGGATTGAAGATGATATCAACATATTTTCTCAAACAAATAGTCGTTATGACTTATGTCAGCGTGCTGGCAGTCAACTGGTAGGTCCTTGAGAGTCGATTGATACCTTTTAATGAGGTGTCGGTCGACCAGTAGGCACCTGGCAGTCAGCTGGTAACTCTCTATTGTCATTTACAAAAATGCTCCAGACTCTAGCAGTTGACTGGTTCTTAACAACTGGTCAACTGGTAAGCTACTGGAAGAAAATATTTTTCAAGACAGAGAGTAACCAATCAAATGCTTGCAGGTAAGTAGTCAACTGGTAATCCACTAGAGTCTTAGCCATTTTTAATCCGAGAGTAGCCAGTCAACTGCTTGCAAGCAAATAGTCGATGGGTAGCCTATTGGGAGTTAAAAATTGATTTTTCTAAGTTTAAAAAGGTCTAAGACCCAATAGAGCTTATCCAGCTTAATTTTCAAAAAATTCTTTTCTAACTCATGTTTAAGTTCAAAAACTTTCCCTAAGGTTTTAAAACAAGTTTCTTACCTTTCAAATACTTTTACAAGATTTCTAAGTCCTAAAGGCACTAAAAAAATAAAAATAAAAAATATCTCTTTTCTCTATATGCCTTTGATTTGATCAAAATTCCTGAAAAATATATCTCAATATATATAACCAAAGAATTTATATTTTAATTTGTTTGTTTTCATCAAAATTTAAAATTATTTTTCACATGCAATGAGGCTAACAAAATCCATAAATTAAACCCAAAAATCAAAGTCATGTTGGGGCTTGATTTAGAGGCACATATAAATTAAAAAATCGACTTAAACCGAAAGATGGAAATGGTTGCAATTGACTTCTAGTGAGTATTCGAGTAGTAAATATTTTCCCTCTATTTGTTATCTTTGTTACTAAAATTTTTAGTGTTGTAGTGACAGTTTGCAACTAACTCTCATTTACTAATTCAATCATTAATATTTTTTGTTGGTTGCGTGTCACCATTTCTCTTTCCTGCAGAATTTCAGTCATTGATTAATACCAAAGTCAAACGCTACAGTTTAAGTCATCATAAGTAGAAAATTTTCAGTCACTGTGCAATATAAAAATTCATGAGTCAAATTCTATTTTTTTTAAAATTTTCAGTCACTGTGCAATATAAAAATTGATGAGTCAAATTCTATTTTTTTTTCCAGTCTCACAATTAATATACGAATGGCTTGCCTTCGTCAAAAGTGAATTTATATATTAATTTAGATGAAAATTCCCTACTTTACGCTACAAGAAAAAAGTAAAATTAGAGACAGAATTCCGCCTCTGAAATGTTGAAAATTTGTTTCAAAATTTAGTCTAAAAATCTGAGTAGGAATTTGAAATAGAATTTATTCCATATCTAATTATGTCTCTAATGTATTATTCAATTTTGTTTTTTATTAAAAACGAAATAAATTTCATTTCAAATTTCATTTTTGAAATGTTGAAAATTCATCTCAAAATTTAGTTTGGAAGTCTTAGATGGAATAAATTTTATCTCTAATTCCATCTCAGATTAGAGACAGAATATTTTGTCTCAAATTTCGTTAGTCCCACATATGCCAAATCAGAAAATGAACCTCCCACCTTTACCTATATATAGTATTACCTCCCACATTTTCCTATATATAGTGTTTCAGTTGATACTATTATCTTGAGAATGCTAATTAATAAATGAATGTGCCTTTTAATTTAATATTATTTAATGTGGTTAAAAATTTTTGGATGGCCAAATTTGACCGGTTCAACAATCCACTAGCCAAATTTTTTCTTACATGTTCCGAGAATTTGAAATAAAATTAGGGATAGAAAAATCCCTCCCTAATTTGAGATAAAAAATTCCATTTCTAATTTTTTGCGACGCCAAGATCATAGAGAAAATATTTCCCATCTCTGAATCTGTCTCTGATTATTTTTTACTTAATGAGAGACAGAAAATTTCGTCTATAATCTCTGATTTTCTTGTAGTGTTAGTACAAATTGATCAATATATATTTATATTTTTCAAGCAAATGAATTAAAGTGGCCCTTCAAGCAAGCTCCTAAAATATATGGATACATTATTTGTGTATATTAACAATTTTATGGGAAAGAAAAAAGTAAAGTTAAAGGGAATAAGGATGAGAAAAAGCCATTGTTTGGTATAACATAATAAAAATAAAAATGATTGAGTTCCTTTTTTTTGGAATGAGATTTAAAATGAAAAAAAAAATTTATAATTTTACTAAATTAACTTTTACAATAAAATATACTAAAACAAAAAAAATGATATAGATCCCTTCTCTCTCTGTCAAAACATTCTCCATCTTCTTCCTTCTCTCTCTCTCTTCCTCTGTCTTCTTGCTCATCGGAGAAAGCCAACGATTGTATTCTTGCTCCTTCCACCTTCTTTCACGATCGCCAATGACTTGCGGAGCATCATTTGTTCTCTCCTTTGAAGTCCCCTTCTCTTCTCCTTGGTGACCGCCCGTGGTTGACGAAAGCAAGAAAGAAGCGAAGCATGGGCAACGAAGACAAGAGGAGAAGAATCACATTGATGCTTTTTAGAGGCTAAATTTGACTTTACCAAACAAGAGAATCCCATTCCATAGCTTTTTCTATATATGTAAAGGATCCATACTATATTGTAATGGATCCGTACTGCATTGCAAAGGGATTTCACCATTAGAGAGGCATACCAAATAAGAAAGTGGTGGCAAAGAATGACATTCCTGTTCCTTTAGTGACTACTGAACATCCCCTATGTATACAAAATCATCATGGATTAGTGTTACTGTGAACTTCGTTGCAATTTTTTGATCATGATTCACACATATATAAATATAAAATTTGTTTAAATTCCTAAGTTGAACTCTGAACTTATTATTCTTTTGTTCTTTGACCAATGAATGAAATGTTGAACCAAATATTCATCTTTGAATTTCTTGTGAGCATCGCAGTTCAAATGTGGACTTTTTTTTACATATAAACAACTTCAAGCGTTTAAAAGTTGTAATGTTGCCAATGTCATTAGCGAAGCAGTAACTAAACTAGCTCTTTTGTAAATTATCTCATTAGCTGTAAAATTTATCGCGCATTTTAATTAGCATTTGAATATTACATGTTAGAACTAAGGTTATTATAGCATTTCTTTTTCTCACGTACCAAAGGTAGATCCCACAGGTGAATATAATAATTATTTCCGTAAAAGTACTACTTTTAGGTCTCATTTATATAATTAATTAATTAAAAAACATTATGATTTCGCAAAAATCATACATTGTGCGGTAAATGTTCCTAAAGAGCTGTTGTGTGATGACATTTGTTTGATAAAAATGTGATGAAAGAATACTGGTAGTGTTTTGTTAAATTCAATTTCAAACATTATGAATATGTTCGAAGTCACAAAAGAAAATTGAAACAAGTTTCAATAAAAAGAAAAATTAACTTTATGAAATTTTATGACTTTTATTTTATTTAAAACAATTTAAATAAGAAGAAAAAAGTTTCCAACAAGACCTAACAAACCGGCAGCAAGTATTATTATAGAGTTTCTCTAAAAAACTTTAAACTTGGTAATTGCAAAAAATATATCATCTTGTAATTGCAAATATATATATATATATATATATATATCATCATCATCATCATCATCATCATCAAAGTAGGACACTAGAAGAATAAGAATATTTTAGCCTTTAGTAAAACAAGAAATTAAGACAAACAAAAATAAAGATAATATATATCGGGAAAAGGGAAGGGGATTAATGGAAAAGCGCGGTGTGTGGTGCAGATGTGGATATCTTATGTGAGAGGACATGGGACAGTGTGTCGGACTCATAAATTTTGCGAGGTCATTGGAATATAATCAGCATTATATAAATCCATGCAGCGCAAATTAAAGGCGTATGGTAACTTTCTTGATCCAACAAAAGGAGACTTATAGAGTTTAATTAGCTGTTAACTAGAAGCAGTAGGTACAAAATGAACCTTGATTTCTGGGGTGGTACACTTAATTAACCAAGAAATAATTCATCATCATTTGGCTTTTCATGGATCACATTTGACCTCTCTATTATTTTATAATAAAGCTTAATAATGCCGACAAATGTAATTAGTCTTCCACAAGGGAAAAATTATTAAGAAAATGTGAAAGGTGCTCATAAGAAAGTAATCAATTTAAGCTTAAAATTTTATATTACCAAGCTGATTAAGGGGCCAAAGGAAACTTACGTAGCCTTAGTATATCATAATTGTCGCCTTCAGTTTTTTCACATAATTAACTGGTTCCCTACTTCCCTTATAATACGTATATCATTACTTAATAATTTTCGATATAAAATTAATTATCTAAATCTCTCTCACGTAAGTTTTAGGGGTAAACTCGTTATTAATTATGTCATCGATGAATATTGAGCTAATCTCTTTAAGGAATGGACTCCGGACTAATTGAGTACCCTACTGTTAATGATGATAAGTTTTTCTATATGTATTTGTTAAAATTATACTTATATTGATTCCAAAACACTACGTACTACAAAAACAATATTATTTGCTCTGGACCCACAAATATAATTACCTTTGGATAAATATGAAGCCTTTCTCAATTTTCTTTTACAACTTTACCACCTCATAATCCATACACATAAGAATAGAATATCATTACAGCCACTTTTCATATATATATATATATATATATATATATGAACTTATATATACACATCTCTTATAGCATCCTTTTTCTTCATACTGCTATTAACTATTAATAGAGCATTTTAGTTAACAAAAGAAAAAATAATATTCCAGTATTTGTTTGGTAAATTGTGGATAACCCATTACCAGAAACTACCCTTGTTTGTATAAATAATATTCTTGTGTAGTCAATTATTGTTTCTTGGATCTTCTACTTCCTGCAGCTAGATAACTGTTTTTTAAGCATCAAGGCAGCTTGCTCGATATGTTCCTGAGCCCTCTAAATAAATTTCGGTGTGATCTGAATTTGTGTGTGTGTGTGTGTGTGTATAACTTTCTTAATTACATTATAATCTAACTATAATTTTGATAGCTAAACTTTAAATCCTAGAACTTTATGCCTTAAATTATCATAACAATTAAAAAAAACGTTATGTATATAATTTTGATAGCTAAACTTTAAATTATAGCACTTTATGCCTTAAATTATCATAACAATTAAAAAACGTTATGTATCAATCAAGCCAAAATAATAAAAAATAAAAGACTGATAAATAAAATATTATATGCACCAGTAGAAAAATAAAATATAGCAGCAATTAAAAGTGCTACCACAGACAATAAAAATTGCTACCAAATGTTATACCAGCAGTTCTCTTTATTATGACCATTAAATTGACAAAAAAAAAATTTCATGAAAATCATATAATCCTTAAATGTTAATTTTAACTTGCACATAATTTTTCAATTTTCAAAACAATTTTAAAAATAAGTATTGTAATTTAAAATTTATGAACTAATTTATTTTTAAATTATAATGTAGGAGGTTAATTATATAGAGTTTATATCAATTAATACATAAAAATTGCTTAAAATAGTCTTTGATTAGAAAAATCAAATAAAAATCCGGCGCCAATCTTGGGCCCCTCCTTTGTTGCATGTGAAGCCCACACTCAGTGACCTTAACTTTTTCTAAATTTCGTCATAGATTTTCGCTTCTTTAGTTTAATTTTTTTAGAATAATAATTACTTGCTACTTTATTGTCCTTTTTGTATATGCCTATAGAAGCAAACATAGCCGTCTGCTGTGTCTATATATATTAGCCCTCTGTGAGTCAGTTTTGCTATCTTAGAGAGAGGCCACCACTATACACACAACCACTCGTTATTATTCCACTGAGTGAGCTTAGCTATATGGCTCCCAAGGGAGACAATGTTGTAGTGTCCAACATGGAGCTAGAGAGATTACTTAGCATGAAAGGAGGCAAAGGTGAAGCCAGCTATGCCAACAATTCCCAAGCTCAGGTCATTAATTCTCCTCCTTCTTCTTCTACCATTACCATTTATACATCAACTTCTCTCGCTCTCTCTCACTCTCTCTCTCTCTCTCAGAGGCTAGATTCCAATTAATTCAAGACTTTCTGTGTAGCTTGACGGTTTGCTTTTGATAGTTGAGTTGACTTTTGTTGATGTCTAGGAAGTGAAATTAATAAAATATATTGTTTTTCTTCAAGAGTATCATCGGAGTTTGTCCAAAACTAAATTTGTTTCTCATGCACCTCACTTATGCATTTAGGACTTTATTTTTTGAGTGTGCTCTCTCAAAAGAATCAAATCTAGCTAGATAGACAATTAGAGACTAGATCTCATTTCTTTTACTCATCCTAATTAAAATCTTTTTGATAGATATATAATATCTAATATGCTAGCTCTTCCTCTTCATACATATGTACCCACATCATCTTGTTCTTGCAAACTCAAACTAATTTTATTTCAAAGAATAACCCATGGTTGTTCTAATGGGATCATCACTCATTGATGCAGGGCATACATGCTCGTTCCATGCTTCATCTTCTAAAGGAAACCCTAGACAGAGTTCAGCTGAACAATCCTGACATTCCCTTTGTGGTGGTGGACTTGGGCTGTTCTTGCGGAAGCAACACCATCTATGTGGTGGATGTGATCATCAACCACATCATCAAGCGCTACGAGGCCTTAGGCTTTGACCCGCCGGAGTTTTCGGCTTTCTTCTCTGACCTTCCCAGCAATGACTTCAACACTCTCTTCCAGCTGCTTCCTCCAGTGCTGGCCAATAACTCCGGGGTTAGCATGGAGGAATGCCTTGCGGCCGACAACCACCGTTCCTACTTTGCCGCAGGAGTCCCTGGCTCTTTCTACCGGCGGCTTTTTCCGATGAGGTCCATCGATGTTTTCCACTCTGCCTTTTCCTTGCATTGGTTGTCTCAGGTTAGGCCATAAATTCACTCTTATACTTGTTTTTTCTTGAGAAAATTATTACTTTGTCCCCAAAAAATATAGTCTTCTAAATTTAGTCTCTAAAAGGTTACATATTTCAATTTAGTCCCCAAAAATGTAAAGCTTCAAGAATTAAATTGAAATATTTAATCTTTCTAGGACCAAATTAAAAAAATTTTAATCTTTTAGAGATTTAATCTTGTTTTCTTCCTTCTTCTGTAGAGTTCTTCTTGTGCTATACCATGTTAGATTGTGATTGAAATTATTAGATAATTTATAAAATAAAAAATGAAGTTCGACTTTAGATGTTTAAAAGACACAATATAAGATATATTATGTTATAACAAATATTCATGTGCTATGTTTTAATTAAAAAAATAAGTTTAATTTAAATTTATTCTATTTACTTTTGGTATATATGAAACTTAATTAAATGATTAATTTTTTTAAAAAAATCTATTGCAAATCATTCTATATACTGTTTTTTAACTTCTTTATGTGTTCTTCTTGGCTTTTTCTCTCCCACAACATGAAGGTACCACATTTTCTGAAAACTTTTTGGAGAATGACAATTACGCTTGCTAATCCCTTTAGCAATTTGTCCCTTTTATGACTTTTTGTTATTTTCACCCCGCAAAACACTCAAGGAATATCTATGTTGTCTGCAACCACAGAAAAGAAAAAAAGGAATATCTATATTGTCCAAGCTGTAACTTTTACAGAAAAAGAGGGAAAAAAAACTAGCATGCCACTTCCCGAGGATAATTAAAATAATTATTGAAAATCATAATATTATGGTCAAAAAGTTAGTGCAACAAATCCATTCAGCGGTCTTTAGGGTTGGTTAACTAAAAAGGACTTAAGCGACAATGTGACGTAATCGGACTGTGACTTCGAATGCATGCATAGCAAGCACATAATGTTTATTCTACTTTTTGATGTTTGAAAATGGGGCCGTCTGGATTTGATTTTCAAGTACTCCAATGTCTGTATGTGAGTGTATGCTTGTCTGAAAGCAACATATTTATGCGGAACTTATTTATAACATATATATAATGTTAATCATATATATCTGCATATATAATATATGTGTATATAAAGTTAATTATAAGTAAAAAATATATCATAGATAAATTCTAGTAAAAATACAGAGAAAATACAACAACTTTTAATTTTGAACCGTCTACGATCATCTTCAATTTTTTTTAAGATACTGTATTAATTTTACCCTTCAAAATTTAACTTTTTACATTTATTTTTTTTGTTATTGAAGATGGAACATCAAATTTTCAAATCAGACGTCAATATTATGTTGTTTGTACATAAATAAAAATGATTCGCATCATAATTAATAACAGAATAATGATGTAGTATCCTTCAAATAAATTAAATTTTAGAAAAAAAATAACTAAATTATTGATTTTGTCCTTAAGAAATTACAATGATTTCAATTTTAGTTGTTAAAAAGCTGTGCTTATTCCAATTTAATCTTTTTTTTGTCAAAGGAAATTTTGGTAACAAAAAAACTTAAAATTTATTAATAGTAAATTTTACTTTTTACAAAAAAAAATAAATTAAGATAAATACAATTTAAAAAATAAATTAAAACACTTAATCTTTCAATAATTAAATTAAAATAAATACAATTTTTTAAATATTAAATTAGTAATTTAGTTAAAAAAAATTTGGAGTATATTATAGAAACATGTGTTTTTTATAGAACAGGAGGGTCCTGTTTTATAAATTTGGATCATCCATTGTGATGGTGGATGGTTCAACATTTTTTTTTTTAAAGGAAAACTTGTGTTTTTAAGAACATACAATTTAACTTTGAGCTATCCATCTTTAAAATGGATAATCAAGATAAAAGAAGGGATCCTGTTCCAAAAGGACATCATGTTGTAGTAAACTAAAGTGTGAGTGTGGTTGGGGTGGGAGGCATGTGCAGAAAATTCTTTTTGTATTTAATATGTGAGAAATGTTTTTTAATTAATATATGTAGTAAATTTTTGTTTTTTCCCCACACAAATTTAATAAAAATATCTGTATACTAATTTTTTGTCCCCACCAACTTTTTGTTCTGAATCTGTCCCTGTGTGCAGGTGCCAGAGAGTGTGGTGGACAAGAGGTCAAGCGCGTACAACAAAGGAAGAGTGTTCATCCACGGCGCCAGCGAGAGCACCGCCAACGCATACAGGAAGCAGTTCCAAGCTGATCTGGCGGCCTTCCTGCGAGCCAGAGCGCAGGAGATGAAGCGAGGTGGGTCCATGTTCCTGGTCTGCCTGGGTCGGACCTCCGTCGGCCCCACCGACCAGGGTGGGGCCGGCCTCCTCTTCGGGACTCACTTTCAAGATGCCTGGGATGATCTTGTCCAAGAGGTAACTAATTGCTCATTATCAACTCCCATCCATTTCCACCACCTAGCATTTAATGCCTTCTGTACCCTTGTCTTTCTCAACACCGGACTCCACAATCTCTCTATCCGCCGATGGCAGACCAAAAAGTTCGCGCCCACACTCTAATATAGATGCATATATCAATTTCAAATATGATTTATGGAAAAAAAAATTAATTTAAGATTATGGAGACTCAACCTCTTATCATTTGATTATTTTGAGATTTGTAAAAAATATTTATTTATTTATTAGACTATGTTATAGAGAGCTTGAACTTTTAAGACTTTAATTGATTTATTTTCATTAAAAAAATTATATTTCTCAACACATGCTATGAAAATAATAAAGAATTTGAGTTTCAAGGAGTTGAAGTTTTCCATAGCGTAGTCATTTTTTTATTACCATATACATAAATTTCAAAATAATTTAATTGTAGAAAAATTCAACTTTTTAAAAAGTTAAATTCTCTATAGAATTTTTTCAAATTTTTAAGTATTAGTATATTTATGTAAAATAATTACGATTTAGATATCAAAATGATGTTGAGTTTCACATGCACATATTAAATTGAGTAAATGATTGATTTAATCCCTAAAAAATTATTGCTTTCTCAATTTATAAATTAGTCATTGAAAATCAATTGTTTTAATTTAGTTCACTAAAGTTTACATTAGTTTTAATTTGGTCATTTTTATTGTTTAATCACAAAGTCATTGCTAAATCTCAAAATTTTCATTATTAAAAGTTACTTTAACCAAAAGATATACTATAGTGAAACAAACACAATTTTTTAAGAATTAAATTGAGATATTTAACATTTCATAGACTAAATTAATTTAGTGATTAAAGTAAGACATTAAAAATATCATAAAAAACACTTAAAATATTTTACGAAGTTCTTCCATTAAAAAACAATGATCAAGTATTACAAGAAAGTATCATGAAGTTTGATTGTCATGATTAATAAAACCAGAATGATATAGCCATCCATTTATAAATGATCATGTCGGCAGGAATAATAATAACTGCTGGGTGGTGGGTGGTCTATAATATTGACCAACAATTAGGTTTTGGATGGTTAGAACACACAAAATCATCTTCTTGTCTTAAAGTTCGACATCATCTGATCATTTTTGTAGCTAATGATTATGGGACGTGGGACACCACAGTGTCTCTCAACACAGCCAAAAACATATGTACCAGTAGTCCTCTACTACCATAACATGTTACACATCCAATATATATACCATAATCAATGAACATAATAAGACCTTCATAATAGGATGTGTCTTTGAGAATTTAGACCACTTCAAGAACTCATGTACATTTGTCATAACCAAGTGCCTCGCTCACATACTCACCTAAAAAAAGGATCCTTTTGCAGAATCTTACAAAGTCCCTTTTGTTGGGCACTTGGCCTTGCCAACACTTCCATTAAAAGAAAAATGCTTTGTAGAGTGATGGGGTAGTGTGAGCTCATTCATTAGTACTCTGTTCAACTTGGGTTTGGAATGATCAATTGTTTCCTTCAAGCTTTTCTAGCCAATCAAAGTCTAGTTTCCTTCATGATCCCTACCCCCTAGAAAATGGCATGTACAGTCTCTTTTATGTATTGATATGTCAGTGGTGCAGAGATCATTAATTTAGCAGTTTAAGATCTCTGATTAAGGTGGGCAGTCTATTAGAATTTTTTTGATTTAAGTATTTTTCTTAGGAAAACTTAAAAAAAAAAAAAGTAACGCGAGGGCTTTTGGAAGGCCGCATAATTCCCTTTAATTCTTAAAAATTAAATTTCTACACAAAATATAATGGCCTCATATTCTGTTCACGTTAGAATTAATGTACGAAATTATCACTTGAGAGCTTGACTTTTTGAGCTAAAGTAATTCTTCATAGATATTATTTAATCACAAGAGGCTTTTGAGCTTGACTTTTTGGACCACGTACTTTTGACATATGCCAAGATCCACGTGGCAAATAGATTTCAAAGATTAAAATGTTACTTAATTATCTTTATATTATATCATTGATTTATCTAGTAGACAATTTTACTATGTAGGAAATAGCATACATATATCACAAATGGTAGTAAAAATACGACTTTGTCAAAGACTCTGTGATTTAGTTTACAATTTCATCCTTGCTACTTATTTTTTAATCGAAATTAATTAGTTTCAGTACAAGTTATAGTAAACTTGTGGCCAATACTTTAAGCCTAATGAACTTTAGTGTGAAGAGACATATTAGAGACTATTACTTTGTAGCTTAAGTTTTTAAAATAGAGTAGTTCTTCAATGACAAATAGTTCTTATATCAAGTAAATTATATGTTTGTTGACCACAGGGAATCATTAGCAGTGAGAAAAGAGACAATTTCAACATTCCAGTTTATGCACCAAGCTTGCAAGACTTCAAGGAGGTGGTGGAAGCAGATGGGTCATTTTCCATAAACAAGCTAGAGGTTTTCAAAGGAGGAAGCCCACTTGTGGTGAACCAGCCAGATGATGCAACTGAAGTAGGACGGGCTCTGGCCAACAGTTGCCGGAGTGTTTCTGGCGTCCTCGTCGATGCCCACATCGGCGACAAGCTTAGTGAGAAGCTATTCCTCAGAGTGGAGCAACGAGCCACACACCATGCCAAAGAGCTATTAGAGCAGCTACAGTTCTTTCACATAGTTGGATCTCTTTCTTTTGCTTAATGAGAAAGAAGGCCATTAAATATAACAGGACAAAAAATTCTTAATTAAGCAGACTCAACTTTCAAAGAATATGTAGATAGATTAAGTTGATTATGAGAAAACACATAGACGTGTCAGATATGAGTCCTTCTAAAAGGTGTGGACATCTGATATATTTACGTGTCTTTTCATGATTAACTTAATTTACGTGTTGAGTATATTTAAGTATTTTTCATAAAGACAACAAAAAGACTTCCCTTCACCAGTTCCCCCACCCCCACCAACCCCTCTCTCTTTTGTGTGAATAGGAAAAAGAGTTAAAAAGCACCAGGGAGAGAGAGAAGCTCACTACTTCCAATGTCTATTTTCACTCTATCTGTTGTATTGTTGTGTGTTCTTATTGACTGTAATTACCTCTACAGATTATGAGCTCTCAGTTGTGTCCCTTTGGATCCCACCTAAGAAAGCTACAGTAGATCTCCCAAAAAAAGAGCTTATTAATTATGGTGTCCATATTTTATGAAAGTTGTATGAAAGGAAAGGGTGTGCCTTTTGTTTCTGTACCTAACTAGTTGGGTTGTATTGGAAATGCCATTTGATTTCACTTGCTTTTCTTTGTCCCTTCCACGCCCTTCTTCTCAAACTAACACTTAATTCTTTTCATAATCCAAATGCCAACCTGCTAACTGGTAGCTAGTTAGTTATGTTGAGCTAAAAAATTAAAAAGAAAAAATTGAAGACTACATTCATTCTCCCCAGCTCTAATCCCACTTGTTATCCTAGTATAAATTCATATCAACAATGTCATGCAAATATAGGTATGATCATGGACAGAACCCGATATAAATACATATATGTCTTGGGTTTAATTAATGTCAGTGATTCTTTGTTTGTAAACATCCAGTCATTCAGTAGTTGTAGTGTTTGAAGCCGAAATAATGAATGTGTTTGGTTGGGATTTTTTTATTTTGAAAATAAAAAAGTGTTTGGATAATTAATTTGTTTTGAGAATATTTTTAAAGAATTTTAAAAAAATTATATTTAGAAGATTTATTTTCAAAATAAGACTTTAAAAGAATTTTGATACAAAAAGTTTTACACATGATTTTGTGAAGAATTTTATACAATAAAATAATTAATAACGATCCCAGGAAAATATGATCGACATGGTTGTGGAATCCCCCCACACTATAAGCTTGACTTAGACTTGAACTCTCTTGACAAAAACCTACTTAATGCATGTACCCAAATAGTGACATAAAGACATCATACTTATCAACAAGAATGACTTAACTTTTATCTGAATCTAACACTACAAGAAAAATGTCATATACCAACAGTCACTTTTAATAACAGCAACAATATTATAGGTATAAATTATCTATACCTACAGATATATAAAAATACTGTAGGTATAAATGGTCAATACCTGCAAAATTTTTTGTTGTCACTAATACATATAAAAACTATTTAAAATAACAATTTACTTTATAATTTTTAAGATAATTTCAAAATCTTAATTCTTCTTAAATTATTTAATTTTTTTATATTACCCACAATTATAGACGACTATGGGTAAAACTTATATAAATAATTTTTATCCTCTTTTATAGTATTATTTAAAGTAATTTCAAAATAAGTTTTAAAATTTAAGTTTCTTATTTTATTTATTAATTTTTTATTTAAAATAATCATTTTTTCCCATGATAAAAATTTGTATGTAAAAACCCCTCAAAAAAATTTCACATTACGTGCCAAAATGGGTATGCCAAAAAAGTTTCCCATAAAGTTAAATTTTTTTTTTTTGACAAAACCTAGTATCTCAACACTAGAAAAAGCCAAGCCAAGAAGCCTTTCTGCTGCTTCCCCCATTTCACGTAGAACACAAGTCACTTCGGTTTTGTTCTTGTGAGCTCTTAGCTGGAGAGACTCTGTAACATCTCGAATTTTTTTTAAACAGCGTAGGGGGCCCTTATTTGTTTTTCTTAAAAAAATTTTGAGAAATTAAAAATTTTTAAGTGTAGGTACTTTGAGGATCATCTTGTAATGGAAAGTAAAATATATAAAAAAAAAATCTTTGCTAATTAAGGTAGGAGAATTAAATTAAAAAGAAAAAGTGAGACAAAGAATAGTGAAAATATAATTTTGAATGTTGGGTGAAATTTGAAATTTCTACAAAGGCTTAAGGACCCAAATGAAAAGTTACATTGAGGAAGGTTATCTTGTGCAATTTTTTCAAGAAGGGAATAGCGTGGCACATGGAGATGATGCCGAGTGTCCCAATCCTTCATGAGATGATGCCAAAGTGTCCTATTATTTTATCAAAATTCTTGAAGTCTCTAGTGGAGGTGCACACACATTTTTTGATTCTTGGCCAAGGAAGAAAGGGGAGAGAAACTGAGACCTTGGAGGAGTAAGGAAAAAGCTATGAAGACCACTGTCAGCCACCATCTCCACTGCCGGAAACTCTTCCTTCTTGAGGTAGGATCAATCTTCTTATCCTCTCCCTTTATTTCTTCTTTCTTTATCTCCCATTCTCTCTTCTTCTACCACAACCGAGAACCTAGGGATTAATGGATGGGAGAAATTATGTGATAGAAAAGGTTGTATGTGATTTTAATCAGGTTCTTGAGTTCTTATCTACATATTAGGAAGTGGCTCGACTGAACAGTAGGATGAGAATCCATGTTCTTGGCTTGATTTCATTTAATAAAAAAAAAACTATGAAGTTTCCTGCAATTTGGAAATTTTTGGGGGAGAACATGATTTACCTTGGTTGGGCATTGCTTTTTTGAGAATGTATAACTTTTTACTGTCATTAGGAGGGTTAAAGGTTAGGGAAAATACCAATTAAGGCTTGGGAATGGGTGAGTGGCATTAATAGCTGGGGAAGGCTTCATTCTTAGGTGCAGGGGTTGCTGGTGTGGGTTGCCCGATGCAACGCATGTATGGCAGTGCAGCAGTTGTGCTGTTGCTATGCCCACTGTGGCAGGCGTGAGGCAGTATGTTGTAGCATACTGCAGTAGCTAGCCCTCTTTCTCTCTTTAAGTTTTCTATTTCCCTTGCTTATTTGAAATTCATTATTGCTAGGGGATTTCCTTCAACACTCTATCTAATTGGTGGATTCTAAGGTAACCTTGAACATATAATCCAGGTGAGTAAAATATTTTAATTCCTCACAATCCCTCTTGTACCTTACTTTCAAGGAATCAGTAAAATCTCACATTCTAGATTCGAGATGTGACTTAAGAATTCACAGTATGTATTCTAACCTATGGTAATGAAAATATTAACTGGAGGAGATGCAAAGTAATAACTTGACCTCTTAGGCTTATCTTAGCTTTGTGGAATGGTTATGAGCAGTACATTTTTTAATGAATAAGAGCTAAGGAATTTAATCAATGGGTCACTATGTCCTCCAAATTGGAAATTCTATGATTATGAATATCTAAGAATTCATGAACACATGTATAAATAGTATGTTGTTAAAGATAATGGTTTGATAGTTTTCCTCTTCTATTGATAATGATATTGGATATTTATATTGTACCGAAATTGTGTTAGAAAGGTTCCTCTTAAGTTCTAACATTCTCTTTTCAATCATGTTGGTATGAGTTGTAATTTCTATATTGGGAAGAGGATGCTTAATTATTTTTATTTTTATTGGAAGAAATTTCTATTTAATATGTGCATATTTACGAATCTAATTGGTATGGTTATTGACGTAAAAATTTGTAACTTTCTGGTTATTGTTACACTTCAATATGGACAATTCTATCATGGTGTATCACTCCATAGTTACTTCATGGTTATGTTGAATTCATCGAAAATTATGTTATGTTGGGATTATCCTTATTTTTCTTGGCTATGAATACATCTTTCTCTGACGTGTAATTCCTGTTATGGTTGTTGACGTGGGAAGATTACTCAATGTTGATTTATTGTTCTTATGCTTTACTTCGAAGAATTCTTTATTGGTATGTTACCATATGATTATGATGGATTATTTGTGCCGGGTGATTGGCATGTGTGAAGGCTATTTGGAGGCATAAGGATGAGGTTAGGTATATATGTGTGATATATATATATACCTTTGGCATTTAAGTCAAAAAGGGACATAAGGATGGGGCTTTTTATATTATTTTGGTGACATAAGGATGGGCATATTTATATTTTAGTGATATAAGGATGGGGCTAATTATATATATATATATTATGTGGTGATTTGTATACTATTATCTATATGATTTTTCTATGTTTAAGAACGTCTCTGATTAGTTGTTGGACTATATAAATAGATGTGGTTATGGTTGAATGGTTTGGATTGATTTCTCAATGGATGGTAGTGCTTAATGGATTGGAACGGCTTTGCTATTATATTGGTGAAGTGTTATTTCCAGTTTCAATGACATGCCATTTATTTGGTTAGGCTATGCATCTAATGCCCGTAATTAGTTATTATCTATTTCTTGCTATTAATTATTTGGTAAATAGTGTCTTTAAATCCTATAATATATCTTCTAGTCTAGATTTACTTTTGAGTGATTAACTTACTCACTCCACCTTTCCTTGGGCATTTTATAGAGTTTGTAATCGAGGCGGACGATCTTTTGGAAGAGGTAGCCGTCCTTAGTCGATCAACCCTATTAGGGCTTCAAGGTTGACCTTCTTTCCCTTGGATACTTTTGCAATGTTATTTTTAAACACTCTAGAAGTCGCTCTGTGATCTCATAAGACACCGAGGGTAGTTGTGTATATATGTATTTGTTCCTGGTTTGCGATCACTATGTTGTTGAAAATATTGTTGAAACGCTAAATTCATGTATGAAATACTAAATAAATAAAAGTAGTATTTATTTTATCTTGACATTATAGTGGAATATAGTGTAAAATAAAATTTCCCTGTGATGCTAAGATGTATGTTTTAGGTCAAAATGTCAAGCTTGCGATGTAAGGGTCACCTTAGTATTGTGTTGGCCACACACCCAGATAGGGGATGTGACAAAGTGGTATCAGAGCAAGTTTTATATCTCTTATAGATAACAGAGCAAGGTAACATTGGCCTGGCCTCCCTCTATAGTCGTGAACGACGGCATGACCATAGAGTAAGGGTCATCTAAAGGCCCTATAGGATTATCAGTGTGCCTTTCTTTCTTGTCTTAGTCTTCAATCGGTTGGCCGTAAGGTGCCTTTGGAGTTTGAGCATTAAATTCCAATTGGTGCACAACTTTGGCACCCATGGTGTGATCAGAAAGCCTCTTGGGAGAGGCAGGTGTGCTACATCAATGGATTGGGTATAGGACTCTAGTGGGGGAAGGATACTTCTATGGGTCGACTGGTATATGAAGGGCTTTAGAGATCTCTATGGCATAACATGGTAAATTTGAAACTATGATGGGTGAAGGCATGTGAATAAAGGGATCATGAGTGATGTGGGCTGTATAGTGGAAGTAAATGTTTATGATTGTGCCTAGAGTCAGGCTAGAATTGGGGTGGTAAATGAATTGGTTTATTGTCAATAATAGAAGAATGATGTTATAAGGTTATGCAAAAGAATACTAGTGACTGAGGTATGACTATTAATTAGGAAATTTTGAGGATTCGGAACATGATCCAGTAATGTATATAGTAAGGTATGTTTGTAGAACGATATTTTATATGAATGGCTAGAAGTAGAGTGACCACAATATGATTGTCTGCAAGTAAGTTGCCTTATTCAGTTTCGGAAACGCTTAATTGATTCATGGAGAAATCATTGAGAGATACATGGGTTGGAGCTCAGTTAAATTCTAAGTTAAAGAATGTGAGGTATTCTCGAAACTAAAAATGTGTGATTGTTTGATTGTGAATTCTTGAGACCTCTAAACCTACCTCTTGAGTAGACTCTTCAAGTTGAAGGTTTATAAGTAATTCGGAATATGATGTTATCCCTCAATGGCCAAATACTTAGGAATATTCCGAGAGTAAAAAGGGAGATGAGACAAGATTCGAGGAGTTGTCCTTCTTTGATAAAAGAAAATATCTGAAAGGTAGGAAAGGTGAGTGAAGGAGAATATAAAATAGTCTTGACTCAAGGTGAAAGGTTGAGAAGAAATTGAGAAGATGGTAAGTTAGTACTTTGAGCATTAGAAAATATGGAAAAAGCTATTAAACCTTGAATGAGTTTTCATGATATCAGATATTCCATGCAAGGGGAAATAAGAATTTTTGTGAGATGTCATTGACCTAATTTATTAAAGTCTGGATTGTGATTTTCAAGCCTTAGCAAGGTGAATATGTAAGTGAAACCCACTTTTTGAATGTAAATTAAAGTTATAAATAGTATTGGATGAGAATAGTATTTGAGTATGAGTTTTGTTCTTTTTTTTTTTTTTGTGGAAGTCAATTTCTTTAATTTGGAAAACCATGTTTTGTTGAGCAGTAAGGTTTGTTTTTTGTTTGTATGTTTGAATTGTAAACCGGTTTGGAAATTAACATTAATTGTTTAAGTTGGACCCCAAATTTAGTCTGCATATGTGTAAAGGTTTGGGTGTAGCATGGTAGTATCATGATTAATTTGATCTATCTCTAAGTAGTGATTTGGTCTTAGATGCATCCTTATATGTTGTAAATAGGAAAATATAGGATGTTTGAGTTATTAAATAAGAGATATAAGAGCTGAAAATTTGATATTCAGAATAGAGAATATTGATTAGCATTTTTATTATAGGGTCCTATATTCCTCAACATAAAGTGTAGTTTTTGAAAAGAGACTGACGAATAATATAAACTGATTGCCATTTCCAAATTGAGGCTACTTGGGAGAACGAGAGAGAGATGAAATAAAAAGGGAGTTTTTAAGCAATTTGAGTAAGCAAGGAATCCAATTGTAAATTATGGAAGTGGTCTTGTGTTACACATACCCTTTTTCTAAATTTATTTATCCGGATTATGATTGAAACTTTAATATTGGTTTTGTTAGCCCTAATGTATTATGCTATAAGTTTTGATGATGACAAATATGTGGGAATGATTTAATCTTCTTGACCCAAATGAATGATTTAATCTTCTTGGCCCAAATGAATGATTTAATCTTCTTGGCCCAATGTATGATTTAATCTTTCTTAGCCCAAATAGTATGATTTAGTCTTCTTGAGCCCAAATGTATGATTTAATATTCTTGATCCAAATACATGATTCAATCTTTCTTGGCCCAAATATATTTAATGCTTTATATATTTAAATATAGTAGTATAAATTGATTTTTGATAAAGTTTATTGGGTGTTTTAATATAATTTTAAAAAGAATGCTTTTTACTGTAGCACTTTTGAAAAAGAAATTTGTTTGTTGAAAAAGTATAATAAAGTTTATTGGGTGTTGTAATATAATTTGAAAAAGAATATCTTTTACTGTAGCACTTTTGAAAAAGAAATTTGATTGTTGAAAATTATGATAAAGTTTATTGGTTGTTGAAAAAGTATGATAAAGTTTATTGGGTGTTGTAATATAATTTGAAAAAGAATATCTTTTACTGTAGCACTTTTGAAAAAGAATTTTGATTGTTGAAAAAGTATGATAAAGTTTATTGGTTGTTGTAATAAACTTTGAAAAAGAATACTTTTTACTGTAGCAAATTTGAAAAAGAATATTGATTGTTGAAAAAGGTTGATAAAGTTTTTTGGTTGTTGTAGAAAGGTTGAAAAATGATGATAAAGCTTACTGTAGCAATTTTGACTAAAGCAGTCACTGTAGCAGCAAGGTTTCACTATATAAAGGGGACTTCACAACACCATTTGCATCAAGCTTCAATTGTTCATTTCTCATATTATCTTGAGTTTCATTCTCTCTAAATTGCTAGAGAAATATTCTGAGCTTAATTTCTGCGTTATCTACACTTTGAGAGTGTTTACCATTATTTTCCTTAAGCCTTTAAATTTAGTTTCTCAAGGATTGGTTCCTTGAGTTAGTGTTTGAGAGAAAACACGTTGTAAGGGGGAGAGACACCCTTGAGGGAGAAAAGTATGTTGTAGTGGTTTGCAAGTACCCGGATTAAACTTGCAATTATAGTGGAAATACTCAAGTGGTCTCTTGAGGACTGGATGTAGGCTTGGGATTAGCCGAACCAGTATAAATCTCCTAGTTTGCTTTCTCTATCCCTACTCTATTTACATTTGAAGTTAATTAATTAATGCTTTGCGTTTATATTTGATTTCTACCTCAAGTATTAATTAATTTGTGTAGATTTATATTTGCTCCTTAATTCCTTGCACTATAAAATTATTCATCTTGATAAACATTTTGATTTTCTGAATTAAATTATTATCTTTAACATTATCCAATTTCAGAAAATCATTTTAACTTCCAATTAAGTTTTGTGAAAATTTTTATAAAACCCAATTCACCCCCCCTCTTGGGATCCAACCATTTCTTTCAGGTTTGAATGCCTCCTTGCTTCTATGAGTTGATTATTGATTAAGGTTATATGGGTGTATGATGACAGATTATCCCTTAGGACAATGATTGCAAGATAATCAGTTTAAAATATTTGGAGTATAATCGAATTTAGACTTATAACTTTGGTCTTTCCTTCATTTAAAGTTTAGATTGCTACCAAATTTAGGAAAGTGATTCTAGTATTGGGAAGGATAATGTTGTCATTTACAAATTGTTTAAGAGTGATCAAAATGAGCTTTAACATCAGGATACAAGATGTTAGGTTGGAAGAAATGCATGAAATTGTTAAAAAAATGATAGTAGGGATGTTGAATGATGATATTTGGCTGTTCTAACATGTATTCAAGTCGAAACAAAACACGTTAACTTATTGTTAGTAATAGATTAAAAGTGATTGCATCAAAGCTCCTTAAGTCAGAATGGACTACCAATTATTATTTTGTCCGAGCTGCCTAATCTCACTAAGGGATGCATATCTTATAAATACAAAAAGAGTTTACCTTCCTTAGAACTTAATTATTATATTTAGATTTGGTCAAACCCAGTAAGAATAAGGTTAAACATCATATGAAGAAGCGATATAAGGTAGTTTATTAATCTTGCATTGCCCAGAATATTAAGGATAGTTTACAACCTTTAAAATAAGGTAAGGAGTATGGCAGAGGGAATAATCATAACATTAGTATGATGCAAACAATTAGTTAACCTTGAGTTGTGGTTGAGTAATAAAATTCAGGGACCGAATTTTTAAAAGGAGGGGAGATTGTAGCATTCTGGATTTTTTTAAACAGTGTAGGGGACCTCTATTTGTTTTTCTTAGAAAAAATTTTGAGGAATTAAAAATTCTGAAGTGTAGGTACTTTGAGGGTCATCTTGTAATAAAAAGTAAAATATAAAAAATAAATAAATAAATCTTTGAGGATCTATTTGAAAATTTTCTAATTACGATAGGAGAATTAAATTAAAAAGGAAAAGTAAGACAAGGAATGGTGAAAATATAACTTTGAATGTTGGGTGAAATTTGGAATTTCTACAAAGGCTTAAGGACCCAAATGAAAGCTTACTTTGAGGAAGGTAATCTTGTGCAATTTTTTTTAAGAAGGGAATAGGGTGGCACATGGAGATGATGCCATGTGTCCCACCCTTCATGAGATGATGCCAAGTGTCCCATTATTTTATCAAACTTCTTGAAGTCTCTAAAGGGGGCAACACACACATTTTTTGGTTCTTGGCAAAGGAAGGAGGAAGAGAGAAACTGAGACCTTGAAGGAATAAGGGAACAGAATGCTATGAAGACCACCATCGGTGTCACATCCCAAAATTGAGCATGTGAAAAGATACTACTCATTTGATAAAATTCTCAAACATACGTTATTTACATATATTCTGTAAGGTTTTACATTCAACCTTAATCATTCATTCCACACTACAGAATTATATTCATCTGATAAGCAAATATAGACATACATAGTCTGATATTTCTATCTCATCGCAAGCCTAGGAGACCTATAGAAAGTACAAAGCGTTTCTAGTATCCACATTAATAAGTACTGGTATTCCACCAGACAGAAATAGAGAATAATCCCAAGGGGCTTCTAATCTTCAAGCGGATACTCTTGTTCTTTATTTTTTGTATCTGAAAAAAATAATCATAGGGAGTGTGAGTTTATTTAAAAACTCAGTAAGTAAATAACTGTACTATATAAAATATCAAAAGTACAAATACCACATTTACTCATATAATTAATTGTCTTATACATCGAGTAGTATGGGACTCTAACCCTTTCAAACTCATGAATAAGATTTCATAGATATACACCGAGTAGTATGAGACTCTAACCCTTTCAAACTCGTGAATAAGATCTCATAGGTATACACCGAGTAGTATGGGACTTTAACCCTTTCAACTCGTGTATAGATTTCATAGATATGCACTGAGTAGTATGGGACTTTAACCCTTTCAAACTCGTGTATAAGATTTATTAGATATACACCGAGTAGTATGGGACTTTAACCCTTTCACACTCGTGTATTAGATCCCGTAGATCTTTACTCATTAATAAGATAGTGAGAATTCATCACATAGTACAATTGTCATGAAATAAATAATTTCTACATACTCTTATTTCTACTGATCATCATATACTCCCATATGAAAAATTAATTGCTTATTATCCAAATAATATTGTAAATGGGACTTATATTGTACTTTGACTAGTAATATCAAATTAGCTGAGCAAGGTTATTCACTCACCTTGATGTTTGTCCAAGTTTACCTTGTTCCACACTAGAATTTGTGTAGGAAAATTTCCTAGTAAAATATATTACAAGGAAACATAAGAAAGGAAACAAAATCACGAAAATACGCAAAATTTTCTGATTGCTATAGTGACGGTTTGCTACAGTACTGTTTGCTATAGTAACGGTTTGCTACAGTAACGTTGACTGCCGACACTACAGTACTGCTACAGTAACTCGAAGAAAATTTTTCAGAATTTTTCCGAAATCTCTGGTCGCTACAGTAACTCGAATTTTTGCAGAAAAATCTTTCAAAAATTCATCCTTTCCTTTCTTGTTTCAAAACCAGAATTTCAACTCTTTTAACCGATTATAACTCAAATATAACTTCTAAAACTACTGAGATTCATGAATTATCATCAAAATCTTCAAGAACAAAACCTCCTCTGATCTTCTACATAAACTGAAATTTAAGGAAAATAATGAGATTAAAGCTTACCTTTAATCCTTACAAAGCTTTTGATCCGAACAGATAATCGAAATTCTGAAGATCAAGGAAAGGATTTGAGAAGAGGGTGAAGAAACGAGAGAAAGTGAATTTACTATTCACTTCAGCTGCTTCGATCGTAAGAAAAAAATAAGGGGGGTACTATTGAAACTTTATATTAAATATTTCTAATGGGTTATTCAATAACCCATGGGTATCCATAACCCAACATCCAAACTCATCCAATCAATTTACAATAAATGGACTAATTGACCATTCTGAAACCACTTTTCCATGAATTTCACCATTCTTAGAATATATCCCACATTGTGCAATTATTTAGTCCAGTCATTTAACTCAATTTTCATAAATAATATTCAAAGAGAACAATTAAATATGAAAATTAAATATGACCAAAATAAATAACTAAAGTAACGTTGTAAAATTCTAAAATACTCTTAAGCGAATTATATTCTGAAATTAACGGGTATTACAATCGGCCACCATCTCCACCGTCGACAATTCTTCCTTGTTGAGTTAGGATCAATCTTTTTCTCCTCTCCCTTTATTTCTTCTTTCTTTTTCTCCCCTTCTCTTTTCTTTTGCCATAACCGAGAACCTAGGAATTAATGCATGGGAGAATTTCTGTGATAGAAAATGTTGGGTGTGATTTTAACAAGGTTCTTGAGTTGTTATCTACATATTAGTAAGTGGCTTGGCTGAACATTAGGATGAGAATCCATATTCTTGGGTTGATTTCATTTAATCAGAAAAAAAAATATGAAGTCTCTTGCATTTTGGAAATTTTTTGCGGAGAACATGATTTACCTTGGTTGGGCATTGCTTTGTTGAGAATGTAGACCTTTTCGCTATCATTAAGAGGGTTGAAGGCTGGGGAAAATACCGATTAAGGGTTGGGAATAGGTGAGTGGCATTAATGGCTAGGTAAGGCTTCATTCTTGGTGCAAATGTCGCTAGTGTGGGCTGCACACTGCAGTGCTCCTATGGCAGTGCTGCTATTATGCTTTTTGTGGCATCCTATAGCAGCTAGCCCTCTTTCTCTCTTAAGTTTTCTATTTCCCTTGCTTATTTGAAATTCATTATTGCTAAGGGATTTCCTCAAACACTCTCTATCTAATTGGTGGATTCTAAGGTAACCTTGAACACACAATCCAGCTGAGTAGAATATCTTAATTCCTCACAATCCCTCTTGAACCTTACTTTCAAGGAATCAGTAACATCTCACATTATAGATTCAAGATGTGGTTTAAGAATTCACGGTATGTATTCTAACCTATGGTAATGAAAATATTATCTAGAGGAGATGCAAAGTAAAAACTTGACCTCTTAATCTTAATCTTATTCTTAGCTTTGTGGAATAGTTATGAGCATTACATTTATTAAGGAATAAGAGTTAAGGAATTTAACTAGTATGAGTGTTAGGCCAAGGGACCCAAGAATAAGGGAACAGTCCGGAGTCATTATTGCAAGAACATAGGCCTAAAAGACCCAAGAGCCAAGGGGCAGCCTAAGGATGATAAATTTGTGAGTTTGAGACCATAAGATGAAAGTAGTCTCATTTAGGGTAATTTATTTACCAAGTATATATAAATGTTAGTTTTATGAATGGATAAATGTCTGAGATCGACGTGATAACTTGTGTGTTATGTTTGTATAGGACAGACCCTATGTCCATGATCGTAAGCTGTGAGGTTCGGTGGTCCCTGTAGCTTAACGCTTAATGACCATAGAGACCAATGATGCATAGTCATCTATAGAGACCCACGAGGTTCGAAAGATTAGAAGGTTGGTGCATCACTCCATAGAGGCCGAGAGGATCGGTGGCTATAATGATTGAGGTGGCTAGTTAAGTCATAGAATCCTTGAGGCTTGCTGAATCCTAGCTGCCACTAAGACTCTTCGATTCATAAAGACCTATGAGGTTCGGCAAATTCTAGAAGTCTAGAGGTCCAATGATGCATAGAGGCCATGAGGCTCAAGGTATCTCGGAGACCCAAATTTCGAGGTTTGTTGAATCTAAGCCACCCTTGAGGTGAGGATTAATGGAGACCTAGATGTATGCATGAATAAATTTAGATTGGATGCATATGTGATGTATTACATGATTTATCTTAATATTATGTTAAGATATGCTAGCCTTAGTTTTGAAACTAGATAATTCCAACTTTGGCTGAGGCCCTTCGAGTAAATGAAATGAATAAATACGTTATGACTAGCCCGTTTTATGAATACACATATCGTGTAGATTGGTGATATAATCTACTTTTATTGTCTTGTAAGGATTTAACTATCCTAGTTCTCAAATCCATGTTTAGACATGGATAAGTATGTTACGTGAAGTGAGGTTAGATATCATTACCTAAATAAGCAAGTTCATGCCCAAAAGTACCTTAAGTGGGATAGGGTCAGATCCTACGGCACCAAGGAAGGAACCTATAGGCACGATGGTTGACTCTATAGTGCATTGGGTAGGATGTTAGCGAATGGGTTAGTTGATAATTTTTGGATAGAGTATTTGAGCCTATAAAAAGTGATCAACAAGCGTAACTAGTACCTTGTAGCACTTCATAAGTGCATGTTATGGTCAGATAGAAGTTTGCATTACCTAGATAAAGTATATCATAAATGCAGTATTGACAGCAGCTATCCATGAATGAAATCTATCCTCCAGGACAAAAACTATAATTGTCATCTCCTCAAGCACATTATTTCCCCTTCCAAAGCCACCTTTAATAGCTTTAATTGTCAAAGCTCTTAAGAAAAACATAGTGCAGATGATGTCCTTTATCAAGGAATCTTTGAGGACCATTATCTCTTCAACATAAATTGCACTAATGCTATTTGAATTTGTGACACTAACATCAATGATTTGGATTTCCCACCTAGTCATTAAGAACATAAAAACATTTTCTAAGGTACATAGATCATAGACTCCAAATGCTTTCTTCTTCTCCTTCAAGTACTCGATAGCTTCCACAAAACATTCAATTAAATATTTGATCTCAACTAAATTGATTTTCAAGTCAACAGAAATTAACCCCATAAGGAGTTCTCCTATCTTTGTCACGCCCCCAATTCAGGAACATGACCGGCACAGAGATGGACTCTGTCCACCACCATAAGCTAGTGACACATGACCAAAACACATTAAAGACATAACTCAAGGTTTCATTTCCAAAGAATATATAGTAATTTACTTAGATAATCATGTGATTTTTAAGAAAATCTTTCTATAGCGATATCATCAATTTCCGATAGATAATTAAGGTGTAAACCATAATCAATCATATATATATATATATAGAGTATTTTCCAATCAATTCCAGGGATAATCATACATGGTTAATAGTTGGCATGAAGATAACATTTCATCCATTACACAACTAGTACAAAGTCCTAGGTGTTTTATCTAACTACAGAGTGACTCAACCTAACCAACCTATAATGACGGTACCAATGTCCCAAATCAATTAAATGGGGACCCAGAGACTCCACTACTCCTCGTACGGAGACTCACCAGCTACATGAGGAACTTGCAAGGGGTACAAGAAACTCAGTGAGGGAAGAAAACAACCGAAAGAAATTCAAACTAATTACCCCACTCAGGGGCGGAATCATGGAAGACTCCACCTATGACCATCCCTCTATGTTGTACACGTGGTCAACAAAACCTATGCTCACTATGACCAACACTTTCCAACCAATCTAGAACTCAGATCACATGCTTAAATTACCATAATCAAGGTAAAGCAAAAATTATACCAAAAACCCATAATTCCACAAGAAATAAATAATCCGTTACCACACAGGCGTCCACATTGCTCATCATAAAAGAATACTCACTATATATTTCTCATGAAAGGGAACCAATCCAATACCATTCAAAACCTCATGTGGTAGGAAAAAGGATCAATCAACTGGCATATTCAAAGAAACATATAAACACAAGTTCACCAATTGTTATCAATAATTTAAACTCCAATAATCAGTCGTATGATGTAAATATTTATGAGAATTTCCCCAAAAAAAAGGGTCAAGTGGCACCATCTAACCATTTGCCCATATGGATATAATATTTCGCAAGTTTCAATAAAAAGGATCAATTGGCAGCATTCAACCACTTGCTCTTATAGATATATTGTTCCATAAGTTTTCCATAAAAGGAGTCAAGTGGCACCATCCAACCACTTGCCTATATAAATATATTATTGCACATATAACCAAAGCGAAATAATTCATTTTCACTTCAACAACCACTAGGGTTTCCATTACATAAGGCCAACAAAGTACAATAAAAAAAGTATCACCAATAGGAATTATCAAGCCAATAACTTGGGGGATTATAAGGGTATGCCAATGACTTAAAATACTCTCGTCATAAAAGATGAAATTGGTCCCTCATTTTAGTTGGCTTCAAGAGTATATCTCTATCTTTGAGTACCTTCCATCATAAATTATCACAAACCACACATTAAGCACACAAGAATTAGGTCACACATATCATTAGCCATCCAACACAAAGATAATAAAGGACCATAGGCCCATACATTTATGAGGCCGCTGAGAATTTGTAAAAATTCCCCCAATAAAAATTTGAAATTTTCTATTTCTATTTTTCCTTCATTAATTCATAAAAAAAAATTCCCACTTAATTAAATTTTCAGATAAATTTCTAAATAGTTTTTAACTATTCAAATAAATCTTCGAGGTATTACAAAAACATTTAAATGAACATGCACGCGGCTAAAATCCCTACGCCCTACAGGTATCCATCTATTTATGAAAAAAAATTTCACATGCCCAAACTCACTTTCTTACAACATCGTAATACTTGAGGTATTACTAGAGGAGCATGAATGGGAAGTGAGAGGGATGAAGGGAAGAGAGGCTGCTACATGGAAGTGAGGGTGTGAGCTGAGTGACCAAGTGTGGGAGGGTTTATAACTTTGCTCCTAACCATTTTGCCCTCCAACCATAAGCACAAGCTTTTCAAGTTCAAGGGCAATAATGGGAATACATTAAAAACATTTTATTTGCACTCCCAAACCCAACACAGTCACCCCACTACCACATAGCTTATCACTCCAAGTTTACTCCAAAACTTTCATTTTCACATTTTATCACCTTCCTCACAAATTACTTCATTCTAGTCCATCTCAAGGACCCATACTCAACACTAGCTCCTCTTCCACCAACCTCATGGCACCAACCATGCAACTTAACCTCAAGAAGTCCAATCCTCTCAAAGATCCTTACTCATCCCTTTACACGGGAATAATCGATACTTTCCTTCCTTTTACTTTGGTCCCTTACCCGGACCCATACATAGCTTCCTCTTTCCACTCGTTGGATAACGGCCACATGTAGCATTGCATGCCTTTACCCGACACAAAGTTGCTTGGCCATGTATATATTTTGAATACACACTCAGCTTTTGGAACCTCCAATTTCCCTTAAGTACCCATACATCAAAGGAAATTTTCCATGCATGCAAAAATACCCTCTCTTACCTACTATGTAATACCTTGCGTATTAAAGTCAAGACCCAGTTGACCCGGCTAAGTTTTGATTACACTGGTGACCTGGTGACTCAATTCTACGTGGGTCTTTTTTTTTTTTAGATTTCAACAAAAAGCATATATAAGGAAAAAATATCTAACCAATATTGAATCCAGTACCTCATAGAAAAAAAACAACATTTTAACCATAAAAAAGCCATAATTATCATATAAATGCGCTATATATATATAGGAATAATAATAGTATTTTGAAACATAAAATGTTATTATTTTATGTATTTTATATCATTATATTATCTAAAATGATTTTAAATCATAAAATTTGAACAAAGTTAGTAAACAAATTTTATAATATCATATAAAGTTTAAAATAACTAAATAACTATTAGATATTCAAAAATAAATTAGTTTTAATTTTTTTTTACAATTCATTAATATAATTATAAAATATTATTTTTATTTATTTATTAAATATGATATTTGTATGCTTAAATTACTTTAAGATGCATTTTTTAAGATATTTTGATTGTTAAACTTGCACATAAATTATTTATTTTACTTATTTTGATATTTATATATATATATATATATATATATTCTTCGGTTCAACAATTGATCTAGTGACCCAGTAGTTGGATCAGTGACCCGAAGACCAGCCTAAATCAATAATCGGGTTGGTTCCTAAAACTATGCTTTTGGGATTTTTCAAATTAGCCCTTTTTTCAGAATGACCCCAAATCCTCCTTTGATGTATTCAAAATGGCCCTTTCTGCAAAATTTCCCCAAAGCTTTTAGATTTTCAAATTAACACTTTTCATTAATTGACCCTAAAAGTTTGGGAAATTTCACATCATTATTATTTTCTTTCTTTTGAACTTTTTTGGAATTTCAAATTGGTCCCCTTCAAAGCTTGTATTTCCAAAATATTTCTCACATTTTGGGGCTTCTGAAAGAAAAACTTCTTAAAATTACCCCTCGATTTTTGTTTCTAATCCTTTAGAGAATCTTGAAAATTGACCCTCTTTTATTATTTTTATATTTTTAGTTTATTAATATTTTTATTTTTTTATATTCTTTATAAGAATCTTCAGTATTTGAGAACGAAGGAAGATGAGATGTTTCTGAGCGAGTATTTTCTCAGGCTTCAAGATTCCATCTTGGCTTTCTTTTCATTTTATGAGCAAACGAGCTGCAACCAGTTCTTTGGCCATAAATCTAGAATGAAGAGTCAAATTTTCCTAACGATAACTCCAAAACCTTAAGGTGGTGTTTACATATTTATGATTGACTACAGAAATTGGTTACTCTGGCAATCTAAATCAAAGAATTGATTACCCAGTTAATTGATAAAAATGTGTATGGCATATGAAGAAACTTAATTACTTGGTTTTATGCTGTGCTGCTTTGCACAAAGCTGCGGGTTGGGCTCTAAGGCAATTCACTAGTGATTTGAAAAATGATCAAATCCATCTCGACTCTCATAAAAGACAGTAAAGGAAGAAAAATTCAACCAAACAGCCTCATATCATTATGCAGGAGAGTAGAAGCTTGGGAGAATGGGGGTGGGGCAATTCTTAAAGCCGTAATGCTTACGATCTACAACATGAACCGATAGCTTCGAAACAGAGAGGGCACTTGGGAGTTGAAATCCCATGTTTTTATTTGGGTTTCATATTTTATCAACTAAATGCCATGGCAAAATAGAATTTTGGATAAAATAAAAGGGGCGCAACCAATGCCGGAACTCCTACATTGTGGGGTCTGAAGAAAGGTATACCTAAGCAGTCTTATCCTTGCTTTGCAAGGAAGCTGATTAGACACAACGGAAAGACTGTCATGACGCCACGCCTGCCCTTCAAAATAGGATTTTGGATAAGATATTAAAAATTCAACCAAACATGGTGAACCACATTAACTTTCTAGAAAATTTAAATCCTTAACCTCCCCCAACAGTTAGCTACATGCTTGCAGCAAGTTAGATATTGGCAAATAATATAACCTGTACGGTGTGCCAGTCAAAGGAACCCAGTATTTGGCTATTACGAAATAAACTTAAATGGTTTAGGACAGCATCAGAGGAAAGAAAATGCTTAATCAAGTGAACATCAAGGCTTCAGAAGCCAAACTTCATTATTCAACATTTGACTTGACACAGAATCATGGCTCCTCTAATGCACGTGGCTGGGACATGATTTGCTCAATTCCAGCATGCAAGGGAAATTAAAATTTCATTTTGCCAGATGGACATTACTTCCAACGACAAATACATTATAAAGAAAAAGATCCAAAGAGAAACTCATTAAAACAAACAGAATTATTATGACATGTTAACTAAGGAATTTGACTTGTGCAATTCAAATTCTTAATACAGAGAGATTAAAAGAAAACACTGGTTAAAGACAGGCATAATCAAGGAATAATAATTAAAATTCAAGTATACATATTCTTGTTACTATCTCTCACAAATCCATTGACAAACCATATCTTTGTAAAATCCAGCCAATTGAAATGGAGCAAACAGATGAGTCAAATTTCATAATTTCTATTCAAGTCGTTTTTGCTGCATTTCTTGATACATTTTCACATATGCAATAAATATCTACAAAAGGAGACAAGCAAATAAGAGGCAGAAACCATGCGAAACCCCACCAGTTTTATGAAAAAATCTCATTGACCAGCAGATGGTTTTGTCAGCAACTCAAGTGACTTCCTCAAGTAGTCTACGGCAACAGACACATCATCAAATGCCAGTGCCCCAACAGCAAATCTTGCAGCCTTGTGTGCCTCCGCAACTTTTTCAGGAGGTGGTTGGTAGTTACTGTCATACTGGTATGCCAGAGAAGTTGAGTTACGTTCCAAGTCAGTTCCATTTCTGCTATTTGAATTGTGTTGGGTACTTGAAGGATAGTTTGTATTTAGGGGAGCTGACTGAGAAGAATATGAAGCATCAGACCCTTGATAGTAAGCAAGATTTGATGGGACTGCTGGTAGGCTGCTTTCTGAAAAACTGGGATAAGACTGAAAATGGGGATAAGAGTAAGAAGAGGTGGTTTCATGTGAAGGGTAATTAGGAGGTAAATGCTGTGACTGGTCCTGTGAGTACTGCTGATGATTGTAGACCTGAGAATAAGGGCTTTCTGATACAGCAGGCGGAGGGTGATAATCTTGGGAAGGCGGCGGAGGGTGATAATCTTGGGAAGGTGGAGGAGGGTGATAATCTTGGGGAGGTGGAGGGTGATAATCTTGGGAAGGTGGAGGAGGATGATAATCTTGGGGAGGTGGAGGGTGATAATCTTGGGAAGGTGGAGGAGGATGATAATCTTGAGAAGGGTAACTTGCAGAAGGGTAAGGAGACGATGGAGGAACATTGGAAGAATGCTGCATAGAAGGTGGAATGTTTGAAGAACGATGATTATTAACAGTATCATGGAATTTAGGTGCTGGAGGAATGCTTGGAGAACGCTGATAGTTGACAGGGTCATTATAATCATGTGATGAATCAGACTGTGGTCCAGGACTGGTCAATGTAGTTTCAGTAGTCCCAAGGTCCTGCAATCAACTGAATGTTATTTATATATATTTTTTTTTTCTAATGTCAATAAAAATTAGATATTAGAAACATAGTAATCAAAATCGTGCAGTTCGCGATTTGATCGCACAATTCGACACAAGTCCCATGTCCCATGATTCAAATTGGTTTGTTGAATCGTGTCCAGACCTAAATTGCTTGCAGAATAGACGGAACTGTGCAATTCACACTAGAACTGGCAAATTGCACAGTTCGCTCTTCCAGTTGGATCACAATGTCAGGTTCTTCACGACCTGACGCAACCCAACTCCAAGAAGCTTTTATCCCTTTTTTCTGAGTCAAACCTGCATGGACATGGCCCTCTAGCATATAAACGGCAAAAGCTCTACAAGATCATTTTGTATGTTTGAGGATGCAGCACAAAATAAGCTAAGAGGCCGAAAGTTGCTCTGTATTGTGATATAAAGCTTCCAAAGGGTTGATATATGGAGAGCCAATGGGTGATTTTCAATCAGCCTCAAATAAGGAAGAATATAATTTAAAATAAAAATTCAAAAGTAAACTTTAAATCTAAAAATTTCAACTTCAATAACAACACTCAAAAACAAAAATTTCCTCTGCCCTACAATTTACGGAGTCATTTGATTGATTGGCTTATTATGAAATATGAATTGACATTAAAACATTACTCATTTTTTGTATACATGAGGCTTGCTTATGGCTTATTTATGGTTTAAACTTATGAAATTAAGTATCTTATTTATGTTATAGAACATATCTATAATATTTTTTTAGTATATTTGTGAATCGTAAACACGATTTATGATTCACGATTCATAATTTGATTTAGGAATTCATGATTTGAATCGCGATTTGATAATTATGATTATAAAACCTATAATTATTTTTACCTGATTTAAGAATCTATCAAAATAATAACATATGAAAATCAAGCAACTACATTATACTGCCACAAATCTATGCTTTCAAGTTACAAATTATACAAATTCCTAAGGAACTGCCGAAAAAACAAAAAGAAAAAAGCAATTACCATTACAGATCACCTTTCTAGAATATTGGGAATTTTTCATCCCTTAGACCATAATTCATAGCATAATTTTCACCACACACACCCACAATCTACACCACCCTCTATATTTTACTTAAGCCCAGCACTTTTTTCTTGGATATTTCTGCATTTCCATGCAATATACAGTCTTTTGCATGTGTGTTTACTTAAATAAGATGTACTATAAGATGTAGAGATGTAATCTTGTCCTCAACGTAAAGTAGTTGCTTTAGAAGGAGAAAGAAGAAGGGGATTGGTCTTTTAGACTTTGTGAAAGCCTGTGATCAAACCAAACAGGGTTTGGGGAGAGATGAAGATGGATTAAAGGTTGCCTATACCATTGTGTTTGCAGTCACTGTAAATGATGAACCTAAGGATTGGTTTAAAGGGGAGTGAGGTGTTAGGTAGGGGGATTCTCTATCACCGTTTCTATTTACCTTAGTTGTAGACATTTGTACCTTCCTTGGTGGTAACCTTGTGACATGGAAAAGTAAAAAACAAAGTGTGGTGGCTCGATCAAGGGCAAAAGCTGAATTCAGGGCAATGGCTCAAGGTATATGTGAACTACTCTACTTAAAGATTATTCTTAAAGACCTAAAGATAAAGTGGGATGGCACTATGAGAATCTATTGTGACAACAAATCTGCCGTCAACATAACCCATAATCAAGTACAACATGACCACACAAAGCATATTGAAGTGGATAAACATTTCATCAAAGAAAAATTGGTGTGGACTGAGTTGTACATCCTACATTTCTACACATGACCAACTTGCTGATCTTCTAACCAAAGGATTGAATTGCTCAGCTTTTGAGAATATTGTTTCGAAGCTGGGAATGGAAACCATTCATCCACCAAATTGAGGGGGAGCGTGAGAAATCTATGCACATAGCTGCCAATTTTAGGAAATAATTTGAAAAGATTTGAAATGTATTTTAGGAAATATTTTGTCTTTAAGTGTAAATATTCTACCTTCATTGAATCCCTAAAATCAACTTCACCTATGTTTCATAGTCGATCCCAAGCCCAAGTAAAGGAGGAGGGTTGTGGTAGGCCCTTAACAGCCAACGTAAAACTCAGTCAAATCTCTCATGGACATAGATCAACGACAATATTGTACTAATGCTAGGTCGTTGCCCAGAAGCAACGCACTATATGACTCAAGTACAATATCAAATGAGTTAGAACTGCTACATCGATGCTGGGATGTAGTGTTAAATGAGCAAGAGTTTCTACATGTCTCTGGATGAATGTGGGTAAAGAAGCTAGTCCAAAAGAGCAAGATCAGGATTAGTACGTGAAATATTGGGACAATGACAGGTAAATCCATGGAGGTAGTGGACACCATAAAACGGAAAAAATTTAACATATTGTGCCTTCAAGAAACTAAATGGGTTGGAGAAAAGGCTAAGATGTTTGACTATTCAAGTTTTGGTACACCAGGAAGGTAAAGACAAAGAATGGGGTTGGTATTATGATTGACAAGGAATGGACGCCGAATATGGTGGAGGTAAAAAGGATTGGAAACAGGATCCTAAAGAATGATTGTTGTAATAGATACTATCAATATCATCAGTGCTTATGCACCTCAAGTAGGGACGAAAGCACGTATTAAGCAAAAGTTTTGAGAAGATTTGGAGGGGTTGGTCAGAGGCATACCACTAGATGAGAAGATTTTCATCGGAGGAAACCTTAATGGCCACGTAAGGAAAGAAGCAGGATAGTATGCGAGGGCTCATGGTGGTTTTGGTTTTGGGGAGCTTAATGAGAAAGGACAATTTATACTCAATTTTTCAATGGCTTATTTCAAGATTGTCAACACTTGCTTTAAGAAGCGAGAGGAGCATTTAATCACATAAAAGTGAAGCCTCAAGGCCACAGATTGACTTCTCTTTGGTAAGGAATCCAGATAAAAAAATGTGAAAATTGTAAAGTGATCCCTAGGAACACGTGGTAACTCAACATATGGTTTTGGTCCTTGATGTGCTTATTAAGGGTCAGAAACAAAAGTATCGACAAGTGATGAACCCTAGGATCAAGCAATGACAGCTAAAAGGGGAGAAACAACAGACTTTCAAGCGGAAACTATTGGAGGAAGGAGCCTAGGAGTTACAAGAAAGTGTTAACATTATGTGAGATGAAATGGCCAAGAGGGTTAAGAAGGTTGCTAAAGCACTTTTAGGGAAGTCAAATGGTTTTGGACCAAGAGATAAGGAATCTTGGTGATGAAATAAGAGCGTTCAAAAGAAGGTCAAATATAAAATAGAATACTTTAAAGCTATACATTTATATGCAATAACATAGAAATAAATTGGGAAAGGTATCAGAAGGCTAATAAGGAGACTAAAAAAGCAATAAGTGAAGCATGAGCTAAAGCGTTTGAAGAGTTCTACAAGGACTTAGTAACAAAAAATGAGGAACGAAAGATTTACAAAATTGCGAAGAATAGAGAAAAGAAATCTAGAGATATGGATCAAGATATGTTAAAGAAGGAGGAAAAGTTTTGGATACAGATAGAGATATTAAAAACAAATAGGAGGGTTACTTTTATAAGCTTTTTAATGACGAAGCATGGTCAACTAGTGATATAAAAGATTTAACAACCCAAGAGAGAGAACAAGATTTGACTTATTATCGTAGGATTAGGGTTGACGAGGTCAAGGAAGCTCTTAAGAGAATGAATAATGGTAAAGCCGTTAGTCCTGATGGTATTCCTATCAAAGTTTGGAAGTGTTTAGGAGAAGAAGATACTATCTGGCTAACTAATCTATTTAATGAGATTTTAAGGTCCAAGAAAATGCCTAAAGAATGGAGAAGAAGCACTTTAGTGCCTATATACAAGAATAAAGAGGATATCCAGAATTGTGCAGACTACCGACACATAAAAATTATGAGTCATACTATGAAATTATGGGGAAGAGTGATTGAACGAATGTTAAGAATTGAGACAAGTATTTCTAAGAACGAATTTAGATTCATGCCAGGGCGGTCTACTATGGAAGCTATTTATCTATTAAAAAGGTTGATGGAAAAGTACCAAAGTAAACAAAGACTTGCATATAATTTTTATTGATCTGGAAAAAACTTACGACCGAGTATCAAGAGAAATGTTGTGGAAAGCCATGGAAAAGAAACGTGTTTCTATTACGTATATCAAAGCTATAAAAGATATGTACGAGGGGGCAACTACTAGTGTCAGAATGTTTGAGAGGAGACAAAAGATTTTCCTATAAAAATTAACCTACATTAGGGATCATCTTTGAGCCCTTATTTGTTTTGACCTGGTTTTAGACATTCTAATCGAGCACATCCAAGAAGAAATCCCTAAATACATGTTTTTTGCTTATGATATAGTCCTCATGGCAGAATCAAGGGAAGAGATTAATTCTGAACTCAGAGTTATAGAGATTTACTTTGGAATCAAAGGATTTCCGTTTGAGCAGGAACAAGATAGAATATATGTACTGCAAGTTTAACAAGCGGAAAGCTACAAATGAGTTGGAAGTTAAAATTAGAGATAAGGTTATACCATGTGTGTCAAAGTTCAGGTATATGGGATCAATAATATAAATGATAGTGAAATTAATGGATATGTTACACATAGGATACAAGCTGGGTGATTAAAATGGAGAAAGGCATCAGGAGTTGTTTGTGATAGGAAAGTACCCAATAAGCTTAAAGGAAAGTTTTATCGAACTGCTATAAGACCGGAAATATTATATGAGAGTGAATGTTGGGCATTAAAAAGACAAGAAGAACAAAAAATTGGAGTAACAGAGATGAGGATGCTGAAATGGATATGTGGTCATACAAAAAAAGATATGATCTGTAATTATCGCATATAAGATAGAGTTGGAGTGGCACCTGTTGAAGAAAAAATGATAGAAAATCGTTTAAGGTAATTTGGACATGTTCAAAATAGACAGTTAGAAGCTCCAGTAACGAGGGTTAAGCAGATGGTATGGAGTCTTGTGAAAAAAGCCCAACAAAGACCAAAACGACACTTAAAAAAGTCATTAAACAAGATCTTTTGGTGAATGAAATACTAAAAAATTAACCATTGATAGAGCTCAATGGCGTTGTGCAATCCATATAGCCGACCCCACCTAGTAGGATAAGGCTTGTTGTTGTTGCTATTGTATTCCTCAAATCAAGCCTATATCTTACCTTTTTTATTTTAGTAATCAATCCCAGAAATCATGGGATCATCCCAAGAATCAAGGGATTCGGATTTTATTTTTGTTTTCTTTTTAGGAGCTAAGACTTCTGTATATATTTACTCTACTCCTTGAATGGGAGAATACACAATAGATTTCCTTTCTCTTCTTTTTGCAACAGCTATCTCTAGGCCCCCTCCCTTCTCCTATACTGCTTAAGGACCACAAGCCCAACATTACCTCGCCCTCGAAGCTTCGCCTTGCCCTCAAGGTGAGAATTTGAAGTTGAGACCGAAGATTTCTTTCTTTCCTAGAAAACCATCTTTCGATCTTTGAATAGCCCTACAAACATTTCCATAACAAAACTTATTCTTAGGATTGAAACAAGAAAGATCCAGTTTAATGGTGTCTCTAAGTTGAGTCCCCATATAATTCAATGGGAGAGAAATGAATGTCGTAATCCTTCCACTAAAAGAAAATACTCTCAAACTCTCAAACTTTCTTGTCCAAAACCCTCTATGTTCGCCTGACTGTGAATCTTATTCCCAGTTGTTCCTTCTTTTATTTCTTCACCACCTTCTTTCTCTGCCATGGATGAAAGTCAAAGAGGGAGGATATTTTTGCTCCTATGGCCTACCTGAAATAGTTTGCAAAACTGATTGCAAGAGGGAGGATACTAGTTTCTTCAACAAACTTCTCTAAAGCTTCCACATGGAAATCCTGAATTATGCAAACAGCTCGTCAAATGGTTTAAATATTCTAACTATGGACCCATTCACAAATGATTCTCCCAGTGGAAGGTGTTTGGCACCCAAAGTGTGGCCAAAGTCATAGTCAATCCTCAATTTTCTACTACAACTATGAAGTTGTCAAACTACTCTCCAGAAAATTTTGGGATAATCCCTAACAATAACTTTATTTTCACCAATAAAAATACTAACATCATCAATAGCCTTAATTTCAGTTGATGCAGGACAACTATTTCTTTAAATACTTGACAATACCATATGCTCCTCAAGAATCTTTGTATTCTTTAACATTCTTTCCTCCCTTCTTTAGAATCTTAATTGCTCGAAATCCCCAAACATCAAATTGTGTTGCAAGTTCTCTGCTCGTTTTTTTGTTGGCATCGACTTTAGCCAAAACAATTGAAGTATCATAATGGCTCACGATGTAGGCGGCTTTCTCATACTCGGGAGCAAGCTTCTTACAATGGCCAGACCATGGAACGTAGAACTCGACAACCACGAAATTGTGATTGCTATCAGTACCAATGAAGTTGGCGTAATCCAAAGTGGGCACGAACCTCTTGTCTTCTACCACATTGGCGAAAATCCAAGTGGGCTACCATGCGATAAAAGATAGAACGAAAACAAGGAAGAAGCAACATAGAATAGAACGAAAACAGGGAAGAAGCGACACAAAACCCTTCCATAAACAACTGCAATGATCAAACGCAACTTCTCCCCTACAGAGCGCTATGTTTCAGACTAGGGATGGCAATGGGGACCCGAACTCGGGGAAACCCGCAGGGATCCCCGCATTCGAGGCACTCCCCGCCCCCGCCCCATTGCCATCCCTATTTCAGATGATGAATCAGTTGGTGAGACTCGGGTAGGGTAGGTTGTCATCGGGTCAAAGACTTGGGTAGGTTTGAAGTAGATAGAATATTGGGCTAACCAACTTTCATTGATTCTGCAACACGGCCCATATGGCTTTCCTTCCTAGCTGCATTTGATTACCCTTTAATATGGCCCAATATTATGATTTACCCAAGTTTCCTCTCAACAAAACAGGCAACTTGGCTTAGAGGAATTATAATTGGGTCATAAACTTGGGTAACTTGAAAATGTTGCGTAGGGTTGGAGTGATTGGGCTAAACAATTAAATGAGCCCAACCACTATCTTTTACTTTCAAACAAAGCCCATTAGGGTTTCTTTTCTCTATATTCATCTTTGGGCCTCTTCCCCACTTAATCACCCAAGCCCAATCCATGATCCATCTTTTTTCCCTTTCTCTATTGTCATCGTCTGCTGCTGCCAGGAGCAAGAAGCTTCTCCTTCGTTCTTTAAACTTAACTTAGCCATGGAAGAAGCGCTCCCATTTAACCCTACCTCTTATCCCCTTTCTAAAATTGACCTGGATAACGTCTTTCACAGCCATTCTGAGCATCGTTGCAATGGGAATCCCTCTTCATCAAGTAAATCGACGTCGGATAAAGCCCCTTCGTCCTTGGCATTGAAACCCTTGTGGGGAAACAGCTCATCTTCTTGTTCTTCTTCTTCTGAAGGTGATGGTGTTGTTGCGTCTGCAAATAATGATGTCGCAATTGTACCCGTGCTCTCGCCCAATTCACAGAGAGTGTGCCGCCTTCTTCTACCATAAATGAATGCACACTCATACAAATATCTTCAGACTTCTCTTCCAAAATAGGAAAAACTTGAGAACCATTTTTTAATTCTGTTTTCTTCCCTACTTCTTTGCTTTCTTTGCTTTCTTTACTTTTTAATTCAACCACCATTTCTCTTAGACCCGTCAAGATTTCTTTCATCATCACCCTCATCTCATCCATGACCCTTTTGAACTTCCCCCTTTTAATCTCAACAACCATCTCTTTGAATCTTGCATCTATTTCTTCCCTTTTAGTCGTTATCATCTCCTGAGCTTCCCTTTTGAATTTTGCATCTATTTCCTCTATTTTTGTCGTTGCCATTCCCCTAAACGAACTACTCTGATACCAATTTGATAGCACCCAAGCAGAACAATGCAAGAAAAAACTAAAATGCAGAAAAAGAACTAAATACTGAAGATTATATTGCAATATGTACCAGTGGGGTAAAGATGATTACAAACTATTAGTTACTCACAAAACAGTACACTCAGAAAATAGTAGAACACACACCAGAGAAACCACACACTACAGCATAATATCACTGATAATGGATTAAATGCAGAAAAACACTGAAACAGCATGAATACTCAAAAGCAGCACCAATGCTAGACTTTCGAGAGGTCTAGCTCTCTCCCAAAACCACTCCAATGCTCTCCATGCCTTCTCTCTCTTCCTCCCATCTTTTTAATCCCACCACTATTGTCCAGCTAAGCAGTTAGTAACCACTTTTTCTTATTGCTAGTTTGTCCTTGTCTCTAGGCCCATCCCTTCTCCTATACCACTTAAGGACCACGGGCCCAATAGTAACTTAGCTAAAATGACTAATTGTGCGAGGCTACAATGGCCCTTAACCTATTTAGAAGTTCCTTAGGGGGCAATCCTCAAGCTAAATCTTTTTGGGACCCCATGGTGAAAAGAATAACCAAGATACTGGGGAATTGGAAAGGTGTTCATTTCTCCTTAGGAGGAAGGATTACCTTAATTCAGGCATCCTTTTCGAGTTTTCCCTTTTGTTACCTCCCATTGTTTAAGATTCTCATTGGGGTAGCTAATAACATTAAGAAGATCATGAAAAAACTTCTATTGTTAGGAAGCAAGGAGGATAAGAAAGATCATACAGTTAGTTGGGAGGTATGGATAAGAAGGAAAGAGGTTTGGGTCTAGATAATTTGGTGTTTAAGAACATTTCCCTAGTGGCAAAATGGCTTTGGCGGTTTCCTTTGGAACTATAATACCTATGATTTTCGTAAGCTTAGAGCATATTAAATCCCTATTTGTATTATTATGTATATGTGACTTTGATTATGTGCGTGCATGGATTAATGTATGTAGACCCTTACATTATGATGATTGGGACCCTTAAAGGGATGATTAGGATATTAAACCCTCAGGAGTAGCTCAGTTGGTCAAGCATTAAGTTTGCTCCCTAAAGGACACCAGTTCAAGTTTCCTGGCTGCTAACTTCAGGGCCCCTTGGGATTAGTTGAGGTGTGCGCAAGTTGGCCCAGACACCAAGGATATCAAAAATAAATAAATAAATAAAAATAATACCTGTGATTTTCATAAGCTTAGAGCATATTAAATCCCTATTTGTATTGTTATATATATGTGACTTTGATTATGTGCTTGTGTGGATTAATGTATGTAGACCCTTACATTATGATGATTGGGACCCTTAAAGAGATGTTTAGGCCAATTTCATTTCAAGGACCAAGGTGTGAGGGACTTGGGTGAAAGAAATAATTGTTATGGAAATACTTTGTGGAATGTGGAATAAAGGCTATTGAGGAAATTATTATTATTGAGTAAAGAAATATTTGTTGAATAATTTTCTTCCTTACCATTGCATGTGTATGAATTATGGAACTCTTTATTTTTACCTAAGTGTGCGACAAAAGGAGAAAGGACAAGGAGGGAATTTCTTTTCTTATGTATCATATAGGAGGTGAGAGAGAAATCTTAATCAGGAAAACACCCCCACATGTGCTAAAGTTGTGCCCCTCTTCCTCTCGTTCTCTCTCTTCTCTCTATATTTCTTCTCCAAGCTTTTGCTCTTCTTGGCTGAGTAGATGTTGGTAGTGGTTTTTCCTTTGGGTCTAAGATCTTGAAACTAAAGGTATGTAATTTGTTTTTTGTCTTCCTCCTCTCCCATTTTCGTTTGAGTAAAGGCCCTAGATAGATTCAAGGTCACATGCTTGCCCTAGACTTGATTTACACTTCCAATGTTTCTCTTTGGTCATGAATCGTGTTTTACAATTGTTGTGGTTGTTGGAAACTTTCAAATATGCATTTATTGAGTTGGAATGGTAAGGAAACAGGTGACTTTGCCATAAATGCTCCCATCTGCTATCATAGGCGAAAAGGGAGGATTTAAGGGAAGCCCACTTTGCTTTTACACAATAAAATGATTTTGAGCTTGGTTTTGAGACCTATGGAACCCCCAAATTGTTTCCTAAGTTCCCTTGAAGGATTGGAGATGCTAACCATGAACTAAGGCTTGAAAGAGGTGATTTTGGGGCTATAGGGTAGAGCTCACCGCTGCAACGCCCCACTATGCACTACAACGATGAGCGGAGTTTTAAAAAGGAGTTGGCTACTATCATTTGGCGCTGCAGCGGCAGATGTTGTAACACAACTTCCCTTCTCTACCACCCAACGTTATAGCGCTAGAAATCGGCGCTACAGCGGCCAGCCCTACACTCCCACTTTCCATTCTGTCCACCAATGCTACAGCGCCAAAAAGTGGGCACTACAGTGGTGGATCTTGCTTCTAGCACAATTCTCATGTGTTCTTTTCCTTGCAAACTAATAGGAAACCAATCCTAAATCTCTTCCCAACCAACTACAAGGTTCCTAAACCAGTCTAACACACTTAAAGCTAGGTGAGGAAATTCCTGAACCATTTTATTTGTGTGGTCTTTTCACATTATATGCACCTCCTATAATGTTGTGACTCTCGATAAATTGAAAGTGATAAATATTTCTACTAATGTATACTTATTATGGTGGTGAAAGTTTCCATGATTAAATTGTGATTTGATCTATCAATGAAAGTTGCTTGAATTATGAACTAGGATTTATCATGGAAAGTAGAGAATAGTGATAGTATGAGGGGTCTGAGGCCTTTATCGCACCATGACTGATGATATGTGAGGAAAGCCTGTGTGGCCCTTCCTCCCTTACCTTCCAACAGAGGATTTCTTAGTGGTAGCACGAACGATTTGAAACTCCGCATTTGCACTATGGTTAGAGATTAACTAGAAATCCTGTGTGGCCCTTCTAGTATTGAGAAAGAGAATAAAAGGAAGCCTATGTGGCCCTCTCGAAATACAATGTACATTCAAAAAGGGAAATGTGAGCTCACTATTATACATTTGAATTAACAGTATGGTATGGAAGCCTATGTGGCCCTTCACATCATGACCAAGATGAGATAACGAGAAGCTTGTGAAGCCCTCTCGACTATATCAAATGGGACGTAGTGGGAAGCCTGTCTGTACCTTCCACTACGCGAGGTTGGAAAGATTTTCAAAAAAGATACTCATCATATTAAATATACTCCTCATGTGATTTTGAGTCAATGATTATAAAATAAATGTTATTACTTTACTTCCATGTGGATCATTTTGGTTGGATTGCTTACACTGATAGAAATACACTTTATACTCATTTATAATTTTCCTCACTAAGTACTCTTCCTCTTTCCTTGGTGTGTTTCCTTGCAAATCCTGAGTTAGCGAATGAGTCTCTGCACGAGAATTAGCAGGGCCTCTTAGTTCCAATCCATTTGTCCAAGGGTTGGTGTAGTGTTGTCTTTTGTGTATTTTTGGGATGGGAGTTTGGCTCTGCAACTAAATAGAACTCCTAGGATCATTGTTAGATTGTTTTTGTGTAGAATTCCAATGTATTTTTTTGTGCTTGATGACCATGTTTTATTATATTCCTCTTAAGTTTGGCACATATTTGTGAAAAGAAGAATCCTTATATATATACATATATATATATATGGTATTATGTGGTTAAGTGTTAGAAATGCAATGAATATTCTTCTTAAGAAATATTTTATCTTATGATTTATGTTCTTGCTTGATGTTAACATAAGGCTTACGAAAATGGCGTGGGGCCTACTCCGTGCCGATCACTAACCCGAATTGGGGGTGGTAGTTAAATATTAGCTTTTAGTATCTTTTATGTTGTGTTCGTTGTACGGTGTCGTTTTGTAGGTGTCAGTTATCCTTTTATTCTGTTACTGTTTCTTTTACTAAAACGGTGTAGTTTTGGGTTGGCTTCGGTGGTTATAAACACTTGTGTTCAAGTGTTTTGATGATGAATATACAATTCTAGAATTTCTCTTTCCTGTTTCGGTGGTCAACTCGTAAACTTTCTCTTGGTATCAGAGCCGAAAGATCCTGTTTCCTGGAATGGCGTCGCAAACCAACTCGTCGTCGACCACAGGCTCCGCGAACGCTGCGACTGAACAAGTCTCGTCAGTCACGTACTAGAACAAGATGATTCCTCTCACAATGACTCTCAATCAGGCTTGCTCTGTTAAGCTTGACCGAACGAATTACCTTATGTGGATGTCACTGGTTCTTCCGATGATTCGTGGAAACCAACTTGACGAGTTTATACTTGGAACCAACCCGTGCCCAGAACTGTTCATCTTCGAAGGGAATGAACGCAAGATTAACCCAAGATTTCAAGAGTGGGTTACTCTTGATCAGTTACTTCTGGGCTGGCTTTACAATAGTATGACGCCGGAAGTCATCTCTCAAGTTCTTGGGTGCAAGTCATCACAAGAATTGTGGAACGCTGTTAAGGAGTTCTCAGGTTCTCAGACGCGTTCACGCATCACTTTGTACAAAAGTGAATTGCAACGTTTAAGAAAGGGAGGAATGAAGATGGATGAATATCTTCGAAAGGTTAAAGAATTGGCAGATAATCTTCAGATGGCAGGATTTCCCCTATCCAATGATGACCCTGTAATTCAAACTCTCTCAGGCCTTGATTCCGAATATGGACCAATTTTTGTCCAACTCGCTGACAGAACATGACTCACATGGGTTGAACTTCAGACCTCTCTAATTACATTCGAAAGCCGGTTGGAACAATGGTCTGCATCAGGTCAGTATAGTCTCCCAAGTGTTAATGTTGTGACAACCAAAAAGAATTCAACCAATTCTAATCAGAATTGGAGAGGACAAATAACACGTGGGAGAGGAAGACAAAATCGTGGAGGCAGAAGTGGTGGAAGACAAAATAAACCTACCTGTCAATTATGTGGAAAGGTAGGCCATACAGTTGTCAGTTGTTTCTATAGATTTGATCACAGCTTTTCTAGTGTGTCAGGTGGCAATTTAGAGGCTGGTAAGGATTCTAATTCATCTCATTCTGCCTATCTCATTACTCAAGACAATCTTGATAACCAGGATTGGTACTTAGACAGTGGTGCATCAAACCACGTCACAAATGAACCTACTGTTATTGAAAAAGGTAAAATCCCTCCCTGTGAAAAGTACCTTGTTGTTGGAAATGGAGATAAAGTAAATATTGAAAAAGTTGGAGAATCTAGAATTCAGAACACTCCTCTTGAATTAAATAAGCTTATGTTGGTCCCAAAGATTAGAAAAAATCTTATCAGTGTGTCCCAGTTATCATCTGACAATAATGTGTCTGTTGTATTTGATTCTTGTGGTTGTGTGGTGAAGGAAAAAACAACGGGAAAGATACTGATACAAGGAATACAATCTGAGGGGCTATACAAGGTCAAAGGAGCACAGAAGGCTGGCTGTTTTCTGACCTCAAGGGATGAAAAATGCTCAGAAATAGAATTGTGCCATAGAAGACTAGGCCACCCATCTGAAAAGATCTTGAATGATGTACTGAAAGAATGTAATCTAGAAAAATTCAGCAATAAAGAACCTTTCTTTTGTGATGCTTGCAAATTGGGAAAAATGCATTCTCTTCCTTTTAAGAGATCTGAAACAAGAGCTGACCAGCCTTTAGACCTTGTTCATACAGATCTTTGGGGGCCTGCTCCTGTGCAATCTAGCTCAAGACATAGATACTACATTTCTTTCTTTGATGACCATAGTAGATTTCTGTGGCTTTTTCCCCTTAAAACAAAAGATGAAGCTATTCAAGCTTTTACACAGTTTAAGAAAATGGTGGAGAACCAATTTGAAAGAAAAATAAAAATTGTTCAAAGTGATGGACGATCAGAATTTAAGCCATTTCTGGAGATTGTACAGCAAAGTGGAATTGTCATGAGACACTCATGCCCTTATACTTCTGTGCAAAATGGTAGAGTAGAGAGGAAGCATCGTCAAGTTGTAGAAATGGGTTTGAGTATGATAGCACAAGCTGGTGCACCTTTGAGTTATTGGTGTGATGCTTTTCAGGCAACAGCAAGATTAATAAACATGTTACCTACCACTGCTCTAAAGGGAGAAATTCCATATTCTGTTTTATTCAAAAGAAAACCTGAATTTGGAGAACTAAAAGTATTCGGGTGTGCCTGTTTTCCTTACCTAAGGCCATACAATCAACATAAGCTGAGTTTTCGTTCCATTAAATGTGTTTATCTTGGTCCTAGTATGAATCACAAAGGATTCAAGTGTCTCTCATCTACCGGTAGACTCTACATTTCTCGCCATGTTATGTTTAATGAGTTAGAATTTCCCTTCAAGCAAGGTTTTCTTAATACTAAAAGATCTGAGGAAATCAGAGAAGTTGTTCATATGGTTCCCATTCAGTCTTATTTTGAAAATAAAATTGACACTGATGTTTCTAGTATTGTGCAGAGAAATAATGAAGTGCTGGTTGAGGATAACACTGATTTCACTGCTGCAGAGCTTTCTGAACAAACAGGAAGCAATCTGAGATCACAATCAATTGTTGAAGATGAAGGTCAGGGTGATTCAGCTATTGAAAGAAGCAGATACAGATCTGGTTCTATTCATCCTATGGTCACCAGACTAAAAAGTGGAGCTATTCAACCAAAGTCAGCATTTGTGGGTTTATCTGAAGTGAGCAGCAGCATTATAGACCCAACTGATTCTTTTGAAGCTTATAGAATACCCCACTAGAGAAAGGCAATGGAGATGGAATTTAATGCCTTGAAAAAGAACAGCACATGGGATTTGGTTCCGTATGATCAGCAAAAAGTAGTGGACTGTAAATGGATATTCAAGACAAAGCTAGCTGCTAATGGAAGTATACAGAAGCACAAGGCTAGACTAGTAGCCAAAGGGTTTCAACAGGACCCTAGTATGACTGTTGGAGAGACCTTTAGTCCAGTTGAAAAGTTGACCACAGTGAGAGTGGTGCTTACTATTGCAGTTTCTTTGAACTGGACTGTCAGGCAAGTTGACATAGATAATGCCTTCTTGAATGGCAACTTAAATGAACCTGTTTTTATGAAACAGCCAAGGTGTTTTGAGGATCCTAAGTACCCAAGTCACATATGCAGATTGAAGAAAGCCTTGTATGGGCTTAAACAAGCCCCAAGGGCCTGGTATGACAAGCTGAGGAGTACTTTGATAAATTGGGGTTTCAAAAATACAAGGAGTGATCATTCCTTATTTGTCTTACACTCTGGAAGCAATGTTATAATAATTTTGGTGTATGTGGATGATATGTTAGTAACAGGAGATAGTAGAAATCTGGTTGATATGTTTATTAAACAACTGAATACTGTTTTTTACATTAAAGATCTTGGTGAGGTGCATTTTTTCTTGGGAATTGAAATATTAAGAGATAGGAGAGGTATGTTTCTGAATCAGAAGAAATATGTGACTGATTTGGTAGAAAGATTTGGTTTGAAAAGTGCGTCCTCGTGTCCTACGCCTCAGACACTTGGGAAACATTACACTAAATTGAAGGAAGAACCTTTGGAGAACCCTTCTATTTACAGAAGTCTTGTTGGGGCTCTACAATACTTAACCAATACCCGGCCTGACATTTCATTTACTGTAAACCAGCTTAGTCAGCAACTGAGTGTTCCTACTACTGTTGATTGGGTGAAAGCCAAGCGTGTGCTGAGGTACCTTAAGGGTACTGCTGGTTTGAGTCTTCATATCAAGCCATCTCTTGTTTTTTCTCTTGCTGGTTTTTCAGATGCTGATTGGGCCACTGATGTGACAGATCGAAGGTCAGTAGGTGGCTATTGTGTCTTCTTGGGAGATTCATTGGTATCTTGGTCAAGTAAAAAACAAGGAGTGGTTTCAAGATCAAGTGTTGAAGCTGAGTACAGAGCTGTAGCTTCAGTAACTAGTGAAGTGGTGTGGTTAAAGTCTCTCTTGAAGGAGCTGGGGTGTTCTATTTCAGGAGTTCCTATGTTGTGGTGCGACAACTTAAGTGCAAGAGCTATTGCTACAAATCCAGTTCTGCATGCTAGAACAAAGCATGTAGAAATTGATCTTCACTTTGTTAGAGATAAGGTGCTGGGTCGAGAGGTTGCTATTGGTTATGTTCCTAGTTCGGATCAGCCAGCTGATTTATTCACAAAGCCAATTGCTGGTTCCAGATTTGGTTTTCTCTGTGACAAACTTGGATTGGTTGGAAACCCTCCTAGTTTGAGGGGGACAGTTAAATATTAGCTTTTAGTATCTTTTATGTTGTGTTCGTTGTACGGTGTCGTTTTGTAGGTGTCAATTATCCTTTTATTCTGTTACTGTTTCTTTTACTAAAACGGTGTAGTTTTGGGTTGGCTTCGGTGGTTATAAACACTTGTGTTCAAGTGTTTTGATGATGAATATACAATTCTAGAATTTCTCTTTCCTGTTTCGGTGGTCAACTCGTAAACTTTCTCTGTGGTGACAAGAACCAACCTCTTTATAGCATAAAGTAATTTGGAGTAAGTATGGTGTTCAACAAAATGGATATTCCTAGGTTGACTGCTACTCATGCAAGCCCCTGGAAGTTCATCTCCCAAGCACATCCCCTATTCTCCTCTTTGCTCTCCCCTTGGGTTGGGGATGGTTCTCAATAAGGCAAAATGATCATACGTCCTGAAAATTTCACTTTCCTAGAAACCTTAACTAGAGGCTAGTTGATGATCTTGGTATTCTTTTGGAAATCTTGCTTCTTTATTTTTAGAGGTTGATAGAAGGATTTCGAACCCAGATCCCTCAAGTTATTATACATGTTCATCTTTCTTCAAGTTCTTGATCCAAAGGCCAAACACCCCTGTCATTTTCTCAATCCAAGCTTATTTTTAAAGTCAAAACCCCTCCAAGGGTGAAGACCTCTCTATGGATAGTGGTACTTAAGAGGATCAACATAAACAATGTGCTTCAAATCCGTAGGCAAATACGGCATTATCCCCTAATGTTTGTGTAATGGACTTTAGGAGATCAAAAACAAGTAATCACCTATTTCTGCACTGTGAGGTAGCATGGTATATTTGGAACAGATTGTTTGGTATTTTTGGAACGATATGGGTGTGCCCAAAGGATCTTGGTACCTTCCTAAGCATCAAATATGAAGGTTTTGAGATGAAGAAGGAAAATAAATATCTCGGCAATGTCTTTGCTAGTTTATGGTTTTTATGGCTTGAAAGAAATGCAAGTGTGTTTAAACAATATTTTCCCTCACTACATCTTATTTGGGAAAGGATTTGGTTTGTATCCTCCTTGTGGGCTTCTCATAATGGTAATTTTAGAAGAGTATCTCTTATGGGTCTCCAGAGAAGTTGGCAGGCTCTTTTGAGCTAGAGTTGGGGAGAGGGTGTTAGGCTATGTTTTTGTTTAAGGAGGACTCCTTGTCCTCATTTCTTTGTATCTTTTCCCTTTTCTTTCCTTGAATAAAATTCTTTTCTATTAAAAAAGAAAAAAAGGAAGCTAGCCCCTATCACTGAAGGCCGCCTCGCAAGGACCCTGACAGAGGGCAATAAAAAAGGAAGTTCAAGTATAAAAATTAATATGTCAAATCTTTCAGTATAAGTAAACGTGATAGGCCTGTGATACAATATTGTAGAAAGAAAAAGAAGGATGAGGGAACCAGGGCAGTACAGGCCTCTGAAGGTCTGAAGACTTATTCTAGAAGGAAGGGTAGAGGTAAGTTGGCAGCTGGAAGAGAGGAGAGAGAAAAGAGAGTAACTAATTCTAAGATACAGTGTGAGGTGAGCAGGCAGAGAGTTAGGGCTGAAGAGAGGATTTAGAAGAGATCATGAAAGAAAAATGGCAGGAAAGAACTTGGGGAAGGGGAGAGGACTAGCCTCTCAAATGCTAGTGTGGTTTATGTTTGTTTTTTCTCTCATCATAGTATCTCAGAATCCTTCTGTCATAGATTACATAAATAAAATCAGTACTATTCAGCTACATCTTCTTCTAGAATCCTATTATACTGCAAGTCCAAAAAGAAAGAATCTATCATGTCCCTAAAATATTTCTTCATAACTCTCACCAAACATGCTATAGATGAAATGGATATACCATAAAAAGGCTGTGATATTCTCTTCATTGTTTTCTTTACATAAGTAACTTGCTTCTCTTTCCTTTTCCCATTCCGCAAATTTTTCTCTCTCTTCTAATCCAGCCTTTGAATTTTTGCATGCTCTTATTAATTCATTTCATCTTTGAATGGCATTAGATTCATTTAGTTAAGAATTCCTCTGGATCATCACTTAACACCTTTAGTTGTGTGAAAGAATCTTGTTTTGTTTCGTGATTTGGTTTTACCAAGACATTATTGTTGACGGAGAGCATTAAATGGTTACGAAAGACCATATAATTCAGTGGCTTTATATGCCAGAATGAAAAACACATCAAAATAGACAATTAACTGAAAGCTCAGGATACTAGAAACATACATATCCACCACTAGGAGTACTTGATGGTATTGACAGATCATCATCGCCAGCAGGTGGGCCAGCTGAGGGCTTTCTTCCTTCTTTCAAAGCCTTCCTTATATCTGCTGCTTTCCAGGCTGCATATTTCTGTTTCTGCTCCAGCTGTAAAAGAAATTCATAGAGGTATAAAGCTAAATGTACATCTTAAGTAATACCATTGTCTCAACTATTTCCAAATAAGTCTTGCAATGTAAATGCTATGAAAGTAGCAGAATGCGAATATTCAATGCATTAACCAGATACTCACATCGGACTGGAGTGCTCCAAACTGGTTTAGAATCTCAAAAAAAATGCTTGCAGCATAAAATGTTTTTGCTGTATTCCTGCCAAAAGTCATTGGTTTTATATGTAAAAAACTAATTACAGATGAAAATTAACTTTCACAAGCAGTGACTATCTTATACAGAACAAAAGATACAGTATCCACACAAAAATCATGATTCTTCTAAGTCCTCTACTCAAAATTGAGCTTGAAGTAGTGCAATGGAAGGAACAATGGAACAGACAAGCCTATAAGATGGTCACAGCTTATAAAAGTGATAAACATACAAATCCGAACGTCCAGCACGATCTTGCTTGTCCGCCTTTGCAAAGACATTTAAGGCAAATCCCTCAAGATATAAATTATCCTCAGGCCCCAAGTTAATTGACTTTTTATCCTGTAAGGAAGAACAAGGATAATTATTTGAATGAGTTATAAGTATAAGTACTGAACAATAACAACATGCAATTCAATTATTAATAAAATAAAAAATTTTGAAAACTAAGGTCAACTAATAAGAGGCTATCATACAACTAGATCCACATTACACAGAAAGGGAAAAAGCTCATCAATTAGTATGATCCCACCCAACCGCTATTTAAAAATAACTGCAGACTGTAAAAATTAAACACAGGATGATGGAATCAAAGTCAAGTTTTAGAATCCACAATCCAGCTTTAAACATCAGACACATTGAGATGACAAGAATTCCAGAAATTGAAATTAACCAGTAAGAATAAAATCCAAAGACTATTAAGCATATAATAATTATTTAACTACATATTCATCAGAACCCCACACTTCCAGACCTGCACAATAGAACTACAAAAATTGGTATAGGTAAACTAGTAAGCACTATCTTACTTTAAACCTACATAGAATGTAATACATGGGATCAGCAAAAATGTTAAACAAAATGCTCTTTCATCCTGCAAATCCAGGAGAGCGATAAAATTTTCATCCGAATGATAAAAAGCAACAATATTGTGACAGCACCTTTTCGAGCTGCTTCATAAGTGAAACAAGTAGAGCATTTGTCGTCTTGGTGCGCTCACTCTGAGGAATCTTCAATCCCCGTTCCATGGCATATAACCGACCTTAGTTTAGCATAATAAAAAAAAAATATAGGGTATCAGAATCTTCCGTCCACCCTCTAATCTAAGCTAAGCTGGACCAGTGGAGGGAAAAAACAGAAATTGAGATAAAAGAAATTTCAGAAGATAAAAAGAAACTAAAAAAAAAGTAACCCATCTGAAAACGGATCCAAAATAGCATTAGAAAAAGGAAAAAAGAAAAAGAAAAAGAGTGATTTACAATAATAAGCGACGAGAGGTTCATGCTTTTGCAATTCATCGGCACGTTGAAGGTACGGTAAGAGAAGCTTTGCGGGCTCGTTTTCGCTCGCCATCTCTGATCTTCACTTTTCCGAAGAGATGAACGATGGAGTTTACCGTGGTCGATTCTTTTACAACTTGCGGAGGACGAATACGAAAGTGTACGACGTCGTTTATACGAAGCTTAGGCTGCTGAGCGAGTGCCTTGGTCAATGTTTTCTGGTAAATTACATTGACTTCCTCTAAATTTAATTTAATGATGCTTAATAACACTATAATTTCAGATGATAAATTATTGAATCGTTCTTTTAATTTATTCTCTATCAAATAAATTAATTTTTAAATGCAACTGTAACTTTCTAATGCAATATAAGACTGTAATTTATTTTTACAATAACATTAAAAATAATTAAATAAATATTAACATTTAAATTGAAATTAAAGTTTTAAAAATTAACTTGATCATTAACTCAGAGCAAAAGCCGAGTTACGGAGTTACTAGTCCAAACACTAGATTATTAGGTTAAAATTGTTGAACCAAATATAATATATATATATATATATATGTTTACAAATAAATATTAAGGTAAGTAAAATAAATATCTTATTTGTTAATTTCACAATCAAATATCCTAAAAAATGTATTATAAAATAACTTTATACATAAATCTCATATTTGATAAACATATATATAATCTTTTATAATTAAATTAATAAATTATAAAATAAAATTAAAAGCAATTTATTTTTAATATTTAATTATTATTTTTAATATTATATAAAATTATAAATTTTTTTAAATTTAAAATTATTTTACGTAAAATAATAATATGATTTGCATAAATTAATAATATTTTTATGTTTTATTATAACAGTGTCATGAATTCTATTTCTCCTCATATCTATTTTAATCCCACTCATATATCATGGATTAAACCACAAAAAAATGTCAAAAAAGTAAAATTGAAAAAAACAACAAAACAAAAAACCAAGTCCTATGTTGACTAGATTTTGACTAGGTGATTTTGTAATTTGGTCTAATTGAATAGTCAAACCGAGCTGGTTACCAATTCCAAGTCAAAAAACAATGTATGAAATTGTGACTTTATTTTTTGTTGGTTAAATCAATCATTCGACCCTTATATGGGGATTCTCTTTTTTTAATTAAATCTAGATAATTATGATTTCTATTGTTGAGTCTTTATAATTATCAATTAATTATAATTTCACCATTGTGGTTAAATCGTTCATAAACATCTATTTTATGCCTAGGTGGCTACTGTTTTGTCTCTTTCCTTTCAACGATTCAAGACTCGGCTTCGTAGTAATTTTGACTTTTGCGTTTAGTCCATGGAAGCTTGGATACTAGAACACATGCATCAGTCGGACATTTAAGTTAGGTTTGCGTGATTTTTAAGTTAGTTTATAAATATTTAATTAGTTTATAAGTTTATTTAACTAAAATAATTGTGTTTGGTAAATAAGTTTTTTACATAATTTATAGTTTATTTTGAAATATTATTTATAGTTTATAATTTTTATATATATTTTTTTACCCTTATTATTATATTTAAATTTTTATTCAACCATTATTCCACTCTCAGTTGATGTTTAGAAACTCATTAGGTAAATTTATATTTTAGAAAAATTGATTTTGAGCATAATTAATTTTATATGAATGTGATTTATATTTAAAAAATGTTATCAAAAAAGTGATTTTAAAAAATAGATTTCCTTTGAATATTGATTAGTAGAAACACTTTTAAATGTGTAATTACTATCAAGAATATAAATATTATTTTATTTTATTTTATTTTTCCTTATATAATTTCTATCCTATGAAAATATAATTAAAAAAATTAATGTTTTAATGATAATTTTTAAATAAAAATACATAATCTAAATAAAGTAAAAATAATATAATAATAAATGAGAAATTAATATATACATATATAAAATAACTATTAACTATCATAGCTAAAATATAAAAAGGAAGAAGGACTAATGTGCTATATAACTTAAAACTTTTGAACTAAAGTGTTTTTTTCCCTTCTCCACAAATATCATACCCTCAGAACTCTAGAAACATCTCACCTCTCTATCAGAAAGAGAATTGATGCGTGAAAAAAAAAACACTTTCAATTCAAAGTTTTTTAAGCATATGCGAGAGAGAGAGAGAGAGAGAGAGAGAATAGGCTAAAGGTGAATGGAGCAAAGTTATTGTAACATCCTACACTTTTTTAACAATACAGTGAACCTTCAATGTTAAAGAGAAATTTTCTGTAATACTCGGTTGTTCTATCTAAGAACCTTTAATGATCTTCTTAGGCGATGACAAGGAATCTTTGAGACAAATTTAAAATTTTAGAAAATTATTTGACAACTTTGAATTTACGTGAAGTCTTCTTTGAGCACATAAAGACTATTTTAAAGATTTTTAAGAAGTGGTTGGAAATAAAATTTTCCAGTTATTTAAATAATTAAAAAGGAGAGAAATAAGGAAAATGGAAAAATAAAAATTTCTAAATTTTATATGAGGTAATGAGGAAATTTTTCCTAAAGGTTATAGACTTGGTTGAAAACAAAAGTTTTAAGAGAAGGCTTATAGTGAATTCAGCCAAACTTTGCCTTGGTGACAACACAAAAAAGGCCACGTATTCCACTACAACTACTAGGATTTGGTCGAGAGGCATCTACACAAATCAGTAAGGAGTTCTGGACTTCTTCAACTCTAAATTTCTGCACTTTTCCTCTGCTTCATTCCCATAGATGAATTTGACTCTCAATCAATCAAAATCTTCTATATTTTCTTGTGGGAATCATGGATTTCTTCTTGGCCAGCTGAAGCTATTTCGAGGAGGAAGAGTAGCAGAACTTTCTAGTTTCTCTTTGCTGTCATCCATATGCTGTCATTTTTTTTGGCACATCATCGGGTTCCTCTCAAAATGGTGATTCATAGTATTAGAACTGAAGTATAGTACTTTGGGTTACATGTGGAAGAATCTGTCTCGATTGGTTTGGACAGTGCACGATGGCAAGTTGGGTGAAGGACAGATCCGAAAGCAAAGTAGATGAAGAGCAAACAGAGTATGTTGACGGTGAGAAAGAGAAACAGAGCACTGAGAGGTAAGATACTTGGCTAATACTTTCTTTTTGCATGTCGTGGTTGAACTCTGTTTTGAACTAGAAAGGGAAATCTGGTTTGGTACTTAAATGAAATAAAAGGTTAGCTGGAGTTTAATACAGATGAAAGGAAGTTAAGGGAGTGACAGCGTGTTATTGAGGTTCTATGTGGTATTGTTTCTGTTGTAATTTTTCTAGTTTGTTATGCTACAAATGGTTGGCTAAAAATCTAAGAGTGAAAACTAGGAGTTAGCAATTAAGATCTCAAGGGTAATGTTATATTAAGAAATTGTGCTTTTAGTATGGCGGCTAGACTTGGTAGTAAAAAGGACTAAGTGAATTATGGAAGAGGTATCTAGAATGCTATGATCAGTGGAGAATTTTGAGAAAACAAGATAGGTTCTTTATAGGCTTTTATTTTTTGTTTGATGGGTGACCTAATGAAGTTATTAAATTTTAAAATTTTATGGGAAATTGCTGATATGTTGCTGATCTAGAATGGAAAGTTTTAGAATTTTTTTAGGTGTTTTGCTTTGTCAAAAATGCTACAAACAGTACCTAGTTTAATTTTAAGAACAACTCTGGTCTGCTGGTAAATAAATTATGTTTGAATAAATAAATGATTTTATTGTGGTCTAAAATTTTTATGACTTAGGCAAGTCATTAAAGCAACTCCCCACCAAATTTCATGGCATTTGGATTTGATTTGGTGGGTCAATGAAACAATTTTTCATGTTTCTGCAAAGCTAAGATAAAACTGATATATGGTTGATAAGAGAGTCTTTAGAGGGGCCAAACAATAGAATTTTGATCTAATATTTTTATCCTAACATGTCAACATATAAAGATGGTTGTGTGTCAAGTTTTGTGATTTTTGGAATTATGGATCAATACCAGAATTTTTCTAAAGAATTGACAAAATTCACAACAGAAACAAAGTTAGGAGAATTGGTAGTTTATGTTTTGGCTTGGTGATATTTCTTGATTAACTTAATTTTTGGGCCTTCGGGGAAAGCTGTGGCTTTTCTTCTCCGGTCTAAAGTATAGAATTGGCATGGATTCAAGGTGAGTGGGTTAACGCTTCCTATGGCTAAATTTTTTTGTATGCTTTATTGCGTCATAATGAAAACATATATAGTATCCTAATGTGAAGGGAATTCAGTTAAATTATATTGATATTTATTATGATTGAGATTCACTTTTATAAGCTACATCCATGCTTGAATGCGTGAATTGAAATATGTGAGGAAGAGTAAGTATTTATGTTTGATAGTATCACACTTGGGAAAGTATAAATATGTTCATGCCTTCACCATTGCTATAACTATTAGGAAGTGTGCATGTGTGGACTGTTAATTGCCAAATTAACATGATTTATATGCCTTTTTCTTGGCAACTGAACCTCACGATTGCTTGATTTGTACTGAATTATGACCTTTTAGCCTCAAGATGCTCTGATTTTGATTTTCCTAAGCACTTGCAATTTTCTATATTTTCATCTTTAATTTCATGTTAGTAATTGACAGTTGATCTTGCATTTCAGGATACAAAAGAATCCATTTTGGGAGTAAGGAAATATGAAGTAGCAAACCAACATCAGAAGTAAATCTACCTTACCGCGCTGCAGTGCCATTCATTTACTGCTGCAGTATAGACGACGGCTAGCCCCAACTACCCAGCGTTCAGCGCTGGAGTGAAAATTGTGCAGGACATTCTCTGTGACCCACCGCTGTAGCGGGAGTACCTCCGCTACTCTATGTAGTGCTACGCTGCCATTTTTGTTGACCCTTATTTTCTTTGTTCCACTACTGCAGTGGTGAAGACGTATCGCTACAGTGGTGAAGCTATTTTCCTGCCACTTCAAACTTTGTTTAAATAGCTGGAAGGGAATTTTCTATGGGGTATTCTGATTCGGAAAGGAGGAGTAAACGCCGTTTTTTCTGAGCATAGAAGGGGGAACTCAACTTTAAAGGTTTTGGGGGCTCAAATCACCCATCTGAAATCAGATTCATGACTTTCTTCACCTTTATTTCTGATTGTTCTTTTTTATTTTTCATGAGTAGCTAATTTTTCTATCTAGGGTTACTATGAACTTAACCCTAGAATAGATTTTGTTTCTTTTCATATAGTTGCAACTCTGATCCAATCAATACATGTTTTCTTATTCATTTTACTACTGCATATGGTGGAATTGATCAGTCTATTTATATGCTTGTTGCTGTTATCAATCTTGGGAGAAGGAGGTGAGAGTAGAACACTAAGTAGGGAATAAGAGTGTGCGAACCTTAACCTAAGTGTTTTCACTTGTTAGTTGATAGGGATATTAGTTAATCTTGTTTAATCAAAGCTAGGTTGGTTAGTAAAGACTTAACTCACTTAAGGAATTGAGTAGGCATTAAGTATCTTAACTGAGATTAGGGAGAATTCTTTTAAGTTATTAGAATAACCTAAGATTAACTTATTTGGTTGATTAAGTTGCGAATGCATGAGAGGGGTTTTACAATTTCTAGGATAGAGAAGAGGGATTAGTAATCCTAGGCTTTTTTAATTTCATTAATTTCGTTAGTTTGAGTCTTTGTCTGCTATCATTAAAAGAAAATTTATAAAAATTTACTATCACACGCCTACTTTTATTGTCAATTCTTTATTAGAGCTGTCTTCAATCCAATTGCTTCGTCTAACTAATTCAATTAAATTTGTTAGGTAATTAGTCGCTTAGTCCTTATGGAAACGATACTTTTACTCTCAAATCACTATATTACTTGAGCGATTGGTACACTTGCCAAATCGTCTAACAAGTTTTTGGCGCCGTTGCCGAGGACTAAGTATTGTGCTAATATTCAAAGGAATTTAAAAGTGCTAACTTAGACACTTCTTTGTTTTGTTCTCTGTTTTGTCTTGTTTTCTTTCATTTTTCTCTTTTCTATTCTATTTGAGTATTTAATCATTTTATCTTTTATTGTTTTGATTTATTTTTCGCTGTATTTTTCATTGTTAACTGGTGTTTCTTATTGTGTATGAGAGGTACCCTTGATCTTTCCGATCTTCTTTTCAAGCTTAAGATTGAAAGACTTGCAAGAAGAACTCGAAAGGAAGCGAAAGCTAGAAAAACAAAAGTGAGCCAAGTGACACAAGAAGAAATGGCTAAAGATAACCAAAATATCGAGATGTAGAATTGAAAATTGGTAATGGTGCGGGCAATGAGCCTCAGGAAGGGCACAGAGTAATTTGGGATTATGCTTTACCACATAATGCTGGAAATACTTCAAGCATAGTGAAGCTTGCTATCGATGCCAATAATTTTGAGATGAAGGCAATGATGTTAAATCTGGTCCAACAATGTTAGTTTGGGGGAAGTTCCCTGGAGGATCCAAACAACCATATCATGAAATTTCTTGATATTTGTGATATGGTCAAGCTTAACGGAGTTACTGATGACGCAATTCACCTCTGACTATTCCCTTTCTCCTTAAGGGACAGTGCAAAGAGTTGGTTGATGACTCTACTACTAGGAAGCATCACTACTTGGGTTGAGCTTCAGAAGAAATTCTTGGACAAATTCTTCCTTCCCTCAAGGTCAGTAAAACTAAGGAATGAGATTACTGCTTTTTACCAACAAGAGGGTGAGACCTTATACTCTACTTAGGAGCGATTCAAGGAAATGCTACAAAAATGCCCAAACATTCATGACTGGCAATAAATTTCTATCTTTCATAGTGGGCTGAATTATGAAACGATGGATAAATTGGATACCGCGGCTGGAGGTATGCTAATGGCAAAATCAATTAAACAAGCTCGGGACATAATCGAAACTATGGAGGCAGTCAGAACGCTACCATCAGAGCTAGGAATAATCTAAAGAGAGGGATGTTAGAACTCGATACCTTTAATGCTTTTCTTGCCTAAAACAAAGCCTTAACTAAAAAAGTTGATATGTTGTGCTAAACAACAAAAGCCGGGAAGAGTTAATGCAGTAAGCAATTCGGAACTCAAGTGTGACTTTTGTGGAGGTGCTCACATCAATGGTTGTTGTGAGGAGGTATCTGTGGAACAGTTGAATTATATGAGTAATCATCAGAGGAGCCAAAACCATTCTTATTCCAATTCATACGATACGGGGAATAGGAATCACCCGAACTTCTCATGGAGCAATAACCACTGTTTGAAACCTACGACCTCTTCTTCTTCTAGTAGGTCTTCTTAACCTCCAGGATTTAATAATTAGAGTAATTACCTTCCTCAAAACAGAGCTCTACTACCTCAGGTGGAAAAGAAGTCATCCATGGAAGAAATGTTCATGAAGTTTATGGAGAGAACTGAAGCTATAAACCAAACCTAGAGTGCAGCCATTAAAAATATAGAAATTCAAATGGGGCAATTGGCTACTACTCTGAATAGTAGGTCACAAGGCAACTTTCCTAGTGACACAGAAAATAATCTCGGGAAGGATGGCAAGGAACATTGCAAGGTGATAACTCTTAGAAGTGGTAAGCAACTCCTTGAAGCTTCTACTTCAAATGTTCAGATGCAAGATCCACAATAAAGGGTGAATTTAAATGAGCATGAAGTACTAGAGGCCAATGATAAAAAGGAAGAAGAAGTGGTGAAAGAGAAATAGAAGAGGGAATCATCTATACCCTCCTCCTCTTCTTCAAGAATTATGCCACCTATTCCCTTTCCTCAAAGGTATAAGAAACAAAACATGGATAGGCAATATCAGAGTTTCTGGAGATATTGAAACAGCTGCATATAAACATTCCTTTCGCAGAAGCTTTAGAGCAAATGCCCAGTTACGCGAAATTTATGAAGGATATGCTATCAAGGAAGAAACGATTGAATGAATTTGAAACTGTGAAGCTGACTCAGGAATGCAGTGCAATACTGTCACATCCCAAAAATTGAGTATGTGAAAAGATACTACTCATTTGATATAATTCTCAAACATACGTTATATACATATATTCTGTAAGGTTTTACATTCAACCTTAATCATTCATTCCACACTACAGAATTATATTCATCTGATAAGCAAATATAGACATACATAGTCTGATATTTCTATCTCATCGCAAGCCTAGGAGACCTATAGAAAATACAGAGCTTTTCTAATATCCACATTAATAAGTACTGGTGTCCCACCAGACAGAAATAGAGAATAAACCCAAGGGGCTTCTAATCTTCAAACGGATACTCTTGTTCTTTATTTTCTGTATCTGAAAAAAAAATCATAGGGAGTGTGAGTTTATTTAAAAACTCAGTAAGTAAATAACTGTACTATATAAAATATCAAAAGTACAAATACCACATTTACTCATATAATTAATTATCTTATACATCGAGTAGTATGAGACTCTAACCCTTTCAAACTCATGAATAAGATTTCATAGATATACACCGAGTAGTATGGGACTCTAACCCTTTCAAACTCGTGAATAAGATCTCATAGGTATACGCCAAGTAGTATGGGACTTTAACCCTTTCAACTCGTGTATATGTTTCATAGATATGCACTGAGTAGTATGGGACTTTAACCCTTTCAAACTCGTGTATAAGATTTCTTAGATATACACCGAGTAGTATGGGACTTTAACCCTTTCACACTCGTGTATTAGATCCCGTAGATCTTTACTCATTAATAAAATAGTTAGAATTCATCACATAGTACAATTGTCATGAGATAAATAATTTCTTCATACTCTTATTTCTACTGATCATCATATACTCCCATATGAAAAATTAATTGCTTATTATCCAAATAATATTGTAAATGGGACTTATATTGTACTTTGACTAGTAATATCAAATTAGCTGAGCAAGGTTATTCACTCACCTTGATGTTTGTCCAAGTTTACCTTGTTCCACACTAGAATTTGTGTAGGAAAATTTCCTAGTAAAATATATTACAAGGAATCATAAGAAAGGAAACAAAATCACGAAAATACGTAAAATTTTCTGACTGCTACAGTAACGGGTTGCTACAGTACGGTTTGCTACAGTAACGGTTTGCTACAGTGTCGGTTCGCTACAGTAACAGTTCGCTACAGTGCCGGTTCGCTACAGTAACGTTGACTGCTACAGTACCGTTGACTGCCGACACTACAGTAACTGCTACAGTACCCGAAGAAAATTTTCCAGATTTTTTCCCGAAATTTCTGGTCGCTACAGTAACTCGGTTTTGCAGAAAAATCTTTCAAAAATTCATCCTTTCCTTTCTTGTTTCAAAACCAGAATTTCAACTCTTTTAACCGATTATAACTCAAATATAACTTCTAAAACAACTGAGATTCATGAATTATCATCAAAATCTTCAAGAACAAAACCTCCTCTGATCTTCTACATAAACTGAAATTTAAGGAAAATAATCGGATTAAAGCTTACCTTTGATCCTTACAAAGCTTTTGAACCGAACAAATAATCGAACTTCTGAAGATCAAGGAAAGGATTTGAGAAGAAAATGAAGAACTGAGAAAGAATCTTTTCTGCTTCCTTCGGCTGAGTGAAAAATATGAGGTTACTATTGAAACTTTATATTAAATATTTCTAATGGGTTATTCAATAACCCATGGGTATCCATAACCCAACATCCAAACCCATCCAGTCAATTTACAATAAATGGATTAATTGACCATTCTGCAACCACTTTTCCATGAATTTCACCATTCTTAGAATATATCCCTCATTGTGCAAATATTTAGTCCAGTCATTTAACTCAATTTTCATAAATAATATTCAAAGAGAACAATTAAATATGAAAATTAAAAATGACCAAAATAAATAACTAAAGTAACGTTGTAGAATTCTAAAATACTCTTAAGCGAATTATATTCTGAAATTAACGGGTATTACAAATACTCCAGAGGAAGCTCCCGGTTAAGATGCAAGATCCTAGAAGCTTTGTTATCCTTTGTAATATAAGGAAGAACTTTGCTAATAATGCTTTGTGTGACTTGGGGGCTAGCATTAATCTGATGCCCCTTGCCATTTTCAAAAAGCTGGGTTTGGGAGAAGTAAGGCCTACTACTGTAACTCTACAACTGGCAGATAGATCTTTATGCTACCCAAACAGAGTGATTGAGGATGTGCTGGTCAAGGTAGATAAGCTAATCTTTCCTGTGGATTTTATTATCCTTGACTATGAAGAAGACAAGGAATTCCCATTATTCTAGGGAGACCATTCCTTACGACTGGAAGAACTTTGATTGATGTTTTCAAAGGAGAACTCACTATAAGGGTAAATGATCAAGAAGTCACCTTCAATATGAATAAGGTGATGAAGGCACTAGATGAACCTAAGGAATGCAATCTAGTGAGGGTGATCAATGAAAGTGCACGAATGCACCTTAAACATTTGGTAAGTTATGATAGTTTGGAAACATCTTTAATGATGGAAGAAGAAATTGAGAAGGATGATATCAAGGAGATAATTGGATTTCTTAATTCATCGGAGCTGTTTTGCAATCCAAGTTAATCTTTTGAGAAGTTGGATAGACCTGAAGGCAAAGTAACTCTTTTAAAACCATCCATAGAAGAACCTCCTAAACTAGAGTTGAAGCAGCTTCCATCCCACCTCAAGTATGTTTTTCTTGAGAGAAATGACACCTGACCAGTCATTGTGTCTGCTACCTTGATAGAGGAGCAAGAGAGGCATTTAATAGAGGTATTGGGAAAATATAAGAAGGCTATTGGATGGTCCATAGCCGACATCAGAGGAATCAGCTCGTCAGTGTGCATGCATAAAATTAACTTGGAGGATGGACATAAAACTTCTATTGAGCATCAGAGAAGGTTGAATCCGGCTATGAGAGAAGTGGTGAAAAAGGAAATCCTTAAATGGCTGGATGTAGGAATTATTTATCCTATATCATATAGCTCATGGGTGAGCCCGTTTCAGTGCATCTCTAGGAAAAGAGGTATGACCGTAGTGGCTAATGCCCAGAATGCTTATTCCAACTAGAACTGTAACCGGGTGGAGAGTTTGTATGGATTATAGGAAACTCAATAGTGCTACTCAGAAGGATCATTTTCCATTACCTTTCATTGATCAGATGTTGGACTGGTTGGCAGGGCAAGATTATTTCTGTTTCTTGGATGGTTATTCGGGGTACAATCAAATTGCTATAGCCCCTCAACCACAAAAAAGTAGGAATTTAGCGGTAGTTTTTAAGACATTTCAGTGGTGATTGTAACTACCACTATCAATTTTAGTAGCAGTTCCACAAAACCGCTACTAAATCAAGTGCCACAAAAATATAATGGCGATTTATTTCAACCGCTGGCATAAACGCCACTAAAATAATAGTGTTAGTTATGGTGGCAGTTGGTTAAACCGCCACTATATTTAGTGGCAGTTAATAAAACAACCACCAATAAATGTGTGGCAGTTTTCAACACACCGCCATTATATCTAGTGGCGGTTAAAAAACAACCGCCATTATAATTGCCACTATCAATTTTAATAGCAGTTCCACAAAACTACCACTAAATTAAGTGCCACAAAAATATAGTGGCGATTTATTTCAACCACCATTAAACTTGTGACGATTGCAACAGTAACCGCCACTATATCTAGTGGCATTTAAAAAAACAAGCGCCACTAAACTTGTGGCGATTGTGATGGTAACTGCCACTATATCTAGTAGCAGTTAAAAACACAATTGCCACTAAACTTGTGGCAGTTGTGATGGTAACTGCCACTGTATCTAGTGGCGATTAGAGATAAAACCACCACCATATAAAGTGGCAGTTAACAATTCAACCGCCACTAAATCTTGTGGTAGAAAACTTTCGCTAAAACTGCCATTGTTAGTTTATTAATACCTATTGTTTTTGTTTTTCTATTTTCTCAACCAGTATATTCAACAAAAATCTAATGATGTGAACAAGATTGACTAATAATTTCTTTATTCATATAAAAGAAGTTTGGTTTGCATTCAAATACATATACATAACAAAGTAATATTCATAATACATCATACAAAAATTAAGTCAAATCATCATCATCATCTTTGTCATCAGTATCGTCCTCATCATCATCATCAGCAATAGCATTCTCTTGGTTACAAGAGAATGGAGAGTTTGCTAGATTTGCAAAGCCTTCTCTACTTTGATTAAAAAGCTGCATTTATAATAAAAAAATTATAATGAGTCTAGAAAGTACATAAATTAAAATTTGTCAATGAATATCTAACTTACCCTTTGATGCATTGTAACAAGTTCAAGAGAAAGTTGACCCTGGAGATTTTGGAGTATAAGATTCATCATTTCTCTATTTTTCCAATCCCTCTCCTCCATCATTTCTCTATTTCTTTTATCTCTCTCCTTCATTTCAGCTTTTAATTTGATAATTTTATTCTCAAGTTATTGAATAGAATGCCCTGAAGAGAAGGACTCGCCTAAATAACGAGAGGAGCAACCAAAAACTTGTGAAGGGCAAGGTCCAAATCCCAAGCCACATACTCGTCCAGGATGCTCTTGGCTTCCTAAAGCCAATGCCAATGAGTCCTGCATGGAGATAGTAGAAGAAGAAGTTCCTTGCAACTCGATCATGGATATTTTGTCCTGCACAATATATAGTGAAATAAAAAAATTATCAACCAACTAGAAATTTAATAAACTAACTCAAAATATAACATAACTCACACTAATCTCTCTTGCTTCATTGCTTACAAATGACCCATCCTTTTTTTTTGAGTTGCATTCTAGACTTCTGCCCTACTAACGGGGCCACCACGATCAACGATCTACAAAAATAAAGTGAATTAATTTATTTGTCAAATAATACTATAAATTTTTTCATAAAAGAATTTACCATCTCAGCTCTTTTTCGTGCCAAACTCTTTGTGCCTCTGGTGTGATTAAGTGTTTGACATCGTCTTCTCATCTTATTCTTTTTTTTTTTTTACTTTCTCCTGCCATTTTGGGCTACTTCACATCTCAACAAAAGTAGCCCACTCCTCCCTTTGAACTCCCTCCGGGATAGTTGCTATTATGTGTTCCTTCGTTCTTATTCCATTGTTAAGCTTGTCATAGAGCCTCAGTCGCCCATTCCTCCAATTAGTTCCAATTTTTTCAAAATGAATCTTTTTTCTGTATTGTTGTTAACAACAAATTTGTTCTTGAAAAAAAAAAGATGAAGAGATTAGAATATATATATATATATATATATAATATTAAGAATTTTCTCAAAATCAATCATTGATAAATATTACCTTAACAAATTTGTCAAATACAGATTCTTTATAATCCAATGGGACATTCATCCAATTCTGGTAAGATATGGGCAACACATTGTAGTTTCTTCCCACAGAACCCAAGATCGATGAGACTAACCCTGCACCTTCTCTAATTGGCTGCACGAGGTCATTCCGTTTTAACATTACCCTCCGCTCTAAGGGAAGAGCCCAAAGGTCATTCCTAGACATCCTTTCAGTCTTCTTGACATTATTTTTATCTGTACAAATTGAAATTTTTTAGCTTACATAGAAATAACATTAAAATTTATATGTCACATAAAATTGAAATAAGTTACCAATTGTTTGAACCATCCAATAACCATGCTGGGAACTATGTGTAGATGAAGTCCTAGTATGTGGTGATGGAGGAGTCTCAAGCTCTACTAGTGGAGTCTGGAGATCTATAGGGAGTGACGTCTCAGGAACTACCTGAGGGTCAAGTGGAACGGCGGGCTCCAAGCTTGTCGGCCATGCACCATAACTAGCTGGCGGAGTTGGTAGCGGACTACCATTACCAGATGCATCCTGTCTACAAGTGGGGCCTGATCTGCCCTTCTTCTTGAATAATCTTTTCATTTTCTAATAAATACCCAAAAGAATAATGTTAAAAAAGAGATCAAAACAACAAAAGAAGAATTGGATATCCTCCTAGAAGAATAAAAGACAAGAACAAAATCAAACCAAGAGCCTAAAAGACATAAGAAAACAAGATTACACTATCTTTCTCCATGTTCATTGTCATTGATCTCTCTGGCTAGTGGTAGATTTGTTTCACCATTAGGGAACAATGACTCTAATTCTTGGAGTAGATATGGTTCATTCTTATATATCAGCTCCTCTTTGTCATCTCCCATGTCATACAAATCTCTTGGTTTGAGATGAACGACTATTTTCCAATTCTTGTTGTGTTCATCATCTACATAATAAACTAAGTGAGCTTCGGAAGCTTGCATATATGGCTCATTGTCTTCATGATTACCGGTATGAATCAATCGAGAAAAATTTATAGACGTAAAGCCAAAGTTATCAACAATGATCCCCCTAGGATTAGTTGTATTTGCCCATTTACATTTAAATAATGTAACCATAAATCTTCCATGATAATTTAACTCAATTATATCCACAATTTAACCATAATAAGGAACACCTCCAAATTGTATACGGTCATCACTGCGCACATAACTTCTAGTTCCAAATGTACCAAAAACACCACTATTTTGGGTCCTCAAGCTATCATCTCATTCTATAACTCAGAATTTAAATTTGTTAACATTATATGCAGTAAATCGTTTTACTTTATTCAGGGGGCCTTGTGCAAGAAATTGAAGATCCACTGAGTGGGATCTAATATCCATCATAATCTAAAACACATACATCTAGTTAGATATATATTAAAAAAAGAATGAAAGTGCACATATGGGGATAAAAATTTACATACACGTTGAGAAAATCATCCAACAAACTCTTGATGAACCCTTCTATCTATTTCAGCTGAAGACCATGTACGATTTCTTAATCGTCTCCTAGTAATATCTCTAAACTCCCTGTACCTAAAAAGAGAATTAAAAAATGCTACATATTTTTTGATAGATATAACCATGACAATCTAGTTACACTCACCAAAGAAATGGGTCAATTTCTTTACAATTAGTTAACACATGTTGATGAGCTTGTAATTTTTTTGTTGGAGACAAGGTATATCATTCAAAACTGCCCACTGGCTTTCCAACTGGAGGAAACAACGTATTAACCATAGATGCTCCAATGCCAGGGTCATCATGAACACGTCTTGGTCGATTGAATATTGTCTTAACTCCATCTAAATATTTTGAACAAAAGGTCAAAACTTCTTGTGTCATATAGCCTTCTACTATAGAACCTTCTAGTTGAGCCCTATTTCGTATATAGGACTTTAATTTCCCTAGGTATTTACAAGATATCAACTTAAAATATTGTAATTGAAATCAATAATAAATGAAATCAACTGGACATGCATGAATTTTAGTGTAGTTGAGACCTAATTTTTTGATAGTTTTCTTAGCCTCATAAAAAGAAGTTGGAGTTTTTGCATTTTCAAATGCATATGCCAACAACTCTAATATCATTGACATTCCCTTGTCAGTTATCCCACACATACACTTGATGTGATACAGCCTTATCAAAAATGACAATTTTGTAAATTTCTGACATCCTTCGTATAGACTATGTTGTCCATCTTCAAGTAACTCATAAAATTTCCTGGTTTCATTATTCATTTGATTTGACAAGATAAGTGTCTCACCAACTTCTACCCTCTCATTTTCAATGTGAACACCAAATGCATCATAAATCATGTCATGCATAGGGTTATCCAAGTTGATACCATCTTCTACTATATCTACCCTTGAAACATATTCTATAAAGGGCTCGACTGTAAGTATCTCTCCATGTTGGTTCCAAAATGTGTAACCTTGTGGGAGTGGCCTGGGAATTAAGTGTTCATATATCAATTCTCTAACTTGCCATTTTCTAAATTTACATTTGGGACATGGACATATGATTTTACCTTCAACACTACTATTTGAAAATGCAAAATCTAAGAACTCATTGAGCCCCTCTATATATTCAGGAGTATTTCGGGGTCTAGCAATCCAAGACTTATCCATTATGTTCTATAATCAATTAAAATTCTATAATGAGCCAAGCACCCAACATTTGTTTATGAACTAATCATGGCAACAAGTCCAGTACAAATTCAAAGTTGGTACTTCAAATTAAATTAAAAACAATCAGAAAATCTGTGTAATATCCCAAATTTAATTACCTTAAAAAATGAGGCTAAATAAATAAATGAACAAGTAAATAAAGATAAAATAGTAATAAAGAAATTTTTGAGAGATATGAATATAATTTTATTCATTAGGCTGAAGACCTAATTAAATGAAATTAAGGCCTATTAGTATTCACACATATATATGAATTGTCTCCTTTGGCCATTTGCGAACATGATGTCTTTTTTATTATTTTAACTAAAGAGAAAATGACAGTTAGGTAGCTTTCATTTTTATATATAGGTAATATGTGAGATGGGTCCAGGTTCTCTACTATACTAACCTTTACCCAGACTTTTAGCAAAACTTTTTTCTGTTGCTAAAAACTGTATGGCACTTTACCATACTAAAAGTATGGTAGAGGATCTAGATCCATGTGAGACAGGTGTATGAAAGAGAAAAAGTGTGTAGAAAAGATGAAATGAGATTAGTGTGTGTGAAAGTGAGAGTGCGTGGAAATGAGTGAAGGGACGCCAGAAAAGAAAAGAGAGAGAATAAGACAAAAGTGAAAAATGAGTGTTTGAAAAAGTGTATTGTATTTGTTGCATTAAAATTAATAAAAAATTTCTAATATTAGGAGCATGATGGTTAGCTCTAAATATATATATATATATATATATATATATATATGTACATGTGTTGTGTGCATGGTAAGGAAGGGAAAAGAAAGAGAGAAGAGACAAAAGATAGAGAAAATAGAGGGACAAAGAAAGGAAGAGCACAGGGAAGACAGGAAAAAGAGAACTAGAGTTAAAATTTAAGCTTATTATTCATAATAAGGTAGTTAGTCTTTCATAAAAGTATGTTTATTTATGATTTATGATATTTATAAGCATAATTAATTTTTTTTTCGAAATTTTTATTGTAAATCTTGTTCTATAGTATTGAATAAGAGAGATTTAATTATTATCAGTGTGATATTATGCTTTTATAGCTGAAATGATCTCCTCGTATATATATATATATGTTTTTAATAAAGTGACTAGCTACTGAGATATTTGATATCTTACTTTTAGAAAATTGATCATTTCAAGAAAAAGGCAAAAAGGGAAGGCTTTCATGATATCAATGATGAGATTGAAGTATAAAAATATATTTTATAGTAGCTTATAATACAAAGATGTAAAGAGAATAGCAAAAATTATGTAAATAATTTTTTTGTATATATTCAATCTCAAACATAATTAGTGAGAATCTTGTAAGTTTTTCTATGAGGTTACTATTCACATGAATAGTAAATTCATAATTATTTGAAAGGAAATTTATTTGGAAATTATTAACTAAACTGATTTAGAGAAGAAGTATTATTTTTAAAGGAAATAAAAAGGTGGGATGTTACAATCTGTGTAGGCAAATTGAAAGCTGACACATGAGGACAAACAAAAATTATAAAGTACACTTTTATGTTCATTTTTCTTTTCCAAAGACTTAATCTATTAACATTTTTCTGGAGTTAAACAGAGTGTGTAGATACATGTGTTGTTAATATTTCTTCTACCAAAGTGGAATATCAACTAAGAAGTAAGAAATAAAAAAAATTTGAAATAAGTTCATTAATGGATAAGTTTTATTGATCATATATAAATTTTTTTATTAATAATATATATATATATATTATGATTTTTTTTATGTATATATAAAAAAATCATAATATATATATATGTATGTATAAATAAAACAAGTTACAAATTATAAGATATTGTATTCTAGCTAGAGTGAATTGTTAAGAGTACGCCCAACCCTTCGTGTACAAACAATTATAATAGTCCATAGTTCTCTCACTGAGTCGTCCCTATTTGTGTATCTTAGGGATGATTGTACTTATTGGCCTTTCATTTGAATGGGCTGAGATGGATGGGCCCATTTAGTAAAGGTGCCCAACAATAGCCCTTTATTAATACAGGTTCCGGGGGTGAGTTGCATGTATGATATTTAATATATGCTTTGGCCCAAAAAGAAAACAGGCATTTAATTTATGAGCTAGTACTTGAGTTCATTGATTTTGGATAATTTTACATAATTTTTTGTAAAAAATTCTTTAAAAATGAAACTTTTGAATCAAATAATATACATTTTTATTTTTCATAATGTCTTATATTGCTAATCTCCTCAAATTTACAGTAAACTAAACTTTATTACAATAAAATTTTACAACAAATCTATTGGTATAACATCAAAATAGCAAATCTATTGAGAAGTTTTCTACTTGAATGGCAATGGGTTTTTTGGCTTTGTGTGTTTCCCATTCAAATTCCATTGTTGAAGCCACATTTTTTTTTTTCAATTTGATTTTGTTACAAATAGTTTATGTATACATGAAATAATATGATACAATCTTAGAAAACCCAAAGGATATTTTATAAAATGAAACAAAATAATTGGTAGTTAAGCAAATTTTATAGGCTAGCCAACTCTTAAGTACACCACATCAAGGGGAAAATTAACCAAGCTACAAAATGCAACTTCTTTATTGTGTTTTGATCTTGTATATAATCAACCATTTTATACGTCCTTCTTGCTCTACTTGAGAGTAAGCATCCAATAGTGTTTACAGGTATAGGAATTTCAACTTCTTATTGTATACCTGATCTTTAAGGCCTCAAGGGAATTTGGAGTATGATCAGAATATTCTATTAGATTCAAGATTGTGAATGTTTATTTTTTTTAATAGAAAATACATTTCGTTCCCTTTTAAGTGAATATGTGCTAGATATATCAGCATGTTTTATAAAATTCATGATGCAAGTACTAAAGTAAGCATTTTATTGATAAAGCATAACTTACGTTTTTGGCTGCTGTGCTAAAGGCCTTCCTATGGCTAATATCTGGATTACTAGCCTTAATACTTTGGATTTCCTCCCTGCAATGCAAAACTAGAAAATATGAACCTTTCTACTTGTATTGATGAATCATATACAAGAAAAAAGAAATAGGGCACAAAAAGAAATTTCATAAATTAAATTATGTACTTAATGAATTGATTATAAGCAGAAGGAATAAATTTCAAAAAGAACCTTTGCTATAGTTTGATGGTTCTTTGTTTATGTTAAAGGAGTAAAATACTAAATTAGTTTTTGAATTTTAGAGGCAACTCTTTCTCCACAGGCATAGCTTCACCTTCGAGTTCACTAATCAAAGTCTCATTCTTTGGCTGAAATTTTATGCATCCCTCAAGATTTAGAAAAGCAAGGTGTTCTTCCTCTACCACAATCTCTCTTATCATTATTTTGTCTACTGTCACTTTTCTCTCTCCCAACATATATCATTATATTAATCAATATCTCCTTGTCCTTTCGTCTTTTTTTAATTACATAATTGCCGCTCACTAAATATTTAATTCTAATTAGGGACTGATCCAATGGACTCTCCAATAGCCAAAAATAGAATGATGAGAATATTAAAGTATGATAATTAAAGGAAGTGGTGATATGAAGGAAGAAAGAAATAGACGAAAAGTAAGGTTCCATCATTTCAATTTTTTTAAAAAATCTAAATTATTAATATATTAATCAAGAAAAATCTGGAAGTAGAATGGTAGTGAAAAAAAAAAGATTGAATTAATATGTTCATGTGTGTAGTGGCAATTTTAAAGTGAATCTCAAACTGATGTTTATTTAATAAATCTTCATATATTGTTTCAACTACTGTATAACTATCTATTTAATTTTAATCTATATTTGTAGTTCTAGAAATTTCTATTGAAAAAGGAAAAAGATTATGAGAGAAAAATCAAAATGATTCTGGAGGTTAAAAAAAAAAAGAAAGACAAAAAATAAAATAAAAGAAAAAAAAGAGAAGAGGAAGGGGAAAGCTTCCATCGAAGATCCACTTTCAAGAATGCAAACACAAAAAAAGGAAGGATGAGGGCCACCATTGGCCTTTAAGCATAGAATATGGAGAGAATATGGAAGACAAAATAATTGCATATCAAATGCAAGCTACATTCATTTAACTGACTTAATGGCTATTCAAACACAAACAAACAAATCAATTGGGGGGCCCGACATAAAGGAGGTAAAATATTCACAAAAAAAACTTTTCCATACCCCATTCATCTAAGTTAATGCAAACAATTCATTGGCAACCATAATCTGGACAAGACATTCATTTTGTTGTCATTGTTGATTCCTTTTTAAATTAATAAATTTTATTCTTAAAAGATCACTAGATTAAACATGAAATATTTTAATTTAATTCTCCAAAAAATATTTTTCCTTTAATTTAGACCTCTAAGATTGAAAGGGAAAAAATACAATTACTTCGCTACCTAGATGCACTGAAACTCCAAAACATATTAGTAAGTTGGTCAAATTTCTCAACTTCTTTAATGAAAGTTGTCAGTGAATCAATTATACTTCTTTCAAATATACAATTCTCTTAGATAACATCATTATTTATACCAAGAAACTGATATAATTCTCACTTTAATTATTTTTTATGTCAAATCTTTAAATTTAGCATTTCTAAAATTTCAAAGTTATTGTTTTCAAAATGTGCATAAAAATGAAATATTAAAATTGAGGTAAATATTTAGGAATTAAATTTAAACAATTGAATAATTTACTCTATTTTTTAGTTGTATACCCCTTATTGGTTTCAAAGATGAACAATAATGAGGAGGAATGTAGGTGGTGGGGGCAAGGCACTATAGAAAACTAAAATCCAATTATACTTCTTTAATAAAAGTTGTTAGTGAATCAATTATAGTTCTTTAAAATATACAATTTTCTTAGATAACATCATTATTTATACCAAGAAATTGATATAATTCTCACTTTAATTATTTTTTATGCCAAATCTTTAAATTTAGCATTTCTAAAATTTCAAAGTTATTGTTTTCAAAATGTGCATAAAAATGAAATATTAAAATTGAGATAAATATCCAAGAAATAAATTCAAACAATTGAATAGTTTACTCTATTTTTTAGTTGTATACCCTTGATTGGTTTCAAAGATGAACAATAATAAGGAGGAATCTAGGTGGTGGGTGCAAGGCACTGCAGAAAACTAAAATCCAATTATACTTCTTTAATAAAACTTCTTAGTGAATCAATTATAGTTCTTTAAAATATATCACTGTCTTAGATAACATCATTATTTATACCAAGAAATTGATATAATTCTCACTTTAATTATTTTTTATGCCAAATCTTTAAATTTCTAAAATTTCAAAGTTATTGTTTTCAAAATGTGCATAAAAATGAGATATTGAAATTGAGATAAATATTCAAGAATTAAATTCAAAAAATTGAATAATTTACTCTATTTTTTAGTTGTCTACCCTTGATTGGTTTCAAAGATGAACAATAATTGTAATACCTGTCATTTAATTTTTCATTTTTAATTGTTATATTTTATTTGACAAACATTGGTTTTTCAAATTTTGTGCAAAATGTGTGTGTGATATATATTGTGATGTGGTAATGCTTCAATATGTGAATTTGAGCTATAGACTAGCAATGTAAGATGCTAAGTCATACAAAGACTAAAGTGAAAATTTCAGGACTGAAATGAAAGATTTTAGGATCTTGTGGGGTGTGGAGAAAATGTGTCCAAGGTATAGGAATAGATGGAGAAAATTTTTGGGAACCTTGATGTAAAATAGAAAATGGAAAATAGTTTCTAAATCACAAGATATTAATTTTTTTTTTTTGAAATAAAGGGTTCAAGTAATTTATTAAATGGCTTGTTAAAATAAAAAAAGAAATATATTATGAATAGTGGCATGAACAATGACGCTATACTGTTCAAGGAAATTAAATAAGTTATATAATTAAATAATAATAGTAGTACTAGATGATGGATAATGTAAAGGATTAAATAAAATAATTAGTCATTTATTTAACTAACCAAATCTAATTTAACATTAAAGCAAGGATAAGGGATCCCAATAATTAAATCTAAAAGTATCTTAAGAAATTTGTTTTTGAAGCATATTATTTTTGCTTAGAATAATCTAAGATTTAAACAACCAATTTTTTTGAAGTTAAATGATTAATTTATAGGATTATGCATTCTAAGAGGATAATTTGCAAATAATCCAAGTACTTTTAAATCTGATGATGTAGCTTTCAAAATCAATATTTAAATCCCAATTTTTTTACATAAATCTATCCTAGAACATTAGTTTTAATTTCATTTTTTTAATAAAAGAAATCAATAAGCAGAATAAATCTTAGTGGATAATTGATGATATAGTAAAATAAAAGTCTTAACCTAATAAATTATAGGAGACTTCCAAAACTTGCTTTAAACAATGACATAATATAAATAATAATATATTATTAAAGTGATAGTAGTAATATGGATTAATCATTGTCAAATGGGTTATATATTTATTTAAGATCCTTCCTTACTCTATTAAAATAGTAAACTCTAAAGCAATTTTATACACCCCACACACACACTTCGGTCAACACTTTTTCTTTTTCAAATACGAAACCTCTACATTCTATAATTATTGGAAACCTCAAGGAAATTGACGTCTAAGGGGAAAAAAAAAGAAACAAGAAAATGTTGAGGAGTGGTGCTAGGTAATGAAACCAAGGAAAGGGGGACATGTGGCATTTTAAGAGTGGTACATTTGTACCACTTTCTTTAAACAAGGTCTGAAGACTAGGGTTGGTCTTCTCCTTCATCAATGTGCTTGTACATGTGTACCACTCTAGAAGATTGTACTAATAAGTTAAAAGGTAGAATTAATTTGCTTTAGTTTACACTGGACTAATTTGCTTTATTTTATTTTACTTTGGATGCTAAATGCAAACAATTGAAGGACAAAAGAAGAAATTAGAGGAAAGTGAGCAAATGCTAAATCAGAGGAGGTTTATAGTAACTGTATCATATATCTTTCTTTGGTTGAGACTTGATTGCCAACCACAGAAACTAAATTGATTTATTAATTACCCTTGACAAACTATAGGAGTTGTCTCTTTAAGAAACTTGTAGTCTAATATTGTTTTTGATTTTACGTCTTATAATTGAACTTCAACTAGTTTGATATGGGAAAGAGAAGACTAAATATTGATTTCTTCCATTTGATATGAATGTTTGATTAGTTTTTAAAAATGGAAATTTTAGGAATCAAAAACTTGTGTTTGAATAAGACGAGAGAAGATGAATGCTAAAAGTTGTCTGCTCTAAGTAATTTTTCCTGGTGTTATGATATAGAAACTTTGGGTAGAATTTATAGAGAAATAATAAGGCTTTGAGTCAAAAAACAAAATCTATAGGCAACACCTCTAGAAAGCAAGCCTAGAGATTTTGAAAGCTTGAATTAATGTAGTGAATAAATAAGTCAAAGATTTAATATTAAATTTCGGTTGATTTTTTTTCCTTGTTTTTGTTTTTAAATCATAATGATAGCACACCTTTACTGAAAATTAGATTTACATTGGATTCTCACATAATGAAAGCATGAATTAATGCAGGTTCTGGTGCTTCTATAAAACCAAATTTGTCACATCAAAGTCAATCACATCATGTGGAGAAGCATAGGAAGTGACAGAGACATAAAAATGCTTTTAAAATTAAAAAACAAATCTTGAAGAAAAAGTAAATATATGGAGAATTTGGAATATAATTTATAATAGAATAATATGGATGTTTCCTAGTTGAAATGCATGCAAAAAGTTTGGAATAAGTATTCTTGTAAAGCATCGTTAGGAAAATTATATTCTTTGAACTTCCACAATTTAATGTGTATGAAATAGAGTTCAAAGACCTCCACAACATGGGTAACAAAATTATCTTTTAGGGTCCCATCTTTTGACTACTAAATCTTTCTTTATTAAGAAAGGAGAGAAAAAGAGAGCCTGCTGAGTAAAATTTATTTAGATCATTACAATTCAATGATTCAAATAGTTTATACATGAATAAAAGAGGTTAAATTATTAAGACCGTTGTTTTTATAATGCACCCAAAAGAAATAGAGTGAGTTGTATTTAATGCATGCACACAAATAGTAGCTTAATTAATGATCAGATCTGGATAAGTCAAGATTTGTGTCGCTTTTGTTGCATTGGATAAGTCCAGTTTTCAAAGAAGTTTGAAAACTTTTTTATAAATAGCAAGGTCTATGTTTGAAAATAGTCCCTAGGAGTGCGGCGTATGGATTCGACTTCAAGAAAATGTACATTTCTCGACGGTCATTTCCTAGTGGTTTACCTTAACTGTTAGGAAATGTAGGATATCTCAGCAATTATTAACACCATTAGGAATTGTATACAATTACCAGTTGTATCGGTGCTATTATCAATGGTTTTAAAAACCACCAGTAATTGTAAAAAAAATGTAAAAAAATGTAAAAATCTTTAAAAAAAATCCAATTTTCCTCTTATTCCTAGTTTCCTCCATTCAAAAAACCCTAAGTCCCCAATCCCACTACCTCACCCTCACTCAGTCACTCTGCCTCTCTGTGTTTTCTCTCTACTTGCTATCGTAGTTCCTCCATTCTTTCCGGTGACACGTTCTTCCTCCATTCCTCCTTAGGTAGTACAATTGTTTGACAATTGGTATGAATGAAAATTTCTGGTTCTCTTTTTCTCCTTCTGCACTTTTCTATTTTGGGATTAAATTATATATAGACTTTAGATCTGAAAATTTTGTGAGAAAATGTGTTCTTCACAAAATTTTCATATTTGAGAAAAATTGGTAAGTTTCTAGGGTTATTGACTATAATTCTCTTCTTCTAAGATAATTTCACACTTGATTATTTTAAAAAAAATGAGATATTAGTCAAGTTTAGGTGAAATCTATGAATTCGAGAATTTTTAGTATGAAATCTAGAATTTGGAATTTTCTAATTTAATGAGTTTTTGTATGATTTTCACCGATTATATTGAAGTTTCAATCAATCATTTAAATATGTTTGAGCTAGAATTCATGAAAATGGTGTTTTGGATGTATTTTGAAATTTTTGGATGAAGAACAACGAAGAACATATTGTTCATTCTAGAAAATGTTCTAGAAAAAACTATTCATCTACAAATAAGAGGATTTTTTATGTTTGTAATTAAAAATAAACAAAATTACCTTTAATTAGTGGATTTTTGAAAGTAGGAACAAGAATCATGTTTTGTAATCATGTTCCTACTTTTTGAGTATTTTGATTAAATAAAAAAATTAATAATGAAAAGATTTCAAGTTACTCATAACTTTAAAGTGCATTATTTAATTCTTTAAAAAATTTTGTTTCCATATATATGTCTCAGTTAGTTTATTATTAAATTTTGAAAGTACATTATATAATTTGGTTGTTCTTTAAAATGAAGCCCCGAGGCTCGAGTAATATGTTAAGGCTTTGGAAATGAAGTCTTCTTCTATAGAATATCATTTTTGGATTCCGAAGTTCTACCTACTGCTGCTGATTTTTATGTTGTTGATGATGATGATATTGATGACGGAATGTACATAAACAATGAGGTAAATTGTTTATAAATATTTAAAATAGGTAAATCTTTATTAATATGATTGATTTTTGGCTACCTGACTTCGTAGAGATACTGCTTATATAAATATCTCATCTACTGATGTGTATAATTTTTCTGATCTTTTTCTTTTTTTTTTTCTTTCTCTTGCCATCAACAATTTTTATTTAGAAAGAAAGAAAGAAATAGATAGAAAATTATGTAGGCATAAGTAACCAATTTTATTCAAGGCTCAAGATTACATTATGCTAAAAAAGAGAGAGAGAGAAATTACAAAACATAGCACATGTAATCTATGAGTGAGGTGGCTTCTTAGATGAAGAAGGAGCATCGGCTTTACTCTTAGGAGTAGTGAATTGTAGTGTTACCTCTTGACCACTACCATGTCTTAGAGCCTTTGTGATTTCATGGAGGAAAATATAAATTCTATTCTGACATTCAATATTTTTCTGGTTTTGGCTAAAAAACATTGAGTCAACTAGAAATAATACTTGTCAATTTTTCCTCCCAAGTCATCATACTGGTTTCTCATCATTCGTTCCAGACCCTTTACCTCCTACCTTAGCCCCTTTATCTCCTTTTTCAGAAGAGTATGGCCTGTGCTTACCTCTAGCTTCTCTTCCAGCCTTTTTCTCTTGGTGTTCCTCTCTAAAGACTCCTCCATGGGTCTCTTACCTTTTATCATCTTGTCCTAGACGCAAAATAAGGTCTAATTCCTCCCTTTTTGGCTGAATGGTAAGATCAATAAACTTTTTGGAAGCCATGGAGGTGAATTTTTGAGCTTGCGTTTGTGTCTGGAAGAGAAAAGAGAAAATAATGTAGGCTTGTTTGCTCTGAATGAGTTGTGATGGTTTCACATTTTTGAATGGCATTTTGGCAAGCTAGATATCACAGATTAGGCTAATAAGTCAAAATTACGGCTGATAAGTCAAAATTACGGCTGATTTGTGTAGGTACGCCTCGAGCAAGGAGTTGAAGTGATGTCCAACAACGGCTATCTCAATCCTTTGAACTTCACTCTCTTGCATCAAAAAGAGGCAACGGATGCCTAAACATATATCACTATAACATCTTTGACTTATATTTTTACTGCATTTAATCTATGCAACTGTTATGTAGCATGTCTGACATATCTCTTTGAAATATATTGCATGCTATATCTGAAACAATCCTTAGCCTACGAATTTAACTTTTTGTCTTGTTCTCATTTACTTTTGTTTAGATACAGCTCAAACATTTTTAACTATCGCATGCATCATGCAAACTTGCTTCCTTTACATACATACTTTTCATTCTTGCTTTCAAAATTATTTATGAGAATTACAAAACAATGGCAAGCTTCTACAAGCAAGTGATTCTTAATGCCGAGGCTAAGAACGAAGAACTTGATCTACCCCTTCAGCTTGGAATCAACAAAGGTAAAGGACCCATTGATGGGTCAACTGAAACAAGGAAGAGGAAGAGAAATCAAGAGGAGCTTGATGATGATAACATGGCTCAATCATCTGAAATTAAGCTCACTCTTATTGAGAAAAGGATAGAGAGCTTGGAGAAACAGTTAGTCAATTGGCTAACAAAATTGACAAACATCTTATTCATGCAACTTCCTACATTTACACTCAACTAGGAAAGAGTGTTAATTGCTTGAATGAAATCCATTCCACTCTCAGCCAGATGCGTCATTCGCTTCCTCAAGGATGGGTTTTAAGATAATACAATTATCATCAATTCCAAAACCCAAAAGCCCATCATCATCCAAGAAGTCTTCTCAACAATAAGATTACTCTTGCTTGTAGTGTTTATCATTATTGTAATCTTATGAAGTTATTTTCAATGAAATTAAAATCTTTTGCATAAATGTAGTCTCAACATAAATGCATTTTGTGTACATTTATATTAGCTCTTTAATTTCTTGCACTCTACAATTATTCATCTTGATAGCATGTTGATTTTTTGATTCTTTGTTTATCAGCCTTATTTGGTACTTATTTCTAACTTCAATGGAGCTTTTGCTATTTTTAATTATAATTTCATTGCATCACTTTGAAATTTAAAATTATTTTTTTCCTTTTCAGGGAGATAAAGGTCATGTAAGTCATTCATCAGCATTGAGCAATCTCCAAATAGTTATGGAACTACTTAGGATTAGTACTCTTTTGTATTTAAGAATGTTTAATTCAATAATGTTTTGTACAACTTTTAAGATATAATAATAGTGGTACCATTTTTTTCTTTAGAAAATATTATGTATGACATTTAATTTAGTAATTATAATATATGATATTTGCATATCTTAATTCATTTCATTCATTCCCAATTTTTCCCTATTCAAAATACCCTTTGTAATACTTGAGTTTTGTGGAGGCAATTTACCGAATACTATCAAAAACAAAATCTATGGGCAACACCTCTAGAAAGCAAGCCTAGAGATTTTGAAAGCTTGAATTAACGTAGTGAACAAATGAGTCAAAGATTTAATATTAAATTTCAGCTTTTTTTTTTGTTTTTAAATCATAATGATATCACGCTTTTACTTAAAATTAGATTTACATTGGATTTTTTTTTGATAATAATTTACATTGGATTCTCCACATGAAAGCATGAATTAATACAAGTTATGGTGCTTTTATAAAACAAAATTTGTCATATAAGACTAAATCACATCATGTGGAGCATAGGAAGTGATAGAGACATAGAAATGCTTTTAAAATTAAAAAACAAATCTTGAAGAAAAAGAAAATATATGGAAAGTCTCTTTCCTTGTAACATTAATAAGCAAACCTCACACTTCATCACCTATTCCCACGCTACCCAAGAAACCTGCACTGCCAAGGAATGATAAAAGAAGACAAGCATTAAAGTGATTGTCTTGTCTCTCTTTTCAATATGCTTTTTGACTTCTTTTTCTTTTCGAGGCCAATCCACAGCACCAGCCAACACATTTTTTTTCTTCTGGTTCATGTGAGAGTGAGAGAGAGAGAGAGAGAGAGAGAGAGAGAAAGGTTCGAGGAAGGAAGAAGCAAAATGGAGGGAGAGCTTCATCGTATCCTCTACCCAATATTGCCATCCTCTGGCTTAGATGTTGCCAATGAAGGATCTAACAGATCCTCTTCTCTCCTTCGTTCTCCTTTATTCTGTCGAATTTTGAATCTTTTTTTTAAAAGGAAGCTAGGTCATTGGGTCACCGGGTTGTTTGCAGTCTGGTCCAATAACATGACCCTGACCTGAACCTAGCCTTGAGTCACTAGGTCTCGGGTTGACCCATCGATCCAATTCAGATATGATAACACTAATTCAAAGACCTCCACAATCGATTAGATAAAGACCTCCACAACATGGGTAACAACATTATCTTTTAGGGTCCTATCTTTTGCCTAATAAATCTTTCTTTATAAAGGAAGGAGAGAAAAAGAGAATTTACTGAGTGAAAAACTATTTAGATCATTACAATTCAATAATTCAAATATTTTATACATGAATAAAAGAGGATAAATTATTAAGACTGTTACTTTTACATTACACCTAAAAGAAATAGAGTGAGTTGTACTTAATGCATGCACACAAACAATAGCTTAATTATAAAATCTGGATAAGTCAAGATTTACGTCTCTTTTGTTATATTGGATACATCAAGTTTTAAAAGAAGTTTGAAAAAGCAAGGTCTATTTGAAAACCCTATGTTTGAAAATAGTCCCTAGGGATGTGGCGTATTGATTTGACTTTTGTCTTTGAGCTCAAAACTTTTCTACAAATAGCAAACTCAAAGTTTTTAATTCTCTACACTAAAAACCTCAAACTCCTCTTTGCTTATATTCTCTTTTGGCACTCTTTTGCTTGTGTTCTTTATTTGTCATATATATATATAAGCAATGGCAAGCAACAATCAGTTCAACCTCAACTTCAAAGATGTCAAGGTGGAGTTGGACTTGAATATGAGTCTAGGGAATGATAAGGGTAAGAAACTTGCTGTTGAGCTCCCTGAGACCAAGAAGAGAAAGAGGAACATATTAGAACTAGAAGATGATAATACGATAACATCCTTTGAGAACAATTTTGCGCTTTTAACATGCAAGATAGAAGATTTGGAGAGGACTACGATTGATAGAACTAATGAATTGGCACATCGAATCGATAGGCATTTCCTCTATGCCACTTCATGCTTTGTTACTCAGCAAGCAAATGGCATTGAATGCATGAAAGGAGTTCATTCCACTCTCCATCAAATCTCTCAATCTCTTTCTATAAGGGCCTTGGAGATTCAACGTATCCTCTTCCCACCAAGAGCTGATAATGCCTCTTCCTCCAGGAGAACACGACGTCCATAAGATTTTCAATGTTTGTATTATTATTTACAATATTGAAAATAATAATATGGAGGAAAATTTATCTTAAATAAATTTAATTTAAATTTCTTGCCCTTATTTACAATATTATGCAGAATTTATAGATTTTTGTTTTCTAATTAAATTGTAGGTGGTATTATAGTGGCAGCTCTTAGACTCTTGAAGGAATGTGGTTAGTCCCTGTGTCTTACAAAAACTATATATTTTATTCATGTTCTTGTTAATTTATATTTTGGCCTATGCTCAACTTCTATATAAATGACAAATAGATGTAGCAAGATGCATCACTGCTTCTTTTAGTTGTTTGATAGCTGTTAATAGCTACTTTCTTCCTAGTGACTTTGACTGTGTTGGTGCTATATATATTTTGGATTTTCTTTATACTGTAACTCAACCTGATGCCTTTCATGTAAAGGAGATAACATGGCATTTTTTGCTTTACATTCCAAACATAAATTCTATTATTGCTATGTTTTCCTTATTGATAACACTTTAGTTTAATCCTTCCTCTTACCTTCTGATTTGTTTTCTTTGTTGTCTATGTCTAAAACTCTAGGAACCTAAGATCTTTGGAAGAATTAGGATCCTAGAATTTTGGTTTTGTTTTAATCTTGATCTTTAGTTTTGTTTAATATTGATTACTGAATGTTTTTGCTATGTTTTTTGTGTTGTTTGTTGAGTTTTTCTAACTTAACATTATATAACATATTTTTTTCAGGGAGATGTACGTCTATCGTCATCATCGAACTACACTCCTTCAGATGGTCAAAGAAATAACTTGGACTTTTGTTAACAAATATTTTATATAAATTATATTCAGTTTGTATAAGTTGAAGAATATGTATGATTTTTTGGCCAATTTATGTTAGATAAATTAAATATGTATGACATTTAATTCAGTAATTATCATTGTTTGGAAAATCGGATCTGACCGGCTGGTGGAACCGGTTGGGCTGGGAACTAGATCTTGGTCTAATCTAGACACTCTGAAAAATCAAGGAGCTAAAGAATTGGTTAAATTTGGTCAAAAATTGGGTTTGACCAGTGGTTTTTACTTTGAACCTGTCATGGTCGACCTAGTTCAAACTGAAAAAAAAAAGATCTTCATGGCTGGCTCATTGTTCAAGTTGACCAGTCGTCCTCTATAGTTTGTTCCCCCAGAAGAAGAAGAGAAAAGAGAACCGAGATCCAAAAAGAGAGAAGAGGAACTGAAACTGCTTATGGATTTAATTACTTCAGAAAATAAGGCTAAATAAATAAATAAGCAAGTAAATAAGGATAAAAATATTCATATAGAAATTTTGAAAGATATGAATAGAATTTCATTTATTAGGTTAAGGACCTAATTGAATAGAATAAAAATAATATGAGGTCTTTTTATTATCTATAACTAAATTAGATGTGTTGGCAATCTTGCATTTGTTTAAAAACAATTATGGTTTGAAATAAAGAAAAGGGAGATGGACGAAAAGATAAAGATGGTATGTGAATGATTAACTTTTTATTTTATTTTATTCTAGTTTGTTTGTTGTGTTCATGATATGGAAGAGAAAAGTAAGAGAGAAGAGACGAAAAACAGAGAAAATAGTGAGAGAAAGAAAGGAAGAGCACCGGGAAGACAGGAAGAAGAGAACTAGAGTTAAAATTCAAGCTTGTTCTTCATAATAAAGTAGTTTTTCTTCTATACAAGCATGCTTATTTATGATTTATGATATCCATGTGCATAATTAGTTTTTTTTTTTTACAAAACTTTTATTATAAATCTTGTTTTATATCTCACTTTGGGAAATTGATCATTTCAAGAAAAGAGCAAACAAGGAAGGCTTTGAAGATATTAATGATGAGATTGAAGCGCAGAAATATATTTTATGGTAATGATACAAAGATGTAAAAAAAATAGCAAAAATTATGTAAATTATTTTTTGTATATATTCAAGTTTAGACATAATAAGTGACAATCCTATTAGTTTTTCTATAAGGTTACTATTCCCATAAATAGTAAAATTCATGAATAGTGAAATCCATAATTATTTGAAAGGAATTTATTTAGAAATTATTTAGTAAATCAATTTAAAGACAAAATATTATTTTTAAAGGTAATAAAAGCGGGATGTTACAATTTTTATGGAAAAAAATTATATTATTATATTAGAGAGAGAAGAAGGTCATAGATCTTGGACAAGTATTGACAATGACAATGAGAAGTATGAAAGGAATTAATGAAAGATTGATTCTTAATATAATAATATTTGTTTAATAAGAAATAAAGATTAATTCTTAATTTATCAATATAAAATTAAAGAATATATATTTAATTATATATTTTATTTTAAAAATATTTTTAAAATATTACCAGTTCGACTACGGTTCGATCATGGTTTAACTATTGACCCTTGAACCAGTGCCTCAAATGGTTCAATGGACGATCGGTTTCTTGAATCTTTGTAATTATAATCACTACAAAAAGCAAGTAATATAATGTTAGTTATCATTAGCGTTGATTCTTGAAACCCACGTCAAATATTCTTATGACTGATGTTATCCCATTTTATTAAAAAAATAAAAAAAAACGCTAAAATGTTTTTGTGAAAAGCTAATTTCCTTTTGTCGTTGTCGCATTTCCCTCTCTTTTGAAACCCAAAACCAATCTCTCTATTCTCTCAAAACCTATTTCTCTCTCAGTGTCTCACACGAGTATCTCACCTGCCGCCCCACCCCTCAGCTGCGTGTGTGGGGTTCTACGGCTCATCCCTCAGAACTGTAAGACCCTTTCTAAGCTTTACACTTTCTTTCCTTCTTTAATTTTCTGTCTAAAATGAAGCTGTGTCCCTTTCCCCTTTTCTGAATGGATTCTGCTTTCTCTGCGAAAATCTTGTGTTCAGCCTTTCCAATTTGAATTTGGCTGGTGCGTGTCCTCATCTTAGGATCTGTTTCTGTCTCAGGCTCTCTGCGTCCTTGACTCCTTGTCTCTGGTATAACTTCCTCATCTCTTAATCGTACCCTTTTAGCTCTTCTTTATCTTCGTTGAAATTATCTACTAGCCTCTTAAATGCCTAGTCACCTTGTGGGTTTGTGTGTGCATGTGTTTTTGCTGTTTCTTTTCTTTTCTATGAGTTTTGTGTTGTTGCATAGAGTTTTGCTGTGAGTGTGTACTATTTTGGTGTGTTTCCATATATCAATGTATTTCACTCTATCCACTGGTACAGTTCTTTCAGTAATATATCAGAGTATTTTGGTTTCCATACCCTATTATGTTATTTTCATTGATTTCTGCATTGGGTTCTATCAATTACAGATATATACAGAGAATAAGTGGTAACTGTTTGACGGGGGAATCTAGCTTAGACAATAGAACAATATCTTTCTACTCTTAATTTCTATCAGTTCGTAGACTTCCTTTCATTTTTAGCTTCAGTTTCTTTTTTCTTTTTTCCTTTTGAAATTCATGAAAGGAAAAAACCACTCTAATAATTCAACTCTTTATGATACTGTTCACAACACTACAAAAATTAAAAAAGGGATTTTTAGATACAACAACTTGTCTTTTATTTCATAAAAATCTATCTTTAATTAGTTGAATTAAAATATCACTCTCTTTTGTTTTTTGTTCTATAATTCATCTATATGACATTGGTTAACGTAGGCTAGCAGATCAGTCAATAGATTTTGAATACATACATATCTATTGTTTCTTCATGAATGACATATTTAATACTTATAGGTGCATTAGGTTGTTTTATCTTCTTTTAGTTTTGTCATGGCAATTTGCTGCTTGGCATCACAAAAGTCTAAGGTGCACTCCTTTTGTAAGTAGATAGAATAAGCTAATCACAAGCAAAAGTGCAAATATCCTAGATATAATTTTCAATGAAACTTACTATGATTATGTAGCTTAATTCTTTAGAAGTACTAAAAATTTGGTTGGATGACAGAACTAATAATCTATGCTTTGAATGGCAGCTGCTATATATATATATATGAATGAATTAGTAGTTTAAAAATGATCCTCAGCTTCTAATTCCAAATCTTACTTTACATTTACATACATTTTGAAAGGGATAAGAGTACTGTCACTATGCAAGTAATAATGGAGTATCTTGATTTGAAAAGACAAACTTGAGAAGACAAACTTTGAGTTAACAACTTGAGCTACAAGTTAAAGGATTCTCTGCTAATGATCTTAGTGACTTCTTATTATCTTGAAGAAAGTTGTCAATGAAGTTCATCAGTTAATTCTGAGCAATGTGAGCATTCAATCTTTGAGCAATAATAAGAAAGAGCAAAATTTTGGTAAAGCTATTTCTTGTTCTAAAGGCATGGTATCTAGCTTATATTATAACTGCTTTGGATATATATATATATATATATATATATATATATATATATATATATATATATTATGTTGAGCTATAACCCGCACAGTATGTGGCCTTTTGTGCATCCTATATAGGTGGCTATTTGAAAATTTAAAATTCAAAATAGGCAAAATAGAAATTATTTGCAATATATAAATAAGGTTTATATTCTAAGTTGATTTAGAGTTTAGTTTGATACAATGAAATGGCCAACAAATTTCAGTTATTTCACTAGTAAGGAATCACATTTCAAAATAATCTGCTAATAATAATTATAATAATACAGATTCATTATATGCTTCAAGTTTAGTGACAGCTTGTTTTACTCCTTTGATAGTAATGTTGCTGCAGAAATTTTGGAAGTACACTACCTCCACCCAAGTAGTCATAAATCTCCACGAACACTACCTCCTTGTACTCATGGCATAAATCTCTAAGCATAATGTTATAAGTCTTTGACTTGTTTATTTTTGGCTTCAAAGCATATCAATATCTTTTGATATATGTTGGTATGTTAGAAACCCATGTCCTCTTGGTTTAGTGATGTTATACAAGTAGTCAAATCAACTTTGGTTGGATTGGAGGTTAAGTGGTAAACCTTATTTATGATCTGACTAAAATCTTATTTGGTCCCTTAATTGAGATATTTCTTAATATGGTCATTCATTCATAGAATTGCTTTTCCAATTTGAGTGGAGGTCAAGTGCTAAACATTATTTAGTATTTAGATCAAATGGTTGGATAGTGATAAGAGCAGATTCAAGCGAGAACATAAATGATAGAAATTAAGAGTAGAAAAAGGGAATTAAAGCTGTAAAAGTTTATCCTCCTATTCAATTAGTGGTCAAAATTTTCATTTTATTTGAGACTTGATCTGCACTTAAAGTTGATATCAAGTTAATAACTTGTAATTAAAGTTCACTCGTGTCTTGCATGGACAAACTCATTTCTCCACACATGGTTGTCATCATTGCTTGGTCTTGGAATGTTGTGCTGTTCAATTATGGTATGTCATGCATAACATTTAAGATTCAAATCTTACTATTCTAGTGGTGCTATATTAAGAATTAGGGTGGGTAGGGTATATTGAGATCAGTGCTTGCTTGACGTGTTGAAAGGAAGAAAAGAAAAATGATATGGACCTCATGGACTTGAGTTCTATTTATTCTCTCAATTACCAAGTCACATACTAAGAGAGTGAGACTTATTCATATTAGAAAGTAATCTAGAAAAATCTAAAGAATATATATATATATATATATATATATATATATATATGTATGTATAAGAGATAAGAAGCAAAATAGAGTGGCAATCATTTACAAACATCCAAAGTCTAAGCCTTCCTTCCTTTGATACAACATCATTCTTCTCTCTCCTTTCACTTTTAATTCTTAATCATTACTTTTTTCATAACTTCAACATTTTACAAAATTGCCACTATCACTTTTCATTTCTTTTATTTTAAATTTCATCAATTCATTCATTTTTCATAAAACAATTAATGATGCTTTGGATGTTTCATTAACTTGTGTGTATTTCAAAACATAAACAAAAGAAAATACATACATATATATATATATATATATATATATATATATATATATATATATCCTATAAAAATGAAAAATTAGCGTAAAAGATTTCAAGACTTCAATATGATTCTTATGCTATCTATAATATATTTCCATGTCATTTAAAGTTGCCTTGTGCCTAATAGTTTCTTCTAATTGTTATTTTTTTTCATTTTCGCTAGGTACTAAACTAAAGGGAACATAATATTAATCCCTATTTTACTCTGTTTCTCTCCTATATAATTTCATAAATTTAAGTAATTTGAAAATAATTGCTAGTAAAAATAAATAAGTACTTCAATAATTAAGAAGAGTCCATGTCGAGACTTGTATCTTTTGTTTTTTTTTGGTTGGTGACTTTTATCCATATTCCTTTTTTTGGGCCTGATATCCATATTCCTTATCTGCACATATTTGAATACTTCGAGCCTATCTTTTGGGCCTATCCAAATTCTATTGGGCCAAAGGGAATTGTTTCCTTTAGTAGAATCCCAAATCTGAATCTGCTCTAATACCTAGAGAGTTTTGGAAGTGATTTATTGTATTAGTGTTAACCATATTTGAGAATCAAGCTTTGGACTTATCTAGGTTAATAGTCAGCCAATGAAAAGAAAGATAAAACAATTGGGGATGGAAATAGAGAATCATATTCCAAACAATTGAGCAAGGATAGTCTTAGAAATAAAGTATTGGACGCTCAAATAAATTAGAAAACATAGTTAAATGAAAATTTATGACTTCCAACTTCTAAGTCTATTGTGTGTTTTGCCACATACATACAAATTGAATTAATCACACTTTAGGAATTCATTTTGCAATTCTTTATGTGAGGAAATATCTATTATATCACATGTTATTGTGTGTCTTGCTTTTCTTACCCTTCTTCCTTTTGGCTTTGCATAGGAACATCACTTGCTTTAGGATTTGCAAACTCATCTTCAACTATACTAATTAGGATTGCTTCTCAGTTGATCCAACTTGGAAAAGTAAGTGACTCTTGAGACATGAACTTACAAAACTAGTCATTTTGACAAAAAAAATTGCCATACTTATTAGGCAATATGAAAAATTAAAATTGTCAATTTATCACCATTACCTCTTAAAAGATTGTTAACTCTCTAATTAGTAACTATCATTAACCAATGATCTGATCCGCTATACTCTCGCCAATATAAATGTATGATGAGCTCATTTGCTTTTTCTCATCCTTTCCCCATATATACTTGGGTAACAAAGACCATATGGGGAACCATGATTGATATATATACATATATATAGACATAAATGTGTGTGTGTGTGATGCTGATATTTTGAACAGAGAAAAGGAGTAAATAATAATTTCTCCTCCAATCATGGTTTTGTTATTAATGGTTTTGTTGTCTTGAAAGTGTGTTATTTGATGTATATATAAAGATATGATTTTCTTGGAAATCACATTTGGATGTTTGCTTTTCAAGCTTTTTTATGCATTTGGATAATGCAGTTTGCTTTGCTTATAGCTTGATTTTGTGTTGTTTTACTCATGTAGGAACAAATTTCAGAAAAAGAATCTCAATCCCAATCCACACAATCGCAAGCTCATACTATTTCATCGGATGATGCAGTTTCGCAAGTGTTGGGTAAAGAACATTCTGGATGAGTATGTTTGTTAGAATTGAGTACATGTCTTTCAAAAGTATTTGGGTTGCCTACTCATCGATTTAGAGACATGAACATAATTTTGGTGCGTATATTTTATAGCACATAAAATATTCCAGCAAGTATACTGGGTCGCATCAAGTAATAAAGTGATGAGTAGAGTATCGTCCCACAGAGATTGAGGTATCAAATAAAATTCAATTAGGCTAAGTGAAATGTTATTAAGACTTATGAAGGAAATTCTAGAAATTACACAAAAAAAGGGGGGGGTGATGATTGAAACAACGTAATATAAATAACTGAAATTTAAATAACTAAACAGAAAATAAAACAGACAAAAGATGTGTAATTGGTCACAAATTCCATGGAATTGTACATCATCATCCTTTCCTTTGAATATTCTTGGCTAATTCTATTATGTAATCTTCAATCTAAAATTCTTAGAAAGTCTTCTAAGACTGAATTATATTAAAATTATAGTTAGGAAGATCTTCACTAATCTATAACTCAAATATAATCCGATGAAGTCCTAATCACATCAATGCCCCGCAATCGCATATGACATGTTATCTCTTGTCCTACTCATTACAAATACATAGCAATCGCATGCAGGTATAAATAACAAGCTTCATAGGACAATAAATAAAATAGAAATTTGGCCAAGAAAATACTCATTGGTCCAAATGAATTAAAGTACAATTTCCATTTCATCAAATGACCGACTACACAAGAAAATGAGATTGATTTCGTTGGTCTAATCCGATTAATTCATAGACAAATTAATCTTTGAATCATTGAAGAACAATTCAATTAAATTACAATCCATTCAATATTGGCCAATTTTCTAAAATATGATTGAATCCAAAAGCTTTGAAATTACAATCTAACTTATCCAAAATAATTGACTAAAATCTTAGATCAACCATTCAATTAAGTCATGAAGCTCAAGAAAATTATTCAAGCCACATAAATAAAACTATCTATATCTAGATAATCTAATTTATGGTGGAAATTACAAGGTCAAGCTCAATATCTAGCTAACTCTAGCATAGACATAAAAATCCCAAACTCATTGAAGGTTCATCAAACATTCAAGAGGAAGAATAATCAGTAAAATCCATTCCATTAAACGAAAATGCATTAAAACTGAATATGTTCAACAATAAAGCTTCATAAAACCGAACTACATCAATCCTTAAACTCAGAAATTACATGGAAGAGAAGAAGAACATGACAGAAAACAGAAAATACAACAGAAAACTAACAAACTATGAAGGAAAATGGAAGAAAAGGGGAGAAAATGGGAGAAGGAGAGCCATTCCCAAGTGGGAAGGCTTCCTTTCCCTCAAACCAAGCTCTGGAAGTCGCCTCTGTCTGCAGCAGCCGCGGGTCTCAAGTCTGGAGCGAAGCCTCCCCTTGTTTTGACCTAAAAATTGCATTTATAGTGGTTCTCTGCGGCGCCAGCGCCGGGCGCTGCGATCCCAGCGCCAGGCGCTGGGTTAACCTAATTTTCCACTATGTTCTGCGCCATACTTCTGACTCACTGCTCCTGGCACCGGGCATTGGCTTCCTGGCGCCGGGCGCCAGGCCATTTTTTCAGCATTTTTGATTTACTCTCTGTTGCTTTGTTTCTTGTCCAGTTCGAGCCCAGATGCCTCCAAACTCTGTAAAACACATAAATGAACCATTTTGGAGTAAAATTATGGAGTTAAAGAACATAAATCTATAATTAACTTTCATCCAAAATAATTCAAAACATTATAAAAATAGAGTTTTAGCAAAAATCAAGATGCAAAAAGGGCTAGAATAGAGGCTAAAATATATGGAAAGTTGCATGTTATCAAATTTCTACAAGTAGTGGCAACATAATAGCTGAAGTGGACACTTTGCGAACTGATTGGGTTCCATGAAAGATAAAATAGAAACCACGGAGCGAAAGTGTCAAACAATGGAATGAGAATGTGAAACTATAGAGCGAGAATGTACTCGCGAACTTGGTCAATTGAACACCATGGTGAAATATTTTGTAGAGCAACTTGGACTACAACTACCTTCGGAGGTTGCATGTGTCCCAAAACCAAGTGGTCCACAGGTAGTATAATTTTGAACTTATTAATTCGTTGTTTTCATTCACTATGAACTCTAATAATAAACATTATGTTTACAGGCACCTGATGAACACAGTGCAGGAGCTTCACGTCAAGGATGTCGACGTTCTTCTGGAGCTAGTCACAACCTATGACTATGACTAGTTGTAATATTTATCTTGTTAGGACACAAGAAATTTGTACTTTTAGAATGTGTTAACTTTTTTATTTTTAACTTTGAATTTGTTGTAAAACTTATGTGTTTAAAAATATATGTTTTTATTCAAATATATTTGCTTTTATAGTTTGGTTTCCAATATCCATTAAATTTTGGCTAGATATTATATTGATTATAGATATATAAATTAAATTTGATTGTATTTACAAGGTTTTGGAAATTAACATTAGTTTCCCTTTAATAAAATCAAAATAAAAAAATGGCCAAAGTCATCTAGTGTCAGTTAAAACTGACGTTAGATCACACATTTAGCAACGGTCAAAACTGACGCTAAATAATATTAATTAATGTAGACAGTCATTTAACGTCGGTCAAAATCGACGTTAGATAACAAAATGGCGTCAGTTAAAACTAATGTTAAATGATAGTAAAAATGACGTTAAACAATTATATAGACATCAGTTAAAGTCATCTAACATCGATCAAAATTGACGTTAGATTAAACAAATAACGTCAGTCATAACCGACTCTAAATTTCAAAATTTAACGTCAATTATAACCGACGCTAAATATCAGAATTTAGCATCTGTTATAATCGACGCTAAATTATAGAATTTAACGTCAATTATAACCAATGTTAGTGTATAGAATTTAGCGTCATCAATTATTCTAATGGATGTCAAAACCGATGTCAAATAATGTCGCAATGGAGCACATAACATTGGTTCTTAAAACAGACATTAAGTCCTTTAGCGTCAGTTTTTGACCGACGCTAAAGGGTATCTTTGGCCCACACTAAATGCCAATTTTTTTGTAGTGAATATTTGCATTTTTTTCACTTATGATTATAATAATTTAAATAAGTATATTAATTAAAATTAGAAATGGTACAAATAAAAATAAGAAACTATTGCTAAATCCTACATTCATTAAATAAGTATATAAATTAAAAATAAACCATTAATGGTGGTTAAAATATCAATATATTTAGTGGCGGTTAAGAAACCCGCAATAAATGGCAGTTATAGCCTCCACTGAATGCACATTTTTAAAAAAAAAAATTATTTTTTTAAAATCCACCACGAAATACAACCAAAACCAGTGGGGTATGTGGCATGGCGGTTCTCTTGACGGTTGATGATACCACCGATAATTGTTGTCCGGCGGTGGAAAAATATACTCGGCAAATGCATTTCGACGCTTGCAAAGCTCACAAATTTTTAACTACCATGTGGTGTAATTCCTGACAGTAAAAACTGTCAAGAATTGTCCTTTTTTTGTAGTGAAAAAAAAAAGGAACTACCCAAAAATTAGCCAACATTGTGAATACATATCTTGAACATTTTGAAACCCAAATGTCCAATAATAGAGCTGGTAGTCCTCTTCTTCTCCAAAATTTGCAATATCAGAAAGTTACATATTGATTAAAATCGACTTATAATATCTCCAATAATAACAAAATATTTTATACTTTATTCCCCGATATTTTTGGCCACTTGAAATATTATTCTTTACAATAATAGTAGCAGATGCTGAAGCAATATTGGTAAGACAATAATATTAGATACTTAGAGATTATTACATTTCTTTAACATTATAATATTAAAATAGAGTAAATAATTATATGAATCAAAATATAAATAATAATTTATTACGTATTTTTTGTTCTTAAAATATAATTTTAATTTTAATAGCTATAATAAACAATTAAACAAAAATCAATTCATAATATGAACAGCAATAAAAAAAAATAATAGTAACAGTCAAATGGACAATCTTCCAATAAAAATTCAACAGTAATAAAAAAATTTAGTAGTAATTAATAATTAGCATTTATTAATAAAAGTAAACAACTGGAAATAATAATTAGCAATATAATGTACTAACTGACTAAAAAACTTGAAAAATATCATAAAAGAACTATTTAAAATCATTAAAGAACAACTTTTGTAAATATAACATATTAAACTTGACTAATAATCATATGCAATAACAGCCAAAAATATTTGTAACTGTATATTCAACAAAAATCAAGTCATATATAGCGAGGGTGCACACAATATCACATGGAGACAATGTCAAACACAAAGAAGAATATTAAAATATTTAGTGGCGGTTCTATCGAGAACCATCACAATATAGTGGCAGTCAAAATAAACCGCCACTATATAGTGGCATTTCTTTTCGAACTGCCACTATATAATGGCATTTATTGAGAATCGCTGCTATATAGTGGCATTTATTAAGAACCGCCACTATATAATTGCTTTGCTTTTTGAACTACCACTATATAGTGGCATTTATTAAGAAATGTCACTGTGTAGTAGCGTTTGTTTTTGAAATGCCACTATATAGTAGCATTTATTACGAACCACGACTATATAGTGGCATTTCTTTTCGAACCACCACTATATAGCGGCATTTATTAAGAACTGCCACTATATAGTAGCGTCTATATAGTGGCGTTTGTTTTCGAAACGCCACTATCTAGTGACATTTATTACGAACCACCACTATATAGTGGTGTTGATTAAGAACCGCCACTATATATTGGTGTTGACTAAGAACCACCACTATATAATGGCGTTTCTTTTCGAACTGCTACTATATAGTGGCGGTTTACAAATAACCGTCACTATGGTCTTTTTTAGTGGCAGTTCTAAAAACTGCCACTAAACAAATGCCACTAAATTCTTATTTTTTTGTAGTGCTAGTGACCAAGAAAAGACTACATTTACATGCCTTTATGGTATCTTTACATTTCGGCGTATACCCTTCAGACTGTGCAATGCACTGGCAACTTTTCAACGATGCATGATGGTAATATTTTCGGATATGGTGGAGAAATCCATGGAGGTATTTATGGATGACTTCTCAATTTTTGGAACTTCATATGAAATTTGTCTGACAAATTTAGAATTGGTGCTTAAAAGATGTGAAGAAACCAATCTTGTGCTAAATTGGGAGAAATGCCATTTCATGGTCCGAGAGGGAATTGTGCTCGGTCATAAGGTTTTTGAAAAGAGGTTTAGAGGTGGACAAGTCAAAAATTTCTATGATTGAACAATTGCCACCTCCAAACTTAGTAAAGGGTGTAAGAAGTTTCCTTGGGCATGTGGGTTTCTATCGCCGCTTCATTAAAGATTTCTCAAAAATTGCAAAGCCTTTGTGCAAATTACTGGAGAAGGATATGCCTTTCCACTTTGATGAGGAATGTATGAAGGCCTTTAAGGACCTAAAGAAGAGATTAATCTCACTCCTGTGGTAGTCGCTCCTGATTGGAGCATATTGTTTGAACTTATGTATGACACCAGTGACTATACTTTGGGAGTGGTGTTGGGTCAAAAGCACAGGAGAATTTTTAATCCCATTTACTATGCTGGCCAGACTATAGTGGATGTACAGTTGAACTACACTACTATTGAAAAGGAGTTATTGGTTGTAGTTTTTGGGTTTGAAAAATTTAGATCGTATTTGGTAGGAAATAAGGTGATTGTTTTCACTGATCACTCAACCATCAAATATTTAATTGGCAAGAAGGACTCCAAGCTATGTTTAGTTTGATGAATTTTACTGCTGTAAGAATTTGATTTGCAAATTGTGGATAGGAAGGGTACAAAAAATCAAATGGCTGACCATCTATCCAGAATAAACATGGACGTGAGTGATAAAGTAAAGTTGCAAATTAATGAAAGTTTCCCTGATGGAACTTTATTTTTTGTCGAAGAGACCCAAACACCATGGTATGCTAATATTGTGAATTACTTGGTATGTGGGATTTTGCCACCTGACTTCACTTATCAACAAAAGAAGAGGTTTCTGCATGATGTCAAGGTTTATTGGTGGGATGAACCAATTATTTTTAGGATATGTGCTGATCAAATCCTCCAGCGTTGTGTACCGGAGGAAGAAATTAAGAATATCTTATGGCATTGTCATGGATCGAACTATAGAGGTCATTATAATAGTGTTCAGACTGCAACAAAAGTGTTGGAAAGTGGATTCTATTGGCCTTCATTGTTCAAAGATGCAAGAAAGTTTGTAAAGAGATGTGACTGGTGCCAATGGAGTGGGAATGTATCAAGAAAGCACAAAATGCCTCTGAATATTGTGTTGGAAATAGAGGTTTTCAATGTGTGGGGAATCGATTTCATGGGGCTATTTCCTTCGTCATACTCTAACCAATACATCTTGGTGGCCGTTGATTATGTATCAAAATAGGTGGAAGAAATTCCTACACCCACCAATGATGCGCAGGTGGTACTAAAGTTCTTGAAAAAGAACATCTTCTCTCACTTTGGGGTCCTAAAAGCATTGATCAGTGATGGAGGATCACATTTCTATAATAAGAGTTTAGAGACGCTATTGGCCAAATATAGAGTCAAGCACCGGATAGCCACTTCGTACCATCCTCAAACTAGTGGCCAAGTGGAGGTGTCTAATCGAGAACTGAAAAGAATCTTAGAGAAAACTGTCAGTAACTCACGGAAGGACTGGGCAACTAAGCTTAATGATGTGTTTTGGGCCTACCATACTACTTTCAAAACCCGAATTGGAACTTCACCATTCCGAATGGTCTATGGCAAGGCATGCCATCTTTCGGTCGAACTTGAACATAAAGCTTTTTGGGCTGTGAAGTTTCTAAATTTTGATGTGAAAAAGGTTGGGGAAAAGAGACTGTTACAACTAAATGAGCTCGATGACCTTCATCTCCAAGCTTATGAAAGTTCTCGTTTATATAAAGAAAGAGTCAAAAGATGGCATGACCAGAAAATTACTCGTCGATTCTTTATTACTGGCCAAAAAGTCTTGCTTTATAATTCAAGATTGAAATTATTTGCTAGAAAGCTAAAATCCTGATGGTTAGGACCTTTTGTGGTCAAAGAAGCATTTGAGAATGGAGTAGTAGAGATTGCTGATTTGAGGGTACTCAGAGCTTCAAAGTAAATAGTCAAAGGTTGAAGCATTATCTAGGACAGGAGAGTGAAAAGGAAGGGACTTTGATTGCCCTCACTACACAAAGTGCATAGGCATCTTGGTAAAGTCTGGTTGAAGACCATAAACTTAGCGCTCTTGGGAGGCAACCCAAGTCTCTACTACCTTGTAGTTTAATTTATATCATGATTTTATGTTTTTAGCTGTAGTTGATTGATTATGTTGTTGTGCTGAAATTCATTGAGTGCTGAATTGGTGGGTGTGCTAGTTTTGACTGATATGACTTGTTGGTTGATGTTCTAGTTTTGATTGATCAAGTCCTCCCTAATGGTCTACTGTTTAGCTGATTTGATGCTTAAGGTTGGGTGATTAAATGCTGTGCTGATGATTGAGGATGTCTGCTTTAATTGAGATTATAGTTTTGAGAATGGGTTATTTCTGAAAATTGGCCATTTTGAACTTCCTGATATGCTTGAATATTTGGTTGCTTGGGAAACTGAGGTTTGAAGTATTCTGGGGTACTAAGGTTTTGAAAACAGAGTCATAGGTGAGCGTATATTCTGTCTTAGCATGTTGCAGTGGTGGATTATTACCGCTGTAGCGAAAATTTGGGTTTAAAGGGGTGTTTTTCTCTATTTAGGTACACTGCAGCGCAAGTTAGGGAATTAGAGAGGTAACTCTCTGCCATAGGATGCTGCAGCGATGAGAAGTGGGAAACCTGGGCATTTCTGTGCTGTCTTAGTATGTTGTAGCAAGGATAACAATCCGCTGCAGCATTGGTGGTCTTTGTATTAAAAAAAAAATGAGGGACGTTCGCTGCAGCAGGAATCACATTCTGCTGCAGCGGGGGATTCCCTGTTTAAGGAAAATCCCCAAATTCAATTCCACCTTTTGCCCTAATTTAGAGAACCTCCCCTGTAGCTGCAACCCCTGCTCTGCGGCTACAACCCCTCCCCTTATTGACGACCCTTCTCTCACCTCCTCAGCCATTCTGTCATTCCAAACCCTTCATTCAGCCTTATGTTTTCTCGGATTTGCCCTCATGAAAGGATCAATTTCAATGGGTAGTGGAACTTTTGTTTTGTGTGCTTTTCTTCATTTTTTGACCATGTTTGGATTCCTATTGGTGCTCGTCACCCTCATGGCCACTCTTCAGTAAAAGAGGAAGAAATTAACTGCCAAAAGAAAATCAAGTGCTGAAGCCTATTCAAGTTTTGAGGCAAGTGATTTTAGATCAACGGCCCATCAGAGGAGATTTGAAACAAATACTTTCAGTAGGAGAACAATAAAGGAGAAGAGAATTAGCTTAAAAGAAGATGAATTTCTGAAAATTCAAGAGATTATTGCATTAAGGAACTGGGAAAAGTTAGTTGCCACTCCAACCCATGAATATCTTAGGTTGGTGCAAGAGTTTTATGCTAATAGCTACCGAGTGGCAAATGATGAATTGAAGGAATATGAGTCAAGGGTGAGAGGTAAAAATGTATATTTCTATGCTGAAGCCATCACGGACTTAATTGGAGAATATTTCTACAATGAGCAACCTTTCAGCTACCACACATTAAAGAGTGATGGGTCATAGAACCCTGAAGATGTTCTGAGCACCATTTGTGCCCCTGAATCAGATGGGAGGTAGACAATAGAGGAGCGCTGCACCATGTGGAAAGGAAATCATTGCTCCCAATTACTAGAGTGTGGTCAAATTTCATTGGATACACACTCTTGCCATCTTCTCACATTTCATACATCTTCGTTCCAAAGATATTACTAATCTACTGCATCATGAAGGGGATTCAAATAAATATAGGACTTCTTATTTCAGACAACATTGAGAAGTTAGCTCAGGCAAACCCTGGCATAATTGGATATCCATTCCTTATAACCCAATTGCTAAAGAAGCAAGAGGTCCCAATGAGAGAAGAAAAAGCTATGAGATCTCTAGAGCCCATCACAGCAGAATACATCAGAGGACAGATAGCTGAAGGCAATAAAGATGTATCTACTGGAAAGCTGTTGTGTAAAGGGAAGGAAAAAGCAAGTTTACCGGCATAAATGAAAGAGGAATAAGAATTGAAGAGGGGATCATCGAGATTAAAAGTGAAATGGCTGGAATGAGGAGTGAATGGGCTGAAATGCAGAGTGCTATGTCTAGACTTCAAATTGAGTCTCATCAGCAAAAACCCTACCTTTCTACTTTAGGAGGCTTGCTAGCTGTAAAATTGGACTTGAATGCATCCAAGCTTCCAAATCTTGCTGGGGGACAGAGTTCAGACAGACCTGAGGAAGCTGAAGAGGGATGATGACATAGAAGGATAATATGTTCAACATTTGATTAATTCTCTTTGGTTGTGTTTGTTCTGATATATCTTTTATTGCTTTTGACTGTTATTTTGGAATGGTGTGGCTATGGATAACTGTTACAATAGTTCCCTGAATTTTGTTTGATGTGATGAATTGTGAACACTGTGGGCTGCAATTTCATATTTTAGGAGTTTTTAAATCTTGTTGCATTGATGGTTGATACATAATACTTGTATGATGTTTGGTCCCTGATTCTGAAAATTTGATGAATGCTTTTCCGAAAATTAGGAGGAGAAATTTTTGAAAATTTTTGAAAATTTTAAGATTTAGCTCTTGAATTTGCAAATCTTTAAGTTTTATCTGTGTGAACCCAACCATTTCATGATTTCAGAAGTGATAATATCTCCTTGTGAATGGTTTAGAGATCATTTTCATTTTTTTAAACAAAAAAGTTCAATAAGGGGCTAGTGAAAAAAGGGTTCAATAAGGGGTAGGCTCTTATAATTAACTCAAAATGAGTCTTAAAAAATGTATATATATATATATATATATATATATATATCCAAATGCAATAAGGAATTAAGGTAGCGATACCCTTAAGAACAAAACAGTGAAGCCCTTGAGAATCGAAATAAAACGATGCCCTTGAGAATAAAGAACCAAATCAGTTTTGAAAACTTTGAATTTGGCACTATAAACTATTCTTAGAGGAGAGGATTAAATGTTTCTAAAAATCAATTTTATAAGTTTTATTATGGTTCAGTTAACATTTGTCTTGAGAATCTTTAAGATTATAGACTCTTGAGTTTAATCTTAGATATAATGTTGAAGAGGCTTAGTTTGCTTCAACTCATATGTTTTAAAGTCTTTACTCCTCCTAGTTGCACATATTCTTGGTTGCATAAATATTAATTGGAAATTTTCCCATAGGAAAATTTTCCTTGAGGACAAGCAAGGGTTCAGGTTTGGGGGAGTATTAATTGCCAAATTAACATGATTTATACGCCTTTTTCTTGGCAACTGAACCTCACGATTGCTTGATTTGTATTGAATTATGACCTTTTCGCCTCAAGATGCTCTAATTTTGATTTTCCTAAGCACTTGCAATTTTCTATATTTTTATCTTCAATTTCATGCTAGTAATTGACAGTTGATCTTGCATTTCAGGGTACAAAAGAATCCAATTTAGGAGTAAGGAAATATGAAGCACCAAACCAGCATCAGAAGTAAATCTACCTTACCCTATTGCAGTGCCATTCATTTACGCTGCAGCGTAGACGGCGCCCAGCGCCAGCCACCCAGCATTCAGTGCTGGAGTGAAAATTGTGCAGGATATTCTCTGTGACCCACTGCTACAGCGGGAGTACCTCCATTGCTCTATGTAGCGCTACACTGCCATTTTTGTTGATCCTTATTTTCTGTGTTCCATGGTTGCAGCGGTGAGGACGTACCGCTACAGCGGCAGAACTATTTTCCTACCACTTTAGACTTTGTTTAAATAGCTGGAGGGGAATTTTCTTTGGGGTATTCTAATCTGGAGAGGAGGAGTAAACACTGTTTTTACTGAGCATAGAAGGGGTAACTAAACTTTGAAGGCTTTGGGGGCTCAAATCATCCATCCGAAATTAGATTCATGAATTTCTTCACCTTTATTTCTGATTGTTCTTTTTTATTTTTCATGAGTAGCTAATTTTCCCATATAGGGTTACTATGAACTCAACCCTAGAATAGATTTTGTTTCCTCTTATGTAGTTGCAACTCTAATTCAATCAATATATGTTTTCTTATTCATTTTACTGTTGCATATGGTGGAATTGATCAGTCTATTTATATACTTGTAGCTGTTATCAATCTTGGGATAGGGAGGTGAGAGTAGAACACTAACTAAGGAAGACGAGTATGTGAACCTTAACCTAAGTGTTTTCACTTGTTAGCTATTAGGGATATTAGTTAATCTCGTTTAATCAAAGCTAGGTTGGTTAGTAAAGACTTAACTGATATCTAGCATTTCTATATACATTTTCACCCCTAGTTTGTTCTATTTGCATTTTCATCTATGAGAATTCTCTAATTTTATTACACTTTGTGATTTATTGGGTCTAAATTAATTTTGTATGGAAAATAAATTATTTTCATATTTTAGGACTTAAATTATTAAAGACTCAATTTAATCCATTTGTATGCTTTGCAGAATTTAAATTTGGAGATTTTCTGATGATGTGGCGTTGAGGTGGACATTCTTGCTAACATAGCACTGATGTGACACTCTTCTGATGAGTAGGATGCTGACTAGGACTTGTTTATGTGTTTTTGCTGATGTGGAGACATGTAGGGCCCTCAATCCAGATCATTTTCTGCATGCAGCCATCCTTTGCTACCTCTTCCCCAAACTTTGCTGAAAATAGCATATCAACTTTCTGTATAGCAAAAGAGCCCTTTTGCTGCACCGTTTTCATGATTTACTGCTGCTGTCTGTTGGCCCCCTTATGCAGAAAGAAATCAGCCACATCTCTCCTTTCCTTTTGAAAGTCAACTGAGCATCTAGGGTAGAATATTCTAAGGCATTTTAGGGCATCAGTTTTGTAACACAGAGGACACTTCATTTTTGTTGTAACTTTGTATTTTCGCAGACCACTCTTTCTCTCTATTTTTCCTCTTCTGTTTTGCTATTTTGCTCTCATGGAGGGCTAAATCTCCATTATAATCAGTCACTAGAACCTTGGGATGTTGTAGCTTGAACTGAAAGTGCAAGATAAGTGTTTTATTCTCCATTTCATCTCATTTCATTTCTGTTCTACTTTTATGTTTATGTTGCTGTCAAATTCTGATTTGAACTTGAAGGAGCATAAGCTAATTTATATATGAGATATAACCTTGCTTGACTGATTAGAAAAGTAAGTGAAATGAAATGGCTAGTTAGATGATATTTAACTTGGTTTGGTTGAGGTTTTCTTTTGAAATGCATCTAGTTATAATTAGTGAATATATTCTTGATTATAGTTAGTAACATTAAATTCTAGAAGTTACTCTAGAATCATTTTCATAAAGAACCAAATGGTGAAATGAGAACAAAACTGAATCAATGAGCTAGGTAATGATAGTTGCACTTCCATGAATCCTAGTGGCTGGTTACATAGTCTCTTTACTATCAACACTTTGTCATTTTCACCTGCTGCTAATAAGCTGCTACTTTGCTACTATTTTATTTTTGTTTCTGTTGTTACTACCAACAAACCCCCTTCCCCATTTTTGCATTTTTAATTAGTGTTTGGATGTTTAGAACAACTAATTAGTGATTAGAAGTAAGGCTCCTTGAGTGAATACGACCTAGGGACCACTATACCACAAAATTGCCACGAATCTAATTTTGGGCGATTCGAAATCATAGTGGCATGAACCAGAATTTTGGCGCTGTTACCGGGGAGCCAATTCACTTCTTAGTTGTTAATTTAGTTGTTCCATTGTGTTTTTGTTTAATTTTCAGTTTTTTAGTGTTGCTATAGTGGTTTACAAGTTTTGGAGTCATTTTCTCAGAAATTAGTCAAAGCTAGTCATTTTCTAGCCGGTGAAAAACCTAACAGTTTTCGACGTTTTAAGCAAATCGCAACCCTTACTTCACTTTGCCTAGTACAGGGTGGCCATTTTTCCAAATTCCATCGTTTAGACCCTCTTTTCTATTTTTAATTTTTTAATTTTTAATTAATTGTGATTTTTAGTTTGATTTTTGTAGATCAAATTTTTGAGTTTTATTTTTTGCACTAGTCCCTCCAACTTGAGAAGTATTTTTCCAAGAAAAATCAGATTTTTCTAAGATACTTCATTTTTTTGGCAGTTTAGGTCGGTTGGATCTTAGTGTGCCGATTTTAATGTTTTTGTTGTTTTTGTTGTTTTCTTGTGATTTTTGCCCTTCCTAGTGTATGAGAAGGTCTGGTCACATGGACTTACCACCTTTTGATCTTGAAATTGATAGGACCTTTCATAGGCTAGTGAGAAGCAATAGCATTAGGACTAGTATAGTTTCTGAACTTCTTGCTGAATTTATTGAGCTTGCTGTCAATAGTGTAGAAGTAGAGTCAGATTCTAAATCTGATATTGTGTTGGAGTCAACTAATTTTGAGTTAGCTGGGACAACTAAGATAGATAATCAAAATGCACAAATGCCTCAAAATAGCAAGAACAATCCATTGAAGAGTTAATTGCACCTGATGTGCATTATCAACCATTGTGCATAAATTATCCTGAGTTGGATGCTAATTTTGAGCTGAAATATGGTCTAGTCCATTTGTTGCACAAGTTTCATGGACTTGCGGGTGAAGACCCACATAAGCACTTGAAGGAGTTTCATGTTGTCTGCTCCACTATGAGACCACATAGAGTTAGAGAAGAACAGATCAAATTGATAGCCTTCCCTTTCTCTTTGGTGGGGCAGCCAAGGATTGGCTTTACTACCTGGCCACTACCTTAATTACAAGATGGGATGAACTGAAGAAGAAGTTCCTAGAAAAATTCTTCCCAACCTCCAGAACAGCAGCAATCAGGAAGACATCAGTGGGATTAGACAAGCAAGTGGTGAATCATTGCATGAGTATTGGGAGAGATTCAAGAAGTTGTGTTCAAGATGTCCCAACCATCAAATTTCAGAGCAGCTTCTCATCCAGTATTTCTATGAAGGATTATTGCCTATGGACAGATATATAGTTGATGCAGCTGCTGGTGGGGCATTGGTGGATAAGACCCCTGCTGCAGTAAATGAATTGTTGGCCAAGATGTCCCAAAATGCACAGCAATTTAGTACCAGATTGAATGATCCAGCAGAAATTACTGTCAATGAAGTAAGGACACCTCCCATAGAGCAACAAAGGATAGAAAATAAATTGGAAGAGTTAGCTTCAATAGCGAGGCAATTGGCATTAAATCAGAGAACACAACAACTAGCCCTTCCTCCTTCTGTTTGTGGTATTTGTTCCTTACATACCCATCATATTGATCAGTGCCCTCAGCTGCAAGAGACACTAACTGAGTCATGTGTTGGCATATTCCCTATTAGATCCATGGAGCCACAAAAACAAAGATATGACCCATATTTCTCCACCTACAATCCTCGGTGGCATGACCATCCAGCCTTCAAGTATGGAAATACCTCTAACCCTCCTTACCAGCCACCCCATGTAAGATACAATCAACCTGGACCTAGCCATGCACCTCCTCCAGCACCCAAGAAACCTGAGCCTAGTCTTGAGGATCTAATGAAGCAACTGACTGCCAATACTCTTCAGTTCCAGCAAAGAACAGAAACAAATATGCAGAACTTGGAGACTCAAATTGGTCAGTTAGCCACAACAGTAAATGAGCTGAAAAGTCAAGGTTCAGGGAGTTTGCCGTCTCAACTAGTAATCAATCCAAAAGGCAATGTTAGTGCCATTATTTTGAGGAGTGGCAAGCAAGTAGATGGTCCACCTCCTGAATCTAAACCAACAAAGTCAGATGTGTAGCAAAGTGTTCCTTTATCCTCAACCAGTGAGCAAAATAACAAGAATGAAGAAGTGACTCAAAGATCCCCAATAGGTAAACTCAATAAAAAAAGCTTCTGAATCTAACTTGGATAAAGAGATCATGGAGACCTTCAGAAAGATAGAAGTCAATATTCCAATTTTGGAAGTAATTAAGCAAATCCCCAAGTATGCCAAGTTCCTCAAAGAGTTGTGCACTCATAAGAGGCGTTTAAAGGGCAATGAAAGAGTGAATTTGGGGAGGAATGTTTCTACACTCATCCAACCACTCATGCCACCCAAGTGTAAAGATCCTGGAACTTTCACAATATCATGCACAATAGGCAACATGGAGTTCTCCAATGCTATGCTGGATTTGGGAGCCTCAATCAATGTTATGCCCAAATCAGTGTACTCAAGCCTCAAGATTAGTGTTCTTTCACTAACTGGAGTGATTGTCCAACTTGCCAACAGGAGCACAACACATCCAGTAAGAGTTTTGAAAGATGTCTTGGTAAAAGTTAAAGATTTCATTTTTCCTACTGATTTTTATATGTTAGATATGAAAAATGATAACACTCCTGGCCATGCACCATAATACTTGGTAGACCTTTTCTAAAAACTACAAAAACCATTATTAATGTGCATGAAGGGACTTTGTCGATGGAGTTTGCTGGCAATAGAATTGATTTTAACATTTTAAATGCCATGAAACATCCTATAGAAAATCATTCCAATGTGCATGTGGTTAACTTCCTGGATTATTTAGTTGATGAGGCATGTGATGATTTCCAAGATGAATTGATTTCTGATTTTCCTGAGTTTTTTGACTTGGTTGATGCCTTTTAGTGTAATTGTGTTGGTTCTGAATTTTGTCATGCTTGCACTAAAATTGAAAATTCTCTAAGTGCTGACAATTCTGAGTTGCATTCTGATTTACATTCTAATTTGGATTCTGTTATGCATTCTAATTTTGTCAATTTCTCTAGCTTAGATTTTGATTCTGTTTCTGTTTTAGGTAGTTGTAGGTATAGTGATTTAAACTATAATGTTGTACATTCTTCATCTATTTCTTCTTGTGCTACTAACCCTTCCTCCTCTCTAGCCAAGGATTATGTCTTTGAGTAATCTGAATATGTAGGTGCCTCCTTGGATGTGACTCCACAAAACTAATTCCATCACAAAACTAATTCCATCCTTCATCCAACCACCTGCATTAGAGTTGAAGGCTTTACCAGAAAACCTCAAGTATGCTTTCTTGGAAGTAGGAGACCAGCTTCCAATGATTGTAGCCAACAATCTAGAGCCTGATCAAGAACAAAAATTGATAAGTTTACTGAAAAAGAATGAGAAGGCAATTGGGTGAACTCTAGCAGACATTCCTGGGATTAGTCCTTCCATGTGCATGCACCGAATTCTTCTTAAAGAAGAGACTAAACCAGTGAGATAGCCCCAAAGATGACTCAACCCTATGATTGTTGATGTGGTCAAGAAGGAGATAACTAACCTCCTCCAAGCTCGCATTATTTATCCTATCTCTGATAGTAAGTGGGCGAGTCCAGTACAAGTGGTGCCAAAGAAAACTGAGGTAACTGTTATAACAAATGAAAACAATGAGTTAGTGACCACTAGAGTCTAAAACAATTGACGTGTTTGCATTGATTATGGGAAGTTGAACCAAGCAACTAGAAAAGATCATTTTCCTCTTCCTTTTATTGATCAAATGCTTGAGAGACTTGCTGGAAAGTTTCATTACTGTTTTCTTGATGGTTTTTCTGGATATTTTCAAATTCACATTGCACCTGAAGATCAGGAGAAGACCACCTTTACCTATCCCTTCGTTACTTTTTCATATAGATGCATGCCTTTTGGTCTCTGTAATGCACCTGATACTTTTCAAAGATGCATGATAAGCATATTTTCTGAAAGAGGATTGCATGGAAGTGTTCATGGATGATTTTTCTGTTTATGGAGACTCATTTGATGCATACTTGAAAAATTTGGAGAGAGTACTTGAGAGATGCATAGAAAAGAATTTGGTCTTGAATTATGAGAAATGTCATTTCATGGTAGAGCAAGGGATAGTCCTCGGCCACATAGTATCATCACGTGGCATAGAAGTAGATAAAGCCAAAGTTGATGTTATCTCCTCTTTGCCTTACCCGGCTTCTGTGTGGGAAGTTCGCTCTTTTCTTGGCCATGCAGGATTTTATAGGAGATTCATCAAGACTTTAGTAAGATCGCTCTACCCCTATCTAAACTCCTCGAAAAAGAAACTAATTTTGTTTTTAATGATGCTTGCAGGTTAGCTTTTGATGAGTTGAAGAAGCAACTTACCTCCCTTCCATCATCCAACCTCCACGGTGGGAGCTCCCCTATGAGGCTCATGTGTGATGCCTCAAATTATGCTGTGGGAGCAATACTTTCACAAAGAATAGAAAGGAAGTTGCATGTCATAGCTTATACGTCTCACACCCTTGATTTAGCTCATTTAAATTACACAACCATGGAGAAAGAGTTTTTAGCAATTGTCTTTGCTTTAGATAAATTTAGATCATACTTGCTTGACTCCAAAGTAATTGTGTTTTCTGACCATGCAGCACTAAAATACTTACTGAAGAAGCAGGATGCGAAGTCAAGATTGATTAGATGGATGCTACTCCTCCAAGAATTTGATGTGGAGATCAAGGATAAGAATGGAACAGAGAATGTAGTAGCGGATCATTTAAGTAGGCTTTCTGATCTCCCATTGGAACATCTCCCCATTAGAGACAACTTCCCATATGAGTGCTTTTCCCTTTTGCATGGTATTAGTGAGCCTTGGTATGCTGATTTAGTGAATTATCTTGTTGCATCTGAATTGCCTGTATACCAAAATAAACATCAGTTAAATAAATTAAGAAGCGAGGCTAGGTACTATGTGTGGGATGACCCTTATTTGTGGAAGATTTGTAGTGACCAAATTATTAGGAGATGTGTTCCAAATCATGAATTTGCATCTGTGCTGAATTTCTGTCATACTCTTGCATGTGGTGGACACTTTGGTCCCCAAAGAATAGTTAGAAAAGTATTAGATTCTGGTTTATATTGGCCTACTTTGTTTAGGGATGCCTATGATTTTTGCAAGAACTGTTCTAGGTGTCAAAGAACTGGAAATGTATCTAGAAGAAATGAAATGCCTTAACAACATCTTCTCTTTTATGATATTTTTTATGTTTGGGGTATAGACTTTATGGGTCCTTTTCCTGTTTCTTTTGGCTTTATGTATATCTTGGTTGCTGTGGATTATGTATCAAAGTGGGTGGAAGCAAAATCCACCCGAATTGATGATTCTATTATTGTTGTAGACTTTTCTTGTTCATATATTTTTTACAGATTTGATGTCCCCAAGGCCATCATTAGTGATCAAGGATCACACTTTTGCAATAGAAACATGCAAGGGCTATTAAAGAAATATGAGGTGGTGCACAAAACCTCTACACCTTATCACCCCCAAACCAATGGGCAAGCAGAAGTCTCCAACCGTGAGATAAAGCAAATATTAGAGAAAACCGTGCAGCCCAATAGCAAAGATTGGAGCAAGAGGCTTGAAGATGTGCTTTGGGCCTATAGAACTGCTTTCAAGACTCCCATCGGCATGTCTCCATACCATTTGGTATTTGGTAAAGCATGTCACTTGCCGGTGGAGATTGCACACAAGGCATATTAGGCAGTTAAGTAACGCAATATGGGCATGACCCTAGCCGATAAGGATAGGAAGTTACAACTTCAAGAATTAGAAGAAATAAGGCTAGCAGCTTATGAGAATACACGCATCTATAAAGAGAGGACAAAAGCTTTACATGATCAGAAAATTGAGAAACAAGAATTCCAAGTGGGAGAGAAAGTCCTTCTCCACAATTCTCGCCTCAAGCTAATGCCCGATAAGCTTCGCTCTAGATGGGTTGGTCCTTTTGTTGTTACTAATGTCTTTCCCTTTGGTGCAGTAGAAATTCAAAATGAGGCCACCAATAAGCAATTTATGGTAAATAGGAAAAGATTGAAGAAGTTCTACGAGGGCTTCAAAGAAGAAACTGTAGAGGAAATCTAACTCTACAATGTTTCGGCTCCATGATAAGGCCGTACTCTTTCCCTCATTTTAATTTATGTCCTCTTCATTTTATTTGATGTTTGGTGCTGATTTGCATTAAGGACAATGCAATGTTTAAGTGTGGGGGAAGAGAATTTAATTGGAGCTTATTTTAAAAAAAAAAAATTTTCTGCTGTCTCCTCTATTTTCTCTGTTTCTGTCAAGAATTTTTAAGCTGTCTTGCACTAATTTTCTGTACTGATTGGCTACGATTTTTGCTACTTTCTTTACATGTTTTTAAATCTTTATATGTCTTCTAGCTGTAGAATTTTATTTGGTGTCTTTCGCATCTTTTTTGGTGTAGTTTTGTGTTGGTAAAGTTGAGTTGCCAGAATTTCTGGACTTCAGAAATTTTGCTACTCTGTTTTGTCTGAATTTGATGCTCTCTTTTTGAAAATTTGATGACATTTTTGTGTGAAAGCATGCATGATGAAATAGCTTAAGTTGTGGATTGACTTAGCATGAAAAGAATTCAGTCTTCTTTTTCTAAGGAACTCAAGTAAAATGGCAATGATGTTGTTTTTAATGAATTTTTAGTAGTAGTCTTCAAACCGTGAGAATTTGTACCTTTATTGCAAACAATATTCTTTCTTCTTGTGTGTATTCCCTATCATGATTTTCACTTTAGAATTTATCTTGAATCTCTGTCGATGCTACATTACATGTACATGCTTGGAAATGATTTAGGCATTTGTTTCTTGTAACCGTTCTAGCCAAATAGCCATCCTATGTGTTGTTTCCATTGTGTGCCACTTTGTGCCTTACTTCCACCTTTCTTTCTTGTGTTTTCCAGCTCTCTTCCACCTTAAAAAAAATTCTTTCTTTTCCCCAAACTTAGGATTTGAAGAGCTTTAGAAATTTCTTTTGAAAAGAGATTGAGCATGTGCAAAAAGAAGGATTTGTTGGTTATTTTGAAATTCAGTTTTGCTACTCCAAAGAAGAGAAAATTTTGACAATTCTTCATGAAAAATAAACTATATGGAGATCAAAAGAAAAAAAAAGAGCAAGAAAGAAGAAAAGAAAAGTAGCATTTTTTGTGCCCAAATTTCAAAGTTCAATCTCTTATGACTTTATTGATTAATGCTCTTCATTTCTTTAAGTTTTTGTTAAACTTTGTTTTGTGTATTTCTTTCTACGTTCTAATCATTCCTTCACCTAACCTTACATCCTTGTAAAGTCTTAATAATTCAGGCATGTGTGTGATTCAAATAGTAGAGATTTAGATTTTTGACAAGCTTATGGTAGTGAATTTGTGATAGGTTGAAATGAGAGCATATTACCTTAAACACTTGGAGAGAATAGAGTGTACACACTCCTCCTTATGAGTAGATTATTACTTGGATTCATTCTTGTCAACGAAATTTCCATGATTCTTGAACTTTTTAGAAATTTAAGACTTGTTTTCTCCTAGCGTTAAATCTTTTCAAGCTTGAACTAATTCATTATTGCATACTTTCTATACTACTTATTATGTCCTTTGGTGCCTTTGTTGCTTTTAACTGATTTTTCCCAGGAGTGAAAAAGACTAAGTTTGGGGGATTTGTTATCTAGCATTTCTATATACATTTTAACCCCTAATTTGGTCTATTTGAATTTTCATCTATGGGAATTCTCTAATTTTATTACACTTTGTGATTTATTAGGTCTAAATTAATTTTGGATGGAAAATAAATTATTTTCGTATTTTAGGACTTAAATTATTAAAGACTCAATTTAATCTATTTGTGTGCTTTGTAGAATTTAAATTTGGAGATTTTCTGATGATGTGGCACTAAGGTGGACATTCTTGTTGACATGGCGCTGATGTGGCATTCTTCTGATGAGTAGGATGCTGACTGGGACTTGTTTCTGCGTTTTTGCTGATGTGGACACATGTTGGGCCCTCAATCCAGATCACCTTTTGTATGCAGCTAGCCTTTTCTTACCTCTTCCCCAAACTTTGCTGAAAATAGCATATCAACTTTCTGCACAGCAAAAGAGCCCTTCTGCATTTTCATGATTTGCTGCTGTTGTCTGCTGGCCGCCTTATGCAGAAAGAAATCAGCCACATCTCTCCTCTCCTTTTGAAAGTCAACTGAGCATCTAGGGTAGAATATTCCAAGGCATTTTAGGGCATCAGTTTTGTAACACAGAGGACACTTCATTTTTGCTGTAACTTTGTTTTTTTGCAGACCATTCTTTCTCTCTGTTTTCCCTCTTCTGTTTTACTATTTTGCCCTCATGGAGGGCTAAATCTCCATTGTGGTCAGTCACTAGGATCTTAGGATGTTGTAGCTTGAACTAAAAGTACAAGATAAGTGTTTTACTCTCCATTTCATCTCATTTCATTTCTGTTCTACTTTTATATTTATGTTGCTGTCAGATTCAGATTTGAACTCGAAGGAATATAAGGTAATTTATATATGAGATCTAACTTTGCTTGACTGATTAGAAAAATGAGTGAAACGAAATGGCTAGTTAGATGATATTTAACTTGGTTTTGTTGAGGTTTTCTTTTGAAATGCATCTAGTTATAGTTATTAAAGATATTCTTGACAATAGTTATTAGCATTAAATTCTAGAAGTCACTCTAGAATCATTTTCATAAAGAACCAAATGGTGAAATGAGAACAAAACTGAATCAATGAGTTAGGTAATGATAGTTTCACTCCCATGAATCCTAGTGGTTGGTTACATAGTCTCCTTACTATCAACACTTTGTCATTTTCGCCTATTGCTGATTAGCTGCTAGTTTACTGCTGTTTTATTTCTGTTTCTACTGTTACTGCCAACCAAACCCCCCCCGGTTTATGCATTTTTAATTAGTGTTTAGGTGTTTAGAACAACTAATTAGTGATTAGAAGTGAGGCTCCTTAAGTGAATACGACCTGGGGACCACTATACTGCAAAATTGCCACGAATCTAATTCTGGGCGATTCGGCATCGTAGTGGCGTGAACCATTAACCCACTTAAGGAATTGAGTAGGCGTTAAGTATCGTAACTGAGGTTCGGGAGAATTCTTTTAAGTTATTAGAATAACCTAAGATTAACTTATTTGGTTGATTAAGTTGCGAATGCGTGAGAGGGGTTTTACAATTTCTAGGACGAAGAAGAGGGATTAATAACCCTAGGCTTTAATTTCATTAATTTTGTCAGTTTGAGTCTTTATCTGCTATCATTAAAAGAAAATTTATAAAAATTTACTGTCACGCGCCTGCTTTTATTGTCAGTTCTTCATTATAACTATCTTCAATCCTATTGTTTCGTCTAACTAATTCAATTAAATTTCTTGGGTAATTAGTCTCTTAGTCCTCGTGGGAATGATACTTTTACTCTCAAATCACTATATTACTTGAGCGTTTGGTACACTTGCCAAATCGTCTAACATGGACATGCCTTTTTTATTGCTTAGATTGTAAATGAAGAAATGGGCACATATATATATATATATTCATGTATATATATATATATTATACTCGTATACATAGTATTATGAATCAATTCAAACCTTATATATGTATGTGTGTAAATGTGTCAATCCTAGATTAATTGTAGAAGAACAAGTATGTACATTCATTTACACTTTCTAGGACTGAGGAATTGTGCTCTCAAATAATTTGGCATGGATATATCTATACACAAATATCATCATGTGAATATTAAATAGATGATATACAAATACTATTGTGGATGATTAGTAAATACAAATGAGCTTCTATGTTGAGATATGATTTGGAGTATAAATTTTGTAAATAGTGGATGATTGAGTACATGTTGATGAATTTACGTTGAAGTCTAGAAAGTGATATGAGTTATGTTGTGGTTTGACTTGTAAATGATTGAGTTATATTTATGATTGTGATTGTGTATGTGATTGAAATAAATGGAAAGGCATGGTGGTGCACCCCATTGGAAAATTCTACAAGGAGCCATAAAGGTGGAGATTTATAAATGGAGTGATAAGAGTTGATGCGATGGGGGCCACGGGCAATGATCTAGTGGTACCCTGGACAACCCGGTTGGTATAGGAAATTTTTGCAATTGATTGAATTAATTACTGTTGTGATTTATTCTGAATTATGTGATATTGAACAGTAATTATGTGGATGACTTAACTATATTAAAGATTTGGTTATAAATATTTTATCGCATTGACTTGTTATTAATGAAATGTATTAAGTATATACACGGTAAATGATTATTTATATTTAATTACTCATAGATAAGCAAAAGAAAGTTTTTACTACTTAGATGAAGCCTATTTTTATTTGTCTATTTTGAAATTTCATGCATGTTGAATCGATAAATGAGCTCAGTTCCGAGGTGAGGTCAGGCTTACTCTTGTACCGGTCATGTGTTCTAGGTGGGATGTGATAGTTGTGAGCGAGAAGACTAGTGTGGGACCAACCCTTCTTCTACCCCTTTTCTTTTTCAACTTCGTCATCGACCACCGCAAACTCCCTCCCTTTTTGCCTTTGTCTTCCCTCTTCCCAGATCAGAGACCACAATGAAGCAAAATGGGAAGAAAACAAGGAGAGTGTCAAGGGAAATTCTTCAAATAAAATCATGGTGAAAACGCATAAGCTTCCTTTCATCACGGTGAAGCAAACTTGGGTTGGCGAATGAAAATCGATTATGAGACTAGTGTAAACGCAGAACCAAACAATTCCAGAAATCTGCAAACTCGCGTTCATGACCAGTAGCCACGCATTGGAGTTTCGAAACATTGAACAAAACGACCCCTTAATTGTTACTTGTAATCATTCTTTTCTTGCTTGTGAATAATTTTAGTTTTAATTTTTAATTAAATCTTTTTATCTTTAATTAAATTAATTTTAAACAAATTAATGTTTGTGAATAATTTTATTTAAATTTTTAAATTTATCTTTAAAAAAACATTATAATAGTTCAAATTAACTAAAAAACCTAAAATTATAATTACTTAAAAATATATTTTTGTCTAAAAATAAAATTTGTATAGAATATCATATTTTATGTCATTTTATATCTATTAGGTAATTCAATAGCTAATTTTACTAAACATTTCTAATTCAATAAGCTAGCTAATTAACAACTTTTAACTAACTTTGAAATTTTCAGCTATCTTATCAGTTATTTTTGCTAAACATAGTTTTAGTGTCATGTGGAGGTATAAAAAAGAAATGGAAGTGTGATAAAAATAAGATAAAAGTACATTTTTTTGTACTTAATGTTTATTTGGTGACAATTTCATCTCACATGTTTCTTTTTTGTTTCGATTTTGTGCGTAAAGTTAACGTTATTAACATAATTGATAAAAAAAATATTGATGTAAACTTCTCTATCTGATCTGTTCACTACCAATGTGTCATATTGATTGATTTTAATTTTAATTTTATTTTAAATATTTGACTAAGCTTCAATTTCACCCCAAATAATAATTTTTTGTTTCTCTTATTTGTCCCAAATTAATGATTAAACATTTGATATGTCACATAGAAGAGTCTACATATCATTTGGAGAAATATATGTGTCACTTAGAGGAAATCATATTATCATTTTTCGTCAACATTGTAAACGGTGTTAATCCTAAGGACAAATACAAAAACAAATGTAGGACGAAATTGGCAAAAAAAGAGTTGAGGATGTAATTAAAACTCAAAGCAATGAAGGCTGAGAAAAAAAACTAAAACATGATGATGAAACATAAATCATTGAGATCATGTGTAAATTTCACATATTTCTTTTTTGTTTCGATTTTGTCCCTAAAGTTAACGTTATTAACATAATTGATAAAAAAATGTTGATGTAAACTTCTCTATCTGACCCGTTCACTACCAATGTGTCGTACTAATTTATTTTAATTTTAATTTTATTTCAAATATTTGACTAAGCTTCAATTTTAACCCAAATAATAATTTTTCATTTCTCTCATTTGTCCCAAATTAATGATTAAATATTTGATGTGTCATATAAAAGAGTCTACATATCATTTGGAGAAATTTATGTGTCACTTGGAGGAAATCATATTATCATTTTTCGTCAACATTGTTAACGGCATTAATCCTAAGAACAAATTGAAACAAAAAAAAGAAATATGTAGGACGAAATAGGCCAAAAAAAAAGTTAGAGATGTAATTAAAACTCAAAACAATGAAGGCTGAGAAAAAAACTAAAACATGATGATGAAACATAAATCGTTGAGATCATGTGTAAGTCTAAGACCAGTCTTAATTCATTAGCTTGGAACGAATAAAGGAATTGACAATAACTAAAGGAATCGTTTATATTGGGGAAGCATCACTGGGTCAAGCTGAAAATGATAGAATGCCTCAATGTTTTCTGCAAAATATTTAGTCAGAAAATTAACAATCAGAAAACTAATATCTTCTCCAAATATGTTGAGAGTATTTTAAATTTTACGAAGTTTTCTTCTATTTCTAACCTATACCTAGGTGTCCCCTTGAACCATGAGAGGCACTCAAAAAAGCATTTCAGATTTATTATGCACAATGTTAACAAATAATTATCAGGTTGGAAAATTAATATCCTAATAATGCTTGTCAAATCTGTTATATTATCTATCCCCCTTTACACTATGCAATCCATCTGCGTCCCTGTTGGAGTGTATCAAGAGTTTGAAAAAATCCAAAGAAACTTTATATGGGGTCTTGACGATAGTACCAGGAAATCTCAAGATGTTGGCTGGAAAACCCTCTGTCTTCCTAAGGATAGAGGTGGTCCGAGCTTTTATTCTTTCTCTGACATGAACATTATTAGGGAAGATGGAGATTTAAAAATGATCAAAATAACTTGTGCACAAAAGTTCTCACTGGTCAATAAGGGCGCGGGGTTGTGACTTGAGAAGAACTGTGTTTGCCAAATCCTCTAATTATGGCCTATATAAGATAGTTAATTAATAATCTTTCGAGCCAGCTTGACAAGAACTACAAACAGGTTATTGGGGACGACAAAAGAAATAAGGTTCCTTTTAGACAAATGGATAAGGAATAGCGAACCCCTTTTTAAACTAACAAATGGGAAATAGTTGTGTTGCAGAATCTTGAACAATTCAATTTTGAGAACTTCATGACAGCTAAAGGTAATTGGAATTGTAGAGTGTTAGCCTCAAACTCCTCCAATGACATTCTCTCCATGATCAGTAATGAGCTACCTCCTAACAGCAACCATGGCCTTGAATTCATAAGATGGGAGGGAAGTAGGGGTTCCCCACAAAGAGTGCTTACTTGACTATTATCAACTTAGAACCTCCATCTGACAATGAGTGAAAGCTTATCCAGAAGTTGAAGGTGTCAAGGAGGGTCAAAAGCTTCATCTTGTTAACCATTATATAGATTAGTTCCCACAAAATACAATTGCAGGAAATGGCAAGACATTTCTACTAGCTGCTATTGATGCAACCACCCAGTCGAGGATCAACTCCACATTTTCAGGGATTGTAGATTTGCAAACAAAATTTGGAAGGAGTGAAGCTCGCCAAAAAGCTTGGATACAAATCGACTATTCTGGAGAGCGATTCAAATAGCTTAGTATGGAAGGTATCAAGAGTGAAAGCCTCTTGAGGATAGACAGAGCAAGCTTGGCGAAAGCTCTGCTCAAGGAAATAAACTCCAAATGTGATGTGAGACTAGCATGTTTGGAGAGAGAAGAACATGCATACTGACTGGTTAACAAGCTCAAGTCTGAACCAAAATCTCGACTTATTGGTGTGCAATTTATGCATGTGTGATGCGTACAGTTTAAATCAAATAATTGCACGCAACCCTTAGCAAATATATTAGTCGCTATCAAATTACGAAGTGATAAATGAGTTATCGTTCTCACGATATCTTGTTGAATACCTGTTTTTATTACTACACTTTTTGGATTAATATTAATTATGTTTTATAAAATGGATAGTCTTGCAGTTTTCATAAAAAAATAATAAAAATCTAATATTTAGACTATTGATTATATAACATTGAAATTTTAGTGTTATATATAATGACTAAAGCTCATTAATATAAGGTGTTAGGGATTAATTTCACTAACCTATTTTTAATTAACGAATTAATTCAATCTTCTCCTAATTCTTAATTAATATTCTGGCGGTTATAAGTTAGGATTCCTTATTTAACTAAAAACCCAATTTTTTGGTGAATTAGATCTCTTTAATCCTACATAATTAGCTAATTCCTTAGTTTAAGTTAAATTAGATAAAAGTTTTATTGATCTAAATATCTTTTAGTGGTTCGGTAAGCAATTATTCTATTACTTGATATAATTTAACTTACGTTGGTTGAATCAATAGACATACTTACATATGAAATTTCCAATCCTATATATAAGTTCTAATTCAATTTTATGAATGGCTAATTCACAAAAAAGCGTTAAATTTAAATTCAATCATATAATCATAGAAATCAAGAAGAAGAAGCAGCGAGGCCTTAAAAAGAAGTAGCTACATCTTTCGCTAACAAAAATCTACTTGGCTACTCATATTGAAAATAAAACTAAACCTAAAAATGGAAAACATAATGAAAGAAAAGAGAACAAAAGATAGAAGTTGCCTGGGACTCTTACGTAAGCTCCAAGGTAAGTGATTCTTCCTTAGAATGACTTAGGTACTCTTATTTATGGATTTGGATTCTTTGTATTACTTTTTTAGCAACGATTTTTATTGTTACTAAAAACTTTTGGCAACAATTTTACAACATTAAAACTGTTGTCAAAAGTTTTAATAATGATAAAAATTGTTGCCAAAAAATAATACACTATGCCATAAGATAGAGGATCCAAACCCCTTATTTATTGGCTAAGGTGTGAGAGTCCTAACGCTACTGAAACTAGGAAACCCGAGCTGCTACAAAACCCCTAATATGAGAGTCCTAACTCCACTCAAACTATGCATGAGAGTCCTAACTCTAGGGGCGAGCCAATAGAATTTTCATGCAGGCCATTTGACATTTTCTTTTCTACTTTTTTTTTCCCGTGCTTTTTGAGATTAGATCCCTTCGTATGGTTTGTCAGCTTTAACTTTTCTTTTTCTACCAAAATACTAAAACATAAATTTTATTAAAAAAGTATCATTTAAAGTTCAAAAATTGATGAAATATTATAAAATTATTCTTAATTAATTAGATAAGAACTTAGTTTTGATTCAAAACTCTATTTAGAAAATTTTAATTAGAATTTATCTAATTTTTGAGTCAAATTAAAACTCAAAATAACTCTATAAAATAGAGTTATATATCAAACACGTTTGGAGAGAGAAACATTTGTGGCAACTGGTTAACAAGCTCAAGTCTGAACCAAAATCTTCACACTGCCATCCATGGAACATTGCTGACAAGAATGCTGCCTCTGCTTATAATTGCTAAATATGGACATCCAAATAAAAAATTAAAATTATAGGTACTCAATTAAAATAGAAATAAACTATAGGGACCAAAGTATTAAGTTAACTTTTTTAACATGACAATAAAAACTAATTAAATAATTTTATTCATGAAAGAAACACATTGTATAAAAGGTTAATTTCATTGACAAAAGACAAATTAGAGAAGAATGAGTGCAATATTTAATACTAGAAAGGTGCTGAGTGCAATATTTAATACTAGAAAAGTGCTTAGTGTAATTTAGCCAAACTTTAAAAAAGGTTAGCATAATTTATCTTTTTTATTTTTTAAATAATTAATATATTCTTGATTAAGAATATGATTTATTTGATCTTTTCATGCATGATATATTATTCATTTGTTACGTTAGAAAATTATAATGGACACAAAAATTTAACTCAATTTGAAATTATTTGAAATACAACAATCTTAGTTTAATGTACAATTATTTAAGTGGAAAAAGGAAACACTTGTATTATTTTATATATAACACTATAATACAATGGTTATATCTAACAATTAATTATATCGATCTTTTTATAGGGAGGTGATTTGACTAAGACGTAATTTGTTTATTAATCCTTCGATCATATATATATTTAAAAAATTATAATGATTATATTTATTATCAAATTTATTATTTTTAACTTGTCCATAAGATATTATAATATATTATTTAGTTCTTAAAAGATCTTATGTCATGCCCCAAAAACAAGACACGTGATCAGTACAGTATATGGATGCAATCCCCACTTACCGTAAGCCTAAACATAACTAGGTCAACCACAAAATCAAAATATGCATGCATGCAAACCATACGAGAGGAGAACATAGCCTTTCATTTCATTTAACAAGATATTACATATGTTGATAAAAGTCATTTCATTTCATGTTTATAGTTATTCCCATAATAACATCATCAATCAAGTAAGTGGAATATTAAGAAACACAATTTACAAAAGAATCAAAATATAACCTATGCATCCCTTTTTTTGAAACAACATCCGCAAACATCCTAGGTATACATCTTACATGACTATAGAGCACCTAGAGTTACAAACCAAAATAATATAATCAAAAGAAACCAACCCCAAAAGTAAAGGAAGGGTCATGACACAAGGAACTCCACTACTCCTCAAGTGGAGGCCGTTTCTCCTAACTCAAGTTTTGAAAAAGACTACACAAGAAAATGGTGAGTACAAAATTTAGTGAGTAGGTAACTACAATATAAATAAAATCATATTTGCATCATCCTCAAACATGCATATATGAACATCAAACACATTCCAACAACATGAAGCCATGGAATTTGCATACTCAACCGGTTCAATCAATTATACACATCACAAGTTCAATCAATCCACAGTTTTCACAAATTCCCTAAACATCCTGGGTTGTCCACACTACCAGTGGCCATTGCCCACAGCCCCAGCCACATCAACCCACTCCATTTAAATATCTCCTACAATACGTCTCATGTATATTGGTATGGCAATGCTCCCCATCCTCGATCGCCGTCGAGGAAAAATTTTAAACCCCACCCACGATCCTCGCCTCCTTTCGGACTCGTGGGGATTTTTTTTTTGGACAACTATTAATAAATTAAGAGGAAAACATGGGCAACTGAGGCCTAAAACACTAGCAAAAATCAAAATAGAAGAAAAAACCCAAAGAGCTTATTTGAGGCTGGAAGGAAACTAAGAGAAATTACAGCCATCTATAAATTTAGGCATTCATCTATAGATTTGGGCATTCTTCTAACAAATCAAGAAAAGTACAGCAATGATAGTTTCAAAGTTTAGCAGATCGATCATTGGAGTGGTAGCAACGAAGGAAAAGAAACTCACAGAACGAATGGCTAAAGAGGAGACAACAGTGAAAGGAGCGAGACTGAGAGGACGACAATGATGGAAGTATGATGATTGAGAGAAGAGATGATGGCGAGGGAGCAGAGCAGCACAACGAAAAAGGAGTAGAGCAACATGATGATGATGGGAGAACAATGACGAGGGAACAGAGTAGGACGACAACAAGGGAACCGAGTAGCACGATGACAATAGGAGAATAACGAGAGAGTAGAGACGATGACGAAGACAGCAGAATTAGAGCACGAGAATGACACAGTAAGAAAATAGAAAAGAGTTTGATATTGGAGTGGCCGAATGAGAGGGATCAAGGATGAGATTGGGGCTAGGGTTTAAGTTTTTTTTAAAAAATTAAATTAGTTTAAATTATTTTTAATTTTAAAATGACTAGTTTATCCTTAATTTCAATGAAATTACTAAAATATCCTTTGGAGACGAGGACCCCACAGGATGGGGAGTGTGATCCCATCCCTAAAATCCTGACAAGAGAAATTTCTCCCATCTCCATGAGGGAAAATTCCCTGCCAATGAGGCCTCGAATGCAAGGATCCCTGCGGCCCCCCATTGCCATCCCTACCCTTATACAATCTTACCATATTGGCACTTTTCAATTTACAACTTTTGAGGTGCACCACCATGTCCAACCTTTCTTTTTCATGCACAAGCACAAGCATAAGCACAAACACACTCACAACCAATCATATGGCAAGTGTTCACAATGTGCATCACAAGTTCAAACACATTTCATGGAGTACCATTTTAATTTTTGTCACATCTAGAATTCCACGTGATCGGCACGGTAGGTGAGCCCTTCCTCACTACTGTAAGCCTAACTTATTCTACTTACCCTTTATGGTGTGGTGATTCCCTCTAATTATGTGTATGTATACTTATACTTTTAGTGATTCACTTATGGAAATCAGTTTTCTTGTCATTTAAGGCTAATAGTTTATGTCTATATTATTGTCTTCAATTTATTTTCTTGTCTATGTGTAATACTCCATGTAAAATGAAATACTTATGAAAGTTTATTTTTGTGAGCATGAAAATTTTTTTTCCAAACAAATGAGCACTTAAAAGGAAATTCGAGTGATGAGGAAAGGACTAAAGTAAAGAGAAAGAAAAGTAATAAGTAATTTCATGTGATTCGCATAAGTGAGGGCCCTTAAGGTGAGAAGGGTTTGGTGAGGTGAAGTTGCAGAGTCGGTGCCACAAGGATGGTGGAAGTGGAGACGTGGCAGTGTATAGGACACTAAAAGGGACCACAGTGAACAAAATATAAGATTTTCATACTTTTAACAAAATGTGCTGAGGAATAAAGATTTGGTGTATAAGTGTTGTTCCTGCTGAGGTATGGTTTTGGGGCCCTATGGATTATTTAAAAGAATTTCTAAAAATTTCTCTTGAGGTCCTTGTTAGAGTCTTTTATTTAAAGGGACTAATTTGCAATGAAAGTGGGCCCCACCCTCATTTAAACACACACACACTCTAACTCCTCTACATACTCATATACACTCATTTGGTCTCTCTCTCACACCCCCTTTCATATTTTCTCCTTCTCCATGCTCCTTCTTCCCCTCCATGGCAAGGGAATTTCAAGGATGCTTCCATCTTCACCTCTGGCAAGATTCTAGCCACCGAAAACCTTCCCTCAAGATTCGAGAGGTAAGATTATTTTTCCTTTCCTTTCTTTCTTTTCCAAAACAAACCCTAAGATAAGATGAGATTGGGAACTTGTTGGTAATTTAGCAAGTGTACCAGTCGTACAAGATTATCGTGCCCTCGAGAACTAACTCGCTAAATACTCAAAAAACCTCAAACGTGTTAGTTAGACAAGCTAGTTTGGATCAAAGATAGTTCTAAGTCAAAAACTGAAAGGTAAAATTCAAATGACAAAATATTTTTATACTTTTTCACAAATAACAATGAACGCACTCATAAAATCGAATGAAATTAATTTAATAAAGACCTAGAGGTACTAGTCCCTCTCTTTTGCCTTAGGAATTGTTAAATTCTCTCTAGCACTTGCAAAATCAATTATACACTTTAAACTTAGGTTTCCTAATAGGTTAAAATAATTCTCCTGAATCTAAATTAAGCTACTCAACTCTAACACAGTCCCTTATGTGAGTTAAGCCTAATAAGCAACAACCTAATTTGATTAAATGAGGTTAACTAATATTCCTATGAGTTAACAAGCAAAAACCCCTAAAGTTCAAGCACTCGCCTTCACTCAATGTTCTACAAACACCTCTCTCTCCAAAGTTCAGTGAAAAAAGCAATATGCAAGCAATAAAGTAATCAGATTTAAAGCAAACACAAGATAGATGAATTATAGGAATATATTAGTTTAAAAGAAATTACAAGTGTAGACAGAAATACAACTCCTAATATGAAATTAGGTTTATAGTAACAGTAGAAAAATGATAAAACTCTATGATACCGAGGTTGGATTGGCAAAAATCAGGCTTGGATAGTTTCGGGAATGGATTCCTCCTTCTCTTTCAGCAAAATCAGTGCCTCTCCTTCTGTCTCATGCTTAGAATGTCCTAAAACATCTTCCCCTTTTCCTATCTAAACCTCTAGCAGAAACCAGTAAAAATCGACAATCACATCGCTGTAGCAGTAGCTCACATATTAAAAATCTGAAGTGCAACATGCACCCTATAGTGGTATAAGCCCACCGCTATAGTGGTGAGAGGCATAGAGGAGCTTCGAAGGTTCTTTGGTCTAGGAGCTATCGCTATAGCGGTGAATATCCACCACTATAGTTGTGAGTGGCAAAAAGACATGCTTTAGAAACTTCCAAAATGCAGTAACTTCTTATTTATTCTTCTTACCAAACCAACCTACATCAGAAGACAAATAAACATAATTAATTACCAGCAATTTTGAATCATGAAATCACTCAATTCATTAAAAGCTCTAAGAAAACTTAAACTACTCTAAACCACTCAAAACATGGATTAAGACATGCAAGTCTAGGCAAGATAGAGATTAAAAGAAAAGGTAATTAACACCGAAATAGTGCTAAGTTGAGAACTTAACAGAACTATGAAATTTGAGCTGGGTCTTAAATGGAATAATTATTTCATGCTTCTAATTGAACTTAGAACCTAGAAATTCAAAGAAACCTTGGATGGAAACACATGAAGAGGAAGAATGAAATTTGGGAATTCTAGAGAAAAAATATGGATAATCTTGAGTGAATTTGATGGTAATCTTGATTCAATGTTGAAATTGATCTTTTAGAATGTTTTTAAATGCCAAAAAACAAGTATTTGATGACCCAAATTGGTTGTTTGAGCTTTAGGATGGTTTTTGGAGGTAAAAGAATGGTTTTGGAAGCTCTTCTTGTGGCTATGGTGGAATACCTAGCCATGGGCACCCAGGGTGCCCTGGGCTGTGATCATCAATCTGATTCAAAGGGTTATAACTCTTATCATTTTAGCTTTGTTTTTATCAAATTATATATCATTGGAAAGATCTTTGAGTCTAGTTTCAAATAATATAAGCTTCATTCGACAATTCTTTATGGTTTAAGATTTATAACCAAGAGAGTGACCAAAAGTCATAAATTGTAGGAAACATTTCCTATTTTATGATTATGACATCTTTTTTTTTTGTTTCTTGATGGAATCAATAGGAATGTTTCCCTGATCATCTAGGGTCATTCAATCATTGATCAAGATGAAGGAGAATGATAACTATGGCTCAAAAAAGAGGTAAGTAGTCAATCCTACCTTGGTTAAATGTGAAAGTGTTTATGTTAAATGTTGAATGCTTGGTATATTTAGGAACTTCTTTTCTTAAAGTGCAAATCCTCACTTATGAAGCTTCATAAAGATAGAAGTGACACAAAAATAATCAATGTAGTGGGTTTGGTTATGAGTACTTGTGATTGCTTAATAGAACAAAAGGGAGGGTGTTATTCCTTCACCATATTAAGAATTTAGAGGTCTCATACCAAAGGTACTTGTGGCATGAAGAGTGAGTGTTGGCCTAAGAAATGGGTACCCTAGACAAACAAATAATGCAAATTAGAAATAGGTTAGATGAGTGATAGTTAACAATGATTATTATGTCATGAAGTCATTAAGATGGCACACTGTATACATGTTATGTAGTATTGGCTAAGGCTATAAGAAAGATAGAGCAAAACTTTATTCTTACAAATTAATGTATGCATTTAAGTATAGTAGTAAATTGGAAAGGAATCTCAAGATAAAACTTATAGACCTAAGCATTAGATTTAATGCAAGTGAAGAAGGAATCATGGATCCAAGTTAAGTATCATTTAACCTATAGTTTCTAAAGTATGTATATGCATGGCCATATTTATACATGTTAAGGTTGATGTAATACTACATGAAAGTTATCCTTTGGCCAAGCTAGAGTATCATGACTTCTAATGTGAATGTGTAACCATGAATACATGCTATCATAATGTAATTTAAGAAAAGTCCATGCCTTGGAAAGACAAAATAGGTGCAGAAAGGGCTTGAGCTAGTTACTGTGAATGAATCTATTTCCAAGTATGACCTTGTAATCTTTTCATATGTCGTATGTGTATGCAAATGTGATGTGGACATACATACGCCCAATTTATGATCTAGACATTGTGGTTGTATGTGCCTATTACGTTGAAAGATACGATTTAGTTATGTTGAGTAAAGATTAAGATTTAATGATATGTAGGTCATGGTGATCCACCTCCATTATATGTTATTGCTTGGGGTAATCCAATAGGCTCAGTGGCACGTGGTCCATGATGCCTATGGAAACTGGTAGAGTTTTGCTTCCGTGCACCCATAAGGCCTGATGGAATGTGGCCCATGAGGTCTATGGATCCTAATGATGTATTAGCCTTAGAAATCCAGTAAGCTCAATGGCACGTGGTCCACGAGGTCTATGAAATCTGTTGGCATACTTTAGATGTAGTTTGAAAATGCTTGATGTTGTACATGTTTTTAATGAGGAATAAGAACATGCTATGCATAAGATGTCTGGGTGTATTTGTATGTGTTGGTTGTAGCCTACGTGCGTTTGTTCATGGGAGAACATGTTATCATGGCATAATCCTCCAGTAAAGGCAGTTTGATATATATTTTTTCCCTTTATTCTTTGACCTTGTATGATTAATTGTTTGGTCAAGATGAGACAACATGCAAAAGTACCCCTAAGCTAGTGAGGTCACAATTGTGTGACAGGAAAGGAGAAAGGTGAAACACCAAGTACCTAGCTAACTGCTTCTATTAATACGAGTAGAACCTTAGACAATCATATGCCAACCAAGGCAGAATTATTATTTTAGTATGCCTTACTGTAACTTTCGTACACATGCTATTAACAGAGCATGACATTTAATGTATTCTTTCTAAACTCAAGCTTTCTATGGTTAACATTTTCAAGTATCTTTGCAAGGGAAGAGGGGCATCCGTTAAAGGAATAGTGGATTCTCCTTAGACGACCCCCTTTGTTCTGGGTCAGTAAGTATGAGTAAATTTGTTAAATTTTTAATCTAGTTTGCTATGTGGTTGTATAGGTCATCTAGGTCTAGTGGTTTTACGTGTTAAGTATAAATGCATGTTAATATGTGAATATGAGTTTATGATGATAAGTCATCATCTATTTAAAGAAAGTAGAATTATGATTATGTTATGAGTTGCACATTGTATATCCAGGATTAGGCTTACAAGTCAATGGAGGGCTTCTCCTTATATTTCATGTCGGTCACGTGCCTAGATTTGGGGTCGTGACACACATAAATGTTAAAGTAAAGAAATTTCACACACTCCCTCACATGTTTACACTCAAATATGTTGCACTCAATCACTTGTGTTTCACTCAAAATTTTGGCTTTTACCCTTAATTGTTCTTACTACTCTGGCCTTTTTCCATTTTTATATTTTCCCCTCAATATTCTTAAGAGACCTAAGCAAGGCAAATTTTTCAAGATATTAGTTTATTTCAGCCCCAACACAATTTGAAAATATTGATTCACTAAAATTTAATTAGAGATGATCAAGTCAATGGAAAAAAATAAAGCAAACAACAAGGAACAAGGAATAAGGAATATGGAATTTGACGCAGAATAGAAAAATTCAACAAGGATAGAACAAACAATGGGAATTCAAATACAAGAACTCACGATAATTGCAAACAAGCGAATGTGTGACTATTTTCAATCAAAAAAAAATTTCTTCAAAGATCAAATCATATCAGATTAAAATTTTATGAGAAATTAGATCAATCTTCTTTCTTTTCTCTTTTTGTACTGATTCTGACTTTTCTACTCTCCCTTTCTCTTTTTTGATATTGTTTAAACACTACTAAAAAATCTCTAACCTAGTATTGTTTTGTGCAAATTTTCATTTTTTTTATTTTTGTCACTTTTTTTTGAATCAATCAGACCCAAATACAGACATATCAGATTTTTAAAAAAAAATAATTATCAGACTCTTTTTTATATATGGAACAATCAAAAGATGAATAGACTCAAATGAAACAAACAAGACAAATGAACAAACATGGACAAGTGAAGATAATAAGGGAAGATTTGATGAACAGACCAAAAAAACATAACAAGAACAAAGAATATGAGTAGGAAAGATGAATGACACAACAAGAACAAAGTGAACAAGGATAGGAAAATGAAAAGACACAACAAGAACAAAGAAATCAAACCAAAGGATAGATAAAACCTGAGTTGGAAGCCAAAGCTTCGATACCAAATGATGCGAACCTCACAGAACTTGTCGTGAAATGCGATAACAATATATGAAAATTATCTCGGATCATCCAAGAACAAGTTTGAAGGATAGCAATATTGACCGACTGTTATAGAGAATCAAGAACCAATATTATCAAATTAGGTAAGGATTCTCAAGTTTGCACTCAGAAACACCTAAAGTTCTCAAAGGAATAATTTGGAGAATACTCTCACAAGATTTTATATTCAGAATGATAACTTATTGTTGTAGAATGCAAAAGGGTCTATTTATGCCGAAGAAACACAAACTAAGAAGATTAAAAGTCATAACTTATAAAACTCTAATTTTAAACCTAAATATAATACTTTTTGGTTTTGGACTCAGATAGATATTGGGTTTGAGTAATTTGATCATATCTTGAGCTAGATATGTCCAAATGTCGTGATTCTTGTGTAGGATTTTAGAGATCATAGAATGCAGCGAAATTTAAAACTTTTTCTCTAAAACCCATTCACCAAAGGATCAACCTATATTACCATTACATTAACAAAGTAATTAAAACGAAGAGAAATACCTCTTGTAGCGCAACAACCTCTCCAAGCCAAAGTAAGTATCCAAAATGGGATACCTCTAATGGTAATCCACACAAAAAAAATACACAAATAAAAAAACCTCTTTAGATAATAGGGTTCCTTCTCATTCTTGTGCTAGCAAGCACGAAGAAGCTATGGAGAAAACCCTCTTGGATGAAAGAGAAGAAAATAAGAGTATTTCCTAAAACAAGATTCTCAACAATTAAGAGTGTGTGTGTATTGCATGTGGCTTTTACTATCACTCTTAAAGTGATAGGTGTTACCTTAAACCCTAAAGCCCTAACTCTCTTAGTGGGTACCATTCCCTTATTGGGCTTCTTAAGGTGCCACCTTAAGAAGCCCAATCTCATTGAAAGAGAGGGTGGCTAAGAAGTTCTTATTTGGCTTTTTAAAACGAATTTAGGATCAAATCTTGAAGTTCGTTTCACATTTCTAGTAAATTTCTATGTATGTGACTCATTAGGTTTCAGGCTATGTTGTCCATTCACAATCAACACGTGATTGTAAATAGATCATGAGCGGTATCTAGCAACAAATCGTGACACCCAATTGACCAAAAAGTCGGTTGTTTGACTCTAAACCTTTCTACAGCTAAAGCATGTCTATGCAACATATCTTTTCTTGTCTTATACCGACTTGGTTCAGAATATCTCAAGTCCAGCCTAAGTAGTCAGTTCTTTGTCCTGTAGGATCAATCACTTTAAACTAAATCACTGAAGACCATCTTCATGACAAGTCTGCTTTGGCCAAAGACTTCTTAGTGATTATTTTGACAAGTGGCCATGGGTATACAACCATCAAGTAGTGCTATGAACTATTTATGTATACACTAATCATTAGGCTTGTTAAGTCTTGACTCATACATATCATATGTATATAGCCCAACTTAGTCTCTATCCACATTGACCTTGGAGAGAGTCCAACAAATCAACATTTCTAATTAAAGCCGGCCCATTAATCATAAGATCATATCTCAATGGTTTGAATATGTTCAACTTAAAGCTAGGCTTAGAGAAAGTCCAACAACCCAAGCTTTAAGAAGATCTCTAGTTTTCCCTGTATTAATGGAAGACTTTAGCTTTAATATTATTCGAGAGTTTTCTTAATTAGTCTCATCAGATTTTAAATTAGACATGTATCATATGTGTGATCTCATTACACATATATAGATTGTAAACTATATGGTGTAGTTATGGACTTATCTATAGTCAACTCTTTGAGCCATAAGAGATGACTATGTGGAACCTAGGTATATGCATGATTTTACATTAAAGACATAGAAATTCTATATGTACTCTTCATATGGCCTCGGCTTCGTCTCCACGGTTTCTTTCTTACGTCTCGTTCCTATATTAATCTTATGTAATCTAATTACATTATTTAAAGAGAAACTTCAAGTTACATTTGAGGGGAGTTAGGCGAGAAGAGAAGTACAATAGTGAAATAGAGAGAGGCAGAGTACACAAACCCTATTTACCAAAACCATAATTTAAAAAACATGCATAAACAATTCATACTTGGTAAAAGTCTATAACCAGCCATCATGACATATATACATCCTATCATGCATTGTATATCAAAATAAATGTATAATGAAAGTCGACATTTAAGGTCTACGTGGCGTTAGAATAATTTCATCATATGAATTATTTCTACTTTCATTTTAATCTCAATAAAAAATTACTTGTTTCTTTGTTTAGAATTAAATGCCCTTTAATTCTAATTTCCTAATCTAATTAGGCAAAATAAATAAATCTCAATTCAATTCCAAATTGATTTGTTTCCTTATTTAAATTCGGAGAGTAATAAAGATTCTAGTTAATTCTAAAAGGTTTGCTTCCAAATTTAAGATAAGAAAATAATTGAGATTTAATTAATTAATTAATTAATTAATTTCCTAAATCATATTAGGAAATCAATCAAGATACAATCTAATCAATTAATTAAATTATTTCCTAGATCATATCAGGAAACTAATCTTGATCCAACCTAGTCAATTTATTTGACTATCAAATTAATTGATCTTATATTGATTAAGACTCATTATTCCCTTGGTTTCTCATAAATCAATTAATTAATTTAATTCCTAATCAAATTAGAAAAATAATCATATCTTGAATCAAGTAAGCTAATTATTTTGTTTCCTAAATCATATTAGGAAACTAATCAGGATCTAAAACAATTAAAATTAAGACAATCCAACTAATTGATTTGATCTTGACCAAAATTCAAAACCTAATTTAGTCTTAAATTCAAAAAATATATTTTTTTATTCTCATGCCAAATATAAACATCCACCAAGAGAAAAAAAATAGGGTCTATGGATCAAAACAATTTTTCTTTTAAAACCCTTTTGATGAAAATAATTTTTTTCTTTTTTTAAAAAAAATTCATGTTTGGCATCAAAACATGTTCTTCAACAAAATTCATAAGAACATCTCATGCTCTTTCATGCAAAAATTTAAAGAAAAAGAAACAAGCATCACGTCATATTCATGTTTCAAAAACACAAAGCCTAAACATACCGATTTTTATTATACTTATACATTCTTTGTTTTAATGTAATGTTAACTATAGGCAGGTTCTGATACCATTGTAGGATTTTAGAAATCATAGAATGCAACAGAATTTAAAACTTTTCTCTAAAACTCATTCACCAAAGGATCAACCTATATTACTATTACATTAACCAAGTAACCAAGATGAAGAGAAATACTTCTTGTAGCACATCAACCTCTCCAAGTCAAAGTAAGTATCCAAAATAGGACACCTCTAATGGTAATCCACGCAAAATACGCTAAGAAAAAAACCCTTCAGATAATGGGGTTCCTTCTCGTTCTTGTTCTAGCAAGCATGAAGAAGCTATGGGAAAACCCTCTTGGATGAAAGAGAAGAAAACAAGAGTGTTTCCTAAAACAAGATTCTCAACAATTAAGAGAGAAAGTGTATTGCATGTGGATTTCACTATCACTCTTAAAGTGATAGGTGCTACCTCAAACCTTAAAGCCCTAATTCCCTTAGTGGGTGTCATTCCCTTACTAGGCTTCTTAAGGTGGCACCTTAAGAACCACCTTAAGAAGCCCAATCTCTTTGAAAGAAGAGGCAGCCAAGAAGTTTTCATTTGGGTTTTTCATTGTTTGGGTAGGAATAGGAACATATTCCTATTGCTTTTATTCTTAATTAATTCTCCAATTTAGGATCAAATCCTCAAGCCCATTTCACATTCCTAGTGAATTTTTATACGTGTGACCCATTAGGTTTCTGACTATGTTGGCCATTCACAATCAACACTTGATTGTAAGTAGATCGCGAATGGTATCTAGCAACATATTGTGACCCCCAATTGATTGAAAAGTCAGTTGTTTGACTTTAAACCTTTTTGCAGCTAAAACTTGTCTATGCAAGGTGTCATTTCACCATCTTATACCCACTTGGTTCAGAGTATCTCAAGTCCAGCCCAAGTAGTTAGTTCCTTGTCCTATGGGATCAGTCACTTTAAATTATATCACTGAAGACTACCTTCATGATAAGTCTACTTTGGCCAAAGACTTCTTAGTGATTATCCTGATAAGTGGCCATAGGTATACTTCATTCAATCAGAAGTGGTGAATCCTCTATTGACTACTCAAATATCTTTAAATACTTCACTTTGTGCCCAATCACCACCCTAAGAGTAATCCTTCGTGGGTAACAAGGAATAAAGTCAAAACACATGATTCATATTCAAGATAACTTGAGTTCCTTAAGTCTAGGAATACTTACACTGTTAGCTGTTATGAGACTTATCACTGACATTTGAATAGGTACTCATGTGACGTCTCATACAGGTCATCCATTGTACTTGTTACCCTTAACAAGCATTCACATGTTTACTGAAAACATCTCATGCTTATAGTTTATGAGGGTAGCTGCTTATTCAAGTCAAGAAGCATAACATGTGCTAGTCTATCCGAATCACTGATGTGCAGTCTCAGGTGATCTTATGACTAGGGATAGTTTAGATACATACATAATTACATATGATAGGAATCTTACATTATGATCGTCATCATAATTTCCTTCGTGCTATGTTTTGTTTCATGGACTTCACTATTTATTTTACGATCTTGAGTTTAAGAATATGACCATACATAATGAAGAAAACCTCTTTGAATTAATAATTGAGTTTATACATCTGATGCTAAAGGTGATTGCCTTTAAAGCGCCTCTCTAATAATCTCCCACTTGTGCTAAACCTAATCGTCTTTGTATCTGATACCATTGGCGTGTGTGTGTGTGTCTCAAACTTAGACTAGGGTAGTGGCTTAGTTAGTGGACCAGCTAGATTCCTATCAGTAGGAACTCTCTATTTTCACATCGTTTCTACCAATGATCTCCCTAATCAAGTGATAACGTCGGAGTACGTGTTTGGATTCCTTATAAAACCTTGGCCCCTTTGCTTGTGAAATGGCTCCATTATTGTCACAATACACTGGTATTGCATCAATAATGCTGGGAACCACTCCTAGTTTAGTGATGAACTTTTTAATACAAACCACTTCTTTTGCTGCCTCAGAAGCTGTAATGTATAAGTCAGAATGTGTATATATATATATGTATACTTGATCTATGAGAGAACGAGATATGTGAATATGATGGTACCAAGAAGCCAAGGGTGTGTGGCACAGTAGAAATAGGTTGCGTTTGGTATGTGTGAAGTTGAGGTATCGGTATCATGTTGTAATGATACTTTGAGTATCAACTATTGACATACTATGGTTATATATATTTACGGGTTGGAAAGAATCGATGGGGTACTCGTGGGTACTTATGCACATCTTCTAGCTATATTTATTTGGTTCTGATGCCTTCAATTATTTTGGTCTTTATGAATATATGATCATGCTAGATAGAGTTTTATCAATGAGTCTTATAGATTAGACTCACCCCCTCATAGTTTTAGGTTATGAAGATAGTTTGGGTTATCGATTTGTTTTGTGTGATAGTGCAGGAGCCTCCCCCTTCTTTGAGGTATGATATTTGTTTGTTTAAGTTTTAAGTTAATCCTTAGTATGTTCTGTAATTGGGTAGGCCACTTAGATCCTATATGTATCTTGTTGGATTTGTTAGTGAAATATCAGGCTTACGACGGTATAAGTAATACCCCGACTATGCCAGTCATAGTCCTAGGTCCAAGATATGACAGCAGGTGAATTTGAGTATCGCTTTCCATCGCCAAACCCATGGGCAGTCAGAGAGAACCATCTAGATACTTGAAGACATGTTACAAGTATGTGTTGTGGACTTTGGGAGAAGTTGAATCTGTTTATAACAACAACTATTAGGCAAGTATTAAAATGACACCTTTTGAGGCACTATACGGTAGGAAATGTCGATCCCTAGTGGTTTGGTTTGAAGTGGAAGAAGCAAAAATTGTTGGCTCGGACCTTGTAATTGATGCCTCAGAGAATGTTAAAGTCATCCGAGATAGGTTGGCGATGGCATAAAGTTGACAAAAGCTTACGTGGACAATCGACATAGAGATTTGGAGTTTTCTACTAGGGTCATGGTGTTCCTCAAAGTTTTACCCATGAAGGGACTCATGCAGTTTGGGGTTAAGGAAAAGTTGAGTCCGAGATATATTAGAGCCTACAAGGTTTTAGAAAGGGTAGGCAATATAGCGTATTGCCTAGCTTTGACACCAGATCTTGAGGGAATGCATCTAGTGTTTCATGTATTAATGCTTCAGAAATACCTTCCAAACCCCTCGCATGTCGTACAACTCCCACAAGTACAATTAGACAAAATCCTCACTTATGAGGAAGCACTAATGGCAATTCTGGATAGGCAAGTCAAAAGACTTCAATCTAAAGAGATCCCAACGGTAAAGGTGTTATGGCAAAATCACTCACATGAAGAAGCCACATGGGAGATAGAAAAGGATATGCGGGATAGCTAACTTTCTTTGTTTGCAAGCGCAATTTAAGGAAATTCGAGGACCAATTTTTTTTTAAGGGGTAATACTATAATACCCATGATTTATGGCATGTTTAAATTCCCTTTTTGTTCATGTTTAAATTCCCTTTTTGTTTGTTTGAGAATGTGTGGAATGGACTTTATGGAAATGTATACTTATGAAATTATGTATATATGCAATAGAACTACATGTAATCTTAACTTGTTGAGATGAAATTCTTGTATGGAAGGAAAAGTGCATTCCTTGGGCCTTGTAGAGGGACTTAGATGAAACATGTATAGATTAAGAAAGAAATATAAAAGAGTATATATGTATGGCCATCGCTTTGTATTGATAAGGAATTTAAGGAAAAATATACTTGACTTCTTTTGGTTGGAACACTATAGGACTACTATATTTAACATAAAATTTCACTAAGTGTGAGTGTTTTTGACTTTGGGACAATTAGTCAAGAAGAGATAGGAAGGGGATTTTACAATCTTTAGGATGAACTCCCCATTTCATCCCTTCCCATTTTAGGCTTCCACATTCTCGGTGCTTCACTTCCCAAACCTTATAGCTTGCCTCCCCATTTCTTTCTTGGATTTCTTCCTATTGGGCTATCCACCAATAGTCTCACCTTATCTTCTTGGTGGTCTCATTGGTTGGGAAGTAGGATCTTCTCATCTCATCTCCCCATTTCTTTCTTTTTCCCATATTATGAACCATAGGCATAATGTGGCTAAACTTTTGAACTGATGAGTTTGGGTGTTGAAGCAAATGGTTCTCTAATATTTTTATAGGCATAGAGGAGTGGTTATGTGAGGAGATTACTAGAAAAACCTTTATAATGCATTGATTAGGGGTTAAACCAGAAAAATAAAAGACATTGGGAATCTTCTTGACATTCATACTTTGCTTTATTACTTTCTTTGATTATGGAGGAACATTTGTTGCTGATGGAAGGTTTTGGGTTGGGAAAATATTAGATAAAGGATAGAAGTTGGTTGGGGACTGCATAAATGTTGTTGGGAGCTAGATGTGCAGATACGGAGTGGCTGCAACACCACTCGTCCGCTTAAGCGAGTAGAAAGCTTGCTTAAGAGCGATACTGGCTGAGAGAGGCAACGATTTTGTGCTACACTCACTTAAGGGGGAAAAACACAATGCATTTTAGGCAGTGTGTGCAGCAGAATTTGCTGTACAACTCGCTTAGGCGAGCGAGAGTCTATTTTCCCACTTGTTTTTGTCTCCTTTCTCACACCTTTGTGATATCTATTTCCATGGAACTTCCTACTTCACTCTCTTAACTACTCCTTGTGTAATTTATCATCAAGTTTAGGCTACATCCAAGACTAGACTCTTGTATACTATTTGACATATGTATATGTAATATGAACATGCTGGTTGTTTATGAATTATTCTTGTGGAATGTTTTTGACTTAAGAATGCAATCTCTACTCTCTGAGTAATTAATTGGGACATTCTTATACATGGGAATACTCACACAAAGTGGTAAAGGTTGTGATGGTATATAGGGCTTAAGGTCCTCTTTTACTATGACAACAATGATTAAGGAAGCTTGTGTAGTTTTCCTAGAAATGAGTAAGGAAGCTTGTGTAGCTTTCCTAAAAGTAATTAAGAAGCTTGTGTAGCTTCCTTAAAAATGATTAGGACGCTTGTGTAGCTTTCCTAAAAGTGATTAAGGAAGCTTATGTTTCCTAAAAATGATTAGGAAGTTTGTGTAGCTTTCCTAGAAATGATTAAGAAAGTTTGTGCAACTTTCCTAAAAATGATTAAGAAAGCTTGTGTACCTTTCCTAAAAGTGATTAAGGAAGCTTGTGTGGCTTTTCCAAAAATGATTAAGAAAACTTGTGTATCTTTCCTAAAAGTGATTAAGGAAGCATGTGTAACTTTCCTAGAAGTGGTTAAGAAAGCTTGTGTAACTCTCCTAGAAGTATTTAAGGAAGCTTGTGTAGTTCTCCTTGAAGTATTTAAGGAAGCTTGTGTAGCCTTCTCTTCGTATTTAAGAATGACTATCACAATAGTGGGATGCCTGTGTGGTCTACCCTAACCCTCGACTTGCATTTATTTCTCTCATATAAGCTGTAATTTCTTATTTATCTAAAAGTCGTCCTTCTATCTTATGATTGTTCTGTGCTGAGTGGTATGACTATGTGAACGTGTTGAATTGAGAATCATCTATCATTGTGAATATTTGAAAATGGTACATTGTAAGTGAATCCTTGTTATTTATTTCCTTCTCGTACTAAGTATCATCATATTCACTCTCTCCTTGCGTGTACCCTTTTGTAGATACCGAGTTTGTTAATGAGTCTCCACGTGAGGAGTAGCAGGGTCTCTTGTCTCCAATCCCATTTACTCAAGGGTTAGTTCAATAGTCTCTTTTAAGAATATTTTGGGAAAGTGTCTGGCTTTGTAGTTAATAGATCGCCTAGGTCTTGTTGTATTGAATTTGTAACCGAATCATACTAATATTCTTTTGTGTAAATTTTATGCTAGTCCATGTTTTGTTATGTTCCTCTTGATGTCACCCTTATTTTGGAAATTAAGGAAGGTTTTGAAACATGGATGCAAGTCAACAAATGACTATATTTAACTATATTTGATGAATGGGAAGCCATATTCTCTGAATATTTCTTGTGTTCCCATTAAATTATGATTTGAGTTTTAGCTCTTGTATGTTCTAAATAAAAAGCTTACGGTGGAGTCGTAGGTTCTACCTTGTGCCGGTCATGTCCCCAAATTAGGGCGTGATAGTTGATCCCCATTGGGGAGAAGAAATCCTCCCCATCCCTATTCCCTGCCTCCTTGTGGTCCAAGCAGGATTATTAAAAAAATTCAAAAATGTAAAAAAAGGAAAAAGGTGAAACTAAACAACATGAAAAGTGAAAGGCACTTGATTTTATAATATCAAAAGCCATTCTCAATTTCTCATTCCATTTTCATTAGCTTTATGAATAGCGTACTTGAAACTGAACAAGTAGACAATGGCAATGGCAAGAGAGGAGGTAGCACAACCAGATGAAGGCTAACGGGACTCACGAAAGAAAGCAAATCACGATGGGACTTGGAACTTGGAAAATCAAAGAGAGAATTAGGGATTAAGGTTCTGATATTAACTAAATTAATTTAAAATATTTTATTGTTGATTTAGTACCTAAGAGTGACCAATGACAACGGCGAGAGAAGAGAGCATTTGAAAGTTTGAAACTAAAGCACAAGCAAGTTGACGGCGAGAAAGGAAGCACAAGGATGTTGATGAGAGGAGGAAGGATGAGGACATTGATGACGGCAAGCGCCAACAGAGACGATGACAATGAGAGGAGGAAGCATGAGCAACTTGGAGAATGGACAACATAGAGACAAGAGCACGACTGGATTTCAGATTAGGAATATCATATGAGAATTAGGATTAGGGATTTTAGATTTTAGATTTTTTTTATTAAATTACTTTAAATTATTTTTAATTGTGAAATGTTTTAACTATCCCTCATATTATATATATATATATATATATATATATATATATATGTATATTAATGAAATTTTAGTTATTTCATGTAAAATACTAAAATACCCTTTGAACATGAGAAGTGTGATTCTTTTTCCTGTCCTCATGAAAAAAGAATATCCCTATGAGTAGGAATCCCCGAACTCCTCAATTCTTCTTTTTTTGGGGGTTTGGAAATTGAAGTACTAGCTCTCGTACCCATGTATTAGTAGAAACAAGCAAAGCCTTGAACCACTAAGACAAGTGTTAGCTAGTATGCTCAATTCTTCTTTAGATCTATTTGATTTGATTTAATCTTGGTCTCCTTTTTCAAGCCAAGCCTATGTGTTGGATCCATTTGCTGATCCATATCAAATCACAATTAATTTGTTTTAGAAAAATAAGGCTGGGGTATCTGAAAAAATAGTTTAGGGATGAGTATTTGGGTTAATAGCTTGACAAAAATTATTATAATTCGTCATTATGTGTGATTGATTATGCTTTTGTCAAGTGTATGGATCCTACATAACACTATAAAACGACCACCCAACCTGTCAAATTAATTACATATTATTTGTCGCCGGCCGATCATTTATTTCAAAAACTTTTGTATTTAATTAATTACATATTATTTTGTTAGTTAAAATTTTTTAAATAATTTTTATTTAAAACTAATTTATACTTATAATAAATTGCTCTTTCCTACTTTTAAATTACTAATAACCATAATTTTTCATTATAACTTTTTAAGATCAATTACATTGTATATAAATTTGAAACTTCTATATTTATTCAAAAATATTACAGAATTATTCATAAAAACTTGTTTTACTTATTAAATATAAGGCTATAAAATAAAAAATAGGATAACATTTTGTATGCAAAATAAATTAAATTTTACAAAAGAAAAAGAAAAAGCATGTTAACTCACAAGGGATCCACTCTCAGCTTATTTAGGCCGAATTTTTAAATAGTCCAAATTTACGATATTCACACTCACCCCATTAGCAAGCTGATTAAGCTGACTGCTGAACTACTACTAGTTTCAGTGTTTATTTCTCTTCACATGATAAATTCATATTACACCCTCACATAAGAAAATTCAGATTCCTTTCACAATGACACTACATATAAAATGTCAAATTTGTGTCAAACAGTCATTAAAAATAATTACCCAAACATATTTTTTATTTTTTTAAAATTTATTTTAACGGTGAATTAGCCAGACTATTTTTTTTGAATTTTTTTCTGAAACTTTTTAATTCACAAAAGTATTTGCTAAAATAATAAAAGCAAAATTAGAATCAAATAGGCCCTTATATTTATCAAGATGTCATTAATAATTATATCTCGTTGCAAATTTATCGCCTTAAAACAAGTTTTTAGTTTTTTGAGAACATATAACAGCTTCTTGACAAATCGTTTCAAAACATACTCTTTAAAAGCACATTTCAAACATATATTTTACGTTTATTTTTAAAAAAAGAAAATTGGTTTCAAAACACGTGCCAAACATGCCCCAAATTTCTATTTTTGTGCGCTTTTTTTTCCCTCTTGCTAAGGGAAGCTAAGTGTATAAAGATTATCACAGAAATCTCAGTATACTACAAACCACTACTATTCTACATTTCCTCTCACCAAAATTGAAGTCAAGAATAGCTTATCTTTGACAACTTAATTTCAGGCAATGCATCATCTCTCATCTGGTTATATACTGAATCTCTGCATTTTCTCTTAGCCATTCAAGCACCTTAGCTCCTTCTAGTATCTCTTGCACCTGTAAAAAAATCTCCGAAGTCATTTCAACAAGCCCTCTAAATTAGGTGAACGAATAGCTTTGCCTAAAGCACAAGTTCTCCTTCAGAAAGCAACCCAACGGCCACCATTGTTTAGAAAATGATAAAGAAATTGCTTATCTTTTACATAATCCATTTCGAAGATGATTGGACATGTTTGTGTATGAGGGCATGCATGCACGTATAAGGAACATATCTAGTGAGTTGATTCATTAACCACTTTAGATCAAACTTAACCGTCAAGATTTGAACTGTATGAGCTTTTGCATCACAATTTGTCTTAGTCTTGGCCCTGAATTTTGATCTCAGGGGGATTAGTGACTATTCTCACCGGCTGTCACAATAAACCACACCTTCCACACATTCATAGGGATTATCAAGTTGTTATCCCATTGCAATAACAAAAAGTCTTACCCTCAATGATTAATTTTTGATGTAATGGCTGTTAGTGATTCCCCTGGCCTCTCACAATAAACTACTTTCCTCACTAGATATACTCCATGTATATATATATAGATATATACACACACTAGAAAAAGCTAAAAAGAAAAGTGACTGCTAACAAATTTAAAGGTATTGTGCAAACCTGACCCTTCACCCGTTCCTCATCGTATTCTTGCTTTTGACGCTTAAATTCAGCTATGGAATTCTCAACCTCTTTGACAAGATCTTCGGTAGCAAACTACAAATCGTATATACACACAAATTAATAAGCCAAAACATTAACCAGGCACACTATACAGTTGATCAATGAAGAATACTAAGTAAAGCAAATATTATTTCTGAATCACATAAAAGTTATTATAACAAACTTCTGGGGTTGTTTTCTTTTACAGTACTAATGTTTTCATGAATAAAAACCTGCAAATTTTCACGCTTGTATATATCTCCCACTGCCAGATTCTGTTTTATCAACTTTGTTATATTGTCCTTTTGGTGTTCGAGATATTCATTCACTGCCTTTGGACTTGATAGAGAAGCCAACTGCTGCTCATTTAGTTTTACTTTTGCCTGTGTCACAAATATTTTTTTTCAAAATCAGTACAACTATCAGCTAGGGAAAGCAGAGATTTCTTGCATTGAAATCATAAATAAAATGTAACATTGTTTAAATCTAGTTTTTAATTGGTATTTGCAACCAGTACCTGTATTTCTAGTAGGTTAGCTCCATAAAGTTGTCTACCTTGCTCCTCAAGCAAGGATTGAGGAATATCAACCTCTACCATCTGAAAATGACAACAATTACAGATCTCTTGTAATAAAGTTCTCAGACATGGGTTGAAGAATATCGACCTCTACCATCTGAAAATGACAAGAATTACAGATCTCTTGTAACAAAGTTCTCAGACACCTATGTTTCCTGGCAAATAATGCCAAGTGCCTATTGGTTGAAAGGGCCAAAGACAGGGAATAGGAATTTAAAAGAAAATTTCATGCCATGAATATCCAATTCATCCAAAACGATGTATTAACCATCATATTTGATATACATGACATGATTTTCAAAACACGCCAAGATCCAACTAAATATGGGTTCAGGACGAGATGGTGGGTCCCATCTATCCCTTATCATCCATTATCACCGAATTACAGAAAGTACCCAGGGCATCAGGATGATGGTTATAACTTACACGCCACCAGAAAAAAAAAAAAAAAAAATTTCTCCAATGTGTTCATGTCAGATGCATACAATATAAGAAGCAAGCAAACTGAACTGAAGGCATTGTAGCAAGATAAGGTTTAACTTCAAAGAAAAGGAAGTCAATCTAACACATCTACTTATCGATCATCAACATAATGATACCTTAGAAAGCTGATCCAAGATAGCATTATCAGTTGCCTGTTCTCTAGCTGTCTGCTCCACTTCTAGGAATCTCTGTAAAAAAACTTCTTTGGCCTAGCAATTCATGAAGCAGAATTTAACACCAAAGTCAACTAAATATGATATTTAAGTTTACAATTCAAAGGAAAATGTTACCTGCTCCACTGTAGTGCATCCAGGAAGAAGCTTATCAGCAACAGAATCATCCAACTCTGGTAAATCTCTGTAAAAAAGTTCTTTGCAGTAAACCTGTGTTAAAAGAAAAAAAAAAGGATAAAAAGAAGAAGTTCAATAACATAATCTATTCAAGTTTAACATGTATGATATGTTAAAGGCCGTGAGAAAATAAGAGATAACAAAATCATCCACTTATTCTATACAAGAAGTAAAAATTGGTGTCCTCAAGTGATCACCCCAACGCTTGAGCATCAAATATCAAAATTGAAGAGAAAAATAAGAGTTTGTATATCATGCTAGAGATATGGCCTAAAAAGAAAAATGAGATAGACATGTTGGCATATAAAGGACCGAAAAATCATAGCATGCCCACTCATGTCCCCAGTACAATAATTTATTGATTTTACACATGAATTATTTATGACACAACACACTCACAATAAATTGAGCATGAACGCCACGGAGACTTTCTTGCTTCCAAGTTTCTGGAAATACAAGAGGAAATGACTTCGTTTCACCTGGATGAATTCCAACAATAGAATCAAGGAAACCAGGTAGGACTTTGTCACCATCTTCCGTGTCAAAATGAAACCCTACATAAAAATATAAAATTCCAATTAAAAATGCTCATGATATAATACGAAATAATAAATTGCCATTAGTTTATCATCCTTCATGCACATTAGCATACCTTTACTTTCAGCAGATGGAATATTTTTAATATTTGATTCATCTTGATCAATTGTCGTCGCTGAGATGTCAATGACAGCAACATCACCAATCTGTAAACAGGAAAAGAATCATGCTGTAGCCAGTAATACAAAAATTTATTTTAATCAGGATAACACCAAATCGTAGAGAAGGAATATGACAATAGGACAACTTAAACAATTCCTAAATATCAATAAAGCTCTTTCATTGTATCAGCACGTGAATAAATATAAAACATACATGAGGAAAGCTGAATATATTCTTAACTATTTATTCATAATGCTTGAAATTTTTATCAATAAAATAATTCTTGAAGCTTCAAATAAATAGCATTTTCAGTAAATAATAAATTTTAAAATGAAAAAACAACTGACTGTAAATGTAATTAGCTTGCATAACTTAAAACAAGTCACCTGTAGCCCTCTCTCACTAACAACTTTTAGTGTTCCAATGGATTTGTGGCGCCTCCTTAATTCTTGTTCAGTTGCTCTGTTAGCATCTATATCACTGTCTATTTCAACAACTACCTTCAGATTTTTGTATGCATTATCAGGAACCCATTTGATTTCAGGTGCAACATCAACAATGACATCATATCTGGAGAAGTGAAACCAGTGATAATTGATATAGTTTCCAGCAGAAGTCATTGGATGAAAATGTGAACATTATCATAAAAACTGCATTTTTATACAATAGAAGATTGTTTGAGATAGCAGTCAGTATCGCAGAAACTGAAATTCCAACAGCACAACCTATAGATTGACTACCTGAGAGACCCAAGAGAAGAATATGTCTCCTCCAACTCAGAAAATGTAGTTACTATACGTACTGACTCCTGCAAAGCCTTCCCAGAAACCTAAAAAATAATAACAATTATTTAATACTTAAGCATATAATTGAACTGTTAATCAGGTCGACAATCCACTTATTTCAGTAATAGCTTTGCACAAGGGATTGGGAAATTATGAAGAAAAATTGTCTTTTTGATAAGTCTGAAGTCTTAGAAACTCCTTTCATAGAAAAGCATTTTATTGCCAACTGGATTTTAGATCTTTTAAAAAGAGAATGCACTATTATAGCCTTTGGCAATTTCGAAAAGGCCTTTGTGCATATCCATAGATGGATAAGCTCACGTTTCAAGAGTTTAGTAACTTGATGAACATGACTATTAGATAGAAGATTCCTAACCAGAATCAAGGAGAATCCATCACAGTGACGCAAACAAAAAACATGAACCTAGAATGTCTAAGATGCTAACATCAAGAGAGCAAGTTAGGACATCAAACATTAGAAAACAAACTATATAGCAACATACCGTCAACATGGCATGTGAAAGTGTCCTCCTCAGTATAGATTCAATTGTAGCCTTCTGAACATTTTTCTTCCCAACATAATTAACAAGAATACTCTCTGGAACTTTCTTTCCAGGAAGAAAGCCAGGGATCTATTAATATGAGTAAATGTTAGTTCATGAAAGTAACATTCTGCTTTTAGAAGCAGCAGGGACTCAGGACAATCTGAGCAAACTATTTTGTGATCATAAAACATCAATTATAATGCACATGCTTTAAGTTTGTAAAATTGAATATGCTTAAACTTTACATAAACGCAATTGTAGAGAGGTTCCACTTTCTGATATAGGGAGCAAAACATTCCCAGAACCAGAAATTAAAATAGTATATTATGGGGAATGTGGTAAGGTGAAATCTTCTGATTTTATTACAGAAAAGTTGCACTACTATCTCCAAGACATTTTGTGGGGGGTGGGATAGAAAAGAGGATGACTATAGTAACTGGCCTATCAGTATTTTAGTTATCATTGTTAACAAGGAATTAAAACCTTGACTAATCAATTCTCAGGACAAAAAACAAAATTAAATGTACTTTATCAGCCAAAAGTTTGTAGGACACATTTTTTGTTAACGCATAAGTGTAATCCAACAGTACCCTTGCATGCTTCGTAAACTCAGCTATGACCATTTTGTAACAATCTTCACATACCAGAGGTGGAACTTCTACGTGCAATTTAACCTGCAAAGAGAGAAATACGCAGACATGCTAGTTCAGTAATACGAACAATGGGCCAAAATCTATGCAACTCATTGAAAATGGAAAGGACGTCATATTCGCAATGATACAATAAACTCCACCAATGTCGATGCAATTTATCCTGTAAAGAGAGAGATATGCGGTAATGCATGTTCAGTGATATGATCAATGGATCAAAATATATACAAGCCAATGAAAATCTAGAGAATATGTTATACTTCGCAATGATGCAATAAACACCAATATCAAATTAAGCCAAAAACTACTCACACCCACTTAAGAATTCTGCACAACATTTCAAAGGAATTAAATTCAAGAACATACTCTGGAATTGGGTTCTTCTGTCTCGGTAACATTCAAATCTGCGGGAAGCCGATCTTTTTCGGTACCAAGAGCGACAGAAGAAGAAGCTGAAATTGTCAGTCGACACGAATTCTGACGATCAAAGGAGGGTTTAAAGAGTTGAATTTGAGGTGTGAAAGATGAATGCTTCAAAGAATTGGAGGTTCTAAGCTTAGACTGAAGAAGAGAATTTTGTAGAGAAACAGAGTTTGAACAAAGGGCAGGGACACGAGGTGGAGATGGGATAAAATGGAGGATGGTTCTAAAGCTTCCGCTGCAGAGCTCCATTGTTGGTCGCGCAAAGGAGCTTAGGAAGGTCGCTCAGTGGCAATAAAAGCTTGATTGGATAAAGTAGAAGATATTTACAGGGGACAGACCAAAAAATAAATAATAAAATTTTAAGATTAATTTATGAAAAAATTATAATTTCCTAGCGAATTGAATTTTAGTTACAGAACAGTTTATACATATGTATAAATATAACAAAACATATTTTATAGTTTAAATTAAAATTAAAATATCAAATCAGTCAATATTAACTTGATAGAGTCAATTTACTTCAGCGTTTCATTTTTTAAAAACCATTTTAAATTTTAATAATTGGCTAAAATTTTACTTTTATTTAGAATAAAAAATTATAAATAATTTATAATTTATCATCAAATTAAGGTATAAAAATACATAATTTTAAATTTTGTGTAAATATTTTTTTCATTATTTTTTAATTGTAAGTAAATCAAAAAATTAACAGTTCACAATTAATAAATTCATTTAATTTTAATCCTTTAATTCTTGACCTTAATTCTATTTGACTTGTATCTTAAAATATCAAATTTAATTATTAATCTTTTTACTGTCAATGAATTTATACTTTAAATAATTAATTAATAATTTTACCATAATTTTAATCTCTTTTTAATTTACATACAATGTTAGAAAATTCGTATTTAAATAATATTCTATTAAGTGTAAACAACTCTAAAAAATTAATCTCTAATGCAAATGTCTAAAAGATTTATATTAGATGGCTATCAATCCCACAACATGGCCTTCTAATATTGCGTTTAGTTCTTCCAAGTTGTAAGGGTTGATCTTACTCTCTTTTTCTTGTTGACCCCTTGTACGTTGTTCCTCTATACTAGGCAACTGAAGTTGCATGATGACAAGCTCAGGCTAACAAATTTCTGTTGCCTGTCGTACCCTACACTGAATGCTAACAAACCATTGAATAAATTCATAGATGAGTTGAATCTATGTTGCATTTAGGGTAATGTGGGTGTTGCAGTAGCAGGGTCTGGCATTAACATAAATAAGATGGCTCGAGGGACAAGGAATGTGAAGGGGACCCAGTGAGTGATGCCCAAAATGCCTAAAAGAATGTGCAATTGCAAGATCCTTGTCATTGCCATCATTTTTGGGTGTTCAGATTAGCTGCCTTGCGCCTCCCTATAGCCATGTTGCCTAGCTTATGAGGACTGTTCGATCTGGGTGTTGTAGTTATTTTGTTTTAACCCCCAGCCAACTTTTCCAGCCACATGTCCGCCTAGCTGACCCATCTCCCCAGTCTGTCTTCTTTTTCCCTTGCCCTGCATGCCGACGACAGCCACTGCTCAAGATAAGTTTGGTTCATTGGTACATTTGTACATAACTGCTATGAGCCAAATAACAAAGGTAGATTAGAGAAATTTCTTAAGAACTCTTCAAAAAATAAGCAGAAGAATTAACTATGCAGGTGTAGGATTACTATAGTACCAAAGCCATTTTTAAACTGTACTCATTCATATATATATATATATATATGAATTTGGATTCTATATACCCATTTCCCACCAAATAAGAAAGAGAAGACTACACAATGCAACATAGTCCAATTACCCAATGACATTTCTCTCTCTTTCCCTCTCTCTCTCTCTCTAATGCGGTTTGAACTCTGAGCTCTTTGATTTTGCCCCATTCTCTCAGGTCGCCATGGATTGTTGCATCTATGGAGTGACCAAGCTCTACATCTTCTGAACCTGCAAAATTAATTCTTCTCAGGTTGCCTTGGATTGTCGCACCTTGGCTGTCACCGATGTGGGCAAAGGAAGAAGAAGACAGACTGGGAAAGAGAAGGTGTTCTCCGGTCAGGTCAGGAGATGGGTTAGTTGGGTAGACACGTGATGGAAGAAGATTGGCTGGGGGTTAAAACAAAAAAAAAATTATAAGTGAAATTCATAATCTTCAATCGTGGCCATTGGATCTCTTAGATCCAATGACCACAATTTGCTTCTTGGGCTTGCATTTAGACTATCCGATCTGTGTAAGCCAAGCAGCTAATCCAGACGCCATTTTTGGGGCTTACAATCACCCTTAATGTCACGAACCCACTCCGGTGTTTTCCAAGCCACCCTTCCAAGGTTGTCAAGACCGGGATTCGACACAAAATTGGAAAAAGACGCAGGCAAGATCGAATCGTATGATCAAATCGGGATTATAAGATTCTATCAAATAAATAAATAAATAATATATAAAAAATAATAATAAAATATAATAATGACATAAAATAACATATTTGATATTTCAGCCCATGGTCAGCATTTCAGTACACACAATAAGTGCTAACCATATTCAACAAAAATAAGCAGATTTAGAAATTAGTAATCAATGATCACAACAAAATGCCCTTCAACTACTCATAGCTTAAATCAGTAATGCCGTTCAACTAATATGTAATTCCCTTCAACTAATCACAATCGCAACTAAAATCAGTAATCACACCAAAAATCATCACTAATCACAGCTAAAATCAGTAATGCCCTTCAGTTCAACTAATTAGTAATGCCCTTCAACTAATCACAACTAAAATCACTAATCATAGCAAAAACTAATTAGTAATCACAGCTAAAATTGACACTACTCACTACAGTAAAAATCACAGCTAATCAGTAAAGGGATAAACTAACTTGACTTCAACAAATCAGTAATCAAAGCAAAAATCAATGAAGATTGAAGGGGAAGATTCACCTAAGGGAGAATCGAGAAGCGGCAGAGGAGGCGAAAGGTTGTGCAGAAGCAGGGGATAAAGACGAATGAGAAGCTGAGATGAAGACGAACTGATGCTGAGAAGGAAGATGGGATAAGAAGCCAAGGAAGAAGCTGAAGTGATGTCAGGAATAAAGACAAGATATTGAGGATGAAGATGAACTACTGCAAAGCAATAGAAGAAATGAAGTTGGGAGCTCAGGAACAAACAAGGGAATGGCCGAATAGGGGATAAGGGTTGAATGAAGGAAGAAGACAAGTATTAGGATTTAAGGGGGGATAATTTGTAAAAAAAAAAATTTCCTAGCAAATGATGTCTTTTGCTGGGGCTGGAGTTAAAAAAAAATAGGTGGGATCATGTAGGATCCCACGATTCGGATCCCGATCTTGAACTATCCTATGACAAAAACGATTTTGATTGGGATCACAATCCTATGATCCTAATCTCAATTTTGACAACACTACACCCTTCTAGAATGGATGGCATGGGAATTTGTGAAGTTGGTGGAGCAGGGTCAGATGCATCAAAGTCCATATTGTGTCTCTGTTCTTCTAAAGCACATAACATTTCCCTACATGCCCTATTCGTTATATACGCCGATCACAAAAGGTCAACTCATACGATTGAGCTATCTTATCAACATGCAAGAGATTATCACCATTGTTAATATGTAATACTCGCGATTTGTATAGTCTGTGTGAGTGGCTTATTGGTTCCTTTATGTGATGTATTTGGTATTTGTGTATGTGGCATGTGTAGTGTGTGCATGGGTGGTTGTTATATGTGATGAAAATTGCGTATTAAATGTTTTCTGATGTAGAGGGTTTGGGTACAAGACCAAAATGAATCCAATGTGAATTATTGTTTATATTGCATTATAGTTGGAAATGCATAAATAAATCTCCATGATGATTAATCCTTGTGTTGAGCACGTGCACATATGTGTTTGTTGGTTCAGAGTGCTTGTGGAAGATTGTTATGTGTGGAAATTCTAGAGAGGGACCGAATAGATGGAAATTGAATTTTCCAAATTTAGTAGAAATGTGTGATGGCATGTGAGTTTGTGTTGGGAATGTGTCCATGGTATGGTATTTTTAGTGTGTAGTGATTAAAGTGTCCACATAAAATGTTTTGATAGGATTTTTGAAAATGCCCTTGGTACCCAAGGCCACTTGATTTACAAGGTAGGACAAGATGGTAATTTGGGACACCTATACTCACACAACAATAACACATCAGAAAAATGGTCCCACACTCATTTCTTCTTGTCCCATGTGCTCACCCTCTCTTACGCTGCTCTCATTTCTCTCTTCCACAAATCCACCTCAACATCAATTCCATGAGCTTTTGGCAAGTTTTCCTTGATAGGAAACCACTCCTCAACATTGCTTTCACAAATTCAAGGTATGCATTTAAGATTTTTTTGCATTTTTTCCATTTTTGAACTTTACAAACCCTAGATGAAATTTTGAGTTTCAGAGGTTGATTTCTTGCTTCCCACACTTTGGGACTTGATTGGGTTAGAGTTTGGAGGATTGAAATGGTTTTGTGGCTCCATGAGAGTTGGAGTGATTTTTGGTAAAGTGAATGTCAAACTTTGCAAATCCATAACCCAATCTTGTTCTTGAGTTTCCCCAATAGTTTTGGGTGCTTGGAGGTGTATTTTAAGTTATCCAAATGTTGTGATGAGTTTTTTAGGGTTGGGAGCAAGAAAGTGACCAAGAGAAGCCATCTTTCTGCTGGTTTCACTATAAATTTGATGGCCACCACCACAACAATGCAAATGGCCACTACAATGGCCATTTTTGCAAGTGTGCTTCTGCAAATGGCTGTTGCAATGCCATGGTGCCACCCTTCATCTTCACAGGTGGGCCTTGGAGCACGAAAACAGCTCCAACTCTAAACCCTAAACACTAAACCAAGGTCCAAGTCCCCTCCTTAGGTTCCAAATCTTCAGGGGTTTTCACTTGGGGTGAAAAAGGGTGTTTGATGTACCATAAACTCAATCCAAAACAACTTAAGCAGCATACACAAAAATCCAACACAAATTACCCAAATTGACCTAGCTCCCTTCAAGTATTTCATGACCAATTTAAACTTCAACAACACTTTAGTCCATCAAGGGTCTTCAAGTCAATTACAATGCCACAATCAGAGAAAGGAAAGAAGAGTGGTTGGAATGTCATCCCATTCAACCATTAAGTCCCTCTCCATAATTGACAACCTAGGGTTCCAAGAAAACAAGAATGTAGAAGGAGGAAGAATGGAAGAAATCTTACCTCAACTAGGAGGACCTAAGGTGACCAAGAAGATGATTGGAGAATGGAGGAACTTCAAGTAGTGAGTGTGCGTCCATGAGGTTGGCAGAAAAAGGGGATGAGGCATGAGAAAAATGACAGAGAGAAGTGAATGAGAGAAAAATTCTAATATGTGAGTATTTAAATAGGTGCATGGGGCCCACTACGTTTCATATTAGTCCCTCTAATAAAACAATTTGACTAGGACCTTGAATGGAAATGTGGAAATTCTTTTGAAAAATTAGTAGGGCGCCCAAATTGTACCTTAGTAAAATACATACATACATACACATCGAAATTTCCATCCCACTATATTTTTGTTAAAAAAAAATGAAAATCTCATGTTTGTTCATTTTGGTCCCTCTTGGTGCCCTATAATTCCACTATGGCTCTACGTCCATCATCTTCATGGCATCGGCTTCCTGACTCAACCTCATAAGTATAATCCTCCTCAAGCATCCTTATTGAACCCTTTCTCACGAGTAGCTCAACATTTTCCTTTATTTTCACTTTGGTCCCTAGCTGGGTATTCTTCATTTGAAGCCTTGTATTCTTTATTTAACATGATTTCTCTTCGCCATGTGCATGTTTTAAATTCCTCATGAGGCTTTTGGAACCTGTTTTTCCCTCTCATTTATTCATTAATTCGAAAAAAATTTTCACCCACACAAGAGTACATACTTTTAATTACTTCATAATACTAGGGGTATTACAATGACACTCCTCGTTACTATAAGCCTAATCTATTCCTGAATGACCTTATGATTTTAGCTACTAATCGTAGAAGCTTTCATAAACTACAACAAAATAAACTAATAATGTTTTAAAACCACCAAGAGTGCTTAATGTTATCTTATCCAAGTAATACATAAAATCTCCTTTTAAAATGATTTTAAAACAAGGTGTTCAAAATATATTACAATACTTAATGTCATCTCCTGTATAGAAAAATAAAAGATTTTACCTTTCAAAATAATCAAAGTTTCAATGATCAAATTCCTTCCAAGATGAGTAAGTTTGTAATGGGATATCTCTTTTGAAATACACTAGGTAATTTAAAAATAAGGGGTAGAGTCACTTCTATACCAAATGCAACCTTTTTTTCTAATGTAAATAAATAATTTCAATCTTATACAATCATTCTGAATAAATCATAAAGTCTTTCAAATATTCCGAGTTTATTTCTATTAACCAAAATTTGACAAACCAAAAGTTATCCAAACAACTTCAATGTAATAACCATAAGATAAAGTTCCAGCATAACAAAAGTAAATGAAATGTAAAGATAGACAATAAATCATCCCAAAATCCCTCTAAGTGTCCTACGTAACTATAGAGCAACCTAATGAAGATGTCAAAAATAAAACAACAAGACCTTACACAGCAACAGGAAGGTCAGCAATGCAGTCTGTTAGTCTCCAGATGGGTGTTCCTTGATGATAATTAGATCTATCAGGAAAAAGGGTCCACGGAGGGTAGTTTTCACAACTCAATAAGTGGTATGGCATCACCATAACCGAACCCAAGGATGTCAAAAATCATATAAAATATGCACGTAGCCTACATTTTCAATAATAAGAAATTCATCACATAATAAAACATATAGATCATAACCATAAAAGCAATTATAGCACATGCGGTATTCGTTAGTTGGCAAGGTACCACTCTAGAGTCAAAGCTCAACCCGGGCTCCCCATAACCCCTCTTGCTAATGACAAATGTCTTACCTCAATGGTAAGGTGACTCTCGGGAGACACAGCTCAACCTGATCCTAATCATCTTATTGTGTCACGATCCAACTCTAGGGTCCGTGACCGGCACGACACATGAATATCTCCCATAGATGTAAGCCTAACTCTTAGCTCCAACTCTAAAGAATAAACACATATAAAAACAAAGAGAGGGTGGAGAATACCACTCATAACTCCATGGATATGAATATGTTGTTACTACATAAAAGATGAATGAGTACCATTACATAAATGAAATTATAACAAGCCATAGCATGCCCATCTCCTATGTTTCTATCTATTCCTACATTAGCATATAAGCTAGGAATACATAGAAACATATGCAAAAGAATATTCTCCAATGTCTCATACGTAACTACTAAAACATCCCTCCTAATTATCTTATTGGACTATAGAGTAACTACAAAAGAATTTCAGAGGGTACACCAAAAACAAAACAACAACCTAAAAGTTAAGAAGGGTTGGGATGCTCAAACCTCCACTACTCCTCAAGCAGATGTTCTTCGACGTACACAGGCTATGAAATATGTAAACAATAGCGTGAGACATATAATATCATTTAGTAACAACCAAACACAAGTAAATAGAGCAAGGGTGAAGCACAAAGCATCAACATCTCCCAACCCCGAGGGCTCAAAGTTAACTCCTTACCTGTAGGCAAATAAATTTCTCCTGGCCCGAAGGTGCTTTCATAATCTCCTTGCCCAAAGGCGATTAGTCTCCTTGCTAGAAGGAAATTTTATATCTCCCATGGGTGTAACCCACTAATCTCCCATAATTTAAACTCAAGGCATACGACACTCTAATTATATTGTGATATCCCAGATTTTTAAATAGTACGGTGAACCTTCAAAGTTAAAAAGAAATGTTTTTTGAGGAACTAAAATTCTAAATTTCAAATATATCATGAGTATTGAATTGCAAAAATAGATTCTTGAGGACTTCTAAAAAAAGTAAGAGAGAGAGAGAGAGAGATCATAATAATTACTATAAATAAATAATGAACAAGTAAAATAAAATATGAGTAAGTTAGGAAATAAAGAAATGAAATGAAAATAGAATCTCCACACATTATATTAGGGACTTACCTGTAATTAAAAACTTTTAAAGAATACTTTTCATCATTTTAGCCAAAATGGATATGTTGGCAAATTGAAGATCACACATATATACTCACTGAAAGTAATGGTTGGATCCCAAGAGGGGGTGAATTGGGTTTTATAAAAATTTTCACAAAACTTAATTGGAAGTTAAAATGATTTTCTGAAATTGGACAATAATAATTTAATTCAGAAAATCAAAGTGTTATCAAGATGAATAAGTTTATAGTGCAAGGAATTAAAGAGCAAATATAAATCTACACAAATTAATTAATGCTTGAGGTAGAAATCAAATATAAATACAAAGCATTAATTAATTAACTTCAAATGTAAATAGAGTAGGGATAGAGAGAGCAAACTCGGAGATTTATACTGGTTCGGGTAATCTCAAGCCTACATCCAGTCCTCAAGAGACAACTTGAGTATTTCCACTATAATTGCAAGTTTAATCCGGGTACTTGCAAACCACTACAACCACGCAAATTCAATTCGGGTATTTGCGAAACCACAATGGAGAATTTATGAATCCGGGCTCCTCCTCAACCCAAAGCAAGTTCTTCCAACACCGGTACTTGCGAACCTCAACTCAGAATAATATTGGTGTTGATCAAAATCAACAATACAAAGAAACTCTCTCTAAAGAGTAGATGAATACAAATGAAACTCTAATAATTCTAATGATAGAGAATATGCAAGATTGGCTCAAGAATGTTTGGATTTCTCTCAAAGATGATAGAACATGTTAATATATCATTGTAGTACTGAGTTCTAACATAAAAATGTCTATCTAAGGTCATATATATAGGCTCCATTGAAATATAGCCGTTTATAGCCGTTACTATACTTAAAAATGCAGTCCAGGTGTAATCAGTCGACTGTCGTAAGCCCATCAGTCAACTGATAGCTCAATATATCCGTTAGACACAAAAATATGACCGTTAGAGAGTGTTTCTGGGCCATCAGTCGACTGATCTTGGTCTATCAGTCGACTGATTGCTCTCTATCAAAAATCCTGTTAACGTGGAACTTGTAAGCTTACTTTAAAAATTCATAACTCTCTCATTTGAACTCCGTTTTAAACAAATAATATATCATTGGAAAGCTATTGGAGTCTAGTTTCAAATGAGACAAGTTTCACTTAAGAATTATTTTTCATTTAAAAGATATGATCAAAATACTGACTAAAGGTCAGGATAAAATAATTCTTGAGTACAACCAAGTCAACTTTCAGTTTTTCAGAGTTTAGTTTAAATGGTCATATCTTTCTCATTTGGACTTCATTTTAAAAAAATAATATACCGTTTGAAAGCTCTTTGAGTCCACTATCAAATGAGATTAAGATACTTGAAAAACTGATTTGTCATTTATGAGATATGATATAAAGAGTGACCAAAGGTCAAAAACTAACTTTTGTAAAATTTCATATCTCACTATCTTTTTATTTAAAATGCTTGAGCCAATGTATGCAAATCTAAATCATTGAGTTGCACAAGTATACTAGTCTATATAAAATATGCCTAATGTAAACACATAGGCTAACTTAATACATTCAAGCTTCCAAGACTTCAAATCTTCTAGTTCTTCATTTCTTGGAGCTTTATCCTTGCATGTTTCTTTCCTTGAGTGAGACATGATGTTGCTTTTCCTTGTTCTTCAATCCAATGCTCACTCTTCTTGTTTTGAACTGATCTATAAAATATATCTTACTTGCAAACCAAATGGTTAGTTCAATTCATGATAAATAGTATGATTAATGTATAAGATATTACACATTAAATAACATAGTCATGTTTAAATACTTGTAGCATATATATGATAATTAACCTTTATATATATTAATGCTACATTTTAAATACATTTGTCATCATCAAAACTTATGGTATAAAGCCTTAGGGTTAACACTCACGTGCCCTTCCCTTTTGTTAGCCGCCTAGAATCATTAGAAAAAGACAGAATTCTTGAGTCTTTCTTCTCCATTTTCTGCAGGTAAACCTGATATATATATATATATATATATAGAGAGAGAGAGAGAAATCGGGATAAAAAATAGTGAGCTTTTTCCATTCCGTGAGAGCACAACAGTGAGAGAAAGGGAGAGATCTTTGCTTTATTTTCAAACAAGAAAACAGAGGCACCTATTCTCTATTGTTGTTCCAAAACCTTCCCCATTCCCCATGAGAAGAGAGAGTATAGCATCAAAATATTTTTTTCCTCTGTTTTTCCACCTTAAAACAGAGCCTTTACAGGAGAGAGAGAGTGTGAGGTAGCTTAAACTCAATTTTTCTAGTGTTTTGGTAAGTTTCTTGTGTGATTAACAAAAAAAAAATTGTGGAGGAAGTAGTGGTAGTGATTAGAGAGCAAAAACCAAAAGAAAGATCAATAGAAAACACTCAAGAACAATGTGAACTTCGGGTAAGTTTTAGAATTAGATTTTCATTCTTAAAAAGTCTCTCTTTTCCTTAGTTTATGGGTGAAAATGATCAAATATGTCCTTAAAACATCTAGGATGAAGTTTTGGACTGATTTGGAGAGCAAAACCGAAAGATAGACATGTTATATGTATGATAGGGACTAAACTGAATAAACTCAAAAGTTTACAATGATTGATTTAATTTTAGAAAAAATATAGTCTAGGACTAGGGACCTAGATGAAGCTAAATATGATCCTAAATCATGCAAAAGACAAAAGAAAATTTTGGACTAAGGACCTAAGTAAATAAACAGAAATTCCTCTTAATTGCCATTTTTGACTTGTTCTTTTCATTTCCTTCTTGATCAAATCCTAGGGATCAATTTGGGAGACATCTTGGAGCTTAATTTGTGTGGATGAGTAGCATTAAAAGGGTAATTATAATACCAAACCAAGGTGAGTGGGTTGATACTTCCTATGGCTAAGTGATTCTTTTTTTATGATCCTTTGCATCATAGTGAAAGCATGTAATGTATCTAAATTAAAGAGAGTGATGAATTACAACTAAGGGTATGTTGAGTATCATGTTGTTGCTATGCTTTAAATGAGATGGTGAGACATAATTAAGTATGAAACTTGTGTGGTTATGTATACATAATTACATCCCTCATGAATGAAGGAGTGAAGAAAAATAATTCTAATATGTGTATATGTGTTTATATATATATATATATAGATATATATATACATATGTACATAAAAACACATGAAGCTTTATGTCTTAAAGTTGTAAAATTACATATGTATATATATATACCTAATAATTGCATATAATTCTTTAGGTATGAGGTTATGTACATACATATTTATTATATCGTTTTGTAAATTCCTTGTTTGAAGTGTTTGGCTTTGTTGTATATATATATATATATAAACATATACACACATAGGTATCCTAATTTTAGATTGAAGTAAGAAAGTTATGAAAACCTTTATGTATTATGTTCGATACAATGTGATGTGTTGTGCATATTGAGATCCTATTATAGATTATGTATGAAATGAAAATTGAATTGAGATGGGAATTATTGAATGTATGTTGTATTGATGAAGCATACCTCTTGTGGATTAAATATGGAACATGTCATGAGCATCTATGCATATGGTATGGCATAAATGTGGAATTGGCATGAGCTGTGAATGGTTTTGATATACTAATGGTTGTGATTGTGATTCTGTTTGACCGGTAAGGAAAGGCATGGTAATGCACTCCATGGGAAACTCTATAAAGAGCCATAAAAGTGGAGATTTATAAATAGAGCAATAAGGGTGGATGTGACGAGGGCCACAGGCAACAATCTAGAGGTACCTTAGATGACCTGGTTGGTACGAGAAACTTTGTGTAGTTGATTGAATTGCTTGTTGTTGTGAAATGTTCTGAATTATGTTATATTGAAAATGTGATTGATTTAATTGAATGATGTTGAAAACTATTCTAGACTATATTTTATCATGTTATAATTGATTTATGTATGATTGATGCATGTTATCATTATAATGCATGATAACTATTTTTTGTCATAACATAGTGTTGTCCCCTCACTAGGCAAATTGTTTACTCATGCCCTCTTATTAACATTTTTCAAAGTTAGCAGTTGAAGGAAATCTTTGTACAGGGTGTCATGTATATATATATTTAGCTCAGCTCAAGACCCCACTTGAATCTAGGGATGATCTACTTCTTATTCTTGTATTTTCTATTTTGCTACTCTAAAGTTGCTCTGTAATCGTATAGGTAACCTAGGATTTGGATTGCTGTTATTATGAGTTGATAAATTATGTATATAAATTAAATAACATTATTAGTGATTATGTTTCTAAATATTTTATTTAATTTATTCCTTGTGATGGAATGTAATAAAGGCAAAGAATAGTAAAATTTTATGTATTTGACTATCTATGAACTTATGAAATGAAGACATCTTTAATTAATTATTTATTGTCAATGTCTATATATGGAATGTTGTGTATGCCAGTTTGATAAAATGAATTAGGTCTTGAGGTGAGGTAAGGCTCACTCTCGTGCCGGTCATGTGTCCTAGATGGGATATGACAAAATGGTATCAGAGCATAAGTTTTAGGTCTCCTATGGATCATGGAGCAAGGTTATCTTGGTGGGAACTCTCCCTATCGTCATGAACTGTGGCATAACTATCGAGTGAGGATCCACTGAAGGCCCTATTGGAGTTGTTAGTGTCGATTCTTTTGTGTCATATTCCTTTAACTTGTTTGTGAAGTATTCTTGGAATTAAGTGTGTGCGATTATTTATTTGTAGATACTTGAAGCCCTAAATGCATTCCAGAGGACCTTTTGAGGAGACACCCTAAGTTGAAAATTTAGGAGTAGCTTGATATGTGACATTACCCATTAATGACTAAATACCCAAGGATGTTTTGATATTGAAAAAAAAAAAGGGATTAGATGAGACTTGAGGAGTTGTCCTTCTTTGGTAAGGGAAAATTTCTAAAAGGTAGGGATGGTGAAATTTTATGAAATGGATAAAGAAGAATGTAAAACAATCAAATTGAAAAGGATCTTTAAGTGATTGAAGGTGAAAGGTTAGGAAGAAAATTTTCTAAAAGGAAGAATGGATTCTTCTATCTTGGAGCCATCTTAAGGAATTGTAGATGTATTAGGGCAAATTCAGACCACTCACCTGAATTCCAACACTACTACTACCATATTTCAGACGTTGTTCAAAGTTTCGAGATTAATTTCTAACAACTACAAAAAAGTGCTCATTTTTTAATATGATTTTTTGTTATTGTTTTGGTCATATTTCCAACTGGTACGGAATGTTCAAACGAATTAGTCTCGTTTAAAACTAGACTCAAAGAGCTTTCCAGTGATATATAATTTGTTAAAAACAGAGTTTGATTAAGAGAGTTGTAACCAATTTAATCGTTGTGAAAACAAAAGTACGATAACTCGGGATTTCTAGTAGTTACCTTTGTCTCTTGAAGTTTCCCAACATCAGGAAATATCATCAAAGATGTGTTCTTTGAAGCTTATGTGTGGAGGTGTAGGGAGTTTAGGGTTTTTGTGTGTTTGGGAGAGAAAAAAGAGAGAGCTAGGGTTTTGGTTTGAGTGTGCATGTCATCTAGGTTAGGGTTTTTCTTAGAGTCAGAGAGCTAGGTTGAGGGGAGGCTAGGGTTTTTGGAAAGTGGCACGATGTGTTAGGTTTTCTTACAGTGGAAGGCATCTAGGGTTTATGAAGAGAGAGAGAGAGAGAGAGAGAGAGAGAGAGAGAGAGAGAGAGATTAGGGTTTCTAGGGTTCCTTGGTGGGTGTTTGACCATTGGGTGTGTTTAGATTAGGTGAGGTTCTCTTTCTATTTTGAAATCTAGGTTAAAAGTCTTCTAGTAGGATTCTCATGTTTATTTTAATTTGAATTTTAAGTTGATATTGTAATAGGTTTCTTAGGTTTTATTTAGTTCATCTAATTTGTTTATTATATTATTAAATGCACTCCTTATATTGTTTAAATGGGCTACACGCCTACTTTTAAGGGTTGTGTATTCTATATTTATTTGTTTTATTAGTTTTTAGGTTTTTCATTAGTAGCAGACCGGTTCTTGGCAATCTATTTAGATAATTACTTCTTCCTTCCTCACAAATTTTTTTTTTTATCAATCCTCACATGTTTTTCGAACTATGTGGATATGTGGACATTGATCCAAGTCATCGAGTACCGAAACCTTAGGTGCTACCTAGGTCGAGTTTGCCTTTGTAATATTTTGTTTTTTATCTTCCTCTTGCTTGCCTTTTAAAGTGTAATTTGGATAACATAAAGGGCATGTTGCAAATTGTGCACAAATAGCTTAAGGTAAATGTACTTAGAACAAGTGTTGTGTAGTGCTTAATACCTTTTTACCGCATAAATCAATTTCTTAATTCATCCTATGTTCACAAACTAGGTTTTATCTTAAAAATAACTTTTTGTCAAAGTTTCGTTGTAAAAATTAAAATTTTGGTTAAGAATCATGAATTTGGCTTACATTTTTTGAAAAATATATATAGTTTTTTAACATTGTGTACCACATTTCGAAATGTGACAAAAAGTGTAATTTAAATTATAATCCAAATATATATTTCTCTCTCTCTCTCTCTCTCTCTCCAAACAAATTTTTTCTAGAGAAAATAAATGAAGTCAATAGCCATAGCACTAGAAAGCATTGGAGGAGGAAGGGCACATGCCAAGATAGATGACTTGAGCATTCTAGATGGACCAATCACGAGGTCGAAGGCAAAGAAAATAATATCAGCATTTCAAGGCTATATTCATCATTTTCTAGATGAAGAGTTAAGATTGCATCATAAGGATTATGATGGACCTTTGATGGATGCCTATGGTGGACCATCAAGTCAAGAGCTGGAACATTTGGTCAATGTGTCTTGGCATGTAAGCCTTGAATTAGATTCTTTAAGCACATTTAAATGTAAGGGTCTTGTTTGGATTGTATACTTATTTTAAAAGCAAAGGCCTTGTTTGGTTTATGCTTAATTGCATTTCTAGATAAAAGTTACTTAGGGTTTCGAATTCTTTTATTTGAATTGCTTAAATTCATGTTTTGTCAATTGGTTGTTTAGAGGTTTTGAGTTCTATAATCTTGAGGTTCCTCATCAATAAATTTGTTCCTAAAAAATTATAGTTGTTTCTATTAGATCCTTTAAAGATCAAGTATCTCAATTTAATTTTTAAAAAATATATTTGTCTCAATTTCATCATTATATTCGTCAAAGAAACTTATAACATTGATAAGTTTGAGATTTAATAATAAAAAATTTAGAGATTTAACAACGAAATTAACTAAGTTGAAGCAAATGCAATACTTCATGGGTTAAATTGAGTCGATTGATCTTTCAAGAACTAAATAAAAATAATTATAATCTTTTCAACTTTCAAGAATTAAATTATAATTTATTTTTTTTAAATGTGGACTTTTTTTTTGTGGGGGGATCTTCGTCTGAGCATGGGCTTTTAGTGAGGTGTTAATTGAATTGGGCTGAAAGCCTGGAAAGGTGGGGGGGAAAATACAAAGGAAACGAAACGGCGAGCCGTTTGTGGATGTTGTCTTCCGCGCAAGCCTCTCCCGATCTCGATCTTCAGAATTAGATCTACCTCGCTCCCTCTCATTTACCACCCTCGCTTTCCTCTTTTCTTCACTGATCGCCGACTGTACAGTTCTGGCCGCTTCGTGACGCGCCCTCTCTCTCTTACGTCACAGGTGCGTCATTAAATCCCCCCTCTCTCTTTCTCAGAGTCTTATAGACGCACTCGATCTGTTGAATTACAAACTAGATCTTCATATTTAGTCTCCATTTCATGCTTCTTTGTATGTTTTCCAGTTTGTTCTTTCATCAGCAAAAGTTTTTTATTTTTTCCTATTTCTCTTCTCAGTTTTCTGGGTTTTCGATGAAACTCACTGCTGCACATGATTCTTTTGAAAACATTTTTCTGCGCTTTATTGTTCTATTTTTCTGTTTTCCTACGACTTGCTCCCTATTTAGAGCTTGTGAATTTTTTTTTTATAGGATTGGGCAATTTTTTAGGCCAATGGTAAATGGACATGGATTACCTGTTAAACGACTTTTGTGATTGCTGTAAATGATGTGGAAAACATCTGCTTTTGCCGAATCATTTTGTCATAGGGGTCTTTCTGGAATTTTGATGATGGGATTAGTTTCTGTTCATATTTAATTTTAGCATCTGGGTTTGTTTGTTACGCGGAGTGTGGGAATATAGGGAGTTTGGGTATTTTGTTGTTTTTCCATGTTGGTTCATGCAGTCATCATTGTCTCTGAATTGTTTGATGCTTGAACGGTTGATTGAGTAAAAGAAAAGTTCTGTTTTATATATATTGTTTCTGTACTTGGAAATTAAACTACAATGACTTACTTATGACTTTTGCTTTCAGATTTACCTTGATCTTATCCATTTTTGTTGTTTTTATTGTTTTTGGTAATAGACGGTTTTTACAATATTGTTAGTAACAAATTAGCAGGTTCACTTTCAAATTCATTTAAAAGTTAACTGTTGAAATTATTCGTAAATTGATGGCAGAACATGCCTTCTCAAAAGGTTGAAACGGGTCATCAAGACACAGTCCATGATGTGGCCATGGATTATTATGGCAAGCGGCTGGCTACAGCTTCATCTGACCACACCATAAAGATAATTGGGGTGAGCAACACAGCCTCTCAGCATCTTGCAACTCTGACTGGTCACCAAGGACCTGTGTGGCAGGTAGCATGGGCACACCCCAAATTTGGGTCCCTACTTGCTTCGTGTTCCTATGATGGGCGGGTCATTGTATGGAAAGAGGGTAATCAAAATGAATGGACCCAAGCTCATGTCTTCAATGACCACAAATCGTCTGTGAATTCAGTGGCTTGGGCTCCTCATGAATTGGGCCTTTGCTTGGCTTGTGGTTCATCTGATGGGAATATCTCAGTTTTCACTGTAAGAGATGACGGTGGCTGGGACTCCTCAAGGATTGACCAAGCCCACCCAGTTGGTGTCACTTCTGTTTCATGGGCCCCATCAACAGCACCCGGTGCACTTGTTGGTTCTGGCTTTCTTGACCCTGTACATAAGTTATGTTCAGGTGGTTGCGACAGTACTGTGAAGGTGTGGAAGCTCTACAATGGAAACTGGAAGATGGACTGCTTCCCAGCACTCCAAATGCATACAGATTGGGTTCGAGATGTTGCATGGGCGCCCAACTTGGGACTTCCTAAATCTACCATTGCTAGTGCGTCGCAAGATGGTAGAGTCATTATATGGACTGTGGCAAGAGATGGTGATCAGTGGGAAGGCAAGGTTTTGAATGATTTCAAGACCCCTGTTTGGAGGGTCTCATGGTCATTGACTGGAAACATATTGGCTGTTGCTGATGGAAACAACAGCGTGACATTATGGAAGGAAGCAGTAGATGGGGAGTGGCAACAGGTGACAACAGTGGAACCCTAGAATCTGATTTTTTTTAAGGTCCTGATTGTTAATTTGATATTATGATTAGAGTTTTCGTTTTCATTCTTATAGTGTAATTGGCATCTTGTTTTTGTTGCATATCATACCTTTGAGCAATGTGCTTCTACCAAGCTTTAGTTCCTTAAACTTAGTGATCCTTTGAACATACTGTGATTGCAAGAATGAAGTTGATAGTGAGTTGTGTTTCTTTGAAGCCTTAGATCTTCAGCATGAGTTGCATGAATCTCTAGTCCATCAGAATTTTTAGTATCAGGTTGTTTGGTACATTAAAAATTTAATTTCCGAAGTGAAATTTATGTAATATACATGTCCTAATCAAGTTCAAATTTCTTATAAATAAGTTTTCAAGTGCTTCGAAAATTAAGATATTTACATGTCTAACACTGTCTCTTGTGCCCCATTAATTCACCTCCGCCCCCCAATACTGCCAAGAAATTGAAGATGAGGCACCCATTACCTTTTAATTCGAACATTTTAGTTCTCATGTTTCAAATTATTACCTTTTAATTGAAGTTATTTTAGTTGGACGATGCTGGCATCGAGTTGGAAAATAAGCATCTTTATTATTATTATATATATATTTTTCATTTAATATAATATAAGAAAAATTAACGGGGGGTTCATGTTCATTAAATTAGGAATGAGTTTAACAAAACCTTTTGGGGGATTGTATGCATTAAAATTGAAAGGCATAGAATCAAAGTAGTTTAGCCTCAAATATTGAGGGCGAATATTGTGAAACTGCCTTTTCGAAAGACCATATTTGAATTTGCAAAACGCCCATGAGAAAATTCCACTGTGTTTATTTTTGTGATTCTATCTTTGTTGAGCCAGATTAGATGGGTTAGTGCATTAGTGCTTATGTAATTATCTGCTTATTTCATATTTGTGTTGGAACAATCTCAAATTTAGTTAAATAACATGAGATTATTACTAGAACAAATAAATTGTGCAAGTTAATGTTTCTCCGAATTGAGTTTGAAGTATGAACAACGTTAAAGACAAAAGTGAGATTTTTATTTTGGGGCTTCCCGGGTGGTGGTGGTGGTGGTGGTGGTTGTTTTTTATTTTTATTTTTGGGGGGGGGGGGGTGTGGTTAAAATTAGGCCCTAATTGATATTTGATCTTAGATAACTCGATCTTGAAAACGACATTAGCGTCACTAAATTAAAGTTTAGCAATACAGAAAATATTTTCAAATTCATAAGTTATTAAATAGGAAATAAACATCTCTTTAATATAGATATCCAGACAGGCCAACAATCTATGGTTAACTTAAGCAGTCCTTCGTTTTTTTTCCCCTTCATTTTTTTTCCCTAAAAATAAACACAGCAAGTTTTTTAAATTTTAGTTATTATAGGGTTTAGTGGAACTTGAACTACACGCAGTGGCACAATAACATAATCGCTGTTATAAGGGAAAAAAATATAATACAAAAATTTTACAAGGACTTAATAATTACAAGAGCCCTTGCAAATAGACCACAATGGCCAATTATAAAATATAGAAGGAGAAATATACAACAAATTGAAGAAGAATATATGAAAATTCAAGACGAAACCAGAGATGTGTATTTATAGTAATTACGATATGCCGATTGTCTTACCTAGCAGCCAGAGAACCAAAGATAGCTCAATACCGAATATAGTGCGTAGTGTGCTCCTATCCAACATGAACCCAAACACCGTAATCCCTCCTCTATTATTCTCAAAGTAATTCACTGCATACATAATGCAATAATGATAATAAGAAAAACAACAACAACAACAACAACAACAATAATAATAATATTAAATCGTCTATCAGCTATCATCTATATATGATGATAATTTTGGGCACAATAGAAGAAATCAACTTCTATCTTTCAGTTAGACTTTCATTCACTTGATCACACGTCTTTCTTTTGAAAGAGTTAAAGTAGTCTAAGGTTCATTTTAATTTGTTGTTTGGCATGCAGTAACATTTTCATTTAAATATTTGATGTATTCTGTAGAAATTTCATCCTATATAAAATAAAGTAATAGTTACACACGCAGATAATCTGACTAGTAAATTTTAAATTATTATTCTAAAAATAAGAAGTTAAATATCATAAATTGATAATATTTTATTCTTATCATATTTCCGAATATCTATCAAAAAAATAAAAAACGGAAATATACTAAACTTGAAAAATCCCAACCCTTTGGTTATAAATATGTATTCCTATTTCCTAAAGAGCTATGGAATAAAAGAGGAGTTATTTAAATATTAGTTTAATTTAATTAAAATATTTTTCAAAAAAAGTAAAAACTAAAGTCACTCTTGAATTAATATCCATTCGTGTTATGAGACTAACCTATGACCACATGTGATTAGGTTGACATTCAAAATTTGTGTCTCTCAATTTTATAAGCAATTGAGACTATATTTGAGAGAGAAATAAATACAAAATGTATAAAATATATTTGGATTCTTGTTTACATGACACTCATATGTAAAGGTAAGTGAGTTGGTTGTTTATAATTTTTAAAAATTTAATTCTACAAGATTTTTTTTGGTGAAATATGGAAATTAAATTAAACTGGGAGAGAAGGAGTAGTTTATAATATACAAAATATTATCAACTTGTTACTATAAATACATAAAACAATTTTTAAAGATTTAATTCTACAAAATTTAGTCATTGAATACTATCAACTTGTTATTCATTGTTATTAAGTTAGTCCTTTGTTGATAAGTAAATATATAATCTACTGAATTTAGTCTTGTAAAAAGTAGTCTTTTAAAAATCAGACTGATCAATGAATCATAAAAGTGAGTAATTCATAGTTTAATAGTTAGGTCGTGGTTGAATTGGTTGAATTAAAATATATTCAAAACATTTAAAATATTTTTATGTTTATAATATAATTTTTTATGATAATTAAATCAATAAATTATAACATTAAAATTACAAATAATTTTAAAAATATTTTATTGTTATTTTTTAATTAGATGATAGTATAAATTTTTTTATTTATGGTTTTCAATTTTTTTAATATAAATAAAATTATTTTACATCAAATAATTATATAAATATAAGTATACAACAGTTTTTTTCCTTATCTGCTAATCACTTAATCCATTAGTGAAAGTATATTGGCTTTTTGTTCATTAGGCTTAGCAGATTATATATATATATATATATATATATATATATGCCATTATATAACAAGAGGAACGCAGCGATCGGATGGTAGCACACACATGTTCCAACTGGAGGGACGTTGTTTGATTCTCGGTGGCGACACATTTTGGAAAAAAATTCATGCGAACAGTCTTAATAGCATACCAGTTCTTATGCAACATGTCCGGTCAAATTCAATTTTTAATTATGTTTGACTGGTTTTTTGGCGATGCGAATTGCTAAGGGTACAAAGGTGCACATCGATTTAACAACAGTTAAAGTTTGATTGGTTATTTGGCGAGTGGATTTGTTGCGAATTCCTAAGGCTACGAAGGTGCACATTGATTTAGCAACAGTTTTAACTATTGCTAAATCGAAAAAACGGTTGTTGAAATTATCTTTAGCAACGATTTTAGCCACGGTTTTTGAAAACCGTTGTTGGAAGTATTTTCAGCAAATTTAGCGAAGGTTTTTGAAACCGTTGCTAAAATTATTACCAAAAGTAGATTTAACAACGGTTTAACAACGGTTTGTTTAAGTTTAGCAAAGGTTAAAATCGTCGCTAAACCGAGAATTCGCAACGAATCCAGACGCTGTTCTTTGAAATATCAGTTTGAAGTCTCACCTGAACCAAACTGGAGTCCAGTTTCTAAATTGACCGGTCTAATATGACTTTGTAATAATTGATAAAAAATTTAGTTTATTATGAGTTTATAATTTATAAAGACAGACTAACTTCTATGTATAAATTTTAAAGATTAAAAAAAAAGTGTATCTTTCAGGCTATTTTGTATATTTACTAAATAATCTGTTAAAAAATTAACGGCACATGATTCAGAACCCCAAAAGGTAATGCAGGGATGTGAATGACATACCAAGAGCTTGTCTTTTCTGGTAAGACATGGTGCTGTAAGCGTAGGATGGGATCAACTTCGTAGAATTGATTTCATTTTCTTCGTCGCAACCTTCCTCAGTCTCCGATTCCCCATCTGTCCCTGGACTCGGAAACACTCGTTCGTGTGCAATCTCGGCCTCTTGTTCCACCACACTATCAAATGAATCCAACGTCGCGCACACATGCCACTTGGCGACCAATCCTGTGATCGCTTGCGCTTTATGCGTGATCTTCGTCGCGCTTCTCAACAATATGCACAACGCCGAAAGCAATGTCACTGAACACAGCTGCACATTATTGTTCCCCATGTCACGACATATTTAGTGTACATAACTAAGAATTATAAGCCATAGCAAAATTATCAAATTCAATTGATTTAATGATACATACGACAAGCTATTAACGAATTCTAGAGTGAAAAATTAAATAAAAAGAATTAGAAAAAAGTAAAATTTTTGTTCTTAAATTTCAAAAATTTTAATTTTGTTTTAAAAATTTATTTCGTGTCAACTTTGTTCTTTATTTTACCAATTAATTTTAATTTTATTTATAAATTTAATGTCGTTTAAATTATTAATAACAAAAGTTGATGTAATTATTTTTATTACACACATAAACATCAATTTTGTCTAGTTAAACATATTTACATTAAGTATAAACTTGAAATAACAAAGTTGTCATTTTTTGTTTTATTTTTCATTATTTGTATCTTCTTCACTTGAGAGGCAATTTTATTATTTCAAATGTATATTTGACATCAATGTATCTAGCTAGACAAGTTGACATTAATGTATGCAATAAAGGTAATCAAATCAAAATTTATCATTAACAATTAATTAGACTATGTTAAGTTCAAGGATAAAATTAAAATTAATTAAAAAAAGTGAGATAAAATTGATATAAAATAAAATTATGAAGGAAAATTTAAAATTAGTCAAAATTTTAAACAAAAATAGTAGTCTTACCAAAGAAATAACAAAAATTTTAAATGAAATGGTAGTAAGTAAGAGAGAGCATACCGCAAGCTCACCGGACTTGTAAATCCTAACATGAGCGGTGTATTTGGTGGTGACGAGAAGGGAGGCAAATTGGCTGCCAGTGACTAGAATAAGGGCCCACAAGATGTATGATCGGAATCTATGGCTGATGATCCGTAAATGCTTCCTGATTCGGAGATGCTCTGACAGCACCGAAGCCACGTCAGTGTCCACGTGGAACACTGTAGCGAAGTCCCTCAGCCGTAGGATCTGAAGGTGGCAGATCAGACGGTACAGAACGCACACGAGGAATATCACTGTGGTGCGATACGCCCATGAGCACAGCTCCATGGCGCATGCCACTGCATCGCTCACGTAGACGGTCCCGATGAACGGGATTTGTGACGCCCCTGAAGCGTACCACCATATCTTGTATGCACTCTCCGCCACAAAGCAAGGCACCACAAAAATGTAAATTATTTTCACTGACCTCTGTTATTACACCATTGGAATACAAACGAGCTTCTAGTTTAGAACTTGGTAAAAGTACCTTTTTTTGGTTTTTAATGTTTGCATAAGATTTTAATTTTATCTCTGTTGTTTATTTTGGTTCAATTTTAATTTTATTTCTATTGTTTACATTAGATTTTAATTTTATTTTCGTTCTACAATATGTTGATATGGACTTTTTTTATGTGACATGTCATTCTCAACATACAGCACATGTGTCAATCACGTTATATGTACAAGAAAATTATAATTTTGTCCATAAATACTTCTTTTTCTTCTTCTTAAAGAGAGATGAGAGAGGTGAAGAAGCAGAAGAAATTAAAGATAAAATTGTAATATTTTTGTATAAATGATATGGCTGACATGTGTACTATACGTTGGCCATGATATATCAAAATAAATGATAGAGACGAAAAAAAGGCTTTGTATAAATATGAGCGATAAAAAATACTTTCATCAAAATATTTTGATATTTAATTGAGAGAACTTTCTCTATTATTAAAATATTTTGAGATTTTAAATGTATAATGGTAGAAAAATTATTTTCAAAAAATCTCAAAAATATTCAACAAAAAATTATACTTAAAGGTAAATAAACTTAAATCCATCTAATCTAATCTAATCTACTTTAACAAATATTATTAAATAATTGGATCAATTAGATGGATGCCTATAGTAGACATCTAATATCAACTGAATCAATTAATTTTATATTTTATTTAATAATTTTGTTAATTTTAATATAATTTTTCATATGTTTATAGTTGGTATAATTTTAAAATTGTGTTGAAACACTCTTAATGTGATTTTTTTAGTTGGAATTATATAATTTCATGATTGAGATTAAAAATTATTTAATGTTAAAATTTTAAATTTTTTCAATAATTTTTCTCCTTAACCGATCATCCAATGATCTAATCCAAACCAATCAACAGAAGATTTGATTGGTTTAATTTTATGTAGAATGATTGAAATGATTATACATGAATCTCAATTAATTAAATCGATTCATCGGTCATGATAAAACTGTATCAATTTATACTGATAAATATCTCTAATTTTGGTTATGTCTGTAAAATCGACCTTAAACTATATGATGTTCTAGTATGATACAGATCATTTCAAAGACATACAGTTGTCAAACAAAATACGTGATCAACCTTTATAACCGTAAAATCACAGAGAACATGAAATTGCAGGTGACATTATTATGTACGGAATCAAAATGATCAAAATTTCAATTTTATTGTTTGAGAAGTCTGCATATATATATATATATATATGTATATATATATATATATACATATATATGTATATAGTGTCAACATATTTTGCAAAGGTGAAGCTCCGTAATATTAAATTTTCAGTTTTCATTAATAGCTTTCATGTGCATGGGAAGAAAAGTTATGTTTCGCTCCTACTTCTCGTGACCTTTCCGTTTTTCCTCACCAACTTTATAATTATAACTGAAGAAGCTAACCGGTCATTCTTCGGTCAAAAGATACAATATTATCAATATTCAAAAGATACAATATTATTCCTAATGACACAAATAAACTTGGTCAACTGATCCACACTTATTTAAAGTTAAAATATGAAAAAAATTTATTAAAAACAATAAAAGAATATTTTTTCTTTTCTTTCGTTTGACAAAATTGTATTATTATAACACAATTAACTAATGTAATAAGCTTATAAAACTTTACTGACATAAGTATGTTCTATGCATGATAGATTTTCAGTTTTTATTATGTATCTGACTTCTATATTATTATGCATAAAAAAGAAGAAAGAAAAGAAATTAGACATGAAAAACAAAAAAGGAAAAGCAGAACAAACTAAACCGAGCAAATGGTGATGCAGCACGAAGAAAAATGGTGATTCTATGAACAACTCTGGTTGAGTTTTTTCAAGCCATTATAGTAATCATTGGATCTTTACATATTTAACTGGACATTGTAATAGATTAAACGAATTACCCACAGAAGCATAAATATGTCAAAAATATACGTCTAACTTAAGTTGTTTTAAACAGAATCAAATTAACTAAACCGATTCAAATCAAATCAAATTGATAAAAGATTAATCAAAAACAAAAAGAAATAAAGTCCAAAAAATGAGTGGCTCAATTTACTAGTAACCAAAATGTATATATATATATATATATATATATATATATATTAGAAGTTTATATTTATATATGTAATATAATATAATAAAAGTTGAGGATTAAAATTAACATTGTAAGTTTTAACAAGATTGAAGAACGAAATATTTAAAATTTTAAGTTCTAAAATTTGCAAATTTTATAATAATAATTTTATTTTATTTTATTTTTCCAAACCATGTAACAAGGAACTAAACTAAATAAAATCCAAACTAAACCGTTCAAACCAAAAAATTCGAATAGGTCTCCACTACTCCTAAACTAATATGTCTTCTTGAATTGAGGTCAGAGATATCCCAACAAATCCTATGAACACCCTATTCTAACAATACTGACATGCTCTGTTTATGAATTCATTCGTTATAAGTTAAAATTAGTTTGAAGTAGAAATGAAAGAGAGCAATTGCATGATGAAAATGTAGACTTAGATTGTTTAAAGCAAGTTAATTAATTGAAGTAAAATGAACTTACATGGAGCTGGCCAGTGTAATTCCTTCTCACAGTCTCGCTCTCATCGCAGAGCTTGTCCAAGAACATGAATCTCCGGAGTCCGAACCTAATCACGAACCGAGAAAGGCACACAAACGACAGCGTAGCGACGCTGCTCAACGACAACTGCACGACGGCGTCGTATGGCCTGGTGTGCTTGGCGTCGCAGGAGGCGCAGGCCAAGAGGAAATGAGACGCGGCGGGGACGACGACGGTGAAGAGGAGGAACATGAGCCAGGAGAGGCACGTGCGGAGCACGCAGGATTGGTCTATGCAGGTCCATCGGAGGTAGGATCGGAGGAGGTGGAGCTCGTCCTGCACGTCCGATACGCATCGCACGTACTTGTTCCTTCGGTTCAGCAGAGCCTCGCCGTTGTTGTTGTTGTTCATGTCCTCCGTTAGAATGATGACGGTGCTTTCAGTTTTCTGGGTTGTTATGTTTCTGGGATTGAAATTGAATAAAATGGTTATAAACAGACCTTAGTTTTTTTTTTTTTTTGGTTTTTTGTTTTGTTACGCTTTTGCTGTTAGAGTGTTGTGAATAGCAATGTGATTCGGTTTTGTTTCAAACTAAAATCTTAAGGGGCATTCTTCAATTTGGTTAAAGATGGCTTTTAATTTTTTCCCCTAAATCTTAAAAATGGTTTGGTTGGTTTTTTTTTGTTTTATTATTTTAGGGAAATAGTTCAGCAAAATGATTTCTGAGAAATAGACAATTTGTTTGGACATTTTGTTTTAAAAATAATTTTAAAAGTCTAAAAAGATAAAAATTTGTTTGGATAATTTGTTATATTCAATTTTTTTTTTGGAAAGAAATTGACGTGAATCTTGTATGTTTGTCACATTTTGAGTGCATGGAGGTGTCAATGTGGGTGCATGTGTCACTGCCATAAAAAAAAATAATAACGAGGACTAAAATTATCTTTTTAAGTTAAACATTTTGGAATTTATGTTAAGTGGAAAAGAAAAATATTATAAAACCCACAATAATAATATATTTTGTGCAAGAGAATTTTTAATTTTAATTTGGAGGTGAATTTTTTCTTTCTTGCATTGGTAGTTCAAGAGTATACACTAAAGGGAGTGAATAGAGTGTATGCAATTTTTCGTAAAAGAAAACTTATTAGGGTCTACTTATCTTATCAAAATCCTGTTAAAAATCTTTTTCAACAAATCATTAATAAAATAATGTAAAGATAAGGGTAGAGAAATGACATTGTGATTTAAAGTAGTTTGGAAGAATTACAAGAATTCACCTACATTCACTTTTCACAACACATAGTTATGAGTATTTTATTAGGGAAAAGAGATTACCAATACAAAGCAACCAGACTAAGGCTCAGCCTCTAACTTTTATGCTATCTAATAGCAACCTTCAGTCTGGGTCAACAAGACCCTGTTTTTATACTTTACCAGCTAGGACTTCACCTATCCCTAACAAACATACATGGGAAATCTTTTCAACAGAAAATGAACAATACAAATTTCTCCACATAGAGAACAAAGAGTTACAATAGGAGTATGATTACACAAGAATTCTCTTTGTCAGCTTGGGTAATTCGATGTTGTTGTTGCTTCTTCTGCCTTTTATACATTTCCAAAAGATAGTTGTTGGTGGAAGACACTCCTCATTAATGGTGAGAATAAATCTTGATTGTAAATCTCATTTGCTTCCTTAACTGGTATCTCATGCCAGATATGGAAATAAATAGCTATGACTTGAATGCACTTTGATTCCATTTTAATTTGACAATGACTCTTTCCTTATGCGTTTTTATTCCCTTCCATTTATATAGATTTCATTGATTAATACATGATATGGTTGACTCTAATTACTGTCAGAATCCTTCCTTGATTTGTGGCTTGAATCATGCATAGTTGTCTGTTCTCATATTAAATGTTCACCAGGTTACTAGGGTCCACATAGGTTACTAAGTTCCACATGGATTTCCAAAATTAGAAACTTGATTAGCATTCTCCTCTTTTTTGGTTCTTGGCAATCCATGATGCTCCCCAAAATTGTTGCATGAATTTCACATAAAAATCACAATTAATTAAAAAAATTAAAAATTAAAAAATAGAAAAGAGGGTCTAAACGATGGAATTTGGAAAAATGGCCACTCTGTATTGGTCAAAGCAAAGTAGGGGTTGCAACTTGCTCGAAATTTCGAAAACTAGTGGTCTACCAAGTTTGAGGTCAATCGGAGATACTTAGGCTTTTCGCCGATAGGAAAATGACCAGTTTTGACTAGTTTCCGAGAAAATGACTCAAAACTTGTAAACCACTTTAACAACACTAAATAACTAAAAATCAAACAAAGACACACATAAACAACTAATTAGACAACTTGGAAATGAATTGGCTCTCTGGCAACGGCACCAAAATTCTGGTTCACGCCACTACGATGCCGAATCGCCTAGAATTGAAATCATGGCAATTTTGCACAATAATGGTCCCCAAGTCGTTTTCACTGTTGGAGCCTCACTTCTAACCACTAACTAATTGTTATAAACACCTAAACACTAATTAAAAAGCTAATTAACACATGAGGAGTTTTGGTTGTGAAAAAAATCAGAAAAATGCAATCAAGACAATAAACAGCAACAGCAAACAAGATAGCAAAAAGTAGCATAGTTGAACAATACAGAAGAATGCAACCAGCCTTGATCTTTCCTAAAGATGAAATCTTCCTAGTTCTCTTTTAAATGATGAGTACTTGTTCTATTTATCATCTAATTTTATAAATCATAAGGTGTCTAAAAAGAACTTCTAGACTAAATCCCATCAAGCTATGATCAAGAAAATCTCCTCTAACATAATCTTAATGTGATTCCAGTAAAAGTAGTTAGATTTATGCAAGATAACCAACATTGCACACCATTTCCAATTCAGTTACCATTTCAACTAGATACAACAACATTCCTCAGATGCAAAGTGTATAAAACTAGTAAATGAAAATACTATCCTAACCAGAACAGCATAAATCATAAACCAGAGGCAAGGAAGAAATGGAAATGGAATAAATAAACAAATACTTATCTCATTAAGCCCATGAACTCAGATTACACTTCAGTTTTAGACCAAGGCTGATTACAAGGGATTTTAGCCCTCTATGAGAACAGAAAACCAGAAAACAAAAGGGAGAAAAGAGAGGGAGAAGTGACCTACAAAATTCACTAAGTTACAACTAAAGTCTGAAAGCCAACTAAACTAATGCCCTCCAAAAAGCTGATGGAAACTGACTTTACTGCCTTTTCTTCTGATTTCTGATATGGGAGGACATGGCAGCTACAGAAAGTTGGTGCTTTTTCAGAAAATGGTATGGGTGGTTGCTTCTCTCATCAAGGTTAGAGGAATGGGATGTAGAAAGTTAATCTGAAATGCTGCAGCCGTGGGTCAGACACGTCCATGTCATCAAGCAAGTAGAAGAGGTTGCCAAGTCATCCCAGAAGGTCCCACATCAGTGTCCAGCTCATCAGAAATGCCATGTCAACACCACATCATTAACAAATCTCCAAAATTAATTCTGAAAATTACATAAGAAGGATTAAATTAAGTCTTTAATAATTTAAGTCCTAAAAGATGAAAATAATTCATTTTCCATCTAAAATTAACTTAGACCCAATGAAACACAAAGTGTAACAAAATTGGAGAAATTCTAAAGATGAAAATGTAAGGAGACCAAGATAGAGGTTAAGATGTATATAAAAATGCTAGATATCACCCTCCATCACTCTTGGTCTCTCATCTTCTCTAGCTCTAAGTCTAATTTTATGTGCATCTTGAGGAAGTCTAGGAGCTTCTAAAATGGCAATGAGAAAAAGGGCACACATGGCTCTTTTTCTAAATGCCATATGTCTCTCTTTTTGCTTAAATTACATAAGATGACCTTGCATAAATTAAATTTTTATGTGGGTCTCACTCAATTAATGAAAATCCCAAGCTTTTTATCTTAAATTCAAAATAAATATTTGACTACTCTTGGCTTCACCTTTTCTACTTAATCAACTGTCTAACCAAAAATAAAATTTTTAAATAATTACTCAAGAATATATTATTATTTTCTTCTTATTGCAATTAAATCCTCAACATGCCCAAAATTTTGAATTTTTGTTCCTCAAATTCTTTTTTCAGTTTTCAAAACTCACCATACTATCAAAAAAAAATTGGGGATATTATAGCTACGCCCAATCACCACCCTAAGAGCGACCCATGGTAAGTAACAAAGAATGGAGTCAAAATCCAAGATCCATATCCAAGATAACTTGAGTTCCTCAAGTCCAAGGATACTTGCACTGTTAGCTGCTATGAGACCTACACTGACATTTGAATAGGCATCCATGTGATGTCTCATTCAGGGCATCCAATGTACTTGTTACCATTAACAAGCATTCACATGTTCACTCAAAATATCTCATGCTTATAGCTTATGAGGACAACTGCTTGATTAAATCAAGAAGCATAACATGTGCTAGTCTATCTTAATAACTGATGTCCAGTCTCAGGTGATCCTATAACTAGGAATAGTTTAGATACATACATAATTACACATGATAGGAATCTCACATTATGATCATCATCATAATTTCCTTCATGCTATGTTTTGTGTCATGGACTTCATTATTTATTTTACGATCTAATCTAGAGTTAATGTATATGAATATATATAATGAAAAAAATATCTTTGGATTAATAACTGAGTTTGTATATCTGATGCTAAAAGTGATTGCCTTTAGAGCACCTTTCTAACAATCTCTTACTTGCACTAAAGCCAATCACCTTTGTATCTAATACCATATACGTGTGTGTGTGTCTCAAACTTAGACTGGGATAGTGGCTTAGTTAGCAGAATAGGTAGATTCCTATCAGTTGAAACTCGCTTTATTTTAACATCATTTATACCAATGATCTCCTTAATCAAGTGGTAACATCAGAATATGTGTTTAGATTTCTGATGAGACCATGGCTCCTTTGCTTGTAAAATGGCTCCATTGTTGTTACAATAGATTGGTACTGCATTAACAATGTTGGCATTGATGAACTTCTTAATCCAAACCAATTCTTTCAGAAGCCACAATGTACTTTCCTTCGGTGGTAAAATCAGAGACGTTTCTTGCTTGAAACTATTCCAACTGACTGCACCTCCATTTAATATGAATATGTAACCTAACTAGTATCTTGAATTGACCCTATCGGTTTGGAAGCTGGCATATGTATATCCATTTATCTTGAGATTTCCTTCTCTATATATTAAGAATAAATCCTTTGTCCATCTTAAGTACTTAAGGATATTCTTAACAGCTACCCAACGACCCTCACAAGGGTTAAACTAATACCTGCTCATAACACTCAAGAGCGTATAATACATCAGGTCTAGTACATAACATAGTATACATGATTAATCCCATGGATGAGGCGTAAAGGATCAAACTCATGCGAGTTCTTTCTTTCTGTGTCTTCGAACACATAGACTTTGAGAGTGTAATCCCATGTGTCATGGGAATGAATCCTCTCTTAGACTCTTCCATGTAAATTTCTTTAGCATCTTACCTATGTATGTAGACTACAAAAGACCAAGCAACCTCTTAGATCTATCTCCATAGATCATTATCCCCAATATATAGGTTTCTCTCCAAGGTCTTTCGTGGAGAAATTCTCGGAAAACCAAATCTTCATGAACTGAAGGACAAAAACGTCGTTTCTTATGAGTAGTATGTCATCAATATACAACAGAAGGAATATAACTGCACTCCCATTAACCTTCTTGTACATACAAGGCTCATCCAGATTTTGTAAGAAATCAAACTTTTTGATTGTCTCATCAAATGGGATGTTCCAACTCCTGGATGCCTGCTTCAATACATAAATGGATCTCTAAAGCTTGCATACTTTGTTGCGATCTTTGGATGTGAACCCTTTGGGTTGTATCATGTATATATCCTCGGTTAGGTTTCCATTGAAGGAAGATGTCTTCATATCCATTTGCCATATCTCATAATCATAATGAGCTGCTATGGCTAGGAGTATTCTTATGGATTTAAGCATGTTACTGGTGAAATGGTTTCGTCATAATCAACACCTTGTTTTTTGTGATATCCTTTTGCAACCAACCTTACTTTATAGGTTGTAACATTACTGTCCATGTTGGTTTTCTTCTTGAAAACCCATTGCACTTGATGGGCTTAATCCCCTCAGGTGGATCAACCAAAGTATATACTTGGTTGTCATACATGGAGTCCATTTCTGATTTCATGGCGTTGAGCCATTTATCAGATTTAGAACTCTTCAGAACTTCTTTATAGGTCGTAAGTTCTACATCTTCTATAAGTAGTACGTCGTTGGGTTCACTTATAAGAAATCCATATCTCTCAGGAGCCCTATGTGCTCTACTTAGACTTACGAAGCATTTGTGCTTATACAGAAGGTTTGGCCATTTCTCTTCTAAAATGAGTGAATGGCTCTGGCTCTTGATCTCGTAGATGTTTTGTATCTATCGACTCTTGAGCAGGCAGTTATTCTATGTTTACTTGAGTATCTTGAACTTCCTCAAGTTCAATCATACTACCACTGTTTTCTAATAAGAAAAACTCTTTCTCTACAAAGACAAATTGTCTTGAAACAAACATCTTTTGTTCCAAAGTGTGGTTGAATTGATATCCCCTTGTTTCCTAAGGGTAACCCACAAACATACATCTATCAGATTTTACCTCAAGTTTATTTGACATAATCCGCTTCACAAAAGCTGGACAACCTTATATCTTCAAGTAAGATAAAATGGGTTTCTTGCTATACCATTTTTTGAATTGAGTAACATCAAAGGCCTTGGTTGGAACTCTATTCAGGATGTGAATAGTGGTCTTGAGTATGTAGGGTTAAAAGGATCCAGAGAACTCTGCATGACTCATCATAGACTTAACCTTGTCTAACAAGGTTTGGTTTCTCTTTTTAGCCACATCATTATGTTGTGGCATGTAAGGTAGAGTCCATTGAGACAGTATCTCATTGTCCCTAAGATGATCATGAAACTCTTGGTTTAAGTATTCACCACCTCGATTAAATCTTAGTTTTAATACTTTTACCAAGTTATTTCTCTAATTCATTTCTGAATTCTTTAAACTTCTCAAAGGCCTCAGATTTGTATCTCATTAGATACATATACATGTATCTAGAAAAGTCATTGATAAAGGTAATGAAGTAGACATAACCACTCCTGGCATGCCCACATACATCGGTATGTATTAGACCTAATAAATCAGTTGCATTTCCACTTAAAGGTGATTTAGTCATCTTGCCTTTTAAGCAAGAGATGCATGTATCATATGATTCATAATCAAATGATCCTAAGTTGCCTTTTTTGTGTAACTTTCTCATGCGTTTCTCGGTTATATGACCTAGACGACAATGCAATAAATATGAGGTTAATTGATTATATTGTTTTAGGCATTTAGGATTGCCCTTTCCAATGTTGAGAATTGGGTTAAGTGTTTTTAATACATAAATCCCATTGCATAATGTTCCAATGCCATAAAGAATACCATCTAACATTATGTGACAACAGTTGTTGCTAAATGTAAAATGAAAACCCTTTTTATTCAAACTCGAAATTGAAACAATGTTTATAATCAAGGAAGGAACAAAATAATTGTTGTCTAATTCTAAAATTAAACCACTAAGTAAAGGCAATACATAAGTTCCTACAACTAATGCAGTAACTCCTGCTTTATTTCCAACTCATAGGTCTGCCTCTCCTCTGGTCAACTGTCTACTATTCTTTAAGCCCTGCATATCGGTACATATGTGTGAGCCATAACTTGTATCTAATACCCAAGTTTTACTAGAAACAATATTTATCTCAATAACAAAAATACCTAAAGTAGTTTCGGCATCTGATGCCTTTTTATTCTTTAGGGACTCTAGATAGGTCTTGCAGTTCTTCTTCCAATGGCCTTCTTTGCCACAATAGAAGTAAGTCCCTTTAGGTGCAGCTTTCTCTGCGTCCTTGGCTTGCTTTTTCTTAATAGCTCCCTTGGCCTTTGTGCTGCTTCTGAAGCTTGGGTGTCATAGAGGCCAATATGATACATGTTACTAGCTCATCATCACTCATGCGCTTCTTATAAGCCAACACTTGGTCTTCATCAGCATCATCAGCAGGGGGTTCAAGGAGTGCCTCATCAAGAACATAGGCTATGCGTTCAATCTTGAGAATGATTCTCAAGTTTCTTAGCCAGTCCAAGAAATTTACCCCAGTCAACTTATTTGACTCAAGAATATATTTTAAATTCATGGTGGATGTCATGATTCTATTAACCTAGATGTAAAAACATAAGCATGTTAAAGTATGTACGTAAATGCATGATATACGATTTTAATATAACACATTATTATTCCTACTATTTTATTACAAATCCAAAAGCCCCCACTTTAGATGTGGGAGAACCTGTTGGAAGTTCTCCTAGTGAGCTCGATGTGCAAAACTCAGCTTGAATCACCTTGGAGAGAGTCCAACAAGCCATCTTGGATCAAATGGTAGGTATCTCATACCAATTGCATCATGTATGCAACCATCGAGTTGTGTTATCAACTGCTAATGTATGCACTAATCATTGGGTTTGTCAACTCTTGACTCATATACATCATATGTATATAGCCCAACTTAGTCTCTATCCACATTGACCTTGGAGAGAGTCCAATAAATCGATGCTTCTAATTAAAGCCTACCTATTAATCATAAGATCATATCTCAATGGTTTGAACATGTTCAACTTAAAGTCAGGCTTGGAAAGAGTACAACAACTGAAGCTTTAAGAAGATCTCTGGTTCACCCCACATTAATGGAAGACTTCAGCTTTAATATTATTCGAGTGTTTTCTTAATTAGTCTCATTAGATTTTAAATTAGACATGCATCATATATGTGATCACATTACGCACATATAGATAGTAAATTATATGGCGTGGTTATGGACTTATCTATAGTCAACTCTTTGAGCCAAAAGAGATGACTAGGTCAAACCTAGGTATATGCATGATTTTACATTGAAGACATAGAAATTATATTTCTACTCTGCATATGGCCTCGGCTCTATCTCCACGGTTTCTTTCTTACGTCTCGTTCCTATACTAACCCTATGTAATCTAATTACATTGTTTAATGAGAAACCTCAAGTTACATTTAAGGTGAGTTAGGTGAGAAGATAAGTACAATAGAGAAATAGAGAGAGACAAGATACACAGATCCTATTTAGCAAAACCATAATTTAAAAACATGCATGAACAATTCATATTTGGTAAAAGTCCATAACCAGCCATCCTGTCATACATACATCCTATCATGCATTGTCTATTAAAATAAATGTATAATAGAAGTCAGCATTTAAGGTCTACGTGGCATTAGAATAATTTCATCACATAAATTATTTCTACTTTTATTTTAATCTCAATTAAAATTGCTTGTTTCCTTATTTAGACTTAAATTACCTTTAATTCTAGTTTCCTAATCTTATTAGGAAAAATAAATAAATCTCAATCAATTCCAAATTGATTTCTTTCCTTATTTAAATTAGTAAAGTAATAAAGATTCTAGTTATTTTTTTTAAAAAAAGTCTCCTAACTTAAAATAAGAAAATAATCGGGATTTAAAATAATCAATTAATTTATTTATTTCTTAAATCATATTAGGAAATCAATCAAGATAAAATCTAATCAATTAATTAAATTATTTCCTAAATCATATTAGGAAATCAATCAAGATATAATCTTATCAATTAATTAAAATATTTCCTAAATCATATTAGGAAACTAATCTTGATCAAATCAATCAATTTATTTGACTATCAAATTAATTGATCTTATATTGATTAAGAATCATGTTTAGTTTATTTCCTATTCAAATTAGGAAAATAATCATATCTTGAATCAATTAATATAATTAACTTATTTCCTAAATTATATTAGGAAACTAGTCTAGATCTAAATCAATCAAAATTGATTTAACCTAAATTAAATTCAAAATTATTTATTATTTATTATTATTTTCACGCCAAATATCTTCTTGAGAGAGAAAATTAGGGTTTATAGATCAAAACAAATTTTCTTTTAAGAAACCTTTTTAATGAATACAAAATATTTTCTTCTTTTTAAAATTCTTGTTTGGAGTCAAAATATATTTTTTTTTTCAAAAAATTCATAAGAACATCTCATTCTCTTTGATACAAAAATTTAAAGAAAGAGAAACAAGCATCACGTCATATTCATGATTCAAAAACACAACCTAAACAGGCCAATTTCTATTATACTCATACATTATTCTTTTTAATGTAATGGTAACTATAGGCAGCCTCTGATACCATTGTAGGATTTTAGAGATCATAGAACGCAGCGAAATTTAAAATTTTCTCTAAAACCCATTAACCAATGGATCAACCTATATTACCATTACATTAACCATGAAAGACAAGACGAAGATAAATACCTCTTGTAGCACAACAACCTCTCCAAGCCAAAGCAAGAATCCAAAGTAGGATACCTCTAATGGTAATCCACGAAAAATTACATAAAAGAAAAACCTCTTAAGATAATAGGGTTTCTTCTCATTCTTATGCTAGCAAACACGAAGAAGCTATGGAGAAAACCATATTAGTTGAAGGAGAAGAGAACAAGAGTGCTTTTAAAAAAAATACTCAACAATTGAGAGAGAGTGGTAGGTGGTGTGTGGCTCTCACTATCATATTTAAAGTGATAGGTACAACCACACACCCTAAAGCCTTAATTCCCTTAGTAGGTGCCATTCCTTTTTAGGCTTCTTAAAGTGGCATATTAAGAAGCCCAATCTCTTTGAGAAAGTGATACCTAAGAGGTTCTTGTCTTAGGCTTTTCCTTGTTTGGGTAGGAATAGAAACATATTCCTATTCCTTTTATTCTCTTATCTCTTTTTAATTGATTCTCCAATTTAGGATTAAATCCTCAAACCCATTTTACATTCTTAGTGAATTTCTATGCGTGTGACCCATCAGTTTCTAACTATGTTGGCCATTCACAATCAACATTTGATTGTAAATAGATCACGAGAGGTATCTAGCAACACATCGTGACCCCCAATTGAGCGAAAAGTCAGTTGTTTGACTTTAAACCTTTCTGCAGCTAAAGGGTGTCCTTTCACTATCTTATGCCCACTTGGTTCATAGTAGAGCCTACATGTCAACTCCCACTAGACTTGATTACATCACATCCAGACTAAGTAGTCAGTTCCTTGTCCTGTGGGATCAATCACTATAAGCTATGTCACTAAAGATCATCTTCATTACAATTATGCTTTGGCCAAAGACTTCTTAGTAATTATCCCGACAAGTGGCCACAGGTATATTTCATTCTATTAGGAGTGGTGAATCCTCTATTGACTACTCAAATATCTTTGAATACTTCATGCTATCTCCAATCACCACCCTAAGAGTGACCTATGGTGGGTAACAAGGAATGGAGTCAAAACACAAAATCCATATCTGAGATAACTTAAGTTCCTCAAGTCGAATGATACTTGCACTGTTAGCTACTATGAGACCTATCATTGACATTTGATTAGGTATGCATGTGATGTCTCATGCAAGTCTTCCAATGTACTTTTTACTATTAACAAGCATTCACATGTTCACTCAAAACATCTCACGCTTATAGCTTATTAAGACAGCTACTTGATCAAATCAAGAAGCATAACATGTGCTAGTCTATCTAGATCACTAATCTCTAGTTTTAGGTGATCCTATGACTAGGGATAGTTTAGAGACATATATAATTACACATGATAGGAATCTCACATTATGATCATAAACATAATTTCCTTCATGCTATATTTTGTATCATGGACTTCATTATTTATTTTACGATCTAATCTTGAGTTTATGAATATGAATATAAATAACAAAGAAAATCTCTTTGGATTAATAACTGAGTTTGTACATTTGATGTTAAAAGTGATTTCATTTAGAGTACCTTTCTAACAAAGAGATGATATGTTGCCAAGAGAAGACCAACACAAGTCCCTAAGGACTGGATTTGTGCAGCCAAAGAAGAGTAAACTGTGGGAATGGGCAAAGATAAGGGGGCTAGGGAGAAGAGTGGAGAATGATGAGGACTTAAGGGAATTTTGCTATTGTGGGGTATTGGGGTGTGTAAGTGTAACACCCGCCAATTTTGGGGTCACGTGATTGGCGTTATTATGAATTTTATAATAAAAAATTTCCATTATTTTTAATTGCATTATTTTATAGCATTATTTTAGTGACATTTTTTTATGCTTTATTTTAATGGAATAATTAAGTCAATTTAGTTCTCCATAATTATTTTATTCCTTTGAATATTATTCATAGGAATTGAGTTGAATAACTAGACCAGGTATTTTATTTTGGATGATATTTTTATGATTTGAGGAAAGACTATAGGAAAAGGAAATTTCATGAAAATAGTGTTGTGGGACAGGGAACAGAGAGAGAGTAATTATGAGGCTTAGAGGAAGCCAAGTACCTATGGGATCTAAAGAGGGATTAAAGTGAAATGAGGAAATAGGGTGATGCCTAGTGTGTGAGAAATATCCAAATTAGATAAATTAAATATTTTCAGCTATTGAGGCTAATTGGGATTGACCTGGGGGAAAAGTAGTAATTTCACCTTGGGCGGGTATATATACGCAACCCCCACTCCTTTTTCCTCATTTCTCACTCGTCTCTCTCTCTCCTCACTCTTCCTTCTTTATTTCTCTCTTTCTTCTCTCTACCTTACCCTCTCCACCCCAAATCCTCTAACCAAGTTCTGATGATCAGTTCTTTGGCAGTAGGGCGAGTCATCTGATTTCCTGAACATTTCCCTATTTTCTAGTTTTAAGGCTATTTGGGTTAAAGTTGAGTTTTTGGCTTCGTTTGTAGGTTAAAATTGGGGGTTTTGATGTCTAAATACTCCTTAGATACCAAGGATGAGAACCCATGGAAGAAATCATAAAAAATAGGCCAAATCACATGGGTTGCGATTGTGGTGCCCAGGTGCCACACTTCTAAAGGGGAATGGGAGAAAAGGGTTTGGCGCCTAGGTGCAAGTGTGTGTATGGCTTCTAGGCGCTACCGAAATTCTTGGTCCATTTTCAAATAGCTATAACTCTTTTGTCTGGATTCTGTTTTTAACAAACTTTATATTTTTTGAAAGCCCTTCGAATCTAGTTTTCAATGGTTAAGTTTTATTTAGAAACTCTTTATTGGTTAATAGTTATGAACAAATGAGTGATCAGAGGTTAGAGTTAGTGGTGAAGATTTTCTTTGTTTTATTTATTTATTGATTATGGTTTGGTTTTAAGTGCTTTCGATGGATTTCGTGGCTATGTTTCAAGACTACTTTCATGGTAAATCCTTGACGGCATCGAGGTGAGTGGATGACTATGCTACTTGTTTTTAATAAAAATTACACTAGTATGATATAAATCCCACTCACACCACAAATGAACTTAAATTCATTGAATTCCTTAGTTAGTGGCATTAACTAGATTAGGGAATTTTCTTGTAATATTAGGAATTCTTTTATGAATTATCTAAAGGAATGCTATGAATGAATTGTGTGGAATTGTGTGGGATGTGATGTGTTTTGTTTGTTTGTGAATTGTATATATAATGAAAGCATGTGGAAATGTATATCCACTGGAGGGAACAGAGGGGCGAACCTCTGGAATAAACCCATTAAGCACTAATAGTTTGAGGGGAAAAATTGGACTGGATCTCAATGTAGTATGAGCAGGAAATACATTACATACTGTGCATTGCATATTCATACACAGAGAGGGAACTGACTAGTAACCTATGGATGTGGATATTCTTAGGAAGAACTTTGGAAGTTGGGAACAAAGGGGTGGACCTCTGAAAAGAGTAGGAACAAATGGGTGGACCTTTGAGATAAGCCTATTGAGTAATTATTGTCCGAGTGAAAATTTTGGACTGGAACTCAACGAGGCAAGTGTGGAAAAACATAACATGTGGTTGCCTATATATTTATTATTTGTGTATGGCTATTTATGTTTGTATGGTTTGGAATGAGATTGATGTGGATTGTGAAAGTGTGGATTCACAAGGGTAATAGTACGTTATAGTCAGAAAAATAGGTATGATCAGGTTTGAGTATCTGTATATACCTATACGTGCTAAGAGATAATTATTCATTTTGTGGTTGTGATACTGGTATTTGTACTTGTGCTTATTTAATTGTACAGTCGTTTACCCACTAAGTTTTGATAACTCACTCTCTCTAAGTTTTTCAAACATAGCAATTGAGGAGAATGGGAAACTGTTAGAGTTTAGCGGCTTGGAGATATATTCTATTTTGTTGGAGGGTTCTTGATGAACCAAATTTTAGGCTTCATGCTGATAAAATGCTCTGTAAATTTTTAGGCCACCTATGTCCTACTATGTTAAGGGATTTATTTATTGCAAATATTTCTCGATGCTATGGGAAATAAAAGAATGTATTGTGTAAATTTATTTTACTTTGTAAATTTACATTTTGATTAGTTATGGATATTAGGATTGTTCAGGAATGTATGGGCTACCACTACGGTACCCTAAGAGTTGTATGTGAAGTCATGTGCCTATTTTTCAAGGTGTTATAGAATGGTATCAGAGGGAAAGTTTGTTTAGGTCTCTTATAGATTATTGAGCAAAATGCACTTGTGGGCTCTTCCCTATTGTGGTGAGCCTCGCGGCACAACCATGGGATTAGGTTCCATGATAGGCATTATAGGGTTGAGTATCTTTTATGACTCGCTTCTTAGTGGAGTTAGTCAGAATTTATTTTATTAACTTAAGTAGTGCTTGTTCTCATGTGTAGGTTTTTGGCTCGTTGATGAAGGAGTAATCCTCGGAGCCTCGAGAGCTTATGACTTTAGATGTAGCTTTGCTATATTACTACGTGGTTGTAAATTGTTTAATTAAGAATATGAGTGTATGGAAATATATTCTGGAAACACGGGTTATCCGTGTAATGTGTAATTATCTGAGATAGTTCATTTAAGATTCGGTATATTTTATTGGGTAAATTTATTTGTTTAATGAAATGTGGGCATAGACATATTCATATATGTATCTATATTTTTGGGTTGTAAATGATAAGAATAAGACTGGCATATTAGTTACTAACTCAAAAAGTATAGTTAGCTCTTAGTTCGCTAATGTGTAATGATTGTATGAATATATATACCTAGTATAATTGCAAGTGGAGAAAAACTTGCTAAGGTTTCAAATTTAAGGGGAGAGCTTGTACAGATATTTTGGGGAAATTTTCATTAATATATTTTAATGAATTGAGGAAACAAGAAAGTCATGAGAAAAGTGGGAAATGGTTATAGCATATTAATAACCTAGATACATAACAAATATGCATGCATTGTAATGCATCTTGCTGTGAGTAAGAAACACATACTCACTAAGTGTGTGGGCATTCTTTATGGCTTGGGTGGTTGATTAAGTAGAGTGATGGGTTTGGGAGCTTTTGAATCAACACCTATGTGGATTGATGCACAATCCATTTCCCAAGGTGTTGGTAGTGTCCTAAAAGGGCCATATGTGGTCATGTGCTCGAGATGGAAGGATGCTTATGAGAGGTAGATTGAGGGCTAGGATATAGGTTATATTATGGGGAATAGACACCGAAGTGGTTATGTCAGTTCGAGTTAGAGTATATACTTGATCTCATATTCCAGCTAATGCTGGTATCATAGGACTCGATTGAGGAAATCGAGACAGATAATGTAGTTCTCTAGAAGGAAATCATAAGAGGTGTTAGGGTAAGCTGCCAATTCTTTAAGGGTAACTTGCTTGTGTTGTACCCATTCGATTGAAGTTTGTTAGTGATATCATTGTTTGGTGGGTATGCTTAGGAAGATAGGATCGGTCTAGAGAGGGAAGAACTTGTGAGACTAGTTCTGGGTGGTGGATTGGGTGACGGTATTGTACGTATGAGGTGTAATGATATTAAAAAAGAAGAAGAAGAAGAGATTAGAGTAAGTTGTAAATTTTCTAGAGCAACTTGATTAAGTTGCACTCATCTAGTTGGGGGTTCGTAGGTGGTGATATTGTGCGGTGAGTATGCTTAGGTAGGCGGGATTAGTCTTAGAAAGAAGAAAAAAACTCTCGAGACAAGTTCTCGGTAATTAATCAAGTAATGATACAGTAGGTGTGGAGTGTAAGAATGTGTAAGGTTCTTAAACTAAGGAGGTTAGATGAAGTAGATGGTGGTTTATGACAATTTCTATCACAATGATAGTGCGAAAATCTTGTGACCTTAGAATGGTCAGAGTAAATTAGAGTAGGCTTTTGGCATGTGTGCCATTATAGTCCTAAAAGATAGAATCAAGAGTTGGTAATGTACAGTTGAGATCTTAGAATCAGTCTTTTCCACGACATACCTTCAAGTTCATTTTTTCTCGTGGAAAGAGTTTATGAAGTCCATAGAGATCAGTACATATTAACTGGCCCATGAGGCCTGGTTATTGGGTGAGGCCACGTGGGGTAGGCCTAGCCATTACATAAAAGTAAGCCTACTGATGGAAAGACAAAAGACAAGTTCTAGTGGACTTGATAGTAATTGTGTGGTTTGGGGTTATGATTTGGCCAATAGGTCATTGTGTTGGCAATTTAGGGTATAATCCTAGTAACCCATCATCGACTACGGAAGTAACCCAGTAAATTAAGGCTTGGGGTAGCCTTAGTGCACCCTTAAAGTCCGTTAAGACTCAATTGGGGTTTGCGCTAGAAAAGCCAGTTGAGAGATTTGTTTAATAAGTTAGTTTTTAGGATAGACCTTCCGGTGATTTTAGCCAATTGACATGGTGGAGGGTCAGGTGCTAATGTCCAGGAAGGGATGGAAATCTGAAACCAGCTTCTATTGGGATTTGATGTGTTCATTATGGTGATTTTTATTAGTGATGTGGGAACCGTGTGGTGTACTCCTGAGGTCAAAGACCAGTACTTACCAGTGTAGGCACATGGACTGAGACCAAGAGGGATGCACCTGAGAGCCTGAAGGCTTGAGAGATGGGAATTGGGGGTTGTGGTTGCTTGTATTATTTTATATGCATGTGATACATGTTATGGTTGAGGACGTAATCCAAGAAAACCGGACATATGGTTTGGTTTATATGGAAATGGAATGAGGTCTCATGGTACACTCTTTAGGGCCAAGATGGCAGTTATCATGGTTTGGCAAAAGCCGGATGTCATAACCCAAAATCAGGGCTAGGAGTTTTACCATTCCTAAGTCCAACTTCATGACTGGTGCAGTGTGTTACCAACACTGCTATAAGCCTAAATTTCTCTTATTTATCCTAGGTGGCCTATCTGATTTCAAAGCAATACTAGAGAAATAATTTAAAATAAATTACCTTGCCTCGAACAATGGAGAGGCATCCTTGATCCATGAGCACTCGATCTAATTGCCCTTCTGCACTTGCAATTATGAGGAAGTGAGTCTAAACCACGGACTCACCAATATTAGCCCTACTCTACATAGATATACAGTATATATATATATAATGCACTCGAGAATTTATCCTGCATAACACTAAGATTCCCGGAGGGAAGCATGTGGTATCACGTCCCGCCATATTGTCCCCCCAATCACACACATACACAACACACATTAAATGTACGCAACCCTACTTAAGGGTTCACACTCTCATACCACATCTCAAGAGCTTAATCAATGTGGGTCTACATTCCTACAAATTATCACTCAAGAAATCCCAATCATGTGTCCAGCCTCTTGGGTCATATCCATAATCATAATATGTGTCTGGCCTCTCGAGTCATACCCTCAACCATAAGATGCATTTGGGCTCTCAGATTATGCCCTTAATCAGAACATATGTCCCACATACAAAACAATACAAATAACCACACAATACATTATACAATAATTATATGCAATGTTTTTTCCCACTTTTTTCCACACTTATCACATTGAGACTCAGTCCAGATTTTTTTCCCCTGGACTATAATTGTTCAATGGGTTTATTCCAGAGACTTACCCCTCTGTTCAATGCTTATGCCACACTTACCACATTGAGACTCAGTCCAAATTTTTCCTTTCGAATTATAATTGCTCAATGGTTTTATTCCAGAGGTCTACCCCTCTATTCCTATTCTCCGATGTTCTTCCTAGGAATATCCATATACTTGTGTTACTAGCTGGTTCCCTCTCATAATATGTATATGTAATGCATTCACACAAATACCATACAACAACCAACAATCAATCCATTATTCCTACACACATTCCACACAACAATCCCAAATAAATTTCCCAAATAATCCCCACTACATACCTCACACATAATACATTTAACAATTAAATGTATATAAAACAATTTAGGAAAATAAATTCCTAAAATATAAATATACACACACATATATATATATATGTGTGTGTGTGTGTGTGTGTGTGTGTGTGTGTGTACATATCCATACAAAGGAGAGCTTGATCCTTCACCTAAATTCTATGCTCTCTCAGCTCCTACTTTGTACCTTGACCATCCTTATAAATTAACTATACAAAAACTTATCAAGGTTACAAAATAGAGAAATTCCCTATTACTAATCCCGACCTTTACTCACTTCTTCAGTTATAACTCTTAACTAGTAATGAATTTCCATAGAAACTAGACTCAAAGATCTTTCCAATGATATAAAGTTTGTTGAAAACTTAGTCCGGATGAAAGAGTCATGGCCATTTGAAAAAAGGTCTATTTAAACACCACCACCTGATGTCAAATGATTCAGCACCCTTGGAGCTTGGGCGCCACACATATGCTTGGCACCTGGGCACCAAGACCTACTTCTTCCCCAAAAAGTCTGAAACTTAGAACTTGGGCTCCACAATCGTGACCTACGTGATTTCCTCTCAGTTCTGGCTCAGATATGGCTAAATCTCCACCATTTTTCATGATTTCTTCCATGGGCTTTCATCCTTGGTGTCTAAGGAGCATTTAGAGACCAAAAACTCCAATTTTAACCGACAAATGAAGCCATAATCTCAATTTTACCTTAAATACCCTTAAAACTAGAAAATAGGAAAAAGTTCGAGAAATCAGAATTCCTACCTCGATTCTTTATTTTCCCTACATTGTTTGGTTGCTAGAGACTCACCTCGTCACCAGAGAACCGCTCCCTAGAGCTCGGTTGATGGATTTGGATGGAGAGAGAGTAGAGAGAAGGAAGAGAGAAAAAGAGGAAAGAGGGTGTGAAGAGAGAAAGAGGAAAAGAGAAAATGAGGAAAAAGGGGCAGGGCCACCTATATATACTTGCCTATGGTGAAATTACTACTTTGGCCTCCCATTGATCCCTAGTCAAGACTAGTAAGAGTAAATCTGTAATATCCCACCTCGGGGTATTTCTAAATCTTAGGTGCCCTACAATTTTCCTTATTTCACTGTAGTCCCTCCTTGGATTCAATCGGTCTCCTAACTCCTTTGGTGCCCTCGGTGCCACTAATACATTCCTCGACTCTCTACCACTCAATATTCCTTACACCTTGCCACTTCTAAAACTCATATTTTCCTTACTACGCAACGAAAAAATTTCCCCTACCTGAATTATTCCACAATAATTAAGTTTTAAATAATTCCCAAAAACACGAGTATTACATTCTTCCCCTTTTTTTTGGAAATTCGTCCCCAAATTTCAACATCCCTTTAAAAGTTTCCCACTATAGATCTTCCTTGTGTACTGGCAACTATTTCGTGGTGCTTCGTACATCAAATACTCATCATTACTAGTTCTTGTGTTATTGCTTTCTCTTTAAGGAGCTTCATTATATATTCACAGATAAAACTCCCTAAAGGAACAAAGTAAGGAAGTATTTTCCCTTTTGACTGCACAAGAACATTTCTCCGAAGTAGGGCATTTATCCACAAGGATAAGACTGCACCACCCTTACCATCCTCTGACACATCTTCTCTCATCCTAAAGAAGGGTAGTGAAGTTCTCATGGAACTTCCCCCCTTTTTGGCTCTAAGCTACGCTCAAGGCACATCCGACTCACCCTGCTTACTATATCTTGATGGTCCCAATCCTCAGGTACTAAACCTAAGATATGTCTCACCCACTCATTAAATTTCTCCTTATCTCAACCTATCTATATCCTCTCCCTTTTGAGAGATGCCGCTTCTTCCTAGTCTCACCATGACCAGAATGAGTCCTGAAGGGACAAAAGAATCCTCAGTGGACTCGATTAATTCTCTTTCCAAATACCTTACCCTATAGCATGATTCCTCATTCCTTGCATCTAAAGAGGCATTATCAAGGAACTACACTGCATTCTGAATCACCTCACGTACAATCCAAGTGTTTTCCAAAGCATGACCTCAAATATTCCTTGGCTATCTCCTTAACTAGGGCCATAATCAAAGAACTCCCTTCCCCTTTACAAGGTCTGTCATAAATAGCAATCAACTATACCAAGGCTACATTGATTGTCAACTTGCTGGCTACTCCCAGGGTGATCTACCCAATAATATCCACTCTCATGCATTCTATGTATATCTACTCCACAAAGCATAAATAACCTTATGATCACTTTCGCATAACATACAGAGGTCATAAGGATGCACCTATAGTACAAGTGTCGGTGTTCTTCAAATGTGGTAACTGAATCTATCGGGAACTGGTACATGCCCAGTTCATTCCCAATCCCTTATAGTCTGTTCCCAACTGTCCCATGGTCCTACCTTTTTTCCTAATCCACTACCATGAATTCATACTTGAGAGCTTCGAACTCACAAACTTTCCAAGCAAAGGTTCTGAGATACGAACTATTTCAAGAACAGCCTCCTGAACCATTCCTATTCCTTAGGTGAGGAATATGGGATCCTGCCATTGTTTGCTTCGTCCCCCTACATGAGCTCTTCCTTTCCCAATAGGGACAAAACTAATCTTCCATGATTTTCTAATTAATTGTTTGTGTAGTCTTCGTACCCTGGGAGCATGATTTCTACACTTGTTAACCCATTTCCCTCTTAGTGTCTCTGACACTAACCATCCAATTATCAATGATTCCTCCGTGGAATTCTACCCTTATCATTTTTACTGCTTTTCAAGTCTTTCCATTCTTTCCTCATCCTCTTCCTGACTCATCTCAGCTTCTACTAGGGAGCTTACTACTACTATTCCCACAACTTGTCAATAGCACCTCCTTTCTTCCCAGCCACCACTGTGACTTATTTCTTTCTTTATCAGGAAGCATACCCATGAACCTTTGCTACGTTTGCCTTTGTGGCTCTAAAATACTCATGCCTCACACCACTTGGGATGCGTCTTAAACATGTACATGGTAAATGTAGATGTTTGAGTCGCTCACAAGCTCAAACACATCCTTTAAAAGGAACCCAATAGAAAAGAAAGGGAGATGAATCCTACAAGACCTTTGGTGGAGGCATCACTCTATAGTTGTGCCATGGCTTATAACAATAGAAGAGGATCCACTAAGGTTACCTTGTTCTGTAATAGACAGGAGACCTAACTTCGCTCTAATACCATTTTGTCATGACCCAAAACTGGGGCTAGGAGTTTTACCATTCCCAAATCCGAATTAGTGACTAGCACGGACAGTGTATTACCAACACTACCGGAGGCCTAAATTTCTCCTATCTGATTCCAAAGCAATACTAGAGAAATAATTTATAATAAATTATCTTGCCCCAAACAATGGGAGGCATCCTTGATCCACGAGCCATCAATATGACTATCATTCTGTACTACAATTGTAAAGGGGTGACTCTAAACCATAGACTCACCAATGTTAGCCCTACTCTATACAGATATTTAGTGTATATATATGTGATCCACTCGAAAATTTATCTTGCATAATACCAAGCTACCTAGAGGCATGTATATGGTATCATGTCCCGCCATATTTTTCCCCTAATCACACATATACACAACACATATTAAATGTAGACAACCCTACTTAAGGGTTCACACTCCCATACCACATCTCAGGAGCTTAATCAATGTGGCTCTACATTCCCACGGATTATCAGTCAAGAAATCTAAATCATGTATCCAACCACTTGAGTCGTATCCATAACCATAACATGTGTTTGGCCTTTCTGGGCATACCCTCAACCATAACATGCATCTAGTCTCTCAGATTATGCCCTCGAGCATAACATATATCCCACATACAAAACAATATAAATAACCACACACAATAAATTATGCAACAATTATATGCAATATTTTTCCCACTCTTTTCCACACTTACCACATTGAGACTTAGTCCAGATTTCCCCCTCAGACTATAATTGCTCAATGGGTTTATTCCAGAGGTCTGTCCCTCTGTTTCCTCTCGTAGTAAGAATATGCAAACGAAAATGTGCAATGCTTATCTCATACTTACCACATTGAGACTCAGTCCAGATTTTCTCCCTCAGACTATAATTGCTCAATCGGCTTATTTAGAGGTCTACCCCTTTGTTCCCACTCTTCGACGTTCTTTCCAGGAATATCCACATCCTTAGGTTACTAGCTGGTTCCTTCTTATAATATGTATATGTAACGCATTCACTCAAACACCATACAACAACCAACAATCAATCCACTATTCCACACACATTCCACACAACAATCCTAAATACATTTCCCAAATAATTCCCACTACATACCTTACACATAATACATTTAATAATTAAATGTATATAAAACAATTTAGGAAAATAAATTCCTAAAATATAAACATACATATATATATATATATATGTACATATCCATACAAAGGAGAGCTAGATCCCTCACCTGGATTCCATGCTCTCTTGGCTCCCACTTTGCATCTCGACCATCCCTATTAAGTAACCATGCAAAAACTTATCAAGATTACAAAATAGAAAAATTTCCTATTACTAATCCTAACCTTTACTAACTTCTTTGGTTATAACTCTTAACTAATAATTAATTTCCAAATGAAACTTACACAGTTGGAAAGTATACTCAAAGAGCTTTTCAACGATATAAAGTTTGCTGAAAATAGAGTCCGGATGAAAGAGTTATGGTCATTTGAAGAAAAGTCTATTTAAACACCACCACTTGACGTCAGATGATGTCAGCACCCTTGGCACCTGGGTGCCACACATATGCTTGATGCCTAGGTTCCAAGACCTCCTTCTTCCCAAAAAATGTCTAAAACTTTGTGCTTGAGAGCCACGATAGTGACCCATGCAATTTTCTCTCGGTTTTGGCTAAGATCCAGCCAAATCTCCATCGTTTTTCATGATTTCTTCCATAGGCTTTTACCCCTGGTGTCTAAGGAGCATTTAGACACCAAAAACCCCCAATTTTAACCAACAAATGAAGCCATAATCTCAATTATACTCCAATATCCTTAAAATTAGAAAATAGGGAAAAGTTCAAGAAAGCAGAATTCCTACCCCGATTCCTTGCTTTCCCTATGCTGTTTGGTTGCTAGAGACTCGCCTCTTCATTGGAGAACCACTCCTAAAGCTCAATTGATGGATTTGGGTAGAGAGAGAGCAAAGAGAAAGAAGAGAGAAAGAGAGGAGAGAGAGCGAAGAGAGAGAGAAAGGAAAAGAGAAAATGTAGGCGAGGCCACCTATATATACTCACCTATGGTGAAATTACTACTTTGCCCTCCGATCAACCCCTGGTCAAGACTAGTGAGAGCAAATTTGTAATATCTCACCTCAGGTATTTCTAAATCCTAGGTGCCCCACAGTTTTTCTTATTTCACTTTAGTCCCTCCTTGGATTCAACCAATCTCCTTACTCCCTCGGTGCCCTCGGTGCCACTAATACACTCCTCAACTCTCCACCATTCAATATTTCACACACCTTGCCACTTCTAAAACTCATATTTTCCTTACTACATAACTGAAAAATTTTTTACACCCAAATTATTCCACAATAATTAAGTTTTAAATAATACCCAAAATCAGAGGTATTACACCAGAGTTGAGAAATGGGAGTCGTAGCAGAGGGACAATACACATACTAGTGAGAATATAGCCTTCGGGCAGTGTGGCACCTATGGGTCGGCATATCACCTACGGGTGGGAGGATGCCTTCAGACGGGGTGTATATTCTTCAATATTGTTAACTATGTATGTGGGTTTCTGTTTGTGATATGCTTAGTGTAAAGTTTTGTAATTCATAAGGCTAATGAGTGGGATATAACATATAATGGTATCAAGAATATGCTCTATAAGAACTACGAGCGAGATACCATATTATGTGTATACTTCAAGGGAGATCAGAAGTTTTGCGAGATAAATTTACTGAGGCATTTATAAATTTATGCATATGTGTGTAGGTGCTTACTAGATTGATTCATGAATAGATTAAGTGGTAGAGGAACTTATATGTGGTAAGTAATTAAACCACTCTAAGTTCCCTAAATTTGTTTGTGGTAATAATTACCAGAACAGCACAGATATGACACCTTCCGAGGCTTTATATGAGAGGCTCTGTGCTTTGGGTTTTGATTATCGGGGCAAATTATGCACATCCTTGAATGAGGGAAGTTATGAAGCTCTATGGTATATTGGAGTTGTATGACAACTGGAGATCTCAGTTCTTACTTTAATTTTGGAGAACTTGGGATTATATGAGTGCCAATGGAAGCTGGGGAATTCTGCTTCTCATCTATTGACATGGTACTTTTCGAGTCTTGTGGTGAGTTTTTGAATTCGAGGAACCAAATTCTATTAAAGGAGGAATGTAATGCCAGCCAATTTTGCGGTCACATGATTGGCGGTATAATGAATTTTATAATGAAAAATTTCCATTATTTTAATTGCATTATTGTGTAGTGTTATTTTAGCGACATTATGCATTATTTTAATAGAATTAATTTAGTCAATTTAGTTCTTTATAATTATTTTATTCCTTTAAATATTATTTATGGAAATTGAGCTAAATAACTAAACCGAGTATTTTATTTCAGATGAGATTTTTGAGATTTGAAAAATGACTAGAGGGAAAGGAAATTTCATGGAAATAGTGTTGGGGGATAAGGGATGGAGAGAGAGTAATTATGAGGCTTAGAGGAAGTCGAGTACCTACGGGGCTAGAGAGGGACTAAAGTGAAATGAAGAACTAGGGTGATGCCTAGTGTGTGATAAATACCCAAATTAGAGAAATTATGGATTTGTCACTATTAAGGTTAACTGGAATTGACCTGCAGGCAAAGTAGTAATTTCCCCCTAGAGGGTATATATAGGCAATCCCACTCTTTTTTCCTCATTTCTCACTCTTCTCTCTCTCTCCTCACTCTTCCTTCTCTCTACCTCACCCTCTCCACCCCAAATCCTCCAAACAAGTTTTGATGATCGGTTCTTCGGTGGTAAGGCGAGTCATTGGTGGCCAAGCAATGTAGGGAAAGCAATGAATCAAAGTAGGAATTCTGATTTCCTGAACTTTTTCTTATTTTCTAGTTTTAAGGCTATTTAGGGTAAAATTGAGTTTCTGGTTTCGTTTGTCAATTAAAATTGGGGGGTTTTGGTGTCTAAATACTCCTTAGACACCAAGGATAAGAACCCATGGAAGAAATCGTGAAAAACGGTGAAGATTTAGCCAGATCTGATAAAAAACCGAGGCCAAATTGCGTGGGTCGCGAGCGCTACACTTCAGAAGGGGAATTGGAGAAAAAGGCAAGTCCAGATTTGCTACTTGTCACTTTTAGCAACAGTTTTACTGTTGCTATAAGTTAAGGTAGCGATTTTTACTGTTGCCCAAACTTTCAGCAACAGTAAAAACTATTGCTGAAAGTGACAAGCAGAAAATTTTTGCTGCTTCTCAAGCACTTGATCTAGATTTGAAAAGGGCTTGGTGCTTAGGCGCCAGCCATACCAAGATTCTTGGTCTATTTTTAAATGATCATAACTCTTTTGTCTAGACTTCATTTTTAACAAGTTTTATATTGTTGGAAAGCCCTTCGAGTCTAATTTCCAATGGTTAAGGTTTATTTAGAAACTCTTTACTGGTTAATAGTTATGACCAAATGAGTGACCAAATGTTAGAGTTAGTGGTGAGGATTGTCCTCATTTTATTTATTTATTGATTATGGTTTGGTTTTAGGTGCTTTCGAGGAATTTTGTGGCTATGTTTCGAGACTATTTTCACAGTAAATCCTTGATGGCATCGAGGTGAATAGATGACCACACTACTTGTTTTTAATAAAAATTACATAAGTATGATATAAATCCTACTCACACCATGAATGAACTTAAATTCATTGAATTCCCTAGTTAGTGACATTAATTAGATTAGGGCATTTTCTTGTGATATTGAGAATTCTTTCATGAATTACCTAAGGAAATGTTATGAATGAATTGTGTAGGATGTGTTTTGTTTGTGTGTGAATTGCATATATAATGAAAGTGTGTGGAAATGCGGATCCACAAGAGGGAACAGAGGGGTGGACCTTTGGAATAAACCCATTGAGCACTAATAGTCCAAAGAGAAAATCTGGACTGGGTCTCAATGTGGTAAGAGCAGGAAATACATTACATACTATGCATTGCATATTCATACATAAAGAGGGAACCGACTAGTAACCAATGGATGTGGATATTCCTGGGAAGAACGTAGGAAGTTGGGAACAGAGAGATGGACCATTGAAAAGAGTGGGAATAGAGGGATGAGATAAGCTCGTTGAGTAATTATTATCCGAGGGGAAATTCTAGACTGGGATTCAACAAGGCAAGTGTCAGAAAAACATAACATGTGATTGCCTGCATATTTATTATTTGTGTATGGCTATTTATGCTTGTATGGTCTGGAATAAGATTGATGTGGATTGCGAGAGTGTAGACTCGCAATGGTAGTAGTATGTTACAGTCAGAGAAACAGGTATGCTCGAGTTTGAGTATCTGTATATGCCTATACATGCTAAAAGGTAATTATTCATTTTGTGGTGTGATACTGGTATTTGTACTTGTACTTATATAAAAGGTAATTATTCAATTACCCACTGAGTTTTGATAACTCACACTCTCTATGGTTATATTTTTCAGATATAGCAGCTAAGGAGAATAGGAAACCACTAGAGTTTAGCGGCTTAAAGATATACTCCATTTTGTTAGAAGGTTCTTGTTGAACCAGATTTTGGGCTTTATGCCAATAGAATGCTCTGTAAACTTATAGGTCACCTAGGTCCTATTGTGTTAAGGGGTTTATTTATTATAAATATTTTCTGATGTTATGGGAAATAAAAGAATGTATTGTGTAAATTTATTTTACTTTGTAAATTTACATTTTGCATAATTGTGGATATTAGTATTGTTCAGGAAGGTATGGGCTACACTAAGGTACCCTAAGAGTTGTATATTAAGTCATATGCCTACTTTTCAGGGCGTTACAATAAGTGACTTTGAAAAACCATGTTGCCCTTCTTCCATCAAGTAATGCCTTTATGGGACAAGAGCAATATTAAAAGACTTTATAAAATATTTCTCAAAAACACTTCAACACATCATCCCAAAATTCCTACATTACTATCTAGTCCTTTCAGCAAATTTCTCATATCTTTTTCCCTTTCCCACACTTTCACTCATGTCAAAAATAAATTATTCTTTGGCACATTGGTCCTTATCCAAGGGACCTTGCCATAAATTTCTTAAACCAAACATGATGCCGACCAAATTTGCTACAGTCCATTAGTACATCATTAATATTTTAATATTACAGGAGGACACCAAATATCACATGTGACTTCACTACTCCAAATTTATTTATTAAAGAAAAAAATTTTAATTCGATCATAGAAATTTCTTCCGTACAAATAGCAGTTCAAATTCCATTATCCAAGGGCACCTCAAAAACCATGAGCATTACAAATACTTACCTCAAACCCATGATTTTCTGGTGAAGAATGGTTGACGGAGGATGGAATCCATGCCGGAGCCTCGAGGAAACGGAGAGCTATGAAGGAATTTGGGTGGAGTGAAGATGAGAGGTGAGAATGGGAGCACTTTAGGTGCATCACCCAAGGCTCTCATGTATTACTGTAGTTGAAATAGTAATATGTATATATAAATGTGGAGGAAATTATTTTGTTTGGATGGAGAGAAAAATGGCATGAAGGAGTATGATATCTTGTGAAATCCAATGAGTGGTAAAGGATGAGAAAGTAATTGTGGCACGAGAAAGATGTGGGAGCCATAAGTCTGTGGAGGGACTAAATTGAAAGATAATTATTTTATGGTACCCTTCAGTGGAGAAGGGAGATAATTAGAATTTGGGAAAACTTTATATACTTAAAATTGGGAAATGAGTGGTGGAGAGATGTGTTTATGAAATTGCTACACTTTAATTCATTTACTTTTTTATAAGAAAAAAAGTAGTTGCAATCTTTTCTTTTTTAATATTTTTTGACTTAATACCACATTCTTTTTACTCAAAATACTATCCTTTAATTTAAGTATATATTGGGAGTCTTATTTTACAAGAAAATAAAATATTGTTACATTTTATTTTAAGCTAACAGCACAAACGGTTATCACAATATGTAACGATTGGTAATTTGAAATTAATAGGTGTTTTAGTCAAAAGACATGTGATACTAGATTACAAGACATCAAAAATCACATTATAACATATTTCTTTGGATAGAAAATATAAAAGTAGACTAAAATGTATTATATTTTATAGTTACATGGAGGGAGTGTGTGTTATAAAAGTAGAGGAGAGGAATATGTAATTTTAAAAACTTACAAGCTATAAGAAATATTTCTAAAAATTAAGAAAAAGGGTGATGTATGAGAGATGAAAAAAAAAAAGCTATAACATTGTAAAGAGTATATAACAAGAAATAGGAAGAACAAAATTTCTTAAAAATTATGGACCTAAATAAAAAAATTATCATTTATAAATGTGGTCATGGAACGAAATCAGAACAGGTTAAAACCTATTTTTATACTTGAACGATTTAATATATATTGAATAAAAAATTTAATTATCAAAAAAAATAAAAAAGTTTTTTCATTTGAAGAAAAAGAAATGATTATTTTTTAAAACTAATAAATGAATCTACACCCATCAATATCAAAATGGGGATATATTGAGTTACGCACCCATACCCATACCATACCCCAACTCTGCAGTACAAAGCGAAAGTCATGTAGGCCGTTATTGGAGTTAATAAATATGAAGCAGCTGAAAGATTTGGGAGAATGTATTTATTTATGTGGCTTTTTTCCTAATTATTATTTTGCATTTATATTTGAATTTGTTTTTGTATTTTCATGATTATTATTTTATGGTTGTTACTGGGCCACGAGCCGGAGCCGAGTTCTCGAGTTTATTACAGCAAGCAATCAAAGTCGACTTGTTAGGGTGAGAGCGATGGTAGAGAAGTCCAGAAACCAACCGAAAAAAAAAAAAAAAAGGAAGAAACAAAGAAGGAAAGGAAAGCCATTACAGCCACAGCCAGAGAAACATACTCGCTACTTCACCTATCATGATAATCAAATCAAATCCCTTTTATATTAATATTTTTGTGAGTTGAAGAAGAGGTGAGGTGCTGCCTACCTTCGCTCACCCTCTCTCTTCCCCCCCCCCCCCCTCCGCCCCCCCCAAAAAAAATATCTCTCTCTCTCTCTCTCTCTCTCGCTCGCTCGCTCGCTCTTCTTCGTCTTCTGTTACAAAGCCCATGTATTTCGTACTCTGAGATGGATGATCTTCTGAGACGATGACCCATTTTTGAAGCCACCCAGAAGTCCAAGACTGACCCCTTTTTTTGTTATGTGGATCTGGGTTTCTGTTCATCACTCTACAGATCGTTGGTTGGTTCTTTGAGAAATCTTGAACAGATTGATTTGATCTTTGAAGCCATGAAGAGAGGCAGAGGAGCCGCGCCTGTAAGGGCGGTGGATGCGGCGGCGGCGGCGGTCGAATTAGACGGATCCGGGACAAGGACGATTTTAAAAGAGCCGAGGTACCGGGGCGTGAGGAAGAGACCTTGGGGGCGGTACGCCGCTGAGATTAGAGATCCTGTGAAGAAAGCTCGGGTGTGGCTCGGCACCTTCGATTCCGCCGAAGAAGCGGCTCGAGCCTACGACGCCGCGGCTTGCGCCCTCCGTGGACCCAAGGCAAAGACCAATTTCCCCCTCTCACCCTTCTGCTACCACAACAACAACCCCAATAACGATCCCTTCCTAGATCATCGATTGTACGCTACCACGAATTGCTTCCAGGACCACCAGATTAATCCCCAAAGACCGACCTCCAGCGGCATGAGCAGCACCGTCGAGTCCTTCAGCGGGCCCCGCCCTCCGTCGGTTACGGCGCCGGCGACGACGGTCCCCTCTCGAAGATACCCTCGGACGCCCCCGGTCGTGCCAGAGGATTGCCACAGCGACTGCGATTCGTCGTCGTCGGTTGTTGACGACGACGGCGATATCGCATCGTCGTTTTTCCGTCCGCCGTTGCCCTTCGATCTTAATTTCCCACCGGTGAACGATGATGCTGACTTAGTGAGGGCCGTTGATGATCTACACTGCACCGATCTATGCCTCTGATGCAGAACCCCCAAAAGAAAAAAAAAAAAGAAGTGATCTTTAATATTTTTTCTGAAATTTTTGTTCCTTCTCCTTTCCACTATGCGGAAAAAAAAATTGGAAATGATGATCAGATGTAAGATTATATGATGATATGATCTTAATTCTGAGAGCTAGGGTATTGCTCTTCTTTTTCCTTTTTAAGCTTCGTAAGAGGGAAAAGAAGAGGCAATATTATATGATCCGTTTGTTGAAAAGACCTGATGGATTAGGGTTTGTAATGGGTGTCCAATGTGGGTTCATAGTGATACTTTGCCTGTTCTGTCTGTCTGTAATGTACAATACTAGTTAAGGAATTCAGTATTGCTCTAACAAAGTTAGATTTAGCCACCTGTTATTGCTAATCCTTTTTTAGCTTTCAGATAATGTATTCTTTATATTCTGATTTTGCTCTCTTAAGTTTGCTGCATTCTCATTTTTACTGTTATTCTTTATTTCACTGTTTTTGATTGCTGCTTTAATATGAATGGCTCGATGAAGTGGACGGTAAAATCGACTTCAACTTTCTAATGCTATGCGATCCTTTCAATTTAAGGGTGTGTTTTTTTCCCTCTGCTTTTCTCTTTTAAGCCAAACCAAGACAGCTTCAAATGAAAGCTGTTTGGTTGCGTATGCGGATATTGATGAAATTGGTTGTTCCTTTCTTCTCCATTTTGGGGAATTGCTGCAAAAACAGAACTATCATTTGCTTTCTGCACACATTTTCGTTTCAGTGAGGGTTAGATGAGATTGGGATCTTGTAAGTTTAAAGAGAAAAACTTTGTGATTATGTTGAAACCCGAGAAAAATTCGGACTTTGTAATATGGCGCGCTTGTATGTCGGATGAAATTTTAAATAAGATTTAGATTATTATGTTTGCAACTTTCATGAAATTTAATCGTTATTTTAGTCTCTCCATTTATTGAATATCCAGCTTATTTAACACTTAACAGTAAAACCGTTGTTAATGTTGGATAAAATTTTCAATAAGATTTATATTATTATGTTTGCAATTTGCATGTAATTTAATCGTTATTTTGGTCTCTCCATTTATTGAAAATCCAAGCTTATTTAACACTCTCAACAGTAAAGCCGTTGTTAATGTACCGGTTAAGTTTAAGAGCTTTTTTTTTTTTTCCATAAAATGATAAATTAATACCGTTTATAATTAGTGTTTGACAACGTGATTTTTTGGATGAGCAATGGAGAAGTTAAACGCACGGTCACAGGTTCCTAATGTGATTTTGCACTAAATTTGAGTTGTTTGGTTTTGCGGTCACTGAATATTAATAAACAGAATTGATTTTTCTTCTAAATTTAGGTTTGGCTTATTGTGGATGAGGATAGCTTATGAATGGACAAAATTAATTAACTGGACTCGTTTCTTGTGGTACCCGATCTCAGCTTCACACTCTATCTTGTCTCTCTTTTGCTTAAGATCTCCCCCCATTCTTGCTCTCTCTATCTTTGATGTTGCTGTGTGTGTGTGTTGTGTTTGTGCGTAGATTGTTGGCTGAGGGTTTGTGGTTGTAACAAAATGGAGCTCTATTTTGAGACCCGAAAATAGGGGTGGCGAAGGTGGGTAATGAGTCATGGGGCTTGACTGACTCTCGGCTTTTCTTCTCTAGTGTGTGGGTATGTAAGGGTGGAGATGGATGGAGTAAATATATAGGGCGTGTTTGGGAGTTCGGTGGGTTAAACGTGAATAGAAAAAATTAAGTTTGATTAAATGCGATTGGAGAAAATTAAGTTTAGATAAACGTGATTTATGTTTAAGAGATATTTTGGTAAACGTGGTTTAAAGCAAATAAACGTGATTTGGTGCAGGAACATAATATTTGAATGTTGATATGCAAACGTGATTTGAAATGTATAATTACCAGAAAGACATGAATTTTTTATTTAATTTTTTGACGTAACATTATTATTTATTGTCATTTATTTAAAAGAACCTTAATTTTTTGGTTTATTTGTCTAATATTACAAATTTATCACTAATGAATCATTTTTTATTAATAAACTAATTTTTTATTTTGAAATTACTAATTAAAAATTTAATTAATCATTAATTATTCACAATAATTTAAAGATCTCTAATTAAATTTCAAAACATTTTTCTTCTCTATAAAATTAATTTTATCTCTAACTAAATTTTAAAACAATTTTTTCTTTTCCATTAAATTAATTTTATCTCAATTAAAATTAATGAAAATAAGTTTATAATAATTTCATAAAAACAAGATTTTCATTAATTTGGCTAATTAAATTAATTAAATTAAACTATGATTTTTAACGCTATTTAAAAAAGTAGAAAAATCAAACCAAAAAAAAGAACTTAATTGCATAAAAATAAATTAAGAGATTAATTCTCATAATAAAGGAAATAGATAATTCTACAAATGACTACTAATTATTCTGTATATGCTCTAACATTTGATCCCTAATAGTGTCTCGAATATGGTCTATTTCAAGTGAAGATGTTAGACTAGTAAATGAATTTGAGGCAACAGCATGGTTTTTACTATCTTCCTCAATGAATTCTTCACTGTTGGATAATTAAGATCAACGTCTGTATCAACGTGTCTTCTTATGAAATTATGTAATGTCATCGTTGCAACCACCAATTGAATTTATGTTTCCATTTTGAATTTAGGCATTTTGCGCAGGATTGTGAATCTATTCTTCCATACGCCAAAAGTTCTTTCAATAGTAGTTCTTAAACTGGAGTGGTAATAATTGAATATCTTATTGTGGTTAGCAAATCTTGTCGAACATTTAAAAGTAGGAATATGATAACGTTCACACTTATAGGGATCGATATATCCACTTGATGTTAGATAACCTGAATCTATCAAATAATATTTACCTACAAAAATAGAACAAATAATCATTAAAGGGATAACACAAATAAGCTTGAGAGAATACTAAAATTAACTAGTCATGAAGCAAAAAAATTATACTTGCAGGTGGATGGTGAAAGTTCATGGCAGGAGCGGTGATAGCCTCCTAGAATTGTCACGTCCCAAAATCTGAGCACGTGACCGGCACAGAAAGTGAATTTCATTTCACCTCCGTAAGCCTATCTTTCTCTTAAGCATCATACCATTCTTTTTCATGCAACCAAACCGAGTTCTCTATACACACTACAGTCATTCACATTACATCACTGAATGAATCTACCCGATTATAGAGATTTCTAGATTTATACAACTTAGAATAAGACTTAACTGTTATACCTTTATCCTGAACAAATGAAAAGGTAATCATGGGTTAAGGATCCGTAATTCCTTGTACAGATATTTACCTTCAGCTGTCAACTCTGAAAAAAATGTTAATAAGAGGGGTATGAGCAAACCACGTGTCCAGTGAGCAGACAACACAACACTATGACAAAAAAAATATCATGCATCATAATGATAACATGCAGCAATCATACGTAATCGATCATAATATAATATAATATAATTTATAATACTTCACAACAATATCCAAGTAAATCAAATACATTTCAACATAATTCACAACAGCAAACAGTGAAATCAATTTCACACATTTCCCGTACCAACCGGGTCGTCCAGGGTACCTCTGGATCGTTGCCCGCGGCCCCCGCCGCATCCACCCTTATCGCTCCATGTATATTCTCCACCCTTATAGCTTCATGTTGATTTCTCCATGGGGTGCACCACTATGCCTTTCCATTCATTCCGATTACATACACAATCACAATCATAAATAACTCATAATCATTTACAAGTTTCATCACAACATAACTCATACTGCTTTCCATACTTAATCACAATTTCATCAACGTGTATACAATCATTCACTGTTTACAGAATTTATCTTTTAAATCACATCTCAAACATAGAAGCTCATTTGTATTTACAAGTCCTCACAATGGTATTCGTGTCTTCTTCACGCAACATTCATATAATAGTGTTTATGTATAGATATATCCATATTAATCTATTCGAGAACACAATTATTTAATTCTAGAAAGTGCGCATGAATGTAACTTATGCAAGAAAATCTCAATTCATAATGAATATCAATATATAAGTTAACCATCACTGCCTTCACACTAAGATACACTACATGCTCTCACTATAATGCCAAGAACTTTAAAGAAAAGATTTAGTCATAGGAAGTATAAATCCCACTCACCTGGATTTCACGCTCTCGGCACTCCCACCTTGCGCTTTGACCATTCCTATTGTAACCAGATAAAAACCATCAGAGTTACGAAATAGAGAAATTTCCTACCACTATTCCCGACCTTCACTTACTTCTCAAATCATAACTCCTACCTGGTAATGAATATCCAGATGAAACTTATACCATTGGAAACTAGACTCAAAGAGCTTTTCAACGATATTTTAAAAAAAAAACTGATGCTACAGTAACGGTCAACGCAGCTACAGTAACGTTGACCGAGTCAACGCTATAGTAACGTTGACCGAGCCAACGCTACAGTAGCCGAGAAAATCTGGAAAAATTTTTCCGATGAACAGTAATTTCTAGGGAAATTTTTCATATGTTCTTCTTGTTCTTCATCCAAAAATCTTAAAATCATATCTAAAACAACATTTCTTTTGATTTCTTCCATGGGTTTTGTTTCTCAATGTCTAATAAGTGTTTTAACACTAAAACCCCCAATTTTTAGCAACAATCCAAGCTCAAATCTCAAATTTTCATCAAGAACACTAACTTTTTTCAAATATCCAAATTCTACGAATTTCTCCTAGTTTTCTCCAAATTTCTTGTTCTAATAACATCATAAACTACCTAGGAATGTTTTAGATTAACATCCACACTTAAATTCATCCATTAAAACTCAAAATCTTAATTTTCTTCCATAGGTCCGAAAATGGAGAAAAAGAGAAATAGAGTAGATAAAACTTACCTCTTTGCCTCTAGAACTCCTAAGAATCGGAAGTATGGTTAGAAAATACAAAATCACCGGAAGAAAATTAGAGAAGGGATTGAAGGAGATGGAAGAATGGTAGATGAAGAAGAAGATGGAGAGCCTCGGGGAGGAAAAAAGGAAGAGAGGAAGATGTGTCTAATAATTGTACGTGTGGGCCCCACCAATTTCTTTTTCGATAAAATTGCACATAGCCACCTTAGCTTATAAGATTTGTTCACTTAGGTTCTTGAGAATGTACAAAAATTTCCTAAATATTGAATCCATCATTTTTTCGGTACCGGACTCATAATTCATTCTCATAAGCTTTATTCTTCCTCTCAGGTTCCTATTTGGTCATTTCCCAAAAGTCCTCTATACTTTCTTTTCTTTTCACATTAGTCCTTGAGAATTCGTAAAAATTTCCCAAATTAAAATTTTGAAATTTCTATTCCCAAATTTCCTTCACTAATTCAAAAAGAACATTTTTTATGTAATTAAATTTTTCAATAAACTTCAAATATATTTTAAATATTCATAAAAATTCTTGGGATATTACAAGAATACCCAAGCATCATGAGTTGTGCCTTTCCAACCAAGCAATACAAATGTGAAACATATGTCCCAATCATACACAGCTAACACATTTTGCATGGGATATTCTTTTCTTCCAATAAATCTAGGTTGGTCACTTGCACTAACTGCGCATAGGATATGAGTTCCATCAATTGCGCCAATGACATCCTTGAAATAGGGCCAATATTGTTGGTCATTTCGTATTTTGGGAGAAATATCATGAAATAAATGATCCAGAAGCCTAATATAATTGAAAGAAAGCTTCAGTAAACCAACCAACACTGCATGAATTTATCTACTGAAGGACTTGCAATAATTCCTCCATAGATGGCACACTTGATCGAGTATGTGGCTTATCTACAAAACTAGTACGTGAGCGATAAGTATCAGCTATTGAGCTCACAGCTGCAACTAATTGTCTAGCATTAGATGTTTTGTCTTTTCCTTTTCCTTTATCACTAGCAACCCTTTTTCTTTTTTCACCACTTCTCCGGCTAGGTGGTGTAGTGGTTTAAGTTCCTGCAACCACTAAGTCCTCCTTACTATCCCCACTTCCTTCTTCCATGTCTACTGGCATGCTATCCCATGTTGGACGATAGATATCATCATCATTCATGCTAGTTGGAAGTGTCCCAGATGTGGGTGCCCAAGCATATTGACCATTGGCCACCACATCCTTAAAAAGTTTGGTCAGTCGGGGTGCAAAAGCAAGCCCTTTGTACATGAATTTTGCATATTGGGAATTTTCTTACACAATTCCAAAATATATTATCTCAACAAACAAAAATAAAGTGTACATAATCTCTAGAAAAGTTATGGTATCAATCATACCGAAATCTTCTTCTCCCACCATTCATCAGGGACATCAATAGTATCCCTAACACTATCCCATTCTAACCCAGTTTCATTAGCAAATAATTTGTGCCATGCTTACCATTCTTTCTTCAAACTATTCCATTTGTTTTCAGCTGGGTGCTGTCATAGTTCTTACCACTCCAGTTCTTGAATTCAGTAACAACATTTTTCCACCCAGTCTTTGTCAGCGTTATGCCATTGCGTTCTCCTTTATTAATTTGATTCAAGCAAGCTTGGATAAATTACTCTGTTGATCTTAGATCCCAAGAGGCATTTGCACTCATATCTAGTGAGTATAAAATACTAATTAAGAACTATGACAAGTTGCTTAGCTATGTACTTAATTAGCTATGTACTTAATTTATATACTTACATATTTACAAACAAACCAAATAACATAAATTAAAAACAAGCCTTCTATATGTAATTTCTCAAATCATAAACTAATCATGTACTACTAAACAAACTAAAACATGCTTCTAATTAATTTTATCTAAATTAATTTCTTCTATTTTAAATTATTATTATCTTAATTACGATTATTTGTATCTTCTAATTATATATGTATCTATTAAATTATACATATATATATATATATATATATATATATGTTTCTTCTAATAATAAGATTACTCAAATTAAATTAAAACAAGCTTCTAATTAATTTTGTCTCAATCAATTTCTTCTATCTTTATTTTATCTTTATCTCAATTATAATTATTTGTCTTACAAACTAATAAAAAGATTCATGAATTGATTTTTATCTAAATAAAAATTATTTGACAAACAAAATTACTCAAATAATTTTTATTTTATCTATATATCTATTAAATCAAATTATATATGTGGTTTCTTCTAATAATAAATTGTATCTCAATTAAAATTATTAGTCTCAAATTAAACTAAAACAAGCTTATAATATATTAGTATAAGATATTTGTTTGTTTCTTAAAAAACTTATATTAATTAAGTCAGTAGATTAATTATGTTAATTATGATTAATTAATTTGTTTAGAGTAATTAGAATTATGAAATATTATCCTGGTTAGCTAATAAATTTTTTTTAGATTACCTAACTATTGAAAAAAAAATGGTTGGCATACAACATGTAGGAAAAAAAAAAGAAGCTCACTTTTGCCCAAGTGATATCAGGCATTTTTATATACAATTTAGTCCCTATCTTAGTCTCTTTTGCATCTTAAATATTCTAATTTTATTATATTTTAGAATTCATTGGATGTAATCTAATCATGTACTAATTTTGCTTTAATTTCATAATTAGAGAGTTAAATTAATGACATGGACGTTTTGCTTATATGGACGACACTGGATGCTGACATGGCATTTTAGGGCTGAATAGGTGTTGACTGGACTATGGGCCCCACTATTTTTGCATAAACTAGAAAGCATTCTGCACTTTCCAATAGCATCAAAAAAAGCAACAGAAACCAAAAATGGAAACTACTTTTCTGCATCAGCAAAAAGGAGTTTCTGTAGCACTATTTCCATGAATCTTCTCTACTATTGCTACACTTTCTAGTCAAAACAGAAGCTGAAAGGGACCAGACCAGAAGTCAAATTCGTCCTCCCTCCTTGGTTGAAGCTAAAAGACACATTCAGACTTCATTTGCAGCCGTTGAAGACCTCTTTTCTTCCATTTTTCTTCTACATTTCATAGGTTCTTCCCCCCCCCCCCCTTTTTGTATTTTGGCCTCCATGGAAGGCTAGAAAGTCTCTCGTAATTAGTCCATGATAAACTAGAGATGTAACCTGAATTTTTGGAGCAATTAGTAAGTTTTTCTTGTTGTTCTTCTTTTCCATTTCTATTTTGGTTTCTCCTGTGATTTTCATGATAATACTTGCTTTGATATGAGTTAGTATAGTAGTAGAATGGAAATGGCTAGCTTAGATGATTATCTAACTTGATTAGGTTGGGCTTAATCAGATTGCATATGGGTTAAGTTTAAGTAATGTGTAATCTAGTTTTAGGGAGTCTCTTGGAAATATTAGTTAGAAAATCTAATGATAGAGGACACTAGAATTAATTCAAAGATAAGAATGATGATAGTTGTAACTTTAGGAACTCTATGGCTGATTGTATTTCTGTGTTTAGTATAATTTCGTTTCTATGTTTTGTTAAGTTTCTATTATGTTCAGCTGCTGTATATTTTCTGTTTTAATATTTAATTATGCAATCACCCCCCGGTGGTAATTAGGTAGCCAATTAGTATAGATTAGTGTAAGAACAATTAATTATGTAATTTAGAAGTAAGGCTCCTTGAGAGAATACAACCTGGGACGACCATTATACTGCAAGTTGCCACAAATTTAATTCTGAGTGACTCGGCGGTTGTAGTGGCTCCAACCACCTAGCCCAAGTCTAACCCAAAAAAAAAACTTCTTCTTCACTCGACCAGAGCATTCAGGCAGGATACGGGTCACGATGACCCATTTTGAAAACCTAATTTTTCCCACTGTATGGGGCTACCGAAGAGCCCCTTTCCACGCTAGTCACCATCATCTGCACATGCCTAGCAGATTTCAACCACAAACAACACACAACACCACAAAGTAGAAGGAAAGCAGACCATTGAACACACATGACTTTGCACAGTAGGCAACCAGAGGAGGGAGAAGGCATACCTATTGAAGGGAAATGGTTGAAAATTGATAGAAAATAACGATGAAGGTGACAGAATAGAGAGAGAAGCACCACCCATGATCCAGTTGCAGCAACAAGATCCCATAGCGGTCACACACAAGCAGCAGAGCAAATGAAAACACACACACATAGAATGAACTACTTTGAATATATTGAGGGGCACTAAAGACACATGCAAAGGGCAAAATTGAATATAAATTGAGAGGCAAATATACTAAAAGTAAAAATCAACCCCATCTACGTTTGTTTGTCCACAAAAGCAAGAAATTAGTGTGGTGAATCTACTGTGGTTTGCAAAGCTCCTAACTAGGTTTGAACCTAATGTAGTTTACGTGTTCTTCTTCCCAAACATCTATGATTTGTGAAAATGTGGGTTGGAGGCATGATAAACTTTGGTACTGCAAACTCAATGTGTAAACAAACATACACATAGTGGTTGAGATGAAGAAGAAGCACATCAGTCAACACACTCTCTCTCCCTTCTGTTTTATTGTTTCATGTGAAGAAGATGAGAAGGGGTCCCTAGAAGGTAAGGGAAAAATCATTTTAGGCCTAAAAACTTTTGAGTTATATAACGATTTTAGTCCATTTCTTTTTTTTTTGGCTTGTTAAAACAGTGTTGTATATTATTTAATTATTATTATTATATTTAGTAACCCACTTAAAAATCTCAAAATTTTCAATTTCCTATAATTTCTCAATTATTATTGTATTACTTGATATGAGAGAAATTAAATAAGGTTAAATGAAATAAAATGATATAAAATTCATACACTTTTAGTAATTACACATTCAAAAGTGTTTTTGCTAATAAATATTCAAAAGAAATTTATTTTTCAAAATCACTTTTCTGATAATAACTTTCAAACATAAATCATGTTCATGCAAATTGTTCAAAATCAATTATACTCAACTTAAGTTTATCCAACTATCTTTTCAAACATCCCCAATGTCCTAAACGTTTTTAATGGAGAAAAATTTTAAAAAAAAGTGTTGCATCACATATCATCCTTATGAATGCATTTGGTACACATGAAAGATTTTTGAAGGAAAGGAAAAGAGATGGAAAGGAAAAAGGGAAAAAATTGTGTTTGGTTTGAAATAGAAAAGAATAAAAGAAAAGAGATATTATTTTGTTTGGTATAAATTTTTTTAGGGAAAGGAAAGGAAAGATGCGGATAATTTTACTAATTTACCCCTCAATTAAATTACCATTGATTGCAAAATATAATAAAAAGTCAAAAACAAAGGAAATAAAATTATAGGGTCTGAAAATAATTAGACAGAGACCAAAATGAAAATACTCTTAACTTATCATCATCATGTACTAAATTGAAAAAGAAAATAAAATTATGGGATCCAAAAATAATTAGACAAAGACCAAAATGAAAAGAAAAGAACAACTTGTGTCTGATTTCTTTTGTTTCTTCTCCCTTCTCTTATTCTCTTCCATTTTTCTCCTCTCCCTTCCTTTCTTTGACCCTAGCTTCGACCCAGTGCACTGTTTGACGGTGGCCACTATCCTCCGCCACCATTGACTATCTAGGAGGTACTCTCTCTCTCTCTCTCTCTCTCTCTCTCTCTCCCTCCCTCCCTCTCTCAGTTGAGGGCAAATGTGGCATGATTCAATTCAACCAGTTCTACCTCACGCTTTTATTTATGCTCAATGATGGAAAAAATTCATACAATTAAAATGAAAAATGGAAAATCGATTTTACATCTGTCCACTGTAATTATGTCATACCAAACGCAGGAAAGGAAAATTTAAGATGGAATTTTGTCTTTCTTCTTCCGGTGGAAAGCACACCAAACATGCTCTATCAGTAGTCTATTTTGAGAATTTTTTTTCTCATTGTTTAAGAAAGGTGCTTAGTGCGTTAAGGGTAATGTTGGAAGTTTCAACCATTAAAGCTTCTCGAAGGCCCCGTTTGGTAGCATGAGGAATGTTGGAAAGGAAAGCTACTGTGCCTTTTTTTCCCATGTTTGGTAGTGTGGACTGTAAAAGCAAGACATGGCACTCGGAATTCTCTCTTTCGTAATTTTCCTGTTTTTCCCTTCCATCTTTTCATAATGGAAAACTGGTCATGAAAAGGAAAAATGAGGGTATATGTCGAATTTGCCTCGATTGCTGGTGTGCGTTCGACTCTCCTTGATTCATTCTTCCCATAGATCTCTCTTCCTCGATTTGAGGGTCCAAGTCTTCTTGCCCACTGCTCCCAGATCTCACAGTGATTTGAATCCTTTACAAGCTATCTCGCTCACTGCTATTACCGCCATAGATTTGAGTCTGTAATTTTCATGATTCTCCCTTCCCTCTCTTCATCGTCTTGTTCAAATTTACTAGTATATATGATGTGGTATTTGTTAAAGGTCATATCTTGAACCTTTGCAAATGGCGAAGGAAGGAAAATTTGAGAGCAAAAGATTATAGCATCATAATCAGTATAAATTATTAGTGATGCATATAAGAATTTAATAATAAAAAATTAAAAAAACATTGGCGAGGCAGATTGGGAGAATCGCAGAGGAAGGGAGAATCGTGGAAGGGAGAAGAAGCACTGGTGAGGCAGATCTAGAATGCAATGTAAATTGTGGTCTTTCTTTTTTTTTTTTTAATAATTTTGAATAAGGGTAATTTAGTAAAATTAGCTACATATTTCATTTCCTTTTCTTTAAAAAATACATACCAAATATATATATATATTTTTTTTCTTTTCACTTTTCCATTTCATACCAAACACTTTTTTTTTCTTTTTTCCTTTCTATTTTTCTCTTTTTTTTCCATTCTTACTCTACCTGACTATCAGACGGGTCCTAACTTAGCCTGTCTTTTGAATTTAAACGTTGGAAGTTTGAAAAGAGAGTGTTGTGCCCTGTGTTCTGCGTTAGGGCTGAGAAACTGGCTCTCTCTGCATTTTCTTGCAGCTTCACTGTAGCGAGCGTGACTCGTGTATCTAGATGCCATTGGAAAAATCAAGATTCTTGTTCTTGTTTGTATCTGATTTTGTATTGCTGAATAAGCAAAGCATATTACCCAATTCCAAGAGACTCAAGTCAAAACCGATACATATAGCACCTTAACAATGAGCTGGAGCTTCCAGTCCTGGTAGGCTTCAGAGTTCAGACAGCTATTTGGCGTAGGCCTAAGATGCATTTTGAGATTTTAAAAATTAAATTAGATTTCTCATATTATTATTGATAAATATTTTTAATAGATATTCATAATGATTTCTAATATCCTTTAAGCATAAAACGTCCTCTTCAAATGCTGTAACGCAGTAACTAGTTGCAGAAAACATGGACTTCTTTTTTTGGCAAAAAGTTGACAGTGCAGTGTCCACCAAGGGTCTGCATTTGTTAGGTTCGCACGGATCGGATTTATCGATTAAGTGTATATTTGTTTGCAAGGTGGGCCAACTTCAACATTTTTTTAATGGCTCTGAATTTAGATTTGAGAGGAAAATAAATGTTTGACAGTTTATAAGTCTTTCTCCCTCTTAAACTTTAGTTTTATTTTAGTTGAGAGGAAGAAGGGCGAAGAAGAGGAGAGTGATAAAATGGCGAAAATTAAAATAGAGCTGGAACAAGCTCCAGTAGTTTTGATGTAAATTACAATGTTTGATCTGGGGAAAATTACAATTTTTAGACCAACTTTTTTGTTAAATCACACTTGAATCTGGAGTAGAAGTCTTCATTTCATATTAGTCCCTTTTTATTTGCAATTAGGTCCCTTTGTGTTTCATTTATTTTCACTTCGGTCCCCTTGTTGTTTTAATTTCATGAATGGGCCCCTAGACCCTTTAGTCTTGCATTTAAGTCTTTTTCATTTGTTGTTTACATTTAGTCCCTTTAATTTTGTTTATTTTATTTTAGTCTCTACTTGTATTATTATTGTGTAGATTTGTTAATGTATCTCTTTGTGACAATCTCATAATATAGTTTTAAAATAATTTCAAATAATTTAAAAATAAAAAAGAAAAGAAAGAAATTATAAATGAAATTAAATCAAGCAATATTAATTTTATATATTTTTTGGTAGTTATACATTTAAAGGTGATTATGCTAATTAACATCCAAATAAGAATCACTTTTCTAAAATTACTTTTTTGATAACAGTTTCTAAACATAAATTATGTTCATGCAAACTTCAATTTACCTAAGAGTATCTACAATGATACCTCTTAAGAATACACAAATGAGTCTCACAATAAACTCTTCAATATTTTAATATTTATTGTTTTCTACTAATATTTATTATGAGTTTATTATTTTATTATTACTTTTTGTATAAGAACCAGTTTTTATATAAGAACCACTCTTACGTGTGGCAACCAGCATGACGAACTATAGTAGTGAACCAAAATAAGAATCGGTTCTTAAATTTAAGAATTTCTTAAAAACTACCACTGTATATGCTCTAAAATTAATTCTAAAAATTAATTATATCAAAAATCAAAATTTATCCAACTATTTTTTAAATAAGCATGAGTCGTTAAACTTGAAATTTTGGACTGAGGTGAGTTAAAGTTCAATAAAGGTGGACAACGGTGGTTTAGAAAATAAATTTGAAAAAAACACAAACCTCAAAAAAAAAAAAAACTAGGAACCTAAATAGTTAGTAATAAAAGTAAGAAATTCAAAATATACAAAGCAAGCCATGGATTAATAAACTTTATAAATAGTATTAGTTTTTTGTGTAATATAATATTATAATATAACTGGTAAAATTTACAAATTAATCTTTAACTTTTTTGTATTTATGATGTTAACCTAATTTTTTTGGTGAATCTCTTTCTTGTTTTTTAAAATATTATTATAAGAAATCGAATTGGACCATATCATCTTAAATATAATTACATGAAGGATTTATGCAAAATAATTATATTATGTGAAATTTTGAGAGAAATTTTTATTTTATATTAAAATTTCATTCATTGATAACTTAAAATATTACATAATTTGAACGTTACAAACATAATATTTGGATACAAGTTGGAAAAGGCACAGATAGAACAGGGATAAAGTTTATTTTTCTCAAATAAATTAGTAAGTACGACTGCGTTTATAAGGATTTATTTTGCCAATTAGAATTACTCAAATGGACTGACTTTTTCCCCCTAAAATGTTGGACTATTTAACCCATTCGATTGAACCCATCCACTTGCAAGAGATAAATTTTACCGAGTTTGATCATAGTTAGATTAATTCAGTTATGCTCATCCCTAGAGTTGAAGATTAAAAGTGGGCTTTCACATGTTTGTAAATATTTTTGTTTAGTTTCATAGATCTATTTGAAAAACAGAGTATCAAATTTGCAATGATTTACAACATTAAGTCATGATGCCAGGGAAAAAATACAAAGATTGAGAATGTCGCAATCGCCTAGATTGTAACAACTTTCTACAATTTATACTCCCCTTATCTTTGAGTTGTATCAAAAGGAGTATGATAATGTGTGAAGGAGAAAAATGAAAGTCAGGCCGTATGAGAATATGTCATCTTTGTGTTTAATAAGGAGGGGGATTATAATGTGACATTTGACTCATGCGATAAATCGATAACATGTAATCGTAGAAAATTTGAGAGTACAAGTATACTTTATTGTCATGCTCTGAAAAAGTATAGGATGTGAATGATGTGAAGTTGCTCCTTGATCAATATATTCTAAATTTTTTGATACAAAAGGTAAGAGGAAGTGGGATATATGATTTGAAAGGAAAAGTGATAGAAGAAGATATAAGGTTGGAAAGCACTCTACGATTCAAATGAATTGGTCATAAGCTTATAAACTTAGCATCTGGGACAAGGTATTTGTTTGTTAAGTTTTAAATCAATCTTTTAGTATGCTCTATAATCGGCTAAGCTTTCAAGGATTTTTATATTTTGTTTGGTTTAGTAGTGAAATATCAGGCTTACAGCGGTGTGCGTTGACCACTAAATGTTGGTTAGCAAGTTTTTTCCTAATGTAATAATCTAGGCCCCCGATAGCCATTTTTACAATCTTTGCTTGGAGAATTGGAGTAAAACATCTACTCCTCATCTACCTAATTCTTGCCACATAATCTTCAACAAACTCATTATATAACCTTTTAATGTTAAACAAATCTATCAGACCAACTTTCATATCTCCTTTGAAAAATTGGTAATGAAAACTTCTCTCCATTTGTGCCCACGAGAGGATGGAATTGGGTCTCAATGTCGAGAACCAAGAGAAGACATTTTTCGTGAGCAACTTGGAAAGAATCTCATTTTGAGTCCTTTATCTATTGCTAGATCTCTCATTTCAATAGTGTACTATGTGCTATGTTCAACTATTGACTCACCACTTTCACCAACAAACTTAGATAGTTTTAGGACTTTAACTATTCCTCTAGGCAACTCTGCCTACTAAACCCAATTTGGAAATGTTGATGCAAAATAGGGCTAATTAGTATAACTCATGTTGAAACCGAACCCATTAAAAACTTGTTCAACCACTTGGTTCATGTTTTATTCCATCTAGTTTCCTACGAGGTTTTGTCGGAATGCTCTTACAATATTGTTTTCAACTACCTGTGGCTCATTTTGACTCAAGATTTAACCAAACCCCAATTGAGGTTGAGGTTGGTCTTGCCCTTGTATTATGTTATTTTGTTGATTTTGGCCTTGATCTTAGGCCATAGCCACCTGTTTTGGTTGGATATTTCCATGCACAACAATCCCTAAGGCTTGAGCTTGCCTACCCATTTATAAAGCTAACGTATTACATGCATTATTATTATTTTTCATTAAAGGTTTCAGCACAACACTCATTTGTTGTGTCAGCATACTCACCATATTGTGATTACTTTCGTCCATTTGTTGTCAAATATTTGCCAATGAACTTATAGTAGATGTGACAATGCTTGGCATATCTCTCGACATATTTGGGAAAATATGTTCCAAATTTAATCTCTCTTGATGAAACATAGTGGGGGTACTTGTCCTTGCCACATTTTCCAATGCAGAACTTACTACTTTGTTTTGAACCATTTGACATGTAAGATTGGCTAACTGATTTCCAATCCCAAGTTGGGTCATTACAAGAGGGACATACCTTTGAGATAATCCATATTGTGGAGTAAACATTGTCTTTTGATTGCCTCCTAGATTTGGTGATATTGGAGTTGATCCAAATACTTGCTCCAATACGGGGTTTTTGGAGAGGGATACGTTTGGCACAAAGTCTAGGGGATTTGCAGTTGTTGGAAATGCTGGCATGTTTGCCACAATTACTGCAATTACCGGTTCACTTAGTGAACTTGTCACTTGATTAGCATTATTTGTGTTACTCATGATTTTAGAATTATGAGCAGGTATGTGTGTACCACTTCTGAAACACATAGATTCAACGAGTTACTCTGAACTCGTCCCACTGAGCGTGCCAATTTGTTAATGTTGTTTTTCGGTTTGACCCAAATCGGACAACAAATAAAAGAAATTGAGAGCAATGTAATTTCAAAGTTATGCGGTAATCTCGTCAACAGCTAGAATATATGTTGAAAGCATTACTTGAGACATATAGCTGCATGGAAGAACGTGAGGCTGGAAATACCCTTTTTGCAGAAAAGTTAAATAAAAATGGTAAATTGCATAAAGTAAGTGTAGGAAGTAGGTTGCAGAATGTAAAGTGCAGAAAAGGTAATTTGCATAAAGTAAATGACAGAAAGTAATCGGTGGAATGTAAATGACAGAGAGCAAATTGCTGAAAATAGATTGCTAAAAGTAAATTGTTGAAAATAGATTCCTAAAAGTAAATTGCTAAAAGTTAAAGTGCAAAAGGTTTAAATGAAAGTGATTAAAGTGCAAGTTAAAGGAAAGCGATTAAAAACTTGAATTAAATTGATTGGAATGTTAAAGGTGGAAAGCATACTTTAATGTTGATCCTTTAATCTGCTCATATGAGATGTTAGGATTTATTGTAATACACCAGGTATTACTGTGTATCTAAAAAAAAAAAGAAAGGGCATAATTATGGGGGTGAAAAATTTTCACGAATTAAGAGCTCAAGATAATGTGTAGTATGGGTGTCATTCACACAATTTAAAACTCACCCTATCTCTTTCTTCCTTTATTATTCTTCTTCTCTCTCATGACATCTCTCACTTCTCCTAGCAACCATGAACCTTCCTCCTCTCTCTATGCTGTCAACTACTACTCATCGATGAGAAGGGTGGACCTCCGACGAGCCACTACACCGGAAGGGCAAGGAGATTCAAGTGAGTTTCTTTTTTCTTCCTTCCTTCATGGAATTTTTGGGTTTATGATTAATGAGGGGGAATTTAGGTTGTTTCTAAAAATTTAAAGCTTGGTAAATCTTTTGGAAGCCCCTAGGATGAATAATGATAATTTAGAGATCACAAATTCATGAATGTAGTATGGTTAAGAAGAGATTTCAAGGAAAATGATGGAATAAGAACAATGTTAGGGTGTGGTTGAGAAATTGTTAATTCAAGCTTAGAACCATGAAATTTTCTTGGGGTTTTAGTGGTATTGTGATCCTAGAACATTGTGTAGGAACCCCATTAAAGGAATCATGAAAAAATGGTGATAAATTATTGGTTTTTGGGCTAAATTGCGTAAAACCATAGCTGTGTTCACGAAGTCTGTGACTTGCTGGCACCAAGGCCACAGAGAGTGGGAAGGCTAGCGCCCATGGGCTCCAGAGGTGGCGCCTGACCTGTTTAGTGGTTATTTGCAGATTTTTGAACCTTTTGTCATGTTTTCTTGATTCCTAGATGTGGGAGAACATTTTGGGACTTCTTGGGACATCTTATATGTCGACACTACCTTGAAGAAATAGGAGTTCAATTGTGAAGTTTAAAAACAAGGTGAGGGAGCCCTATCTTTTGTTTTTTTAATTGTTATGGCTGTATCCTTAGAGTTTAGCTAAGTGTAAAGGTTAATTTCTTTTATATACATAAATCCATAATGCAAGAAAATGATATTGTGGACTTGTTGTGGTACAAAATTTCGTTAAGTGCATCATTGTTGTGTATGGTATGATATGTGTATGTATATATAGTCGGGCTTCGATATCCTTGGTCTCATGTTGCTGTACGCACAGGGCCAGTGGGTTGTTGTCGTTGAGTTGCTAAGGAATTGACTGGCTTCTAACTTTTGTGTAATTGTAATATGGTTGGGCTTCGATACCCTTGGTCTCACATTGTTGCATGCACAGGGCCAGTGCGTTGTGGTCATTGAGTTGCTAAGGAATTGACCGGCTTCCGGCTTTTGTGTAATTGTAATATGGTTGGGCTTCGATATCCTTGGTTTCACGTTGCTGTATGCACAGGGCCAGTGCGTTGTGGTCATTGAGTTGCTGAGGAATCGATTAGCTTCTGACCCTTGTATAAACATGGTTTTAGTGTAACGTGTGGTCGTACTCTTATGTATGTGAATTACTATTACATCGTATGGGACATGTACAAAATATAGTCTTTAGTAGTCTATCAAGAGTCATCCTGCATATATATATATATATATATATGTGTGTATTTGTTGAATTTTATTGCATGAGACTATGTTTTATATTATCTTTTTCCTTAGCTTCGTAGGGTGTATAGTGAGTCTCGTGGTTTGGACTCACCTCTCACATTGCAAGTATGGTAGATCCTGTTGTCCTGAGGAGTATATTCTTGAAGACCTTCCATTTGTTCGAGGAGTGGTGTCATTGTAGGTAGATTCTTTTAATTATGCACATAGCTAGATATCTCTAAAAAGGCTCTGTAATCGGGTAGGTTATACTACTTTATGTAAATACATTTCTGAGATATGTTTATGATTAAATTTGTTTAAGATTGGAAATGATTATGAATTTATAAGTTGTTGCAATATTACTAAGTTAATAAAGAGGGTAATTGTGGAAAGTTAGGCTTGCGGCAGAATGGCTAAGACATTGTTTGCACCGGTCATGATCTTGTAATGGGGGTCATGACGAAGATGGTATCAGAGGCAAGTTATTAGGTCTTCTATCGATTCCAGAGCAAGGTAACCTTAGTGAGTCCTCCTCTATCATTGTAAACCTGGGTACAACTGTAAGGAGCTGTCTCCACTAAAGGCCTTATAGAGGAGCTTATTGAGTCTGTTGTGACTCAAGGTCCTTGATTACTTGTGTTACCTTTTGTCTCAAGGTTATGAGATAGGGAATTTAAAGGAGGTTTTCTAGAATAGATATGTATGGAAGGTTAAGTTAGCACTTTTGTTAGAGTGATAAAGGATAACATGTTGAATCTCAGGTCTATAAAGTAATCAAAATGAGGGTGTTGTTAGTGAATGAATAGTGAACTATAGAGACACATAGATTTCATAGTAAGTGTAATCTACTGTCTGGACGTGTCGTGTTAGTTTTGATGCAAGGGGTAAGTGAAGACCATAATTATGTGCTATGAGATAAGGGAAGAAAGAAATTAAGTTGGAGCTTCTAAAGAGGAAAGGAGCGGAAATAGGAATTTTTAAGGAGAGAAGGCAAATGCTATTGTGAGCATCATGGATCAATGTTTGAATTTAGCTTAGAATTTTTTTCTAGTACCAAGCCAAGTGTTTAGGCCCTAAGGAAGTAAAGATGAGTATTTGAATAAATTAAGAGACAAAACCATGGATGTTGGAAGCATTTCAAATTCATGATGGACTACATAGTCGTGGGCGCCCAAGGTACCCATATGGCCAAGAGCTAGGACCTTGATGGCCAAGGCACCAATATGGGCTCCTGATCTAAAGTGGACATTCATGTGCAGGGCATGTGGCGCCCGCCACAACCTGATACATGATTATGAATGGCCTATTTAGTGCTTTTAGTATGTCTGAGCCATAAGCTTCAAGTGAGTTCTTCCAGATGTTTTCACATGGTCTTGATAGATGCAAAGTGACATGGAAGTGGTGTAAAGGGTGAGACGATTGGTATCATGCGAGTTATTCTTCCCTAAACTATAACTCTTATTGGGAGAATATGTAAAGCCAGAAAAGCCAGTGGAAATTAATACGTTAGTGATGATGTAAGTACTTAGGACTATATGAAGAGTTGAGGGAGGTTACCCGTAATGTATACATGCTTAACCTTTAAAGATTCTGAGATATCGAAGATAGATACTGATCTTGGGGGAAAAATCGATAAGTATGTAAGAGGCTAAGAGAAGCTTAGAGATTATAGCTGAGAAAGCTGACATTGTCGGAAAACTTAGTAAGGAGAGAGGAGCAAGGCAAATTGTAATCGAGATAGAACTAGATAAGGTCCAACTTGAACTAAGAAAAATAGTATTCTATTGAACTAAGAAAAATAGTATTCTATAGCTCAGTATAACCATGGGGAGGATGTTGGAGAAGGCTAAACTAGAACTAGAGAGTAATAATTGTCCATTGTGTACCTGTAAAGGATAACAAGGAAATTGGAATGCTGTATATTGTAATTAGGTTGTCTTTTACTTCCTTCATATTGTAAATCATATGTCCTTAAGATGATTATTATCTGCAATAATGGCAGCTGGTAGCATGCTATTAGTTTCTGATTCGTACCCATAGAAATTAAATCACAATATTGCATTGACTATACAATTGTGATATTATGTGGTATATTATTTCTGTTGGAAAAGTTATGGTGAACAGTGAAAATTATGTGAGTGAACATATGAGAACGAATCTCACGCCTGGATTGTCAAGGGAATAGGGAGTTTCCCAAGTATGTTAACTGATGTATTAAGAAATGTTAGTGATAAAGTAGTTTCTTGCTTCGATAATAGTTATAATTGTGACAAGTAGATAGGATTGTCACTATAACGAACATCAAGACAAGTTGTAATATGGTTCAGATGCCTCTAATAGTTGATGCAAGTTTGAGATAAGCCTTATTGGTTTAAAGTTACAAGTCGATAATCGCAAGAACAACAAGAATCGATTTAAGTACCAGGTGTCTTGTCCCATTGGAAGGAGTATGATTTGTGTTGGTTTCCTTATTATACCTAATGAAACAATCCGATCTTGAGGAAGGACGTTAACATAAAAGGAGAAGTTTCAAGTAGACTTAACTCCTTTCTCTCAAGTATTGTAATCCTAGTAGACGGTTTGGCTAGACAAAGTATTTAATCTTGTATTGCCACCAAATAATTAAGTTAACAACCTTAGGGGCAAGTCATCATGACAACAAGTTAATAGTGAAAAAGGTAATGAGTGTATCCCTTAAGGGGGAAGTCCCCGACAGAGGTTCATGTTCACTGAAATATTACTTAGGATTGAGAGGTGTATAATGAGTCAACAGGGAATTGAACGTCTTGGATTGTCAGACCTATCATGAAAGATAGTCAGATTAACCTTGGACGGACACCCCATTGAGATTAGTGATTCATGTATTGAGATGGACAAACTCTAAGTCATGATATACAAAGAATCAATTCATTGGAGACAATAGGATCAAGCATAAAATTTAGGAAGACTTTTGTTCATTATTAGATAGAGCTCCCCGGTTATGGAAGAGTGCCAAGTGAGGGATCTCTACCTTAATTTTTTGTATTCTTTAGACATAAACCTATCATTAGGAATTCATGTATTTCGAAACACTTGTTGTATGCTTGTTAAGAAGTAAATTCTGCATATGTGTATGTGGCATAATTGATTGAGGTTGGTAGTATATGTTAGCTACCTATAGAATTGAGTGTACTTAATAATATGCAATGATGTGTCTATGTGTATACCTTAATTTGGTACATTGGTGTACCAATGAGGCTAGTGAAGTAAAACATACTTGAAATTTTGATTTTATTTGAGTATGTGGGTCATGTGTATGTATATGCGTGATCTTGCATAAATGACTCAATGAACCACTCGAATGTATACTTAACAAAATTTATTGATTAGATAGTGTAAGAATTAGTGTACGGGGGCTTATAAAGGAAAGTGTGATATGAAGACCCTATAGGCGCTGCTTTGGCCCTAGTTGATTAACCATTGAAACTAGTATAATTTCGTTAAATTCATCTATGTATATTGTTGCTTGGGAATAATGAATACAAGAAATAATAGGGACCATGGATGTTGCACAGGTAAAGTAAATAGCTTTACATGAAGGACATGACTAAGGTGAAGTAAAAATACTCCAACGGTTAGTGGTTATCAAATCTTTCTCGTTGGGTATGGATGTAAGTTAATCGGTATCATGTCGCCATTTAAATCGAAGATGAGATTTTTGAACCTATGCATGAATATGATGAAAAAAAATGATGAATGCATTATATGTACTCAATTATGGCCAATGAATGTATTCATTTCTATATCGGGTTGAAGGTGCTCGGTTAAGTAGAAAGAAATAATTGGCTAATTTTTTTTTGAAAAGAATAAATTATTCTTGATAGAAAAAGTCCTTATGACCATTCTCATCAAGTTTATGTATTAGATTCCTATGACATGAGGAAGCATAATGCAAACTTGTAAAGGGCGGTTAGTGAAATTCGGGGATCGAATTTCTATAATGGGGAAGTATTGTAATACCCCAGGTATTATTGTGTATCTAAAAAAAAGGGCATAATTATGAGGGTGAAGAATTTTCATGAATTAAATGCTCAAGATTAGGAGTTTGAGACTAAAGTGGATTTCAAAGAAAAAGTTTTCTTAGTATCTTTAAAGGTCCAAGTTAAAAATGTGTAGCATAGGTCCCACTTACACAATTTAAAACTCACCCTATCTCCTTCTTCCTTTATTCTTCTTCTTCTCTCCCTCATGACATCTCCCACTTCTCCCAATAACCATGAACCTTTCTCTTCCCTCTATGCTCTCAACTGCTACTCACCAGTGAGAAGGGTGGGCCTCTAGCAACCATTGCATAGGAAAGGCAAGGACATTCAAATGAGTTTATTTTTTCTTCCTTCCTTCATGGCATTTTTGGGCTTATGATTAATGAGGGGGAATTTGGGTTGTTTCTAAAAATTTAAAGCTTGATAAATCTTTTGTAGCCCTTAGGATGATTAATGATGATTTAGAGATCACAAATTCATAAATGTAGTATGGTTAAGAAGAGATTTCAAGAAAAATGATGGAACAAGAACAACGTTAGGGTTTGGTTAGAAATTGTTGATTCAAGCTTTAAACTATGAAATTTTCTTGGGGTTTTAGTGCTATTGTGATCCTAGAACATTGTGTAGGAACCCCATTAAAGGAATCATGAAAAAATAGTGAGAAATTATGATTTTTCGGGCTAAATCGTGTAAAACTATAGCTGTGTTCACGAAATTTGTGACTTTGCACCCAAGGCCACAAAGAGTGGGAAGGCTAGCACCCATGGGTGCCAGAGGTGGAGCCCTGTTTGGTGGTTATTTGGAGATTTTTGACCTTTTGTCATGTTTTCTTGATTCCTAGATGGGGGAGCATGTTTTGGGACTTCTTAGGACATCTTATATGGTGACACTACCTTGAAGAAATAGGAATTAAGTTGTGAAGTTTAAATACAAGGTGAGGGAGCCCTATCTATTGTGTTTTAATTGTTATGGTTGTATCCTTAGAGTTTAGCTAAGTGTAAAGGATAATTTCTTTTATATACATAAAGCCATGATGCAGGAAAATGATATTGTGGACTTGTCGTGGTACAAAATTTCGTTAAGTGCATCATTATTGTGCATGGTGTGATATGTATTTGTGCATACAGTCGGGCTTCGATATCCTTGGTCTCACATTGTTGCATGCATAAGGCCAGTCCATTGTGGTTATTGAGTTGATGAGGAATCGACTGGCTTCTGACTTTTGTGTGATTGTACTATGGTTGGGCTTTGATATCCTTAGTCTCATGTTGCTGTACGTACAGGGCCAATGCGTTGTGGTTGTTGAGTTGCTGAAGAATCGATTGGCTTCTAACTCTTGTGTAAACATGGTTTTAGTGTAACATGTGGTCATATTCTTATGTATGTGAATTACTACTGATTGCTTATGAAGGGATAGGACTAAAGGTTAAATAGTATAAAAGATTTTCCTCACATTGTATGGGACATGTACGAAATATAGTCCTTAGTAGTCTATTAAGAGTCTTCCTACATATATATGTGCATTTATCAAATTTTATTGCCTGAGACTACAATTTATTTTATCTTTTTCTTTAGTTTCATCGGGTTTATGATGAGTCTCGTGGTTTGGACTCACTCCCCTCATAGTTGTAGGCATGGCATATCATGTTGTTCAGAGGAGTATATTCTTGAAGACTCGGGGAGTGGTGTCATTGCAGGTAGATTCTTTTAATTATGCACATAGCTAGGTATCTCTAGAAATGGTCTGTAATCGGGTAGGTTACACCACTTTATGTAAATACATTTATGAGACATGTTCTTGATTAAATTTGTTTATGATTGGAAATGATTATGAATTTATAAGTTGTTGTAATATTACTAAGTTAACAAAAAGGGTAATTATGGAAAGTTAGGCTGTAGTAGTATGGCCAAGACACTGTTTGCACCAGTCATGATCCTGTTGTGGGGATCATGACATTTAATCAAAAGTTGCCAACCCCTTTTACAATAAATCACTTAGCATTTATAGACAAATAACGGAAGTAATTGCCTATCTATCTAATTGCCACGTAAGTGACGGTTTACATTGCTCAACACAACTACCTTAACCCATGTAAGTAACAATTTACATGGTTCGACACAACTATCTTACCCATGTAAGTGATAGTTTACATGGTTTGACACAACTGTCTTAACTATTTTGATGATGGGAACAATTGTATTTGACAACTTTCGTTCGGCAATCTCTCTTGCGTTCAATGTTCGACAACTAGGTCACTACATTAATCGACATCTCTTCATCATTCAACAATTTTTGTCTCTCGACTTGTTTGTTGATAATGTCTCTTTGAACTCGTTTGTCAAATGAAGTACTTCCAACGATTTTACTTTGACAGATGTACACGAATGTCACTATGAACTTTTTTGAGTTCCATTCTTCTTACTTTCTTCTGTTGAATTGCTGATTTCTGTGGAATTTTTGTGCCAAATCACTATTTTGATACTTGGACAATCGACACTTTTTGTTACATCACTGAGGACGATTACTTGTCGGCCAAGCAACTAACTTTCGCTGGCAAATATATATATATATATATATATATTTTTTTTATTTTAAAAAAAACTCGTCCAACGGCGTGACACACTAACCACGTCGGTCATAACCCCAGGTCCAAGCTATGATATGGACTAACATACTGACCTTGACAGAGACTAAGCAGCCGACTGGCCATATCTTGCAATTGATTGTTTACCCTCTAGTTGATATTTTACTGTATTTTAATGTATTACGAGGCAATTTTCAACTAATTTTCCATACTAGCATTCATATCCAGTTCACCCCTATTTTAATTATTAAGCAAAGTACTAGCCTATTAAGACTAGAATAGGGTTAAGACTAATCTATCATGAGCCTAATTGAAATTCCTTAATTAATTAAGCTACTAGTTTACTTTAAATAACATCGAAATGAGGAATGAGTCAAAAGAAGTGGGATATTACATTCCCACATGAAGATTTTAACAAAATTTTTAACAAATTTACGAATTTCCAGCTTCCAAATCTTTGCACCACATATTGTCTCTAATGCTTCTGAACCCAACCTATGTCCGATATGATAAATATGGCTGGAACCCAAGAGGGGGGTTGAATTGGGTTAAATAAAAAGTTACTTAAAAGATAATAGAAAGTTCAAGATAATTTAAAGTTTAGTAGAAATATATTGACAATACAGAAAACAGAGTGATATGAAGATGAAGGAAGATGTTAAGTAATTAAACAATTAAAAGACTTTAAGCAATTAAAAGAATAAGGAAGAGAAATAAACATAGATATTTATACTGGTTCAGCTTAATCCAAGCCTACATCCAGTCCCCAAGAATACTTCTTGAGTATTTCACTATGAACCACAAGTTTATGCAGAAGGGCACTTGTGAGCCACTACAACAGAAATCTTTTTCTTTCCAAGGGTGTCTCTCCCCCTCAGATTTGTTTCCTCACAAAAACAAACTCAAAGAAAGAACTTCCTTGATACACTCAGAGAAAAATAAATTTTCAGAAGCAAACTCTCAAAACAGAGTGAATATGACAGTAGCAAGCTCTTTAGCAATACAGCGATGTGAATGGGATTAACTTCAAGGATATATAGCACACTTGATTTCTCTTCTCCAATCAAATAACCTCCTTAAGGCAGATATTTAAAGACCAAAGAGGACCAGTGAGCTCCAGAACTGATACAACTCTTTTTCGATGTCGGTGGTCGACCACTTCAGCGCGATGGTGGACCAGTGAGCTCCAGAACTGATACATCAGGTACGTTGGTCGACCAGTCATATTGCATTGGTCGACCAGTGCTTGTTTTCTTCTTCTACTAGAGCTGGGTGGTCGACCAGTCTTCAAGACATTTTTCTTGCTGGAACACGATGGTCGACCAATGAGTGGCAGTGATCCTTACTGGAGTTCATTGGTCGACTAGGGCAGGTGGAGTGGTCGACCAGTGTGTCACTTGTTACTGATCTTTTGTTTCTGTAATCCATTGGTCGACCAGTGCAGGCATGGTGGTCGACCAGTGTGTCACTTGTTATTGATCTTTTGCTTCTGTAATCCATTGGTCGACCAGTGCAGCCATGGTGGTCGACTAGTGTGATATTACCAATCATTCTTTAGTTTCTGGACTCCATTGGTCGACCAGTGCAGGCAAGGTGGTCGACTAGCGTGATGCTGAAATTCAAAAAACCTTTAGACATAAACTATTTTAAGTTGATTTGTCAATCATCAAAATTAGAGAGTGATTTAAATGCAATGAGTTCAACACAATAAGCATATTCCTAATCGAAAAGACTCAATTGTTTTATTCTTCCAACTACAGCACATCATCTCCATAGTTTGAATTAGGTATAATTTCAATTAAGTGCAACTAATGGGATTAAGAATCTACTATCTAACAACTCGTGGGTGTTTGAAGATCTCCACTTCTATTAGCCTAATCAAATTGGTTAGATTTAGCATTAGTCTGCTCTTCAAGAATAGGATAGATAGTATCAAGAATCAATGGTCTTTTTTTGACCGACTGGATTCCGAAATATCCTTCTAGAGAAAAACTTCCACAAAGTTGCTAGTTCCCTATCTTTGATTATCTGTTAAGGTGTTCGATGTAAACATTGCACTTTGTTCGGACAATTTTTAATTGTTTAAAATTGTCAAAATGCCAGAAATAATTTTTTTTAAAAATAGATTTAATAACAAAATATTTGGTTCAAAAATTTAATTTAATTTCAAATTCGAAAGAACCAAAAGTAAAACAGGATGGAGATTTGTTATCTTAATTACTTTTAGAAAAAAATTTAAAAAATGATCATAATAATAATAAAATAATAATTAATCAAAAATTATAAAATTTAATTCAACAAAGTAAAACTTTTAAAATTAAAAATTGAAAAATGAAGAGTCCAAAAGAAAATATCCCAAAAAAATTAGCTCACTATTGTTTTTGTCAAAAAGAAAAAAATTAAATAAGAAAGAAGGCCAGAATCCAAGTGTACAGTCCTTATTCCTTCTTAAGCCCAAGGAACCCACTCCTAACTTCTTATGTGTGCTAGCCCATAAGCCTAGTCCATGCCCCCATACCTTAAATAAATAAATAAAACAATGAATGGGTGTCCAAAACGTAGACACCACTGCGTTTCGAATGAGCTTTCTCCCTCTCCTGTGAACGAATTGGAGAAAAGAAACAGGCTTTTCTTTGGTTTCCATGTGCGCACTGAACCGTAGAGGATAATCACTTTGGATACCTGGCGAGAAGCAAGCACGACGAAAATCTTACATTATCTTATTTTATATTCTACAACATTATATTCAATAAATTAAATATAAAAAAATTATATGTAAAAAGTTTTGTAATTTTTTAAATGAGTATAAAGTTTTCACATTTAATTAATGAAATATAATTTAAAAAAAATTGAAAGTGGCATGCTAATTGGCCCTTTAGGCATGCGGAGTTCAATAGGAAAGATTGAGCACTTTAACAAGTCAGCCTGCCTCATTCTATTTAATGAGAAAGGAGTGACTTTTCTGATCTAACGACTCTCTTTCATCTATTATTTTTTTAAAAATTTTATAAGTATCAATTAATTCAATTATAATTATAAGCACAATAATAAACATAAAATGATAATTGTAATTTTTTAAAAAAAAGGAGAAAAAAACTAGATAAATAGGAGCCATTAGATCAGTTGATCCAACGACTCCCTGTGCGCAAGAGACACAGGAGGAGCCAATCCTTTCTCTACACAGGAGCTAATCCTTTCTCTTATTTAATGGCTGGCTTATTTTGCTATGCTAAGAGACAACAAAACAAAGTGAATGAGATACAATTGAGAGCTTAGGAGACTGAGTGGGAAGAGATAGAAATTGAGCAAAGAAAGGAGGGAAGGATGAAGGAATTTAATAAACAATTCTTATAAACCAATATTGCAGATAGTATGAATAACAATAAATCATATGTGTATTTGGGACAGCAACAGAACTCATGATAGCACTTGATGATATGGTATAAATAAAAAAGAGAGGAAAAGAAAAGAAAACAGTTAAGGAGAGTAAACTGTTCTCTTGACCTAATATGCTTTCAAAGGGTATTGCTTTAATAAGACTGTTATACCATATATACAAGCAGAGAGTAAGAATCCCCTCCTTGTGAAACCCTAATGAGCTGACTTTCCTATCATTAGTCAACCCACACAAAACCTAGTTTTAGTCCAATAAGAATTACATAGTTTGAGTTAAAAAAAAATGATTCATTATTAACTTATTATCAAATTTGGATTATATAAATATATAAATATATATAGAGATAAACATGATTTATGGTAGTCCACATGAGACATCCAACAATCTCCTACTCGGACAACATAAATCATAGGTATAAAGAAAAAAATAATTTCTAGATTTAATAATACAACAATATTGCCATATATAATTAATATGTCAATTATGAGCCGTCACTTTAAGTTAACAATCCTCAAGTCAAACAACAAGAGGCAACAAGTACTTGACAATGCAAAAGTCATGACCGATAAGGACACTGACATCATACATGTCAACATACTCAATCCTCAACAAAAGACCTGAGTAATATGAGAAACTAGTGTTTAGAACATGCATTATAAAAGTGTGATCCTTGTGCAGTTCTAACCAATGGTCCAAACATCCACCCAAGATGCTATATGAGAAACAAGAAGATCTCTTAGAAATACAAAATGAGACTGGGTCAAAATGTCTTTAACCAAATGGTCCAAGCATCCACCCAAGATGCTCTTTGAAAAACAAAAAAAGATTTCTCAAAAATACAAAATGGGACTAAGTCAAAATGTCTCTTACAAAACAACCATACCAAAATGTCATAACATGAACAAAATGCACGTTAATAAAGTATGACATTAAACAAGATATTATGGCCATCAAAATGGTGCTCTCTAAGAAACAAGAAGATTTCTCAGAAATACAAAATGAGACTGGGTTTGTGACTCCTGAATATTCTCTCTCACGAAACTCATACTTGATATCAAAATGTTTTGTTCGTGAAAAAATTTTATTATTTCGAGATAAGGATATATCAACAAAGTTATCACAATAGATTGTCAAAGTTATCATTATGAGGACACCGAGACTTGGTGAGTATCTCATCTTTCAACACAGGTACTGCACATGGGGAGCAAGATCCTATGTTGAACTTGGTTAGTACCATTTCATTGTGTGTTTTCTGAGACAAGCCTAAGACACCCCAGGGTTTGTCAAGATAGATTTGTATGCCTAAGGCAAAAGAGGCATCACCAAGATCTATCATGCTAAAGTGGCTTGACAACATTTGCTTTGTCTCACATAGAAGATTCAAACTATTTCTAGCAAGAAGTATGTCGCCCCCATATAGGACTAAGATCACAAACTTACTCCCACTAGTCACCATATAAATGCAATGATTAGCCATATTCTCTTTGAAGTCAATTGAAGTGACAACATGATGAAATTTCAGGTACCATTGCGTTGAGGCCTATTTCAAATTGTATATGGATCTCTTTAATTTGCATAGTAGATGCTTTTGACCCTATTTCTAAAACCATCAATTGATCCATGTACACATCATCTGACAAATCACCATTTAAGAAGGTCGCCTTAACATTCAAGCTCTAGGTCAAAATGTGCCACCAAGAATTAGGAGGAACATAAACAAAATTAGATTGAAACCAGTTCTCATAGTTTGTCCCATTCAAGGTAACGACAGAATTGAAACTCATTAGAATCAAAATTGAGGAAAAAATAAAATGGGAGATGTATAAAATTCCTCAGAAATTAATTGGTTGATAACAATTTAGAGCCCCCATGTCATGGTAATCATGCTGATAGGGTCATCAATTACAAGACACAAGCGCGCTCTCACAACTTGAATATCGCATCTTAAAATTCAACACTGTAGGGCATTTTAAAAATTTAAACGTGACATTCAATATACAATTTATCAACCCAAATACAACAATGAAGCACCGAAAAAAAAGGAAAAAATTATTTACTATAAGAAACACACATTAATGTCACTTTGATAAGGTGTATACACTAATGACATTTCAAAACAAGATATTTATTGCTGCCATCATTGCTATTTCCCCCCATTATATATATATATATATATATAAAATTTTATTTGAAAAAACAACACCAAAGATTGGACTTACAATAGGCGAGCTCACAACCTCACAAAATTATCCAATTAATATCTCCAGATATTCAAAATAATTTTACAAATTATTTAGAAACAATTTACAATAAAACAATACAATTTAAATTGTTAAATAATTGTAAATTGTCTTTAAAAAATTTAAAATACACAAATGGTTCTACCAGGGTAGGGAAAGTGTGAGGGATAATTAATAAATAATGTCCAAAATCCATGTAAAAATTTTCAGGCCAAATTTCAAAGACTATAATATCCAAAATAATGTTCAAAACATTCTAAAATTCATAAAAATAGATCAAGTACTCAAAAAATTCCAAAAAATATCCCAAAAATAGAAAACGTAAAAATCTAAAAAATGAAAAAAAAGGCTGAAAAACCATAATTTTAATTGGTGAAAGTCATTTTAATTCACCCAAAAACACATGATCAATATTATTGAAGCACATATAAAATTGAGATAAATATAATATACAAATTCAATTTCAAAAAAAAAATATATATATATATATATATGATACAATCCTAAATTCCAAATCTCAAAATTTCAAATCAGAGTAATCGATGTTAATCATATACATTGGAATTATATTATAATTTGAATCCCAATCACGTGATTCTCATTCAATCCCACATATTTATGATTATATTCTATGTGTACAGAATGCAGTTAGTGGATTTTCAATTAAGTTGGACTTAAGAGTAAGAGAGAAAGCACTCGCAGCACACTAACTATATCGACAAATCAAATTAGTGGTCGTGAATATACACTGGTGCTACCTTTTCAATCATAAGTGATAATCAAGTCGATATTAATTGATTTTCAATTGAATTGAATCACTCGATTTTCAATTTTGAATTACAACACATAATCAAATTTGAAATATCACAATATTAAATTTAACACATAATTATCAATAGTACCATGGAAAAAAGCCCGTAGTCGGTAGGCTAGACTAGGACCACTCGTAAATGGGTGGTTTTGAGTTGAGCAATTTAGGCACAATTAAAAACGAGCCTAAATTATCTAACACATTTAAGACCGCGGGCTAAATGGTCGAACCCGCAAGCCCCGTGGTCCAGCTCACCGGCCGACCCCTTTTTTTTTTTAAATTATTAATTGTTTTGTTCATCCCCAGACCTCAGTGCTATCTTCTTTCTTGTTCTTGTCTTCTCTTTTCTCATTCATTAGGGCCTTTGTTCCTGACTTCCAGCTCTCATCCTCCTTGAATCAGTAGTGGGTCACTCTCACTGCCTTCCTTTCTCTTTCATCTTCTCCCTTCCTTTCTCACTCTCAGCCAACTCTGTCCTCATGTTTGACAGTAGGGGAAATCAGAGGGGAAGGAAGAAAAGGGCAGGCAGAGCTTCAGTGAGCACCACAATGGTGCACAGTGGGCTTTCTCTCTCTCTCTTTCTCTCTCATTCGCTCGCTCGCTATCTCAGACACTCTACCTTTCCTTCTCGACTGTGCCTTTCTCTCGTAGGTGGCAGTATCTGTGTGTGTTCTAGGGTTCTTACTTCTCAATGAAGAGTCTTTTGGACGAATCTAAAAAGGGGTATGAATCCTAATTCTACACTTCCTCACTGCTCAGTGCTCTCGGCTCCCTCTTTGTCTTCATCTAAATCCCTCTTCGTCTCTGTCCGTCTCACCTGTGGCTGTGCTTATGCTCAGTGCTCACGGCTCCCTTTTCATCTTCATCTGAAAATCCCTCTTTGTCTTCGTCTACCTTCACACCTCACATGTGGCTGTGCTTCGTCTTCGTCTAAAATCCCTCTTTGTCTTTGTCCACCTTGCCTGTGGGTTGTGGTTGTGCTCACTGCTTAGTGCTCTCGGCTTCTTCCTCTTCTTCACTTGAAATCTTCCATTTGTATTTGATTAAGCTTTAAAAAAAAAAGGATCGTGGGCTAGACCGTTTAACCCCGGTCCATGCCCGAGTGGTCATGAATTTACATATGTAGGCCCGTTTACATCAAGAACGTGATGGTCTAGTCTAGACTAGCCCGTTAACCAGTGCTAATTATCAACAAACCTAAAAGCTTTTTCAATCATATGCAAAACACAAATTTAGGGTTCTATAGAAAAAACTCCTTCATGAACTTTAACGCAAATTAATCTAGATTTGACTAAAAAAAAGGTTGTTTAAAATAAAACAATGTCAAATCTTTTTTTTAAAAATAGCTAGCCACCAAAAGGGTTTTTTTTGGATTCAAAAAGAAAAGGGAGCAAACCATGGAAAATAATTATCATAATAAAATGTAATTACCCATATCATAATAATTTTTCCCAATTAATATGAACAAACATCTAAACCATCATATGATTTTAATTCCATACAGCCATAAAACAATCTGACAGTTAAGCTCTGATACCAACTGAAGGAATTTAATAAACAATTCCTAGATATATTGCAAATAGCTCTATAGCATAATGAATAACAATAAATCATATGCGTACTTGAGGAAGTAGCGGAACTCATGATAGCAATTGATGATTGGATATAAGTAGTAAAGAGAGGAAAAGAACCTAAAACAACTAAGTAGAATAAACAACTCTTTGGACCTAATATGCTTTCAAAAGGGTGTTGCTTCAATGAGACTGTTACACCACATATATAGGCAAAGAGTAAGGACCCCTCCTTGTGAAAACCTAATGTGATAACCTTCCCATCATTAGTCAATCCACATAAGATCCAGTTTTAGTCCAATAAGGATTACATAGTTTGAGTTAAAAAATGACTCATAATTAACTTATTATTAAATATGGATTACATAATTATATAATTATATATAGAGATAAATATGATTTATGGTAGTCCACATGAAAAATTCAACAAGGGTGGGAGGGAAGGAGGGAGAGAGAGAGGAGAGAGAGAGGGAAAGAGAGAGACGGAGAGAGCTAAATTGAGGAAATGTGGTTGAGTATTGAGCAGATTGAAAGAGAGGTTGAGATTGAGGGAGTGACGAGAGAGAGGTGTGTAGGCCAGAGAATTAAGAGGGCTTAGACTTGTGAGGAAAGATAATCCTATGTTCTAAATTGGTTTTGACCATTTATGTTTTAAATTTAGTTTGTCTTGAAATTAATTAGGTTGCTTGATAATGCTTTTAGTTTATTGTGTCCTCTGCATAAATTAACTAGTCAATATAATGGTGTCCTGTGCATAAATTAATAATGTTTTAAAAAAATTAAGTTGTTTGACACTTGCTATGACATCTTATGTATGGATTAATTTTTGAATTAGAGTCCTTGAATATTGCTTCACGGGTGTTGGTTTAAGATAATCTGGATAAAATTTAGGATTTACTTCGAGTGGATTAAAAGATGTGACTCTTGCCATAGATGCGTTGGTGTCAGATGAAATTGTTCAAATGGATTCCATTTTATTGATGTCATGTGCATCATAGGCATGGTTATTTTCTCTGAGCAAAATAAAATAAGTTTCAAGGGAAGTTTGATATATCTTTGAGTTATTTAATTTTATTTGTGAATTAAAAAATAAAGTATAGAGCATGTATATGGTTTAACTGTATAACAATGTGGGAATAAAATTCGTTCTTTTATAATGTTATCGATCGTTTCCCTTTTTTTTTTAAAAAAATTAATATTTCTTTTGACTTTCTCTCCTTAAGATTATCAAAAATTCAATTTACTTATTAAATTTTTTCTTCTTTTGGAGTATTGTTGAAAAACAAAAAATATATCTAATATAAAAGTATATTCAATTTTTTTAGAAATCAAATAGAAAATCCAAAAAGAATTCCCATTGTTTCAAATAATTTCTTTGACAGATATGGTAATTTTATTTTATCTTTAAAGTTTTTCATGTGGGACCAAGAGTCATTGCAATTGCACAAGGTGTTAAGAGACATGCCATTCATTTTTTCTTTTTCTAACTTTACTGTGTAAATGTATCCAAATTCAATAGCTATCTTTGAGAACCTGGTGAGGGTTCTTGTTCTTTTTTCTTCTGACATTATCCTTAAGCTCCCTTTTGTTTCTCCTTCGCCCTCTTCAATTTTTCCTTATTGCTTATTGGCTGTTGTCTTCCTGAGAGCTTGGCTACTCCTTCTTTTCTCTAACAATATTGTAACACCCAAGGTTTTTAAGGTAACACGTGGTGAGCCCTTGAAAATTTAAAGAGAAAAATTTTGAGATTTAAAGTTTTATTGTTGAAAATTAGAAGAGAACTAAGCTGCAAATGGAAATGCTATGATAATGGTTTTAAGGGCCTATTTGAAATTTTTAATAAGTTGTGTAGAGATATCTTATTAGTTAAAAAAAACTATAATAATAATAATAATAATAATAATAATAATAATAATAATAAAAATAAAAATAGGATTGAAGGTGATGAAAATATTTGGGATGAAATATTAAATTTTAGGAATTTTTATAAGTTCATGAAGACCCAAGTGAAAATCATTTGCAAGAAGGAATAGCTTTACATAAATTACTCAAAGGATTGATCAAGTGGCATTGAGAGAGAGCAAGACACATAGACCAGTTATCACCCTTGGATGTGGCTTCTAGAAGAAGCCAAAACATAAGCCTTCTGAACCTCAGTTTCATGCACACAGGAAAGCAAGATAGGATATGGATCTTCTCCTTAGCTTTTGAGCTAAAGGAGAGTTCTTAGCTGCCCATAGCCGTTGGATGGCTGTGGAGTCTATTTGTATGTGTGGGATCCACAATCATCTAACAGTTGTGGGTAGCTAAGGATTCTCCTTAGTCCAAAAGCTAAGGAGAGGATCTAAATCTAGCAAGACAATAGAAATGAGGATGAGAAAGAGAGAGAGAGAGACTGGATGGGTGAGAGAGAAAGCTGTCCAACTTGTTGACAGTTGCTGGCAACCACTACAATAGCCACCGTTCGTCCCTTCCCCTCCTCCCTTCGATTCCCTTGTTACTAATGCAGAAGCAAAGCCACGAAGGAGGAGAAAATGGTGAGAAGAAACCAGTTGCTATAACTCATCCTCCCCATCGACCATGGAACCCCCTTAATCTTCGGCGACATCGTCACTTCAGGCGACCTCTGCCTTGCGGAAAATGCCTCAATCTAAGGTAAACTGATATCCCTATCTATTTTGCTATTTCTCATTCTTCACTCACGATTTTAGGCTGTTCATGATCGAGAAGGTGAGGAATTATGCTTTAATCAGAAATTAGGAAGAAACTAATTGATGGATTCAAAGGCTAAATGAATTTTGGTTACTGGTAGAAAGGATGGGAATTGAGTGGTGAACCATGAGCTTGGGAAGGAGAGTAGGAACAGAGTAATGCTTAGGTGGGCATGGATATTTCTATTGCATACTTGTGGCTGGTTTCCATAGAGAACTATAAGGGAGAATTATGATTAATATGGAATGAGTAAAAGAGAAAGCAAACAATTAAATTCAAAAGCTGATACTTGTGAGAGTGAAATGGGAATTACAAAACAGGAGCTAGTTTCTTCAATTTTGTATAGTAAAGAGCTTTTGTAATGAATTGATATGATCTTTAATTGAAAATTTAAGACTTAATTAGAAAAGCCTTGAAATTTTGGCATCATAAACTTTAAGTCTAGATTGCTGCATGTTGAAATTAGTGGGTGAAAGACTAAGATTTCTAATTAAGTATGTGTTAGATGAGAATGTTCTTGCTTTCAAGTTTTTGGGTTTGCAATATGGTAAATTTTAAGACTTTGCACTTGAATTGGTATGATGTAGAGTTGTTGATACGAGGATCATAAAAGAGGAATTAGTGAGTGTATGGGTTAAAATGATGGACTAACAATTAGAATTAAGTATTAAAAATTTGGTAATCTAACTCACATGTGATGTCCACATCTTTACAAGTTTTAGGCTGTATTCAATACAAATGAACTCCAATGGTCATGAAATTTAGTATGCAATTAGGTAATGTATCCAAGAATGTGCCTCAATTATTTTAGAATTTTTTGGGTTGGTTTGGTAGCCTTATTGCACCTGAAACAGTAGTTAAAATGTGATAAATAGGAAAAACAAGACTGATTTTTCTGCTACATTTTCTGTGTATTTTGGATGACCAAATGAGGCCCTAAAATCTTCATAATTTTATGACAACCTCTCAATATGTAAAAGGGGTAAACTGGAAAGTGTCATGGCAATTGGAAGAGTTTAGATTGGTGAAATGCTTAGGAATAAACTCATATTTTGTGTAGAAACAAATCTGAACAAAATAGGATTTTGGTCCTTGTTCAGTGGCTAAACCACATTAGTTTGACTTGAAATTTTTTATAGTACCTAGTTAAGACATCATACTAAGTATCTACTAAATTTTGTAGCATTTGGCTAAGATTCGACAGGCTTATTGAACAGAAAAACAAACCTATGCAGAAATTAGATAGTTCTAACCTATTAGAGGGGTCAAATGATAGAATTTTGATTTGAATTTTTTATCCTAGAATTTCATCACATTTCAAAAGTTTTGGAGTTGTAGATCAATACCAGAATTTTTGTAAAGAATGGAATCGAAATTTGCTTCAAAATAGAATAAGGATAAATGTTTGGTAGTTTATACTCTGATTTGATGTTATTCTTGTTTGACTTGTTCTTTAGGCCTTCGGTGAGATTTTTGGTGTCCTTTCTTTGTGATTATAGAGTATATTTAGCTTGGATCCAAGGTGAGGGGATCTCTACTTTGTCTTGGTTGTATTTTCTGTATATACTTAACCTTATTCATATAGATATAACGATTTGAAATATCTTTCGTGTGCTTATGAATATAAAGGTGATGCTTGTGTGTGAGAAATAATTGTAATGATTGACATATGTATTTATATGTGAGTTGTTTTGATATGACGACAACCATTATTGTGGTAAGGTGTTGGATTGATGATAGCATGTAATGATGAATATAATACTTGATACTTTTGTGATATGTGAATGGTGTTATATTGTTTTGGATTATGTTGTATATGTGTTGTGATGTTGTGATTGTGTTTGATTGGAAAGAGAAAGCATGGTGGTGCACCTCATAGGATGAGATAAATAGAGCGATAAGGGTGGCCTCTTATTATTGGAGGGATAAGGGTGGATGCGGCAGGGGCCACGGGGAACGATCCAGAAGTACTCTGGACGACCCGATTGGTATGAGAATTTGTGATATTGTATACCTTATGATTGTTTAGAATGTATTGTTGATGTGATACGTGTGACATAGTGTAAATCCCAGATTTTAAATAAGGAGGTAGAACTTGAAATTTGGGAAGAAAAATTTTAAAGAATTAGAAATTTTGAAATTTTGAACGTATAATGAGGATAAATTTACAATAATAGATTCTCGAGAACTTATTTGAAAATTTTCAAAATTTTGGTAGGAGAATTAATTTTTTTTTGTGAGAAGAGCGAGAGAAGGAATGGTCAAGGATAATTTTGAATATTGAGTAAGGTTAAAAATAAATAAATAAATAAAAATTTCAAGACTTTGAGGACCCAAATGAAAACTTAATTTGGTGAAAGGTGTATTGTACAATTCTAACAAGATGGTGGGCAAGGTGGCACTTGGAGAAAGTGCCATGTGGCCAATTTTTCTTATTAGACTCTTGAAGCCCCTAGATCCTTATACACACACATTCAGATTTTTTTTATCTTTTCCTTCACACACATATGCCACACACACATTTTTGGTCTTGGGAGAAAGAGAAATAGGAGAGTTGGCAAGAGAGGGGGAAGAGGGAGCTCTAGTGGCCACTAGCGGCCACCACCATCATCTCCTGCGAGTTCATCTCCATCTTGAGGTAGGATTAAACTTCTTCTTCCTCTGTTTTCATTTTCTTCTTGTCCTCTCCCCATTTCATCTTGGTTAGAACCCTAGGGAGAAAAATTGATCAAGGGCTCTAATTGTTGATGGGAATTTATCTACCAATCTATTTATTTTAATTCTAAGACAGCTTAGAACACATTTAAGAGGAGAAAAACTGGTTTAAATTATAGACTGGGTTCCAAAATTTTAATGGTGTAAAGTATACTGATTTTAGAAAGAAAGGAAGGATGAAATGAAATTTAGTGTTTATTTATTCTTGACTTTTGTTTAAAAGGAGATATAGTTGCAAGAGTATGAATTAGTAACTTAAAACTCAAAGCTAAGTATGATCTTGTACTCTTGAAACCAAAGGAAATGAAAGGGAGGCAAAAAACAGAGCTGGGAACATTCTGCAAAAGTTTTTCTACTCGTTATTTGCTGCTGTGAACGGTTTGGATTATTTGAAGAATGAAATGAACTCCAATGGTCATGAAATTTGGTATGTAGTTAAATATAGTGTCTAATAGCATGCCTAAATTATTTTAAAATTTTCTAGCCTGATTTGGTACCCTAAACGTCCTTTGTACATCAACTGAAATTTGTAAAAAAAAAAATAGAACAGGACTAATCTATCACGCTTTTGGTTTTATGTGTTTTGGATGACTAAATGAACTCCTAAATTTATGAAACTCAGTGGAGAGATGCTTTATAGTGTGATAATTGGATTTGGAAAGTTTCATGATATTTTTAGAAGGTTAACTTCGTAAAATATCTATAAAAATAATCTAAACTCTCTGCAGAAACAAATCTGGGCAGCTTAGGAAATTGATTCAGTTTTGGTAGTTAAATACCTCATTTTGATCTGAAATTTTTATAGCACTTAGTAAGACATGAAACTAATGGATTTCCAAGTTTCATTGCATTTGAACATGGTTAGGTAGGTCTATCAAACATAAAACAATACTTATAGTAGAATTGGGCAATTCTGGCATAGGCTTACTAATGAGGTCTGTAGAGGGGTTAATGAGAGATTTTTAGTCTAAAATTTTTATCATGGTATATTAACATATAAATAAGGCTCTGTACAAGTTTTGTGAATTTTAGAGCTATAAATCAATATCAGAAATTTTGTAAAATTTGGCTCTGAAACTAGCAGAAAAATAGAACAATGTTGGATACAAGGTAATCTAAGTTCTAAATTGGTGTTATTTCCTTCCTGGCTTATTTTTTAGGCCTCATATGAGTTCCTTGGTACCTTCCTTTGGTTTAGAGTGTGAGAGCCTTCCTCGGATTCGAGGTGAGTGGGTTAACGCTTCCTATGGCTAAATTTCTTTTGTATGCTTTCTTGCGTCATAATGAAAACATTTAGAGTATCCTAATGTGAAGGGAATTTAGTTAAATTATTTATTGATAATTATTATGATTGAGATTCACTTGTATAAACTACACCCATGCTCGAATGTGTGAATTGAGATATGTAAGGAAGGGTAAGTGTTTATGTTTGATAATATCACAGTTGGGAAAGTATAAATATGTTCATGCCTTCACCATTGCTATAACTATTAGGAAGTGTGCATGTGTGGATATGCCTTTTTATTGCTTAGACTATAAATGAAGAAATGGACATATAGTTACATATATATATATATATATATATATATGTATACATCTACATAAAGTTATACTCTTATACATAGTACTATGAATCAATTCAAACCTTATATATGTATGTATGGAAATGTGTCAGTCTTGGATTAATTGTAGAAGAACAAGTATGTACATTCATGCACACTTTCTAGGATTGAGAAATTGTGCTCTCAAAAATTTGGCATGGACATATCTATACACAAATATCATCATGTGAATATTGAATAGATGATATACACATACTATTGTGGATGATTAGTAAATATAAATGACCTTCTTTGTTGAGATATGACTTAGAGTATAATTTTTATGAATAGTAGATGATTGTGTACATGTTGATGAATTTAGGTTTAAGTGTGGAAAGTGATATGACTTATGTTGTGGTTTGACTTGTAAATGATTATGAGCTATGTTTATGATTGTGATTGTGTATGTGATTGAAATAAATGGAAAGACATGGTGGTGCACCCCATGGGAAAATTCTCAAGGAGCCATAAGGGTGGAGATTTATAAATAGAGCGATAAGGGTGGATGCAGCAAGGGCCGCAGGCAATTATCCAGTGGTACCTGGGACAACCCAGTTGGTACGGAAAATTTGTGCAATTGATTGAATTAATTATTGTTCTGGATTATGTGATATTGAAATGTGATTGAATTATTTGCATGCTGCTGAGAACTGTTCTAGATTATATTGTATTGTGTTAATATTTAGTTTATAAATGATCGATGCATATTATCATTATGATGCTTTATAACTGTTTTTCGTCATAACATAGTGTTGTCCCCTCATTGGGCTAGTAGTTTGCTCATACCCTTCTTATTAACATTTTTCAGAGATGGCAATTGAAGAAAATCTTCATGTGGGTGGTCATGGACTTCTTTTAGTTCAAGACCTCATTTGAATCCAAGGGTATTTTATAAAATTTTTTTTATTCTTGTATCATTTCTTTTTTATTCTAGAGTCGCTCCGTGATCTCATAGGTAGCCTAGGATTCGAGTTCCTGTTTTTGTCAGTTAAGAAATATTGTATACGAATGAACTATATTAAAGAATTGATTATAGATATTTTATTGAATTGATTTATTATAATATAATGTATAGAATATATTCATGGTAAAATGATTATTTATATTTAACTACTCATGAATCAGTAAATGAAGTTTTTCTCAGTTAAAGTCCATTTTTATTTATCTATTTCGAAATTTTATGCATGTTGAATCATTAGAATGAGCTAGGTTCCAAGATGAGTTCAGGTTCACTCTAGTGCCGGTCACATGTCCTAGGTGGGACGTGGCACATAACATAAATATGTTATTAGTGTTGTGCTATAAATCGTACTTAATGTTATGGTTATACTGAGATGATCTTGGCATGAAATCAATTGCATGTGTGTATGTGTGTATATATATATATGTATTTAAATGAATGGGTATATTGTATGTGGTTGTGGTAGAGTAGTGGTTTCCTCACTGTGTTAGTATGACTCATACCCCAACATTTTTAGATACAAAAGAAGAGAAACTATCGAGTTATGTATGGTGATCGACTCTCCACTTGTTTGGGGTAAAGTGTACTTGTCAGTCTTTACTTTTATTTTACAAGAATTTAGTTGAGGCTCTGTAATTGGGTAGGTCGTTCTAGGATGAAAAATGTAGGGATGGAATAAGATTGAGTATGTACGAACATGTTGATATATATTAACTAGTGGAACTGTGTTGATGAATCATGGATCTTGTATTATTAGTTTAGTCAATGAAATGAAAAATTGATAGTTAATTGTGAGTATATTTATATATTGATTTTTTTGCAAATAAATGAAAATAAGGAATAAGGTTATGTTAGTCAGGCTTACGGAGGTGAGAAGAAGCTTATCATCTGTGCCGGTCACATATCTAGGTGAGGTTTGTGACAAATATCTCATGAAGTCATAGTTACCCCTTATCTAAGCTATTGATCCTATCCTTTCTATTCGTCATCCTTCTATTTTTTGCACTTCTTGCTTCGGTCATTTATTGATGCTAGCTAGAGTCTCTTTCCTTTCTAGCTGCATGGTGTTTCATTTGCTCCCTTCTCTTTCATCCCTATTTTTTCTATTTATGTTGGTCTACTTTGTCTTCTATACCTTATGTCCTTTTCTTCTTGGTGTCTCTCCTTACTTTCCTTCATCCCTTTTTGTTGTCTCTCTTCCTTGGAGTTGTCCATTTCGTTATCTTCCTTTGTTGTGGCAGGTCTCTCTTCTCAAAAGGTTTTCTATATTGGCTATTATAGTTTTTTCCCAATTTTGGGCTGCCCTTCTTTTTGTACCCCCTTTAAATCCTTATTGTTTGATTTTCTAACATGCATGGCTTCCTTTTTTGGTCTTAATCACTCTGATGATCTTGCCCCTAACCTCACCTCAAATATGGCCTTTCAAAAGAATGGCACTGTAATACCCGCCAATTTTGGAATCACGTAATTGGTGGTATTACAGTTTTTATAATGAAAAATTCCATTATTTTAATGGAATTATTTGGTTAATTTTAAATTTCATATTTAATTTATTCTTTTAGAATATTATTTATGGAAGTGGAGACAAATAACTGGACAGGGTATTTTATTATGGATAATATCTTTGAGATTTAAGGAAAGTCAAGAGGAGGAGGAAATTTCATGGAGATAGTGTTGAGGGGATGAGGAATTGAGAGAAAGTAATCATAAGGCATAGAAGGAGGTTGGTACCTATGAGGTCTCAAGAGGGACTAAAGTGAAATAAGGAACTAGGTGACACTTAGAATATAGGAAATACCCAAATTAGAGAAATTATGAATTTGCCACTATCAAGGTTAACCGAGAGTTACCTAGGGACAAAGTAATAATTTCACCATGGACGGGTATATATAGGTGGCCCCACCTCATTTTCTTCATTTTTTACTTTCCTTTCTTTCTCCTCACTCTCTCTTCTCTCTTTCTCTCTTCCTTCTCTCCACCTCACCCTCTCCACTCCAAATCCTCTAACAAGCTTTGGAGAACCTTTCTCTGGTGGTGGGGCGAGTCTTCGGCAGTCAAGCAACCTAGGGAAACAAGGAATCGAGGTAGGAATTTCGATTTCCTGAACTTTTTCCTATTGTCTAGTTTTAAGGGTATTTAGGGTAAAATAAAGATTGTGGCTTTGTTTCTCAATTAAAATTAGGGGGTTTTGGTGTTTAAATACTCCTTAGACATCAAGGATGAGATCCCATAGAAGGAATCATGAAAAATGGTAAAGATTTGGCCAGATCTGACCCAAAACCAAGGCCAAATCACGTGTTCAGGATAGTGGTGCCTCAGACGCCACACTTCAGTGGGAGGACTAAGGCATGGCACCCCAGGCGCTAGGTGTGGTGCCTCAGGTGCCAAGTGTGTGTGCCATGGCACCAGGCTCTAAGCGTGCTGACGTCAAGCTACTTTCTTAGTCTATATTCAAATAGTCATAACTCCTTCATCCAGACTCCGTTTTTAACAAACTTTATATCATTGGAAAGCTCTTCGAGTCTAGTTTTCAATGGTTAAGATTTGTTTAAAAAATCCATACTAGTTAAGAGTTATGACTAAATGAATGACTAAAGGTCAGGGTTAGTGGTAAGAATTTTCTTTATTTTATTTATTTATTGATTTAGGTTGATTCCAGGTGACTTGAGAGCTTCATTGGCTTCATTTCCTAAAATTTCTTATATGGTAAACCTTGTCAGCATTGAGGTGAGTGGGTGACCTTGCCTTTTAAAGTTTTTATTAAAATTGGCCAAGTTCAATATAAATCTCATTCACAGCATAGTTAAAAATAAATCAAGGAAATTCCCTAATTAGTTGTAATAACTAGATTAAGGAATTTCTTTGATTGGTTGTGGGTTATACTTTATGGAAAAGGTAGTTTAATGTTTATTTGAATTTAAATGGTGAGTTGATATGGTATGTGTTGTGTGGTGTTTGTGTGAAAGTATTTGATATTTGTTTGAATACATTGCATATTATTATTTATATATTAATATGAAATATGAGGGAAACAAAGGGTTGGTCTACTATAAGTAGTGGTAAACAAAGGGTTGGACCTTTGAATTAAACCTATTGAGGGTTGTTCTTCAATGTGGTAAGTGCGGGAAGATGTGGGAAATGCATAGCATATGATTGTTGCATCATGTATTTTGATGTAGATATTTATTTATGCAGTTATATGTTTGAGGATTATTTTTGAATCGTTTTGCAAGAACGTAGTCTCGCATAGGAGCCGCAGATTGTGGTTGAGCAATATGGTACATTTTATTTTATTATTTTGTGCTTTTTCACACTAATAGTACTTACTCTGATTATGGTAGTGAGACTAGTATTTGTACTTGTGCTTTGTTTTATTGCACAGTCACCTGTTTACTGAGTTTTGATAAACTCACACTCTCTGTTGTTATCTTTTTTAGATTTAACAATTGAGGAGGAAGGGAACCATTGAGAGTTTAGTAGCTTGGAGATATACTCCAATTTTGTGGAAGGTTCTTTATGAACCAATTTTTGGGCTGTACGCCAACAAAAACACTCTGTAATCCTATAGGCTACCTAGGTTCTGCTATGTCTAAAGGGATTTATTTATTTGGCTGTAATTTGATTCATAAATTATGTAATTTACAATTTTCATAGTTGTGGATATTAGGATTATTCAAGGAATTTATGGGCTACCACTGAGATACACCCTATAATATATGTATATCTATATACCCATTTTTAGGGCGTTAGAGGCACCTTTCTTGGGCTGTCGACCACACATCAACAACAATACAAGGATGGTTTAGGAGAATTATGTCATTAGTGTCCTTGTTGACAGCAATGGCATCCCTAAGTATCGCATAGAGGATTATTGATGCTCACTGGAACTTGGTTGGACCACTCACCATCAAAATTAAATACAAAAACCTCTATGTTTTTAAGTTCTATTACTTAGGAATGGGCCATGGTTGGTGAAAAATAAGCTTCTAGTGTCAGAAGCTTGGAAGCCAAACTTTTCCCTTGCTAGAATACACATAATTGCAATGGTAGTTTGGTTTCTACTTTATGGTCTTTCTATGGAGTAGCTTGTCTCCCCTCTTATTATTTATACCATTGGCTCTATCTTGTGGGAGGTCATTATAACGATTGGGTTGCTTTCTAGATTGACGACTATCCCCACAAGCCAACACAGGTCCTTACATTATGCTTTGTCCTCACTCGCATGCTTCCTGGAAAAACTTCCCAGTATATCACTCATCCTAAAATTATCCTAGACTAAGAACGCTTAATTGTGGAATACTTATAAAATGGGCTCCCGAAAAGAAAGGTGCACCTTGTTGGTATAGGTAGACCTATCAAATCCTTTAAGCTCTCTTCAACTACACAGTCCTATACCTGCACAGTCTTGCATCATTTAATTGTATAGTCCCATACCTGTACAGTCTCAAAATGTAATGCCCTGAAAAATGAGCATATGAATATAAATATATTATAGGGTGTACCTTAGTGGTAGCCCATAATTTCCCTGAACAGCCCTAATATTCATAACTATGCAAATTGTAAATTACATAATTTGCGAAGAAAATTACAGCTAAATAAATAAAATCCCTAAAACATCGAAGGGCCTAGGTGGCTTATAGGATTATAGCGCATTTCTAATTGATTCATTTAGAACTCTCCGACTAGATGGAATATATCTTCAAGCTGCTAAATCTGAAAATAGTAATAGAGAGCGTGAGTTTATGAAAACTCAGTGAACAAGTGACTGTACAATAAAATGTAGCACAAGTACAAATACCAACCTCATTACCATAATTAAAATAAACACCACTAGCACAAATCGGTACAAAATAAAATATATATAACGTACCTTACCATGCAACTAAGACCCATCAATGCGAGTCTACAATCTCACAAAACAATCCATAAACAATTCTCAACCAAATAAAAACATAAATAAACACCTACACCAAAAAACATTATGCAATGCATTATATATAATGCATTTCCCACTCTTTTCCATGTATACCCATTGAAACTACGTAACCAACTTGCACAATGGGTACACTTACTGCATATTATGTATGATGCATGTTTCACTCTTTTCCATACATACCCATTGACACCTTCAATCGGTATTACTCAATGGGTACGCTTCCTACTCTGTTTCTACGCATTCCAATATATATATATATATATATATATATATGAAAATGACGATATGCAATGCATCCACATTATCACAATACCACAACCATCACTACACAACAATCAGTATTCCTCGAACTATTCCACTTTAATTGAAATTAAACATAAAACCCTTTATCCCACAAAATAAAACCCACAAAACGAAATTCTTCAATCTAGTTATTTCCACTAACTAGAGAGTTTCATTGATTTAATTCTAACTATGGCGTGAATGATATTTATTTTGAACTTGGCTAAATAATTTAATAAAACTTAAATGGTAAGGCCACCCACTCACCTCAATGCCGATAAGATTTACCGTATAAGAAGTCTCAGGAGATAAAGCTAATGACGCTCCTAAGCCACCTAGAACCAACCACAATCCCAAATAAATAAACAAGAAAAATCTTCACCATAAACTCTGACCTTTGGCCATTTATTTGGTCATAACTCTTATCCATTAAGTAGTTTGTAAAACTTATACTATTGGAAACTAGACTCAAAGAGCTTTCTGACGATATTAAGTTTATCAAAATCAGAGTCTGGATAAAATAGTTATGGCCATTTGAGAATAGACCAAAGAAACTCATATGGCTGGCACCTAGGCACCACACCTGGCGCCTAGGCGCCAAACCCTTTTCTCCCTCTTCTTCTTCTAAAGTGTGGCGCCTGGGCACCACGATCATGACAAAAAGCGATTTGGCTCAGATTTGGCCTAGATTTAGCCAAATCTTCATCATTTTCCATGATTTCTTTCATGGGATCTCATCCTTGATGTCTAAGGAGTATTTAGACACCAAAATTCCCAATTTTAACTGAGAAACAAAGCCTGAATCTCAGTTTTACCCAAAATGCCCTTAAAACTAGAAAATAGGGAAAATTTCAGAAAATCAAAATTCCTACCTCAATTCCTTGCTTTCCCTAGGTTATTTGGCCACTGATGACTCGCCCCATCACTGGAAAAAAGTTCTCCAAAGCTCATTGAGGATTTGGGGTGGAGAAGGTGAAGTAGAGAGAAGAAAGAGAAAAAGAGAAAGAGAAAGTAAAGAAAGAGAAAAAAGTGAGAAATGAGGAAAAAGAGGTGGGATAGCCTATATATATATCTACCTATGGTGAAATTATTACTTTGCCCCTAAGTAACTCTTGGTTAACCTTGACAGTGGTAAATTCATAATTTTTCCAATTTAGGTATTTTCTATATTCTAAATGATACCTATTTCTTCATTTCACTTTAGTCCCTTTTTGGACCTCATGACTACTCTCTCCCTATTCCTTGTCTCTTAACTCTATTTCCATGAAATTTCCTCTTCATCTTATCTTTCCTCAAATCTTAAAAACAATATCCACAATAAAATAACTTGTCCAATTATTTATCTCTATTTTCATAAATAATATTCAAAAAGAATAAACTAAATATGAAAATTAAAAATAACCAAATAATTCCATTAAAATAAATGGAAATTTTCATTATAACAACCGTAATACCGCCAGTCATGTGATTCAAAATTGGCGGGTATAATCTTCTACCCCTTTAAAAGAATTTGGTCCCCTAAATTCAAAAATTAATCACAAGCCTTGAACAGTGCCACGAAAATTGATGAAAAGTGACATTCCTAGCTTTCATTGAAAATCGAAGTACATTCGTCACTCATAAAGCCCTACGTTCTCTAGAACCAAAATGAAAACTAAGATCCCCAGTTGTTTTATAGCTTTGATATACCATGGAGCTCTATAACTTGTCTCACTCAAGAATAAGCATAAATTACTTCAATGATCAAAACTCAAAGCATAGAGCCTCTCATATGAAGCTTCAGAAGGCATCATATTTATGCCATTCTGCTAACTATTATCAAAAGCAAACTTAAGGAACTTAGGGTGGCTTAAGTACCTATCACACATAAGTTCCTCTACCTCTCAACCCCAAAGCATCTACATACAAATGCATAAATATAAAAATGCCTTTGGGACAATTATCCCACACAATATCCAATTGCCCTAGAAGCATATGCACAACATGGTATCTCGCTTGCTGTCCCTACAGAGCGTATTTTAATACCATTGTATATTACCTCTCATTTATTGACCTCATCAATCCCACACTTTAAGCTATGCATACTACAAACATAATCCATACACATACCTCACAATAATATAAAATATATATACACCCCGCCCAAAGGCGTTATCCCCCTAATAAGTGATACCTCACCCATAGGCGATGTCCAACCCATAGGTGTCACCCAATGATTGCTAGTTACCCCTTAGGAGTCAAGCTTAAGCTGGGCTTCCATATTGCCATCATATCTACTATTAATAGTCATAACAATAAAATAAATTATTCAAACTAGAACCTATATTATCATACACATGAAACCATATACACATACCACACAAATAGTCTTCCCATAGATCCATGATCCCATGAGATTCCCACTTAAGAATCCTGTCATGTGAGTCTTCATTCTCACAAATTGAATATCCCCATAGGGACTTCTTTGTGAAGATATACATCCTCATATTTCTATCCCTCAACCCCTTTAGTTTTCAGGTGCATCCTTCTTGACCCCAAACCACGTTCCCTATATTGGGCAACTACCGGTTTCAAATCTCAAGAGTACACCATTCCATTTCCACATCTCTTTGTACTAATCACTTGACCAGCTTACGTCTTACTATAGGCTGGTCCTGGACTCCCGCTTTTTCATAGACATTAGTCTCAGAGTCTCAACGACATCAATTAGCTATAGTTACTAGGAGGCCCATTTGGAAAACTAGGTTATGAAATGAATCACTCCACTAACTTTTTAGCATAAATCCTCACAATGAGTCTCATCAGACTCTTGTGCCCATTAAGCCTGTCCTAACTGTTGATTCTGTTGGGTCATGTCTGTAACCAATAACAGGTCAACAGGAGCATGCCCATAACTATAACACACTAATCTACAAGCCAACGCTTTAACCACTAATTCCAATAGGAATCCCTCTGTTAGAACTAGAAGCCTCAAGGAGATAATCATCCTCCTCCATATAAATTCATATTTAGGGTCTTTACATAATTACGTGTATACATACATTCCATGCATGTTCATTTGCAAGTAATTACGTTTCAACACCCTCCTGCTCACACTCCTCCTCAAACTAACACTTAGACCACCTAATTAGCTAGGCCCCATAAGCCTATTTGTAGGTACAATCTCCTCTGAAGTTCATAGACTCTTTTCGCAAGAGAAGGTGTACCTATAACTATGTCGTGGGACTATCCAATTCCAGGATTTCCCTACTATACACCATCATCCCTCAATTCATTCCTTAAGGACTTTAGGTCCTAAGAAGGCCATTCTACCTAAATAAACCCCCATTCGAGATCCTTAAATAACTACACGTATATACACACTCCATGTATGTTCACATGTGAGTCATTGTGTTTCCACACACACCCAAATGCATTCCCTCTCAAACTAATGCACATGCTCTTAAAGTGCACACTCTATCACCAATGAGCTTAGATTTAACCTAAACTCATCCCAAGCCACATTCATGGCATCATTTCCTTACCCTCAACATATAACACCCTCGATGCTCACTCTACTAACTTACATCCTCCACTTCACCTGGATGTACACAAATACCTAGGAATCTTACATATCCGCTGATATGTACACACTTATAGACTCAGAGGCCCTTTTATCAAAGAAAAGTGGGCCAAACCTCACATTAACCTCTGACATCATGCAAACACCACCACTTCTACTCAGCTAAGATGATGGCATTCATGCCAAAAGCCTACCCATAGCACACTCAGACCATTCCAAGGTCATGAGGTTTCCTCATTCTCACAGTGATAAAAACTCTCGTAAGCTACCCCCTACCTCATCTGGCCTTCTTGGTGTAAGGAGCTCACTCATCCTCACACCTGTAAGATCCCGTCTTTTAAAATAGTGCATTGGACCTTTAAAATTAAAAAAAAGAAAATTTTTAGAGGAATTAAGAATTTTAAATTTTGGATATATTGAGGATAAAATTTCATTTGAGGGGTGAGTAAAATGCAATATCCTGATTAATTATGAATAGTATTAATAATAATATTATTAATGTTATTATAATATTAAATATTAAAAATTTAATGGGACTAATATGAAAAAAAGAATTTTAATAAGTAAAGAAAAGAACAATTAAGAGAAATAAAATAAAAATAAGTGAGCCAACCAATGAGGAGAATCGAATCATAAAAGTAATTTAAAGAGACATGAGTGAAATTTTATTAAATAAGTCAGGGACTTATTTGAAAAAGGAAGAGAACTTAGAGTAAATTTTCAATATTTTAACTAAAAGATTTGAGGTGGCAGATTAGGGACTATACATGTGTCACCTACTTTCCTTTTTTCTTATATTCAGCCATCTAGAACTTCTAGTTCCTTCCATCTTTTCCCTATAAAGCTTTTTCCGTGCACTTCTGCTAGCAAGATCGAGAGAGAGAGAGAGAGAAACTTGTTTCTACATATGAAAACGGGGGATTTCTCCCAAGTGAGTTGAGTATGTAACCATCAAAATAATTTAGCAATTGGAGCTCAAATTTTCTGGCCTTTGGAGTAGAAAAATCATGCGTACAGTACTCAAATAAATTTTGGAAGATTGGTTGAAAATTAAGCTGAAACCGAGAAGAAGTATAGAAGCCGAGAAAAATAGAGTTGGTGATCGGGTAAGCTTGAACCAACCTTCTATTTTAATTTTGGGAATTTGTTTGTTTTTGGTAATTAAAGGTCTCTTTTTGACATGAAATATTTATGGCATTTAGTTAAGATATAAATCTAATGATCTGGAAAATTTTATTTCATTCGGATATGTTTAATGAGGTCTATTGCATGACAGAATAGAACCTATAGCAGAATTAAGCAATCCTAGTGTATGGGTACTAAAGTGACCATTTGAGGGGTCAAATGGTGGAGTTTTGGGCTGAAATTTTTATCCTAGCATACTAACACATGAATATAGATATATGTCAAGTATCATAAATTTTGGAGTTATGGATTGAAACTAGAATTTTTGTAAAATTTAGTTCCAAATTTAGTAGAAAACCAGAACAATGTCGTATGCTTGGTGACTTACATTCTAAAATATCATCGTTTCCCTCTTGGCTTATTTTCTAGATCTCCTATACGATCTTTGGCATCTTTTCTCTAGCTTGAAGAATATAACTTAGCTCAGAATTAAGGTGAGTGGGTTAATGCTTCCTATGACTAAGTATCTTTATTTACTGACTCTTTGCATCACAGTAAAAACATGTCGTATATCCAAATTTGAAGAGAATGGTTATTCAAATATATATTGTATATTTAAATTATATTATGCTTGAATGGAATGATGAGATGTAAATAATTGTGAAAATTTCCTAGTGATTTATATAATTATATTTTCTTATTTTCTTATGAATGGAGATTATATGATGGGTTGTGAATGGTATGTGAACTGAGTTGAAATGTGACATACTCTGATTGTTGAATTCATTCAATTGCAGATAGTTGAAGTATGTTATTGTCGAATGATTGTTCTATAATATGAGTTATGTTGTGATAAAATTGCTGAATATGTTTACTTGTGGATGGTTGATGCATAATTGTGTATGAGTAATTGTTTATGAATTGTGATTGTGCTTGTGTTTGAGAAAGAAAATAAAGGCATGGCGGTGCATCCTATAAGAAAAATCTATACGGAGCCATAAGGGTGGAGACTTATAAATGGAGCAATAAGGGTGGATGCAGTGGGGTCCCAAGCAATGATCCAGAGGTATACTGGACGACTTGGTTGGTACAAGAAATTGTGCAATTGACTACGTTATTTGTTGTTGTGAATTACTTTAGTTATGTTGAAATGTATTTGATTTATTTGGATACTATTGAGAACTATTATGGATTATATTGTATCGTATTATAATTGGATTGTGAATGATTACTAAATGTTATCATTATGAAGCATGATAACTATTTTTCTTCATAGCATTGTGTTGTCCTCTCACTAGGAAAGTGGTTTGCTCATACGTTCTTATTAACATTTTTTAGAGTTGGCAGTTGAAGGAAATCTTTGTGTAGGGAGTCATGGATTCCTTTTAGCTCAAGACCTCATTTGAATCTGGGGATGGTTTTAAAATTCTTATTCTTGTATCCTTTCTTTTGTTATTCTAGAGTCGCTCCTTGATCGTATAGGTAATTAGGATTTGGATTTCTATTTTTGTAAGTTGAGGAATGATGTATGTGAATAATTTTAATATATTAGAAATTTTGTTATAAATATTTTGTTAAATTGACTTGTTATTAATGAAATGTGATAAGTGTATTCATGGTAAATGATTATTTTTATTTAATTACTCATAGATAAACACAAGAAAGTTTTATTTCTTAGATGAAGTCTATTTTATTTATCTATTTTGAAATTTCACACATATTGAAACGTTAAAATGAGCTAGGTTCCTAGGTGAGGTTAGACTCATTCTTGTGCCGGTCACATGTCCTAGGTGGGATGTGACAACACCCCACGTCTACTATATCCCCACTCAATGACTACTGAGAACTTGTCTCATGAGTCTTTTCTTCTTTCCCAGAGTAATCTCACCTACCTGAGCACACTCACTGCACAACATCACCACCTTTAAACTCTCAACCAAATGGGTGCAACTTAATGAAGTTGCCTCAAAAGATTTACAACTCACTCCAACCTCCCTTATGTCACCTTCCACCTCACTATGGTGTCTTTCTTTGGAGAACTACACAATCTAAGTCGTTCTTCCTCAACCAAATCTCACTTCGCTAGCTTGTCTCTAGGATGCATGCTCATGTACACATTCCCATCTTGACTAACATAACTACTTTAGCGTCTAACGCCCATGTTATAACTTACATCCTAGCCCTCAGCTATTTCACATGAGCATTCTCCCCTCTCATACCCCCTTCTTCTTAATGTCTCCCTTACCCTTCAACCTCTACTATCCAATTTCAACTCAAATAATTTGGTTGAAGTACCTGCCTATACATGACTTACCTAGAATGCCATCAATACTTAGGAGAATAGACTATAAAACCATCCAAATAGACTATAAAACCATCCAAATAGGTGTTGATTCAAAGATCCCTAGTAATCCCACAAAAGCACCTAAAAGAACTCTCAAAAACTATGCATCAAAGATCCCTCAATTTTTCCTTAAAACACACACTTTAGGCTCCTTTCTAGCCCAAAGGGTGCTTGGGGTGCCAACTGGGGCACTTGGGGCGCCAACTATGGCACTTGGGGTACCACAGCCCAAACTCTCAACCACAAACTCCCTCTTGGCGCCTAGGGCGCCAAGCCCAAACCCTCAACAGATAGCCTAAGTCTTCTATTCTTCATTTGTCCTTCACAGATTTTAGGGAGGAATTCCTCAAAAATCTATTCTTGCACTCATTCTCCTAACAACCTAGTTTCCATAATTCATTAAAAGATATTAATGAAAATTTGTCCAAAATATACACAAGCACCCACCACAAGAAATCTCAGCAAGTTTTCTCCAACTTGCTAATAAAAATATAAATAAACACCCACACCAAAATATATTATGCAATGCATTATGTATAATGCATTTCCTACTCTTTTTCATGTATACCCATTGAAACTACATAACCAACTTACACAATGGGTACACTTCCCACACATTATATATGATGCATATCCCACTCTTTTCTACACATACCCATTGACACCTTCAATCGGTATTATTCAATGGGTACGCTTCCGACTTTGTTTCCATGCATTCCAATATATATATATATATATATATATGAAAATGATGATATACAATGCATCCACACCATCACAATACCATAATCATCACCACACAATAATCAGTATTCCTCGCACTATTCCACTTTAATTGCAATTAAACACCAAACCCCTTATCCCATAAAATAAACCCCACAAGGTAACTTCCATAATTATTCAATGAAATTCTTCAATATAGTTATTTCCACTAACTAGAGAATTTCATTGACTTAATTCTAATTATGGTATGAATTGGATTTATATTGAACTTGGCCAAATAATTTAATAAAACTTAAGTAAGTAGTTTATAAATGAAACTTATATCGTTAGAATTAGACTCAAAGAGCTTTCCAACGATATAAATTTTGTCAAAATCGAAGTCCGGATGAAGGAGTGGCCATTTGAAAATAGACCAAAAAAACTTAGACTGCTGGCGCTTGGGTGCCAACACATGTCTGGTGCCTGGACGCCAAGCCTTTTTCTCTTTCTTCTTCTTCTGAAGTGTGGCACCTAGGTGCCACACCTGGTGCCTAGGCACCATGATTATGACAGAATGTGATCTGGCTCGGATTTGGCCTAGATTTGGCCAATTATTCACCATTTTCCATGATTTCTTCTATGAGATCTCATCCTTAATGTCTAAGGAGTATTCGGACATCAAAATCCCCAATTTTAACCAAGAAATGAAGTCAAAATCTTAGTTTTACCCTAAATACTCTTAAAACTAGAAAATAGGGAAAAGTTCAGGAAATCAAAAATTCCTAACTCGATTCCTTGCTTTCCTTAGGTTATTTGGCAACCGATGACTCGCCCCACCACTGGAGAAAGGTTCTCTGAAGCTTGATGAGGATTTGGGGTGGAAAAGGTGAGGTAGAGAGAAGGAAGAGAGAAAGAGAAAGAGAAAGTGAAGAGAGAGAAAAAAGTGAGAAATGAGGAAAAAGATATAGGACCACCTATAAATATCTGCCTATGGTGAAATTATTTCTTTGCCCCTAGGTAACTCTCGGTTAACCTTGACAGTGGAAAATTCATAATTTCTCTAATTTTGGTATTTCCTATATTCTAAATACCACCTATTTCCTCATTTTACTTTAGTCCCTCTTTGGACCTCATGACTACTCTCTTCCTGTTCCTTGTCTCTCAACTATATCTCCACGAAATTTCCTCTTCATCTTATCTTTCCTCAAATCTTAAAAATAATATCCACAATAAAATAATCGTTCCAATTATTTATCTCTATTTCCATAAATAATGTTCAAAAAGAATAAATTAAATATAGAAATTAAAAAAGCCAAATAATTCCATTAAAATAAATGGAAAATTTCATTATAACAACCATAATACTGCCAATCAAGTGATCCAAAATTGGCGGGTATTACACAGGGTACCTCTGATTCTGATTAAAGTGGGTTCATTCATGTGTCTCTTTACTTAGAAGCCTACCAAGAGCCGTTCCTTATTCGTGCTTCTTCTCTTCATCGGCGATCACTTCCTGCAGTTGTTGGTCCCAAGCATCACATACCCACTAGCTTTTGCTTGGTTCATCCTCGAACCACACCGTATAAGGAAAAGTCTGGCTCTGATACTATTTGTAAGGCAGGGTTGCTTTCCAGGTTGATGACTATCCTTATAAGCCAACATGAGTCCATAAAGAATGCTTTATCCTCACTCACATGCTTCCTGGGAAAACTTCCCAAGAGTCAACCATCCTAGAATTACCCTAGGCTAAGCATGCTTAATTATGGAATACCTATGAAATAAGCTCCTAAAAAGGAAATTGCACCTTGTTGGGATAGGTAGACCTATCAAATTCTTTAATCTCTCCTCAATTGTACAGTCTCATACCTACACAGTCCTGGATCCTGAAATAAGCTCCCAAAAAGGAAGGTGCACCTTGTTGGTATAAGTAGACCTATCAAATCCTTTAAGCCCTCCTCAATTGTACAGTCCTATACTTGTATAGTCTTGGATCCTTTAATTGTATAGTGCTATACCTATACAGCCTCAGGATACCTCTTATTCTGATATGGAGTTAGTTCATTCATGTGTCCCTTCACCTAAAAGCTTGCCAGGAGCCACTCCTTGTTTGTGCTTCTTCTCTGCACCAGCAATCACTCCTCGTACTCGTTGGCCTCAGGCATCACATGCTTACTAGCTTCTACTTGGTTCGTCCCGAAGTACATCATACTAGGTGAAGTCTAACTTTGATACCATTTGTAATGCTAGGTTGCTTTCCAGGTTGACGACTGTCCTCACAAGCCAACATGAGTCCATAAAGAATGCTTTATCTTCACTCTCATGCTTCCTAGGAAAACTTCCCAAGAGTCACCCATCCTAGCATTACCCCAGGCTAAGCACATTTAACTGTAGAGTACTTATGAAATAGGCTTCTGAAAATGAAAATGTACCTTGTTGGTATAGGTAGACCTATCAAATCCTTTAAGCTCTCCTTAATTGTACAATCTCATACCTGCACAGTCTTGGAATCCCTTAACTGTACAATTTATACCTCTCATTTCAATATAGAGTTGGTTTATTCACATGTCCCTTTGATAAAGAGCCGCTCCTTGTTTGTGCTTTTTCTCTATACCAGTGATCACTCCCCATTCTCATTGGCCCTAGGCGTTACATGCCCACTAGCGTCTGCTTGGTTTATCCCCAAACCACACTGTCCAAGGAGAGGTCCGGCTCTAATACCACTTGTAATGATCGGGTTGCTTTCAAGATTGATGACTGTCCCCACGAGCCAACATGAGTCCTTACAGCATGCTTTGTGTAATGTCCTTAATTTTAGTAATAAATTTTTTTATCAAGATTAAAATTTCCTTTTGAACACTTAGGATTAAAACTAAAACTTTTCTTAATTAAATTATTACATAAATACAAAATGGTGTTCTTAACAAAAATACTTTACATCTTAAATTACATTATCACACTCCTAATACAAAGGAGGTGTTATCATATTCTCCTATAATGAACTTCTCCTATAATCATTCCTAAGAGTGGATAATGAGTTGAATTGAGAATCTTAGGATGGCAATGTGAGTTCTTGCTACAATTGGCTATGTTTTGGACCAATGATTATATCTTAATCTCTTGCAAATTAAATGTCAAAGGTTGGGTTAAGTTCTCTATTAAAACGAATATTGACTGTGAGGAGCAGACTAAATCAATTTGATGAAATAAAGTAGGACAAGTCTGTCATGAATTTGTTTTTGTGTATTTTGTGTGACCAAATGAGGACTTTAATTCTTGAAATTTTTAATAAGGGCTCCTAACATCCTACTTATTCAAACTGAAAGTTTTAGAATTTTTAGAAATGTTTTGCCTAGTCAAATAAATCATGTAAACTGTACTTAGCTCAGTTCAGGACTAATCTGACCAGTCAGTAGTTAGGTTCTGTTTCACTAACTTCATGATCTTATTTTGCCCTATAATTTTTATGTTGCCTAGAGAAGATATTAAGGTAACTCTACAAAATTTCATAACATTTGGAATTCTTTTGGTGGGCCTATCAAGTGAATAACAAAACCTATAAAGAAACTAGACAGTTCTGACCTATGGTGACTAATAAGGTCTTTAGAGGGGCCAAATGATGGAATTTAAATCTAAACTTTTTATCCTAGTATGTCAACGTACTAATAAGGCTTTGTATTGAATTTTATGATTTTTAGAGCTATGGATTAATACCAGATTTTTTTCTAAAATTTGTATCCGATTTTGGCCTTTAAACAGAACAAATTTAGATGATTGATAGCTTATGTTCTGCATTGGTATTGTTACTTGCTTAATTTAATTTCTAGGTTTATGACGAGGCTCTTGGCATCGCTCTTTGAGTATGAAGTGTAGAAGCCTAGTTTGGAATCCAGGTGAGGGAACCTTACCTCTTTATGTCTTTTTTTTTTAAGGTTCTATTCTTAGAGTTGAATTATTATATCTATGTAAGAATGCAAATGATGTATGACATACTAGAAGTTTACTTATATTCACTTAAGTAAACATCATATGGTTTTCAAATAATGAATATCAGGAAAAATAGAAACCATGAGTGTTGTAAAAGTAAAGTAAATGATTCTATGTGATGAAAGTAAGTGACAAGCCATGTTGTATGAAAGTACAAGCATATACCCACATGGATAGGCTTGTAAGGTAACTTTCCTCCTATCTCGTAAGTTTGTTGCATAGATATTATTATATTTTCTTGAATATATCTCTTGCAACTATTAAGAACTATTGAGGTGGTGTGATTGGTTAAAATATAAGTGTCAATATATTAATGTGAAAAATGTAGGAATGTTTAGAATAAGAAAATCCCCCTTGTTGTACATAGTATGTGATTATGTTGAAGAAGGGTTTTGCAAATACTTGTACATCTTCTCCTATAAAATGTGAGGTTCATATAAGTAACAGTTGCTTGAATTATTGCTTTATAAGTTGTGTAATTGAACTATTGTTTAATGAATATGAATATATCTATTTAATTATGGGTTGGGTTTAATATAAATGGTTAAGTGGAGAAGGCTGATTGGCCATTCTGTGGTAAATCTCATGAAACGTAAGTAGTGAATTTCTGGGACATATGTGAACGAAGCATATGTATATATATATAAAGTATATCTCATGTGACTAAGTTCTATATATATGAATGTTATGAACTATGACTATGTATTATGTCATGTGAAAGTTTATGTTGGACATTGTGTGTTATGTGTATGTGTATACAGTCAGACTTCGATATCCTTGGTCTCACGTTGTTGCACGCACAGGGCTAGTGCGTTGTGGCCATTGAGTTATTGAGGAATCAATTGGCTTCCAACTTTTGTGTGATTGTAATATGGCTGGGCTTCAATATCCTTGGTCTCATGTTGCTGCACACATAATGCCAGTGCTTTGTAGTCATTGAGTTACGGAGGAATTGACTGGCTTCTGAATTTTGTTTGATTGTAATATGGTTGGACTTCGATATCATTGGTTTCGCGTTGCTGCACGCACAGTGCCAGTGCGTTGTGGTCATTGAGTTGCTGAGGAATTGATTGGCTTCTGACCCTTGTGTAAACATGATTTTAGTGTAATGTGTGATCATACTCTTATGTATGTGGATTCTTACTAATTGCTAATGAAGGGACATGACAAAAGGTTAAATGATATAAATGATTTCCTTGCGTCGTATAGAATAAATAAGAAGTATATTGTTAGTAGTTTATTAAGAGTCATTCTGTATATATATGTCAAATTTTATTGCATGAGACTATTTTATATTATTGGTTTCTTTAGTTTTGTAGTATCCTTGTCTTGTGTTTGTGGCTTAGGTAGGGTTTTTGATGAGTCTCGTGGTTTGGACTCACCCTCTCACAGTTTCAGGTATGGTGGATCTCGCTACCCAGAGGCGCGTGTGCTCGAAAACCTCCCCTTTGTTTAGGATACAGTATTAACTAATTATTTATGCATAAAATTAGGGAATTCTAGAAAGGCTTTATAATCGAGTAGGTTATGCTACATTGTGTAAATGAAATTCTGAGAGATGTTTATAATTGAAATTGTTTAAGTATAATATTAAGTATATGTAATTCTAATTATATGAGATGAATTATCATGTTCTAAGAGGTTGATCTGTAGAAAGTTAGGCTTGCGACAATATGGCCAATGCACCATTCGCATTAGTCATGATCCTAGCTTGGGGGTCGTGACAGAAACGATGGGAAATCCTACAGTTATGATGGTACTCCAGGGGCTGCAAAGCCTTTGGGTAGAGGGCAATATGCTCCTGTGGCATCTCATTCTTCGACCACCTCCTTGGGTAGTGTCTTTCGCCCGAGATTAGAGTTCAGGGATGGTGTATCTTCTACAAGATAGACATCACAGTAGAGGCATGGTAGGCCCAAGTGTTCTAAGTGTGGGCATTACCACACTGGCATGTGCTATGAGACTACTCCTTCTTGTTTTTAATGTGGTCAGCAGAGCCACATGAAGAGAGATTGCCCTCAACCTGTTGATGCATCTGGACAGGGATCATCACACCCCTCTCAGTCTCAGCAAGTATTAGCTCTAGTTGTTAGAACTTCTTCTTCATCAACAGGATGAAGTGGTACAGGTAAAGGTGGAGGTAGAGACCAGTAGGCAGGTGGATACGGCCAAGCCAGAGGCTATGCTTTTACTTGCCAGGACGCTCAGGCTTTGAATGTTGTGGTGACAAGTATACTTTCTATGTGTTCTCATAAGGTGTGTGTCTTATTTGATCCAGGGTCTACCCACTCTGATGTGTCCCCCTTGTTTGCAAAATGGTTTGCTAAAGGACTAGTTAGAATTTATTAGGCCTTTCCTTGTTGCTACGCCGATTGGGTGAGACTTTGATTGTGGATTCGGGGTGTTTTAATTTTTGAATGGTAGTGAGTGAGAGAGATACCAAGGCAAACTTGATGATGCTAAAAATGATAGACTTTGATGTCATCCTCAGAATGGATTAGCTATCCTCTTGTCATGCAACCCTTAATTGTTACAATAAATCCGTGAGGTTCTGCATACCAAGCAAGAATCCCTTCTCCTTTCAAGGGGATAAGAGTGAGGTACCCAATAATCTAATCTTGATGATTAGTGTTAGACGTATGATGAGGAAAGAGTGTCAGAGTTTCTTGCCCTTTTGTTTTAGGTTGTTTGCATCATGGCAACATTCATAAGGTAACTTCATGATTTCACACAAGACCAGTTGTACAGGTGGGCCTAGTGTAAGGTGCATAGTGGGGAAAGCATGAGAATGCAGTGGTTCCTTAGTTGGAACATTGCGTTTCTTGCTCCCAGATGTCACACAAGATGAGTTCTATTGACTGCTTTCAATTAGGATAGGAAAAATTTATTGTTTCAATGACTATATGTGTTAGGTAATTTTAATCAATTAGGGCCCCAAAAATAATTTAAATTTAATTTCATAAATTTTAATTTTCATAATTACATAAATTGAGTTAAATAATTTTCATTTATTTACAAAGACATTAATTATTTTTTCAACACAAGAAAATTAGACATATCTAAAAAATATTTATTTATTTTTGATAAAAAAGGAACATAATTAAAAAATCAAAAAGTTGAAGCATGAAGTTAAAAACGCGCTTATTTAAACGTTTCATTAGTAATAAATAAAGCCCAAAAAAATCTGTTTAGATTCCCAAGAATCTGCGTCTCCAAAAAGGAATTCAAGTCTTCTCTTTACCCAAGACTTCCACTGCCATTCGACAATACCATTTCCCTTGCTCCGTAACTTTGTTTTTCTTCTTTTAAATTGTGTACATATATATATATATATATAAAAGAAAATTACTAACCCCTTACCTATTAGTCTATTACTTCAACTTCGAATGCAAGGACTTATTTTCATTATAGCACCAGGTCAACCCTCCACTTGGTTATGCTCACCGAACTAGTAATTTTTTTGGTTCTTCGGCAATGGAGGAACTATCGAACGGTGTTTGCGAAATAAGAAAAGCAGAGCTCATGGTTTCGCCATTGGGAGGAAACCCATCTCTTAGAACTGCCCATTTCCTCAAACCCACGTTGAAATGCATGGAGGATTCAGCTCGTGACCTTCTTCCTCACGCCCTCTTCTCTGAAACCACCATTCTCAGACCTGAACGCTTAAATGTGAGATTCAGGGGATGGGTAAACCCACATAAAGAATATAAAATCTGGAAAGAACGGCTTCGTTCCAAGTACGAAGACATATGGAGAAGAGCCGGAATATACGAAGCAATCAAGGCTTCTACATATCAAATCCAACGGAGCGACGATTTGATTCTCGGGCTTGCAAAAAAGTGGTTTTCTGAGACCAACACGTTCATCTTCTCTTGGGGAGAATCCACCATTACATTGGAAGATACGATGGTTTTGGGGGGCTATTCTGTTGTGGGATCCCCTGTTTTTACGCCTCTCGAAGACGAAGAATCGAAGGAAATGGAAGAGAAGCTGAATGAAGTACGAAGGAAACTGACGAAGACCAAAGCCAAAAAGGCCTCTCATCTTTCATGGCTGAAGCATTTCATGGAGGAAAAGGGTGAGTTAGAGCACGCAGCGTTTTTGTCTTTATGGCTGTCAATGTCTGTGTTTCCTGGTAGCAGCATTTCAAAACAATCTTTCTCAATAGCAATGCATCTATCTAGAGGTACCCGAATTGCTCTAGCTCCTGCTGTTCTCGCTAGTATCTATAGAGATTTGGCTTTGCTGAAAAGAAATATTGATGAGGCTATAATGTTGGGAACTGGCAAATCAGAAAAAATTATCTTAAGAGCTCCTTTTGAATTGGTCCAAGTCTGGGCTCTTGAGAGATTCCCAGCATTGCATCCAAAGCCTAAAGAAACTGAGTTTAACCAACCAAGAATAGCTAAATGGCACAAAGTGAAAATGCTGAGCCTTGAGAGAGTGAGTGTAGCTCTGGACTCTTCTGGAGAAAGCTTTCATTGGCGTCCATATACAAATTCCCCAAAGTTCTACAATGAAAATGATAGGTGGGTATTGTTTAATTCAGATTCACATCAGGACTTGGAGTCCTTTGCTCGATGCTTGATGCACGCTGAATTGGTGGGTTTGGATGGAGATTGCATAGAGAAGTACCTGCCTCATCGCGTGGCTATGCAATTTGGGTTGGATCAGGATGTTCCAGGTTGGGTCTCTCGTTGCAAGGAGATCAATGGTGTGATTGCTTGGAGAAACTATAATAGGCCAGTGACAGATACAATGTTGTGTCTTGCTGCTGTTGCATTGTCATCTACCTTGAGGCCGAGTGTTACTTCTAAGTACTTGGAATGGTGGAAACAATCAAAACTTAGATGTGAGCAAAAACACCGTATGGATTTTGATGCTGATGTTCCACCAGGGTTTTCTCCCAAATGTTGTAGACAGTCTATGGTTTTAGGAAATTCTTGTGGTTTGAGAAATGATGAAAGTGATCGAATTGGTATTGTTCCATCACCAGTTGCAATTGATAAAACTGATGTTTCTGTGGTGGATGGAACTGAGATTTTGGCCAAGCGTGAGAATGAGAATGTGGTTGGAGGATCAAAGAGAGTCAAGGAAGACGTAAAGAACAATGGCATGATTTGCAAGCCTAAAAGAATCAAAGAAACTAACAATGGAGCAATAGGAACGAAAAGGAAAGATATTAGTCCTTGTATAGAAGTAATTTCTGATTATGAAACTCGAATTGGGGAGCTTGAAAGGGTGGTGGCTAAGCTTAAAGCAGCCAGATTTTGTCGTTAATTTAATAGACTCGAAGACAAAGCTGCTTTATCACGCTTTGGTTTGGGTTGCTAGGATAGAAACTGAGTTCATTTTTGGCAAATTCTAAGTTGATGACTTCGGTGCTGAATTTTCTGGGCCTATGTATATTCCGTTTCTATTTTGTCAACTTTAACTCGGTATTACTATTATTTTTCTCCAATTTTGATGATTCTGGGTTTTGTTCTTTTCATTTCTCATCCCCTCTGTTGAAACTTTGAGTCTTCGTACATCAATATAAAGACCTAGGTATGAAACTTCTGTATTACATTAGTGATCTCGTTGCATCAAGAATTGAATTATCTGTGCATCTGATAGTATCCATCTTATTTTTGAAGAACATAAATGAACAAGATGTTTCAGCTTTTGTAGGCATTAAATAAGGTAAATTCGATCTTTTGCTAACTGAATTGAGTGTCTTGATAAATTAAGAAAATTTCTGACTTCGTACATGCGTAGTACGGTACCCCATAGTAGTGAATTTATACATGTCGAAGGATCTGAAAGTTGGATGAGTATGACATAGTTGATACCTTATTCTATGTTTGCAAACAAAGCTCACTAATAATTGAATCAAGGTGGTGCCTAATTACAATTTATTAATTGACGCTGCACCAAGTTGGAGTGGATTTGGAAAGAAAAAATTTTTGGAAAGAAATTCCTTTTACTAGTTTCTTTTATACATTTTGGAGCGATTGGACAAATGGAAGTTTATTGTTTTCCCTTTTTTTCTTCTTAGTTGTTTTCATCACACGTTGAGCGATTGGACAAATGGAAGTTTATTGTTTTCCCTTTTTTTCTTCTTAGTTGTTTTCATCACACGTTTGGAGGACTATTTGTCCTTCAAATTGTACATTACTTTCTTTTCTTATCAATAAATTTTTTTAGAAAAAAAACTGAATATTTTTTTCTTTCTAGGATGATTAAATTGCAAACCTACTTACCAAATTATTTTATATATTGTATTCATGGTAAAGGAAAAAAAATATCTAAAAAAAGTATCCGACAATATATTGTATTTTATAAATTGCTACTGTTTACTCGTATTTTTTGTGTTTACAAGTATGCCGTTGTACTCTGATTCTTCATTGCACTTTTTTTTTTTTAAAAAAAATCTTAGATTTTAGCAGCAATCAATAATCACCATAAATAAAAAACAATTAGTGACGTTAATTCTAGTGGTTCCAAAAAACCGCTATAAAATGATATCTCAATAGGTGTTATTACTGACGGTCTATAGGTGGTTTTAAGTTGTTGGGCTTGAAGGGCGTATATGGGTACGGAAGCTGCTGGATGAGTAGCAAAAATTTTGCTGCTTGTCACTTTCAGCAACAGTTTTTACCGTTGTAAACCGTTGCTGAAAGTTTGGGCAACAGTAAAAATCGCTGCCTTCACTTTTAGCAATGGTAAAAACTGTTGCTAAAAGTGACAAGCAACAAATCTGGACTCATGGTTATGGGGGAAATTTTTTTTATTTTCGTTGGTTTGGACGAATGCTCAAGCTAAGAAATGATATGTTTTTTTTATGGCAAGAGGAAGTCGTAGATGGGCGATGGGTTGTGTGTGTGTCGAGAGAGAGAGAGAGAGAGAGAGAGAGAGAGAGAGAGAGAGAGAGAGAGAGAGAGAGAGAGAGAGAGAGACTATTATGACCAATGAATTCGTAACAGGACTAAAATGACTATGAGATGACCTTGAGTTAAAAAGATGAAAATGATTCTACTTGGGATTAAAATGTGCCCAAGAGGAAAATAAGTAATGATAAGTGTGTGTGATGTTTTGGAGGTGTGCAATGTATCGGAATTAGGGAGATTCCAACTTTGCCCTATTATCCTTAATTCTCTACTTTTCTAACTAAAGGCATTTAGGACTTTTGATTCTCCATATATATATATATATATATATATATATATATATGTATATACACACTCCACACACACACATCATCATAGCTCTCTTCTGTCCCACATACACACATGCCCAAGTCACTCTTCCCTCAATTGTCCTCCCCTTTATGTCATAGCCTCCCTCAAGTCTTCCTTCTCTCAATTCTCTAGTGAGAATGGTGCCTTCGGTAATCTCCTCACGTGAATGTCTCCATTTGAGCTAAGATTTCTCTTCTTCATCTTCACTTCCATGAATAGTGAACCCTAGGATGGGTTAGTGGGAAACTATGGTAATTGGTAGTTGGACCTTGAGGGGAAATGTTACTCCATGGTTTTAAATGAATCTAGGATTGGGAATTTGATGAAAGCCATGGTTGGAAACATGTTTGAAGATAGAATGAAAATGAGAACTTTAAGAAAAAATTAGAAACCTTCATGAAAGAATCTTAAAATTTATCTTTGAATGATGTTTAACCAAGTTTTGGTTTAAGTGACAAGAAGAAAAAAGAATGAAACAAGGATGAAATGGGTTGTTTGGGGGCTGCCATGGTGGCTCTTGGCCATGGCCGAGCCATAGGCATTGGGCTAGCTGAGAAGTCTGGCCCTAGTGCCCCAAGTGCCTAGGATTGCACAGGCCTGCCCTTAAGGGGGGTGCCACTACTCATACTCAACCCTTGTATTCCCAAATTGATCCCTTTCTTGTTAAATGTATTTCTAAGTGGTTGGGCTACAACTTTGGGGCTTTCTCTCCAACTTAGTCCAAGCTTTTCTTCATGAAAAAAAGGGTAAATCTTTGAGCATGGATCCAAGCTAAGGTGAGCGAACTTCTTTCCTATTATGGATGTTTCTCTTATGTATATTCTATAGTATAATATTCATTAATTTGCCTTTACCCTCCTAAGATAGGGTCTCATGAGGTTAGATAGTAATATATGATGGTAAATTTCATGAATTCCATTACATAAATTAAAAGAATATTGTGACCAATGGGATGTCCACTCTTAGAAAGGTATAGGTACATAAGGACTTGAGGTTGAACTCGTAACACCCGAGGTGTTACATGGTTAGGTAAGGAAGTTTATTGCTTCATGTGTGAAAATGTTTATGTTATGTATGACGGTCTAAGGAAAATTGAAGGTTTCTAAAACATGGAATGTGAGCTAGCACTAGATATAGTCCATATGGGTACGAACATGAAGGGGTGTATACTTGCGTAGTTGCAAACATAGTGAATCGTGGACGTAGCATGATGGTTGGGGAATGCTTGTGTGTGTAAAGGGCCCAGGTAAGGGACCAAGGTCAACCAAGTGGATATGTGGTATCTTCTACAATGAAGGGGTAGGTCAAGGGTTGGAGGTGTGCTTGGGACTCATGTGTATGCATCAGTAAAGGTTGGACTGATGTTGGTGGATGATAGGTAAGGCTTGCGAAAATAAGTCCTTAACTGGGGACTAGATTAAAAGTGAAAAGAGAATCATGGAATTTGGTGAAAGAGGTGACGTGGTGCTTTGAAGTGCTAGGGCTATGAGAATTATTACCATTGGGAGGTTGGAGAAAGTTGTTTATGCTTAGAAACCTTTGAGAGAGACTAAAGTGAATAAAATATGTGATTTTTGTGTTTTAACAAAAGCATGCAGTGGAGTGGAAAATTATAGTGCATATGTGTTGTGGACTTGTTTGTGGTTTGGTAGTTTTACTAAGGTGTGGTTTTGGTGTCCATATAAATTATTTTAAAGGAGTTTTCAAGATTGCCCTTGAATCCTCAATGACCTTGCTTTATGTAATACTCGCCGTTTTATTTTTTGTTTAGTTGATGAATTTTATTTCACAAGTATTGAATTTGTAAATTTTGTGCAATATGTGTGTGTAATGTTATATTGTGATGTGATGGTATTTTGATACATGATTTAAGTATTTCACAAGTATTAATTATAAAAAAAAGGATTTTAATAAAGAGGATAATTAATTAAAAATAAATAAAATATATATACATAAAATGATGAGAGGAGGCGTGAAGATTGGTTAGTAAGAATGAAGAAGAATAATGAATTTAGTAATAGAAGAATAACTAAAGGATAATTCACTAGTTAAATAAAGACAATTAGAAATTTTCTACATAAGTATAATCTAAATAAGGTGTGATTTAAAGATAAATACTTCTAATAAATAATTCTGAAAAATAAATCCTAGAAATTTCGTAATATTTCTTAGATTAAATTATCCTAAGATTTCAATTCAAATATTTAATTTAATTTTGAATTTAAATTAAGAGAAAAGAAAATTTATGGAATTATAAGCCTTAGGAAAGCCTTAGGAAATAAGTGACATGATAATTAAAATAAAACCCTAGAATGGTGGCTTAAGGGAATTCGAAATACAAAGTAGTAATATATCTAAGGATATAATAATAGTAATGATGATTAAACAAAATGATAAATAAATAAAAGAATAATCAATTTAAATAAAATACAATAAAATATTAGTCTAGGAAGCTTATAGAGATAAATAATCTATTAAAGCAAGATAAACATAACACATTTCAAACTAAAATTTATTTGATAAAATTTGTAGATCAAAGAAAATCCTACCCAAATACCTAAACCTAGATTCTAACCTAAACTCCTTAAATAAATACCAACCCATTCGGCTAACTCACACACACCTCTCCATCAATCCCAAATTCCAATTGTCTTCATTCAAACACACACATCATTGCCGCCATATACTGTCAAATACCTTACCCTCCCACTCTTCAATCTCTCATCTCCAATTTTCCAATCACACCTATAAGCCAAATCCTTCCACTTCTCCATATGCCACCTAGCCCACACACCAACACACACATACACGGCCACCTCCTCCTTTTCACTCACTCTCAATTAGGAAGCCTTAGCAACCTTGCATGCACTTTTCCAATCAAGATACCCTAGCGCCCCACATCCTTTGATCTTTCGAAAACAACATCTCACCAAGCAAGTGAAGAATATCAAATTATACAACCTTCCGTCAGAATACATTCAGGTTACATAAACGGTAACACATGACTCCAAGTGAGTGATATGACCCATCCTTAATCAGATCTTAGCATACTATTTATGCTAGTATGCCGTGGGTAGAATCTTGAAAATTGTTAAATTAACAGAGTAGGGTTGTAGTATAAAATAAATTATATTATAATTTACACGTTTTGTATGAATGGAAGTTAGGAAAGGGCGAGTAAAGATGCCATGGTTATGAATAATTAATCTACAATGTATTGCATATAATTATGGCATAATTATAATTAACATAAGGGGTAGAGATAATTGTAAGGTTGTTTGGTTGATAGGTAACGACTGATGAAATTATTTATCTTATATATGGAATTGGATAAACTGTTTTGTTGGAATATTGTGATTTAATTGGTGAACGAAAGTGGGAACCCTTGTGATTTAATTTGTATGAAAAAGGGGTACAGTGGATCAAAAGGTTCTATGGCGGTTGTCGTTGATGAAAGAAAATGGTGAAGTATAATTCAATTCAACTTATTCCTAAACCTGTGGGTAGTATATAAATAATTCTATGTTGTCTTAAAAAGGGTAAGTGGTGCCCAAGCGGTGTGAGTCCAAAGGGCCTTGTGTTAAAACTATCTTGTTTTGCATTGGGAGGTTGGGTGGATGTAGTGAATCATAAATTACCTAAACACACTTAGAGATTAAGAACAACATAACTAAGTTTCATGTGGCGAAAAGAATAGTTTGGTTTCATATATTGCCTGTGTGAAAATATATTTATGCAAATATATTTGTGGTGGACTTACGGGAATATATGTTGTACTAAAAGGTAGAATTTAAAGAATTAAAAGTTGTGAGTACACTCTAGTGAAGGAAGGGGTGCTTACTCATAAAGGACATCTAGTATGGGGATGACCTTCAATTTCTTTTGGTTATAAAATGTGATAAAAAAATAATGAGACACGTTTTAGAATTTAATGCACTCTCACATTAAAGAGCTTACTTCCACCCTTATTTGAATTGGGAGGATAAATTTATTGTACTAATCTAGATTAACCTTGTGAAGATGGTATTGCTAGGGACATAATGTCTTGGAGGGTTTTTCTTTTTGCATAAGGGATATTCCTCACATGTGCTAGGTGTGGTGTACTATATGCCGAGTGTTGTGATGTACATAATGGGTCTAACTCTACTCCTATACTTTAATGTGCTAGTCGTAACTTGTGAGTTCGTGTAACACCCCATGTTACTTCATACTTGTGTGAAAATTTTCTATGTGTTGATATATTGGGATTCCATAATTGAACTTAATACTTATGCCTACGCATGTGTATGGTGTTAAAATGATGGAAAATAAACCGTAGGATATGTGTGATGAGTCAAAGAAATTTGATTGTAGTTGAAAAGTTAATGAAAGGGACCTAAATGAAAGAATCTAAAATATTGGGGTAAAATTATAATTTCTAAGAAATGGGGGTGTAGCAGAATTAAATGAAATGTTGGAGTGAAATTTTGCTGAGTGTGGGAAGTAATTTTGATAGATGAGTAATTTGATTGGTTATGTGTATATTTTGGCTAAATTGCATTTAGAAATCTACCTAAATTGCAAGGAAGGAATTATAGAGGGACTAATTGGCAATATTGAAAAGATGAACCCCTTCCCCACACTTAGAAAAATTTCATACTTCTTTATTCCCTTCACATTTCTTCACTTCATGAGTCTTTGTTCCTCTCCATCTCCTTACTTGCTCAAACACTCTATTCTGCAAATCCTTGCTCTCTCTGGTAGGTGTTCGTTTTCTGGTCACTATGGCTCTGCTTCTCACTGGAAAGCTTCAAGGGCCAAGGTAAGAGCTAGATTTTTCATTCTCCTTCCCATTTTTGAAAGTCATGAACCTATGTACTGAAATTGGTGTTTTTAGTTGAGTTGGATTTTTTTAACATGGTAATATATTGCACATTTTGGTTCCTTAATCTGTCACGGCCCAAAAAATGGGAATAATAATAATCATACAAACCTAGGGATACCTCAGTGGCAGCCCATAATTTACAAAGTAAATTACAATTAAATAAATAAAATCCCTAAAATATCGCAGGATCTAGATGGCCTATAGGACTACAAAGCATTTCTATAAGTTCAGATAGAACTCTCTGACTACATAGAGTATGTCTTCAAGCCGCTAACCTCCAACAGTTTCCCAACCTCCTCAGTTGCTAAATCTAAAACAACAATAGAGAGTGTGAGTTTTATAAAAACTCAGTGAGCAAGTGACTGTGCCGTAAAACAAGGCACAACTACAAATACTAGCATCACTATCATAATCAGAATAAAAACCATTAACACAAAACAATACAAAATAATATATATATATATATATATATATATATATATAATGTACCTTACCACACAACCAAAACCCGCGATTCAACATGAGTCTAAATCTCACAAACAAACTGTAAAACAATCCTCAAGCAAATAAAAAGCATAAGCAAACAATCACTCCAAAATGCATTATGTAATGCATGATGTATATTTGCATTTGCCACACCCTTTCCCACACACCACATTGAAGATTGAGCCTCAATGAGTTTTCCCTCTTACGATGTGTACAAATGCAATATGCAAGGCCTATTCGCCTTCTCTACCCATTGAAGACCAACCCTCAATGAGTGTATTCCAAAAGCATACACCTTTGAATATATTCACATCTTGCAGAAGACCAACCCTCTGCTTTCCACATTTCTTTTCTTTTTCAAAAGCAATATAAATATGCAGATGATGATATGTGATGCATTTTCAACACAACAATCCATCCACTCATTCTACACACATTCCATACCATAACAAAGATAGACATACCACTCATAATTCCATTTTCTGAATAATATAATTAACTAGAGGTACAAAAAAACATAAACTTCCAAATACAATTAAACATAAAACTCATTATTTCATAAAATAAACCCAATAAGATAACTCCCACAATTGTTCAATGAAATCCCTCAATCTAGTTATTTCCACTAACTAGGGAATTTCATTGATTATCAACTACGGTGTAAATGGGATTTATATTGACTTGGCCAAATAATTTATTAAAACTTAAATGGCAAGATCATTGACTCACCTTGATACCAATAAGGTTTACTATATAAGAAGTCCCAGGAGACAAAGTAAATGAAGCTCCCAAGTCACCTAGAACTAACCCAAATCAATAATTAAATAAATACAGAAAATTCTCACTACAACTCTAACCTTTGGTCATTCATTTGGTCACAACTCTTATCTGGTAAGTCATTTACAAATTAAACTTATACCATTGGAAACTATACTCAAAAAGCTTTCAAATGATATAAAGTTTGTTAAAAACGGAGTACGGATGAAGGAGTTATGGCCATTTGAAAAATAGACCAAGAGCCTTGAAATGGCTGGTGCCTGGGTGCCACACGCATGGTGCCAAGCCCATTTCTTCCTCTTCCTTTTCAGAAGTGTAGCGCCTGGGCACCACAATCGTAACAGAATATGATCTGGCTTAAATTTGGCCCAGATCTGGCCAAATCTTCACCGTTTTCCATGATTTCTTCCATGGAATCTCATCTTGATGTCTAAAGAGCATTTAGACACCAAAAGCCCTAATTTTAATCGAGAAACGAAGCCAGAATCTCGATTTTACCCTAAATACCCCTAAAACTAGAAAATAGAGAAAACATTCGGTGAATCAAAATCCTCACCTCGATTCCTTGCTTTCCCTAGGTTGTTTGGCCTTCAAGGGCTCGCCCCACCACTGGAGAAAGGTTCTCCGAAGGTCGGTTGAAAAGGTAGAGAGAGGGTAGAGAGAAGGCATAGAGAAAGAGAGAACAAAGAGTAAGGAGAGAGAGAGAGAGGAAAGTGAGAAACGAGGAAAAAGGCGTGGAACTGTCTATATATTCCCACCTAGCTACTTTGCCTCTAGGTAACTCTTGGTTAACCTTGATAGTGGCAAACTCGTAATTTCTCTAATTTGGGTATTTTTTATTTCTTAAATACCACCTAGTTCCTCATTTCACTTTAGTCCCTCTTTGGACCTCACAAGTACTTGGCCTTCTCTTTACCTTATAATTACTCTTTTTTTATTCCTTGTCTCTCGACTTTATCTCCATGAAAATTTTTTTTTCTCTTATCTTTCCTCAACTGTTTAAAATATCACCCACCATAAAATACCCGGTTCAATTATTTATCTCCACTTCCCTAAATAATATACAAAAATAATAAATTAAATATAGAAAATTAAAATTAACCCAACAATTCTATTAAAACAATGCAAAATTTCATTACAATAACCATAATACCGCCAATTACGAAATTCCAAAATTGGCTGGTATTACATAATCCTTCCTCCCTCTTCCCTTGTTGTTTCGGCCGTCTAAGATTTAAAGAAAACCTTATTTCTATGGTGGAATCTAACCCATATTAGAAAACTTAAGGATGTTAGGGTTTTTAGGAGAATTTGAACTTGATTCATGGGATTTGAAGTGGAAATTAGCTTGTTGATGAGTTTTTAAGGGTTGGATACTCACTTTGAAGGCCAAAACATTGTAAATTCATAGATTTTGGGTTAGAAGTGGAAGGAGAAGGTTGGGGGAGGTTTAGGGACCGAAAATCACAGCTTAGCAGCTTTGGCCTCTATCAAGTGGTGTTGTAGTGACACCATTGGCCGCTGCAACAGCACCTGACAAAAAGAAAAATCTTTTTGCCACTCACTATCGCTACAACGACATATTTTGTCGCTGCAATAGTGGCATCTGCAGCCAATTGCCAAATGGTGCTGCAGCGGCCATAAAAGGCTTTTTTTTAACCACATTTTGGACTCTTTTTGACTTCTTTTCATGTTGTGATCATTAGGGATTGAATCTAAACAATTAAATACATCAAATCTCCAATCATCACACGAAACCACAGTAAAAACATAATTTGGAAATCAAGGAAAGTAGGTGATCTTGCTAACTTACTTTCTTGAATCATAACATTATCTCACATACTTGTATGAGTGATTTACTATTATTAGAGCATGAACATGCATAAGCCACTAATGTATGATATAGAAAACTTATATGTGACCATATTATAGGATTTGTAATTAATATCGTTGGAATTGCATGATAAACATTACGTGATAAATGAAATTGAAACTATGTGGATGGTCACATTCATGGATTTATATTTCCTTATGATGTGAACTGAATGGAAACTTGATTGTGATTGTGACTATGGATGAGGCTTTTTGATACACTCCTAAAAATCGGAGAGTGGGGATTGCCAAGTGAGGGCATGAACCATGATCAAGGGGACAAAGTGTTCATTGGTAGAGGCCAGAATTTGGATGAGTGCATGATCTAGGGTCCCTGGGATAGACTCCCAGTGATGGTAGCTGGTAGATGTCCAAGAGTGGCATGGCCAGAATCCAGAATGAGTATGAAATCTAGGACCAATAGCTTGTGATTGCTTGGATAGTTACGTGACCATTGGTTCTGATATGAATTATCTCCTGAGCATGTTAATATGATGTTATGCCTTGGTGATTGTTTTATTACATAGTCGTTTGCTTGTTGAGTTATGATAAACTCACATTTTTTTGGCATTAACATTTCCAGATACAGTTGCCGAAGAGGAGTACTTGCTGTAGAATTTTAGAATCATAGGAATGCAGTAGAATTTAAAACCTTTTCTCTAAAGCTCATTCCTAAAGGATCAACTTATATTACCATTACATTAACTAAGTAATCAATGAAGAAAAATACCTCGTGCAGTGCAACAATCTCTCCAAGCCAAAGCAAGTATCCAAAATGGGATACCTCTAATGGTAATCTACGTGAAATACGCTAAGGAAAAACCTTTTCAGGTAACAGGGTTCCTTCTCGTTCTTATGCTAGCAAGCATGAAGAAGCTATAGAGAAAACCCTATTGGATGAAGGAGAAGAAAACAAGAATGTTTCTTAAACAAGATTCTCAACCATTGAGATAGAGAGTATATCGTGTACCTTTCACTATTACTCTTAAAGTGATAGGTGTTACCTCAAACCCTAAAGCCCTGATTCCCTTAGTGGGCGTTATTCCCTTATTAGGCTTCTTAAGGTGGCACCTTAAGAAGCCCAATATCTTTGAGAGAGGGGGCGACCAAGAGGTTCTCATTTGGGATTTTCCTTTTATTCTCTTATCTCTTTGTAATTAATTTTCCAATTTAGGATCAAATCCTCAAGCCCGTTTCACATTCCTAGTGAATTTCTATGCGTGTGACCTAATAGGTTTCTAGCTATGTTGGCCATTCACAATTAACACTTGATTGTAAATAGATCATGAGCAGTATCTAGCAATACATCATGACCCCTAATTGACCAAAAAGTCAGTTGTTTGACTTTAAAACTTTCTATAGCTAAAGAGTGTCTATGCCATATGTCCTTTCACCGTCTTATATCTACTTAGTTTAGAGAATAGCCTATGTGTCAACTCCCATTATACTTGATTATGTCAAGTCCAGCACAAGTAATTAGTTCCTTATCCTTGGGATCAATCACTTCAAACTATGTTACTGAAGACCATCTTCATGACAAGTTTGCTTTGGCCAAAGACTTCTTAACAATTATCTCGAAAAGTGGCCATGAGTATACTTCCTTCTATCAGGAGTGGTGAATCCTCTATTGACTACTCAAATATCTTGGAATACTTTACACTATGCCCAATCACCACCCTAAGAGCGACCCATGGTGGGTAACAAGGAATGGAGTCAAAATATAGGATCCATATCCAAGATAACTTGAGTTCCTCAAGTCCAAGGATACTTGCACTATTAGCTACTATGAGACTTATCACTAATATTTGAATAGGTATCCATGTGATGTCTCATGTAGGCCATCTAATGTTTGTTACTTTTAATAAGCATTCACATGTTTACTCAAAATATCTCATGCTCACAGCTTATAAGGACAACTACTTGGTCAAATCAAGAAGCATAACATGTGCTTGTCTATCCAAATCACTGATGTCCAGTCTCAGGTGATCCTATAACTAAGGATAATTTAGATATATACATAATTACACATGATAGGAATCTCACATTATGATCACCATCATAATTTCCTTCATACTCTATTTTGTGTCATGGACTTCATTACTTATGTTACGATATAATCTTGAGTTTATGAATATGAACATAAATAATGCAGAAAACCTCTTTGAATTAATAACTAAGTTTGTACATCTGATGCTCAATGTGATTTCCTTTAGAACACTTTTCTAACACTTGCCATGGGAGTAGCAATACTTCTAGTGGGCCTAGCCCGCTTTGTAGGTGGGTTATTATTTTGGTATTTTGAGTACTAGTATCGCTCTGTAGTCACATAAGTGTACTAGGATCTTTTAGGATTGTTTTGTATTCTTTTTTAGTTATGTATAAATATACTCTGACATATTTTATGGTATCTTGTGTTCCTAAATATTCTACTATTTGAAAGTATAGAATATTTTGGAACAAAGTATGGTTGTAAAGAATATCCTAATGTTAATATGAAATGGCATTTTCATAAATTCTATTGTATCTTTATGTTTGGCATTGAATGAATGGTTTAGGCTTACGATACTTAGGGGTGTATCTCTACATATTGTGTCAGTCACATACCCTAGTTGCGGTCTGTGACAAAGATGGTATTAATGTGTCTGGTTTTGTCTAGGTTCCTTATGGACTACAAAGCGGGGTGTCTTTAGTAGGTCCCCCTATTGTCATGAACTGTGGCACGATTATAGGAAGAGGTCCTATATAAGGCCCTATATGATTGTTAGAGTTGTTCCTTTTGTGTATTACTCCTCAGTAGTGTCTTGTTAGATCTTTTCTTGTACTGAGTATATTGCTCCACTTTGTAGAATCATGATTTCTCAATGGCGTGTGAAGGGTCTAATGATCAAGACAGACATGCAGGGCCTGAGAGAGATAGGCCATCACCATCCACCTCTTCTGTGGTTGGACATGATGGGATTTCTGAGTATGCCGAGGGTGAACATGCTTAGGATGTTGAAGGGCCAGCTCATGGGCCTGCAAAGGGGGAATGAGGCATTGCCTCAGATTGGTGTTGATATAGTGATAGAGATATTTAATGCTATTAACAACCGGTTGGATAATATGGATGCAAGAATCGAGTGGCAAGTAGTAGGTAATACTCCAAACCTTCAAAGGGCACCTCCTTTGGTAAAGGTTCAATCTGAGTAGTAGCTACCACCTCCTTCTCCCCTATCACCTAGAGAAGAGACGGTGCGGGATATCAAGGTGTTAAAATTTACAAAGATGAATCCTCCTACCTTTTTTGGTGAGAATCTTATCAAAGACCTTCAGTGATTTCTTAATGATTGTGAGAAGATAAGTACCGCATTGGGCTGCTCTGACCTTCGTAAGACCAAATTGATAACCTTCCAGTTATAGGGAAGAGTGAATATATGGTGGAAGACCCAGATTAAGGGAAGAGCACGTGGTGCTCCGCTAGTTACTTAGGAAGAATTTTATAATGCATTTAAGGATCAATTCATTCACAAGAGTTTACGACTTGCTAAGGCCAAATAATTTGAAATATTGAAGTAGGAGACCATGATAGTGAGCATATACAATGCTATGTTTATTCTTCTAGCTAAATATGCCCCTTAAATGGTGCCCACTGAAGAAGACATGATTCAAAGATTTGTTGATAGACTTTGTAATTCCTTATTTGCTAAAATGGGGGTACATATTGACTCTTTCAATCATATGCATTGGCTATTGATGTGACGAGGAGGATGGAAATGAGAGTTAGATCTAGGGAATATTTGAACAAGAAAAGGAAGGGGGAACAAAGGCCATTCCCAAGGCTATAGTGGAAATTTAGGGGCTTCAAAACCTCTATCTCAGAATCAGAGTACACTGGTAGCTTCTCCGGGGTCAACTACATCTTCTGTTAGTGCATCCCGACCTTAATGAGTTTAGAGAGGACCAACTTTTTTTAAGCCGTAGGGGTTCTCAAGTAAGGTAAAATAGGCCCTAGTGTTCTTCAATATGGTCAGAAGGGCCACTACAAGAATGGATGCCCTCTGTTGATTTCGAGGTCTATGCAAGGATCTATCTACTTCTTTTGCGTTTAGTCTGGGTCTGCATTTGCTAGTAGGGCACCATCCATCTCAATTAGAGGTAGTTGTGTAGAAGGAGATCTGGTAGGGGCCAAAGAGGTTGAGGTTAGTCATTGGTAAGATGGGGAACTGCTTGGGTTTATGTATTGACTCGCTAGGATGATCAGGCATCCAATGCCATGGTTACAGGTATTCTTCTAATCTGTTCTGTTGATACACGTGTACTATTTGATCTAGGCTCTACACATTATTATATGTTGCCTCTATTTGCAAATAATTTCACCAAGAAGTTGATTAGGCTTGATAAGCCATTTCTTGTGTCCTACCCTATTTTGGTAACATGATCGACACGGAGGTGGACTCCGTCCATCACCATAAGCCTAACATCAAGCCATTAATGTGTGCAATAAAGATAACATATAAAAGTTCCTTTTCAAACATAATGCGATAATTTAATACATGAACATAAATTAATTCATGAATGTAGTTATTCTGATTCCTTTTTACAACCAGTACAAGATTCATAGGTGTTCTAATTTACTACAAAGCAACTCAAACCATGCCATAACAACTACCTATACCTGCCTGACACCAGAAGGGGTTGAGGACTCAAAGACTTTGCTACTCATCGTATGAAGGCTCACCAACTACACCAAAACCTGCAACGGGTGCAAAAGAGAGGAAGTAAGCATAAAACTCAGTAAGGGGAAATAACATGCATAAAGAATTTGTAAACTAGGAACCCTTACAGTAGGACTGTAGGTAGATTCTAGAAGTCATCTCCAATCACATTACACACGTTACCAACATGAAATCTACAATCAAAACTTAAATCACATTGCTAACATAAGGTTAAAACCTTGGTACACAAATATATAAGAGAGTCTACATAACTACATGATCAATTATTCATTTTGTCTCACAGGCGTCCCATTGCCCTATATAACAATTTTTATCAAGTCGTACATGCCTCCACATTACCATACATAAGGGTTTTTATCTGGGCCACACAAGCCTCTACATTACCCTACATAAGGATATTTATCTCAATCCATAATAGAGAGAGCCACACATATCTCAATCCACTATAGAGAGAGCCATACAAGCTTTTATCTCAATCCACAATAGAGAGAGCCACACAAGCTTCTATCTCAAGCCATAATAGAGAGAGCTACACAGGCTTCTCTTCTAATCATTAGTCATAGTGTGAGAAAGCTACTCGGCCCTTCATACTACCACTGTTCCATTTTCATTGTCACAAGTACATACAGTCCCATTCACAAACAAGGTCATCCATATACACCATAGACCAAGAAAATTACTCATCATTCAACTCCATGTGTTCGAGACAAGATTTAATAGAAGTTATTTTAGTTCTCAAGCATAAAAAACGGATGAATAAAATCATGATGACACATTTTGCATTTAACATATTCAGACACATATAAGGGTGGTTTGATAATTCTCATCATGCACCATTACATGCTTTAATACATAAGCTTAAGTGCATCCAGCTGTACCCTATGCAATTTGCATATCTATATATATATATATATATATATAAACACTTAGCAATACTTGGAAAGAAAATGTACCTATAGCAATTGAACATCAAGATCTTCCATTCTTTATATTTTCTCATCATACATGCATTCATGCTTTCCATGAAATAGAGTGAAGGTATCCATATCCACGCACATATTCACATATCAATTTAATACATAAAGACAAGCAAATACACTACATGATAGCCTATGCAGAGACACATAATCATCTATAACAAGATATTCATTTATATAATTTAGCTAAGATTTGAACACTTTAGGCCCCTTCAAATGGGATCATCACTTAACAAAGTAAGGGCAAATATGAAACTATTTTCTAGCATATATATATATATAACTACAAATAAGGTACGATAGAAGCTCCCTCACTTGCATGTAATCCACGACATAGTTATGACAACTCCCTTGGTACATATGTAGGTATATAATTGACTCAATCATTATGGTAAACAATAATTTCCACACATCACACACAATGATAACATGAGACAAGAATAAATTAGTTTGCCATTCATATAAGTCTCATTCATAGCATTCAACATCATTGAGTTCTCTTGTCAACAATTTGTATTAATTTATTCATACCCATACTTAAACAGCTTATTCTTATTCATACAAGAGCAATATCATCTCTTTCATACATAACTAAGGCTCCAACATTAATAGGGTATCAAGACACCTTAGAATTTACATTTCAAACTTGAAGAGAAAAGGTGTTTACATTTTTCTCCACTAAGCTCAAAGTTCCACTTAAAACACCTTTGACAGAACCTTCTTAGGAGTTAAAAGCTATGATACTACTCCTTTATACATTAATTACCACTCCCTACATAGCTTAGAGGCCAATCCTCTTTAAACCAATTAAATTTCTACACAAAACTACCCACGCTCTGTTTAAGGCTAAAATTCGGACTTTGTACTTTATAAATTTACTGGGTAGCCATCATAACCCTAAAAATTATGAAATATTAGTGGAAAAATCCATAATATGTCTAGAACCTTGGATAAAAATTTCAGAAAACAATATGTTAACTTGCCGCTTCAAAAACTACTATTTCACAACTATTGCCCAGGCTGTCTCTGCAACATGAGGATCTCAGTTTTACAAGTCTTTGACCCATTAAACCAACTCCAAATCTCATGAAACTTGGTAGACTTACACTATATCATTATGAAATCTTTCTATAAAAATTTCAAATTAAAACAAGACCACCGGGATAGTATAACATAGCCTTAAATAAAAGTGGTTAAATTGTACTAATTTCTGAGGTAGTCTCGGTTTCTCTATTATTTGATCTAGCAATGACTTCCCAAACACTATGAGACTATCTAATTCATAACTAAGTATAGCAATAGAAAAGAATTCTAATTTTGGGCAACAAAGTTAATCAAGTGAAATTAGGAGGTTCAATGAAGTTGGATTCCAATAAACCTTTGCAAGCATTTTCTATGATACTAATACAAGAATCACACTAAATTTTATATCAATTAGAGCTCATTTAGTGTCACATATAGACCAAAAGTTTAGCAGCAACAATGACAGCAGTAACACCAAGTAATTCCAATTTCATTATTCATAATCTTGTACACTTTGGCTACCAAAATAAAATAGTAAAATTTCTTTGGTTTCTACATTGCTTTCCTGACCATTTTTTAGCCTTTTACTTCCACTTCCAAAGCTACACATACAAAATTTTCTTACTTAATTATACAAATAAATTTCCTCAATCTTACTCTCACACATTTCTTAAGTTTTAGTGCCTCACAACAAAATTTCATACTGAACATATATATTCACAGTATAAGCTTGAACAACACATAAATATAGTTAAAATTCTTTCTGTCTAACTCTTAGCTCAAGGACAGTATAAGAAAGACTCCAAATCAAAAAAAAAATTGCAGTAAGAGGTTTTGAGATCAATCCCATTATCTCTCAGTTTGGCTCTCTATTTTTTCTCTTCTCCTTCTCCATCCACCTTCTAATTCCTTTACTGGTGTATCAAAAGCCATTAGTCACCACTGTAACAACCTAATCCCAAATGAAAATCACCCATGTCATTATACAAGGAAGAAGAATGATGAGATTAGAAATTTGCTTCCTCTTCATCATCTCCTCTCCCTCTTGCAGCTCTGTTCATGGCTTCAAGTGGCAGGGGAATGTCGAAGGGAGAGGGAGAAGAGGAGGAAGGATCTTCTCCAGTATGGTGGTGGCTAGCGGTGGCCACCACGATAGCCTCTCCCTCTCCTACTCTCTCACCGTTAGCCCTCCTCTCTCTTCTCTTAATTTCTCCCTTTTTCTTTCTCTTTCTCAATTAAGGGCTTTAATGCCTTAAATGAATTTGGCTTCCTCAAGAAGCCTTAATAAAAGTTGATGAAGAATAAAGACAAGTGCATGGCTCTCCACTAGCCATATGTCCACCATTTTGATTTAATCACATGGATTCACCCATTTCTAAATACTTATTCACCAAGGTCCTTAGAATTTTTAAACAAAAATTCCCAATTCACTCTCAAGGTCCCAAATTATTTTTATTTCTTTCTTGTCATACTTCCCTAAATAAATTCAAGTGTTCCAAAAATTATTATCATCAATTTTAATTAAGTACCACATTGAAAATTTTCTTGGAAATTTCTTACAATGAAATCTAGAGATTCCAAGATTTTTTTTGGTTTTCACTAAATTTCAAATTAGCCTCAAAATTTCACATATGAACATATAATATGATTGACACATTCAATGAGTGAAATTAAAATTCATGGGTATTACATCTTGTGGCCACACTCTTGAGGAAAACCTTATTAGTAGAGTCTGGTTATCAGTCTTGTGGTGTAACCGTGGAGGGAGTGGATACGATGGTGGATATCATGCTCTTTGACATGACTGATTTCGATGCCATATTGGGAATGGATTAGCTAGCCTCATGACATTTCACCTTGGATTGTCATGGTAAGACGATTAAGTTTTGTTCAGTTGGGGAGCATACTTTTGTTTTCCAAGGAAATCAAAGTGATGTGCCATGTAACAAAATTTTCTTGATGAGTGCCCAATGTATATTAAGGAAGGGTTGTCACGGTTTTCTTGCTTTTGTCAGAGATGTTGAAAAAGAAGGTGCGAGCTTGGAGCAAGTGGTTATAATTAGTGACTTTCCCAATGCCTTTCTAGAAGAGTTATCAGGACTACCTCCAGGTAGGGAGATTGAGTTAAATATTGAGTTGTTCCTAAGAACGCGGCCAATATCTATTCCTCCGTACTATATGGCACTGGCTGAGTTAAAGGAGCTTAAGGAATAGTTGCAAGATTTATTGGATAAAAGGCTTTATTCGACCGAGTAGCTCATTGTGGGGTGCACCAATGTTGTTTGTAAAGAAGAATGATAGTTCTTTAAGATTATATATTGATTACTGTCAGTTGAATAAAATCACAGTAAAGAATAAGTACCCCTTACCTTGAATTGAAAATTTATTTTATCAACTCCAAGGGGCGCAATGCTTCTCCAAGATCGATCTAAGGTCTAGGTATCATCAACTCAAAATTAAGGAAGAGGATATCTCTAAAACCATATTCTGAACTCGATACAGCCATTATGAATTTCTGGTAATGTCATTTGGGTTGACTAATGCATTGACAACATCTATAGATTTGATGAACTGTGTGTTCAAGCTATATCTTGATAAATTTGTCATTGTGTTTATCGACGATATCCTTGTGTATTCTAAGAATCTGGAAAAGAATACGAACCACTTGAGCACTATTTTACAAACACTGAGGGAGCACCAGTTTTATGCAAAATTTTCAAAGTACGAGTTTTGGTTGGGCAAGATAACTTCCTTGGGGCATGTGATCTCGAAAGTTGGCATCAAAGTTGACCCAAGTAAGATTGAAGTAGTAAAGAAAAGGCCTAGGCCTATGACAGTTATCAAAATTCATAGTTTCCTTGGTTTGGCAAGATATTACTATCGATTCATCAAAAATTTTTCAAGGATAGCTGCACCATTTACTCGGTTAACAAGGAAAAATGTGAAATATGAATGGGACGACACTTGCGAAGAAAGCTTTGCTTGGTTGAAAGAATGTTTGATGTCGGCTCCAGTTCTTGTTTTGCTAATAGGACCTAGTAGTTTCACAATGTATTGTGATGTCTCAATAGTGGGGTTGGGGTGTGTGCTGATGCAAAATGGCTGAGTAATGGCCTATGCTTCAAGGCAACTCAAGAAGCATGAAAAAAAATACCTCACCATAACTTGGAAATGTCGGTAGTTGTCTTCACCTTGAAGATTTGAAGGCACTACTTATACGGGGAAACTTGTGAAATATACACCGATCACAAGAGCTTGAAGCATATCTTCTAGCAAAGAGATTTAAACTTGTGTAAGAGAAGATGGATGGAGCTTTTAAAAGACTACGACTACACAATTCTATACCATCTAGGTAAGGCCAATATGGTAGTGGATGCCTTAAGTCAAAAGTTGATGGGCAGCTTAGTTCACATTTTAGTGAAAAGAAGACCTCTGATTTATGAGTTACATGAGTTGAAGGCTAGCAGTATGTGGTTAAAGGTCATGGAAATGGGTTCTCTCTTGGCTCATTTTCAAGTTAAGTATTCTCTTGCAAAAAGAGTCAAAGAGGCTCAAAAGGAAGACCTCGTGTTAAGTGGGCTTATGGAGAAAGCGAAGTTAGGGAAAATGCAAGGTTTCTCAGTTGATGAGAAGAATGTCTTATGGTTGGAGGGTAGGCTTTGTGTGCCAAATGTTGATCCCTTGAGATGGGAAATTTTAGAAGAAGCTCATGGTTCCATATATGTGTCCATCCCAATGCCATAAAGATGTACCAAGATTTGAGACAAGTGTACTAATGGGAAGGCATGAAGTGGGATATGGTAAACTGTGTTTCACATTGTTTGGCTTGTCAACAAGTGAAGGCTGAGCACTAAAAGCCCACTGGGCCATTGCAATAAATAGAAATTCTTAAATAAAAGTGGGAGAGAATTACCATGGATTTTGTGGTCAGATTACCTTGTTTCCCAAGTGGGTATGATTTTATTTGAGTGATTATCAATCAATTAACCAAATTGGCTTACTTCTTACCAGTAAAGATGACCTTTGGCTTTGCCAAACTTGCTCATTTGTTTATCAGCAAGATAGTGAGGCTTCATAGTATACCCGTGTCTATTTTATTTGACCGAGGTCCTTAATGAACTTCTCAATTTTGAAAAGCATTTTACGGAGCCTTGGCACTAGAGTCGATCTAAGTACGGCATTTCATCCACAAACTAATGGTCAGTTTGAAATGACCATCAAGACCTTAGAAGATATGTTGAGGTCTTGTGTTCTAGACTTCGGAGGAAATTGGGAAAGCCATTTGAAATTGATTGAGATCACTTAGCTTTCAGTCAAGCATTGGTATAGCAGCATTTGAAGTTTGTACAAGAGACGGTGTAGATCTCATATCGGTTGGTTTGAGATGGGCAAGGTGAAAGCTTTGGGGCTAGGCCTAGTGCTTGATGCTCTAAAGAAAGTCAAGGTTATTAGAGGAAGATTGCTTATAGCTCAGAGTAGGCAAAAGGCCTATGCAGATAATAGGCAGTGAGACTTGGAGTTCTCAGTAGGTGATATGGTTTTCTTACGGTGTCACCCTTCAGAGGAGTCATGAGATTCAGGAAAAAGGGGAAGTTGAGTCCTTGATATATCAGAATGTATGAGATCCTTGAAAGGGTGGGAAATGTAGCGCACTGTCTGGATTTAGCTACTGGGTTCGAGGGAGGGCATCCTGTTTTCCATGTCTCAATGCTAAGGAAATAACTTCCCAATCTATCTCAAGCAATCTTTCCACAATAGGTGCAGTCCAACGAGGAAGTTTTAGTAGCTATCTTGGAAAGGGATGTGAAGAAACTTCAGTCTAAGGAAGTGTTGTCCTGTCACGACCCCCAAGAAGGACATGTCATCGGTATGGTAACTAGGGAAGGGTTATTCCCAGACTGTAAGCCTGCTACTCAGGTTACAATAACTTAGAGAAACTTTCTAACATAGACATATAACCATCACCATATATACCAATAAAGTAAGACCTATGACGCTTATGAAGCTACAGAGCATACCTGAATAGAAAGACAAGGAAGGGGACTACTTTGTCTCAGAGATATGGGAAAGTCACATTCCAAAGTATCTCGGGCTAAAACACCCTTAAACCTGTAGGATAAAACATAATAAAGAAAGGTGAGTACAGGGATACTTAGTAAGAACCATTAATCTTACCCATACTTCGATAATAAGTTCCATAATATGCTTGTTGGAAAAACATCCCACGAAGGGATAGTTGTACTTTTAAGTAACATTGCCTTGTAAGTGTAGAAACTAGCCTCTTATCCTCTAAGCATCTACCCATAGGCCTCTGACCTTAGTCAACATCATTCATCAATCCATAAGGCTTCAACATACATTACACAATATGTGTTTGGGACTTACATTATGCACAAGTCTAAACCATACCATAACTTATTACAATAGTTCATTGCTAACCAACGAGACATTTATATGACTTAAGGAGTATAACACGTCTTACGTTAGTTCTACTTTGCATCACTATTGTTTAAATAATAGTTTTTATCATTTGATTCATTAAAGCATCTCAGGTTTGTAGTTATAACCATGATCTCATAAATCACATTTACTTATACAAGTCGTTCCATTCAAATATAAAGATGCTACACGAAAGAACATGTAATTCTTTTACATTAACATAACTCACATGCTATTATGCAAGCAGCTACTCAAATTCATTGAGATTCAAATACTTAATGCATGCAATATAATTATGGGCCATTTCATACTAATGCACACTAATGTGTGAGATTTTATGCTAAGATACAGCCTCACATCATCACATGCACCATGTATACATTATACCAGTGATCATTGTATATGCATTTATGATACCTAATATTTCTTATGCCAGTGGCAAATTCGTGAGGTGAAGGAAAATCATAATTTAGCTCATGTCAAGTGTAAGACTTTAAACAAAATTTTTGCCAAATTAAAAGCATAATCATCACATCACATATACTCGGCAGACAAGCTCACTCAATCAGGTCACTATAGGCCATTGCCAAAACCGACTCCAAAATCCCACCAAGCCCTCTCGAGAACTTATAGGTTACTAGGGAAGTCATCCTACCAAGCCCTTTTGCTATCGAGGTCGTTATAAACCAGTGGCTCACCAAGCCCTTTTGCTACCAAGATTGCTATGGGCCCTTATCAACCTAGACCCTCATCTCACCATGGCTATGGAATTGTTGGAAATTAATCAATTGCAACATTAAAGCTAGTGCAGCATAATTGTGTGCAAAAACTCAAAATAAGATCGTAAAATAAATAATGAAGTCCATGACACAAAACATAGCATAAAGGAAATTATGATGATGATCATAATGTGAGATTCCTATCATGTGTAATTATATATGTATCTAAACTATCCCTAGTCATAGGATCACTTGAGACTGGACATAGTGATCTGGATAGACTAGCACATGTTATGCTTCTTGATTTGATCAAGTAGCTGTCTTCACAAGCTATAAGCATGAGATGTTTTGAGTGAAAATGTGAATGCTTGTTAATGGTAACAAGTACATTGGATGACTTGCTTGAGACATCACATGGATACCTATTCAAATGTCAGTGATAGGTCTCATAGTAGCTAACAGTGCAAGTATCCTTGGACTTGAGGAACTCAACTTATCTTGGATATGGATCCTATATTTTGACTTCATTCTTGTTGCCCATCCTAGGGTGGTGATTAGGCACAGCGTGAAGTATTCGAAGATATTTGAGTAGTCATCAGAGGATTCACCACTCCTGATAAAAGGAAGTATACCTATGGCCACTTATTGGGATAATCGCTAAGAAGTCTTTGGTTAAAGTAGACTTGTCATGTAGATGGTCTTCAATGTCATAGTTTATAGTGATTGATCCCACAGGACAAGGAACTAACTACTTGGGTTGGACATGATGTAATCAAGTCTAGTTAGAGTTGACACATAGGCCATACTCTGAACCAAGTGGGCATAAGATTGTAAATGACACATTACATAGACATGCTTTAGCTACAGAAAGCTTTAAAGTCAAACAACTAACTTTCTGGTCAATTAAGGGTCACGATGTGTTGCTGGATACTGGTCGTGAACTATTTACAATCAAATATTGATTGTAAATGGTCAACATAGCTGGAAGCCTAACGGGTCACACGTAAAGAAATTCACTAGGAATGTAAAAACGAGTTTGAGGATTTAATCCTAAATTTGAGAATTAATTAAAACGATACAAGAGAATAAAATAAATAGGAATATATTCCTATTCCGACCTAAACAAGGAAAAGTCCAAAACAAGAACCTCTTAGGCATCACTCTTCTAAAGAGATTGGGCTTCTTAAGATGTCACTTTAAGAAGCCCGATAATGGAATGAGACTTACTAAGGGAATTAGGGCTTTAGGGTGCATGGTTGCACCTATCACTCTAAATATGATAGTGAGAGCCACACGCCACCTACCACTCTCTCTCAATTGTTGAGTGTTTGTTTTAGAAACACTCTTGTTCTCTTCTCCTTCAACCAAGAGGGTTTTCTCTATAACTTCTTCATGCTTGCTAGCACAAGAACGAGAAGAAACCCCATTACCTTAATAGGTTTTTCTTTTTAGTAATTTCGCTTGGATTACTATTAGACGTATTTTATTTTGGATACTTGCTTTGGCTTGGAGAGGTTGCTGAGCTACAAGAGGTGTTTCTCTTTGTCTTGTTCTTCATGGTTAATGTAATGGCAATATAGGTTGATCCATTGGTGGATGGGTTTTAGAGAAAATTTTAAATTCTGCTATGTTCTGTGATCTCTAAAATCCTACAGTGGCATCAGAGCTAGGTTATAGTTACCATTACAGTAAAACGAAGAATTTATAAGTATAATAGAAATAAACATATTTAGGTTTTATGTTTTTGAAACATGAATATGGCGTGATGTTTTTTTTTCTTTAAATTTTTGTATGAAAGAGCATGAGATGTTCTTATGAATTTTTTGTTGAAAAACATATTTTGAAGCCAAACAATAATTTTTTAAAAAGAAAAAAATATTCTGTATTCATCAAAAGGTTTTCTTAAAAGAAAATTGTATTAATCCATAAACCCTAATTTTCAGTCTCAAGAAGATGTTTGGCGTGAAAATAATAATAAATAATAATAAATTTTGAATTTAATTTAGGTTAAATCAATTTTGGTTTATTTAGATCTAGATTAGTTTCCTAATATGATTTAGGAAATAAGGAAATTAGATTAATTGATTCAAGATATGGTTATTTTCCCAATTTGATTAGGAAATAAATTAAACATGATTCTTAATCAACATAAGATCAACTAATTTGATAGTCAAATAAATTGATTGGTTTGATCAAGATTGATTTCCTAATATGATTTAGGAAATAATTTAATTAATTTATTAGATTGTATCTTTATTGATTTCCTAATATGATTTAGGAAATAAATTAATTAATTGATTATTTTAAATCTTGATTATTTTCTTATTTTAAATTTGGAAACATTTTTTAAAAATTAACTAGAACCTTTATGACTTTCGTAATTTAAATAAGGAAAGAAATCAATTTAGAATTGAATTGAGATTTATTTATTTTACCTAATTATATTAGGAAACTAGAATTAAAGGGCATTTAATTCTAAATAAGGAAACATGCAATTTTAATTTAGATTAAAATAAAAATAGAAATAATTCATGTGATGAAATTATTCTAACGCCAAAAAGACTTTAAATGCCGACTTCTGTTATACATTTATTTTCATAGACAATGCATGATAGGATGTGTGTATAGAATGATGGCTAGTTATGAACTTTTGCCAAATATGAATTGTTCATGCATATTTTTAAAATTATGGTTTTGGTAAATAGGGTTTGTGTACCCTGCCTTTCTCTATTTCTATGTTGTACTTCTCTTCTTACCTAACTCCCCTCAAATATAACTTGAGGTTTCTCATTAAATAATGTAATTAGATTACATAGGGTTAGTATAGAAACGAGACGCAAGAAAGAAACTGTGGAGACGGAGTTGAGGCCATATGAAAAGCAGAAATAAAATTTCTATGTCTTCAATGTAAAGTCATGCATATACCTACGTTTGACCTTGTCATCTCTTTTAGCTCAAAGAGTTGACTATAGATAAGTCCATAACCACGTCATATAATTTACTATCTATATATGCATAATGTGATCACACATATGATGCATGTCTAATTTAAAATTTGATGAGACTAATTAAGAAAACCCTCGAATAATATTAAAGCTAAAGTCTTCTATTAATATAGGGTGAACCAGAGATTTTCTTAAAGCTTTGGTTGTTGGACTTTCTCTAATCTTGGCTTTAAGTTGAACATGTTCAAACCATTGAGATATGATCTTATGATTAATGGGCTGGCTTTAACTAGAAGCATTGATTTGTTGGACTCTCTCCAAGGTCAATGTGGAAAGAGACTAAGTTGGTCTATATACATATGATGTATATGAGTCAAGAGTTGATAAGGTTCGTACATCAATAGTTGATAACACTACTCGATGGTTGCATATACGATGCATATAGTATGAGATACCTACCATTTGATCCAAGATGGCTTGTTGGACTCTCTCCAAGGTCATTCAAGGTGAGTTTTGGACATCAAGTCCACTAGGAGAACTTCCAACGGGTTCTGCCAGATCCAAAGTGAGTACTTTTTGATTTGTAATAAAATAATTGGAGTAATAATGCATTATGTTAAAACTATATATCACGCATATATGTACATACTTTAACATGCTCATGTTTTTACATCTAGGTTGATAGAATCATGACATCCACTGTGAATTTAAGATCTATTCTCGAGTCAAATAAGTTGACTAGGGTAAATTTCTTGGACTGGCTAAGAAACTTGAGAATCATTCTCAAGGCTGAACACATAGCCTATGTTCTTGATGAAGCACTCCCTGAACCCCTTTGCTGATGACTCTGATTAAGACCAAGTGTTAGCCTATAAAAAGCGTATGGGTGATAAAGAGCTAGCAACATGTATCATGTTGGCCTCTATAATACCCGAGCTTCAGAAGCCATAGCGAGCAAGGGAGGCATCAAGAAAAAGTAGGCCAAGAAGGTAGAGAAAGCTATACCCAAAGGGACTTGCTTTTATTATGGCAAAGATGGCCATTAGAAGAGGGACTGTAAGACCTATATGGAGTCTTGAAGAATAAAAAGGCATCCAATGCCGAAACTAGTTCAAGTATTTTCGTTATTGAGAAAAATACTATTTCTAGAAAAACTTGGGTATTAGATACCGGTTGTGGCTCACACATATTTATTGATATGCACGGCTTAAAAAATAGTAGATAGTTGATCAAAGGATAAGTAGACCTACGAGTTAAAAAACGAGCAAGAGTTGCTGCATTAGCTATAGGAACTTATGTATTGCCTTTACCTAGTGGCTTAATTTTAGAATTAGACAACTGTTATTTCATTCCATCCTTGATATTTCAATTTTGAGTTTGAGTAAAAATGGTTTTCATTCAACATTTAGTAACAATTGTTGTCACATAATGTTATATGGTATTCTTTATGGGATTTATGTATTAGATACATCTAACCCGATTCTCAACATCGAAAAGGGCAATCCTAAACACCTAAAACAAGATAATCAATTAACCTTATATTTATGGCATTGTTGTCTAGGTCATATAAGTGAGAAACGCATAAGTTACACAAAGAAGGTAACTTAGGATCATTTGATTATGAATCATATGACATATGCATCTCTTGCTTAAAAGGCAAGATGACTAAATCACCTTTTAGTAGAAAGGGTGAACGTGCAACTGATTTATTAGGTCTAATATATACCGATGTATGTGGACCAATGTCAATGCATGCCAGGAGTGGTTATGTCTACTTCATTATCTTTATCGATGACTATTCTAGATATGGGTATGTGTATTGAATGAGATATAAATTTAAGGCCTTTGAGATGTTCAAAGAATTCAGAAATGAAATAGAGAAACAACTTGGTAAAAGTATTAAGACACTAAGATCTGATCGAGGTAGTGAATACTTAAACCAAGAGTTTCAGGATTATCTTAGGGACAATGAGATATTGTCCCAGTGGACTCCACCTTATATGCCACAACATAATGGTGTGGCTAAAAGAAGAAACTGAACCTTGTTAGATATGGTTAGGTTTATGATGAGTCATGTAGAGCTTTATAAATCCTTTTGGAGCTATGCACTTGAGACTACTGTTCACATCCTGAACAAAGTCGCAACCGAGGCAGTTGATGTTACTCCATTCAAAAAATGGTATAATAAGAAACCCATCTTATCTTACTTGAAGATATGGGTTTGTCCAACTTACGTGAAGTAGATAATGTCAAATAAACTTAAGGCAAAATCTGATAGATATTTGTTTGTGGGATACCATAAGGAAACAAGGGGATATCAATTCTACCATACTTTGGAACAAAAGGTGTTTGTTTCAAGACATGATGTCTTCCTAGAGAAAGAGTTTCTCTTAATGGAAAACAATAGGAGTATGATTGAACTTGAGGAAGTTCAAGATACTTAAGCAAAGCTAGAACAATTACCTACTCAAGAGTCAATAGATACAGAACATCTACCAGCTCAAGAGCTAGAGTTGTTTACTCATTCTTAGAAGAGTAACAGCCAAACCTTCTGTACAATCACAAATACTTCGTAAGTCTAGTCAGGCACTTAGGGATCCTGAGAGATATGGATTTCTCATAAGTGAACCCAATGATATACTATTTATAGAAGATGAGGAACCTACGACCTATGAAGAAGTTCTGAAGAGTTCAAAATTTAATAAATGGCTCAATGCCATGAAATCAAAAATAGATTCCATGTACAACAACCAAGTATGGACTTTAGTTGATCCACCTGAGGAGATTAAGCCCATCGAGTGCAAATGGGTTTTCAAGAAGAAAACTGACATAGAAGGTAATGTTGCAACCTATAAAGTAAGGTTGGTTGCAAAGGGATATCATAAAAAATAAGGTGTTGATTATGACGAAACCTTTTTGCCGGTAGCCATGCTTAAATCCATAAGAATACTCCTGGCCATAGCAGCTCATTATGATTAGAAGATATGGCAAATGGATATAAGATATCTTTCCTCAATGGAAACCTAATCGAGGATGCATATATGATACAAGTCGAAGGATTCACATCCAAAGATAGCAACAAAGTATGTAAGCTTCAAAAATCTATTTCTGGATTGAAGAAAGCATTTAGGAGTTGGAACATCCGATTTGATGAGACAATCAAAAAGTTTGATTTCTTACAAAATCTAGATGAGCCTTATGTGTATAAGAAGGTTAGTAGGAGTTCCTTATGTTGTATGTAGATAACATACTACTTATAGGAAATGACGTTTCTGTCTTTCATTCAATGACGATTTGGCTTTCCAAGAATTTCTCCATGAAAGTTCTTGGAGAAGCAACCTACATATTGTGGATAAGGATGTATAAAGATAGATTTAAGAGGTTTCTTGTTATTTCGTAGTCTACATACATAGATAAGATGCTAAAGAGATTTAGCGTGAAAGACTCCAAGAGAGGATTTATTCCCATGACACATGGGATTACACTCTCAAAGTCTATGTGTCTGAAGACACAAGATGCATGAGTTTGATCCCTTACACCTCAGCCATGGGATCAATCATGTCTGCTAGGTTATGTATTAAACCCAATGTATCATATGCTTTGAGTGTCACGAGCAGATTTTAGTCTAACCTTGGTGAGTGTCAATGGGTGGCTGTCAAGAATATCCTTAAGTACTTAAGAAGGACAAAGGATTTATTCTTAATATATGAAGAAGGAGATCTCAAGATAAGCAGGTATTCAAATGCCAGCTTCCAAATGAACAGTGATGATTCAAGATCCCAGTCAGGTTACGTATTCAAATTAAATGGAGGTGCAATTAGTTGGAAAAGTTCCAAACAATGTTTTCAAAACTGGACTGGTCATTGAACTGGTGGAGCCACTGGTTCAAGGTTCAGTGGTCGGACCGTGGTCGAACCGATGGTAATTAAAAAATATTAAAAATATACATAATTTAAAATATTAAAATACTTAATATAATTGATAATTCATAACAATAAGTGAAGGAAATAAAAAAAATTAATCCATAATTGATAATTTATCACTAGTCATAATATCCACAATTTTAAACTAAGTTTTAGTTGTGAAAAAACTTGTAAAAGAGTGAGTAAGTCCCATACTGCTTAGAACAAAGAGGTAAAAAAGTTTTATATACTAATATATGTTAATGGGCTTATAAGAGGCTAAGGGAAGTGGTGGGTTCACGCGCTCATAATTCCAAGCCAATACAGTACAAATCATCCAATCTGCCCTCTGCGTGTGTGATAAAGTGGACTCAACTTGTTTTTTTCTCCTTCTTCGGTTTTTCTTTTTTATTTGATTATCTGAGTGGTGGCATATTTGACAGTTGCAAAATTAACTTGGGTTATCATATGTTTTTTGTCCACTTCCCTCTACATTTTTTTACCATATCTCCACAAAAAAAAATTTGCCAAAAGAAAAAAAAAAGCCAGAACCGGTTCAACCACTTGACTGCCAGTTCTGGTCGATTTACCCAATTCAGATCCAGTCCGCCTGGTTTATCACTGGTTAAACCACCACCCGGTCAAATGGCAAAGCCAGACTGGTGACCCCTCCAGTTCTCGGTCTAACTGGTCTGACCGGCTGGTCCGGTTTGATTTTGCCAACTATGGTTCCAAGTAAGAAACGACTATATATTCTACCACCGAAGTAGAGTAGATTGCAGTTTCTGAGGCAGTAAAAGAAGCAATTTGGATTAAAAAGTTCATCACTGAACTAGGAGTGGTTCCCAGCATTGTTGATGCAATACCAGTCTATTGCAACAACAAGAGAGCCACGGTCTCATAAGAAATCCAAACTTATACTCAGGCGTTACCACTTGATTAGGGAGATCATTGGTAGAAATGATGTGAAAATAGAGAGAGTTCCTATTGATAGGAATCTAGCTGATCCGCTAACTAAGCCATTAACTCAGTCTAAGTTTGAAACACAAACATGCCTATGGTATTAGATATAAAGGCGATTAACTTTAGCGTAAGTGGGAGATTGTTAGAAAGGTGCTCTAAAGGCAACACTTTTAACATCAGATGTACAAACTCAGTTATTAATCCAAAGAGGTTTTCTTTGTTATTTATATTCATATTCATAAATTCAAGATTAGATCATAAAATAAATAAGAAGTCCATGACACAACATAGTATGAAGGAAATTATGATGAGGATCATAATGTGAGATTCCTATCTGTGTAATTATGTATTTACTAAACTATCCCTAGTTGTAGGATCACCTAAGACTGGACATCAGTGATCTGGATAGACAATACATGTTATGTTTCTTGATTTAGTCAAGTAGCTATCCTTATAAGCTATAAGCATGAGATGTTTTGAGTGAACATATGAATGCTTGTTAGTGGTAACAAGTACATTGGATGACCTGCATGAGACATCATATGGATACATATTCAAATGTCTGTGATAGGTCTCATAGCAGCTAATAGTGCAAGTATCCTTAGACTTGAGGAACTTAAGTTATCTTAAATATAGATCCTATGTTTTGACTCCATTCTTTATTACCCACCATGGGTCACTCTTAGGGTGGTGATTGGGCATAGCGTGAAGTATTTGAAGATATTTGAGTAGTCATCAGAGGATTCACCACTTTTGATAGAAGGAAATATACCCTTGGCTACTTGTTGAGATAATCGCTAAGAAGTCTTTGGCCAAAGCAGAATTGTCACGAAGATGGTATTCAGTGACATAGTTTATAGTGATTGATTGCACAGGACAAGAAACTGACTACTTGGGCTGGATGTGATGTAATCAAGTCTATTGGGAGTTGACACATAGGCCATACTCTAAACCAAGTGGGCATAAGACAGCGAAAAAACACATTGCATAGACACAATTTAGCTACAGAGAGGTTTAAAATCAAACAACTAACTTTTTGGTCAATTGGTGGTCACGATGTGTTGCTAGATACCACTCGTGATCTATTTACAATCAAATGTTGATTGTAAATGGCCAATATAGCTGGAAATCTAACGGGTCACACACAAAGAAATTCACTAAGAATGTAAAATGGGTTTAAGGATTTGATCATAAATTGGAGAACTAATTAAAAAAAGATAATAGAATAAAAGGAATAGGAATATGTTCCTATTCCTATCAAAAAAAGGAAAAGACCAAAACAAGAGCCTCTTAGGTGTCACTCTCTTAAAGAGATTGGCTTCTTAAGATGTCACTTTAAGAAGCCCAACTAGGAAATGACACCTACTAAGGGAATTAGGGCTTTAGGGTGTGTGATTACACCTATCACTTTAAATATAATAGCGAGAGCCACACGCCACCTACCGCTCTATCTCAATTATTGAGTATTTATTTTAGAAACACTCTTGTTCTCTTCTCCTTCAACCAAGAGGGTTTTCTCCATAGCTTCATCGTGCTTGCTAGCATAAGAATGAGAAGAAACCATGTTACTTTAATAGTCTTTTTTTGTATAATTTCTCGTAGATTACTTTTAGAGGTATTCTATTTTAGATACTTGCTTTGGCTTGGAGAGGTTGCTGCGCTACAAGAGGTATTTTTCTTCGTCTTGTTTTTCATGGTTAATGTAATGGTAATATAATTTGATCTATTGGTGATTGGGTTTCAGAGAAAATTTTAAATTTTGCTGCGTTCTTTGATCTCTAAAAGCCTACAGTTACATTTTCCCCTCCTTAAGAAATTCCGTCCTTCGAATTAATCTCAACATACCTAAGACTGAAAGAGTTTTGAATGTTTAGCCAACATGGCTTCTTCGGCTTCCCATGTACCTTCTCGTGGGAATGGTTCCGCCATAAAACTTTAATGGAAGAAATGTTCTTAGAGTGTAGCTTTTAATTTGTCGATCTAGGATGGTGACTGAAACTTTTTCAAATGATAGGGTATTGTCAAGATGTACTTCTTGAGGTTGAATGACATGAGATGGGTTGGGAAGGTACTTCCTTAGCATAGATATAATATCTCATAAGGCCCAATATACCTTGGGCTTAATTTTCCTTTCTTACCAAATTTCATGACACCCGTCATGGATGAAACTTTGAGAAACACCATATCCTTGATTGAAAACTCAAGATTACGCCTTCTATGGTCCGCGTAAACCTTATGTCTACTCTAAGCTATGAGTAATATTTCTTGAATGATCTTGACTGTATCTATCGTTTCAAGTACCAAGTCGGGTCCTAAGGCCTTTGCCTCCTTAAGTTCAAACCACCCTATACGTGGCCTACACTTCCTTTCCTATAAAGCTTCAAAAGGTGTCATTTTAATACTAACTTGAAAACATTTGTTATAGCCAAATTCACTAATGCTACTTGACTTTCCCAAGTTCCTCCAAAATCCATCACACATACTCGAAGCATGTCCTCCAAGGTTTAGATTGTCAGTTCTGATTGGTCGTCAGTTTAAGGGTGAAAGGTCATGCTAAGATATACTCTAGTATCCAAAGCTTCTTGAAAAGCTCTCCAAAATTAAGAAGTAAACTGAGGTCCCTAATAAGAGATTATAGATAACGGTACCCCGTGAAATCTCACTAATTCCTTGATATAAATCTATGCCACTTTTGCTATGCTGAAGGTGGTTTTAACTGGAATAAAACATGCCACTTTAGTCAGTCTGTCAATGATGACTCAAATAGAATCATAGCCAAAGGAAGAACAGGTAACCTGACCATGAAATCCATGGTTATCCTTTCCTACTTCCAATCTAGAATCTTAATTGCTTGAATCATCTCTCCTGGTTTCTGATGTTCAGCGTTCACTTGTTGATAAGTGAAGCATCTAGATACATAATCTGTTACATCATTTTCCATGCTCCTTCACTAGAAAAGCTATTTTAAATCCTGATACATTTTAGTAACACCAGGATGTATAGAATAAGCAGATTTGTGAGCCTCATCGAGAATTTCTCTCTTCAAAATCTCAATATCAGGTACACACGGGTGATTTTCAAATCTTAATACTCCATTGCAATCAAGAGAAAATTTAGTTGACTTACCCTCCATCACCATTTGCTTTATTGCATAGAGATTGGGGTCCTTCTCTTGAGATTCCTTCACCTTATCAACAAGGGAAAATCGTGCTTGCACGTGAGCTAAGAATGCCCCTAACTCAGAGATTTCAAGCTTTATGCTATAAGCTCTAAGCTCGTGGAGTTTTGTAATTAGTGGTTACCTTACTTATGTTATGTGCGCTAAGCTTTCCATAGATTTCTGGCTCAAGGCATCGACCACTACATTGTCCTTTCTAGGATGATACAATATATTGTAATTGTAATCCTTGAGGAGCTCCATCCATCTTCGTTGTCTAAGGTTGAGGTCTTTTTGTTGAAAAATGTACTTTAGTATTTTATGGTTCGTGAAAAGTTCACACGTCTCACCATAGAGATAATGCCGCCAAATCTTTAAAGCAAAGACTATCACGGCCATCTCAAGATCATGTGTAGGGTAATTCTACTCAGGGCTTTTAAGTTGTCTAGACATGTATGCCACGACCCTCCTACGTTGTGTCAAGACACAGCCCAAACCCATTCTAGATGCATCCCAATACACCGTATATCTTCCTGAACCCAAGGGTAAAGTCAAGATAGGGGCTGCGGTTAGATATTCCTTCAAATTGTTGAAGATTTCTTCACATTCATCAGACAATAGTACTTGACATTCTTCATTGTCAAGCGTGTCAATGGCGCTGCAATTTTTGAAAAATCCTTCACAAATCACCTATAATAACCTACTAGCACTAAAAAGCTTCATATCTTAGTGATTGTTGTCAGCCTAGGCCACTTCTTTACTACTTTAACCTTGGATGGATCGACTTGTATGCCATCCTTAGAGATCACATGACCTAGAAAGGCCACCTGGCTTTGCTAAAATTTGCACTTTGAGAATTTGGCATACAACTTACGCTCTTAAAGGGTTTGAAAAATGACCCTTAAGTGTCGTGCATATTCCTCCGGGCTCTTAGAGTACACTAAGATGTCATTGATAAATACGATAACAAATTTTTCTAAAAATAATTTGAAAACATGATTCATAAGGTCCATAAAAGCTGTCGACGCATTCGTAAGCCCAAAAGGCGTGACTAAAAATTCATAGTGTCTATATCGGGTCCTAAACACCATTTTAGGAATATCTTCTGGCTTAGTTCTCAAGTAGTGGTAATCGGATCTTAAGTTGATATTTGAAATGCATGATAACATACTTTTTCCATTTATTTTAGTCCCTATTTTAGTCCTTTTTGCCTCTTTAATTTTGTCAATTCTCTAATTTTATTATGTTTTGGAATTTATTGGGTATAAACTATTTATGGATTGAATGTGTCTCAATTTTTATATTTTTAGAACTTGAATTGTAAAATGCTCAATTTAATTCCTACAAATTTTAATTTTGGAGAGAAAAGTGTTGACATGGACAAAGATGATGATTTGGATGCTAATGTGGCACTTTTTGGGTGATGTAGATGCTTACTAGGATATGCTGGATGTGGGGCCCACTTGAACTCTTATTCAATGCCATGTAGTCAGAATTTTTGGGCAGAAATATTCATTTTCGTAGGTCAAGAAAAGCATGGCTGAAATATTAATTTTGCCATGATATTCTGCTGCTGTTCTGCTGCTGTTTGTCACTTTCTGCTGCAGAAATATTAATTCTGCTGCTGCCATACTTTTCTGCTGCTGCAGAAATATTAATTTTGCTGCTGTTTTGCTGTCAAAGTGCTGCCATATCATGGAAGAGGCATCCAAGGAGGCATCTAGGGCAGAATATCCCTTTAGGCATGTGTTAGATCAGTTTTATATTTGCAAAAATCGAAATTTATTAAGGAGGCTAAGTCATTTTTCATAAAAGGAGTCCTAGCACCATTTTTCTGTCTTCCTTGGGCAGCAGTGGCTGGGAGCAACATAGAGGCAACTCTCTAGCTTGGTTAGAGGGAAAGGAAGCCTTCCCACTTGGGAATGGCTCCCCTTCTCCCATTTTCCTTCCTTTTCTTGCATTTTCCTTCATAGTTTCTTAGATTTCTGCTGTATTTTCTGTTTTCTGTCATGTTCTTCTTCTCTTCCATGTAATTTTCTAAGTTTAAGGATTGATGTAGTTTGGTTCTATGATGTTTTATTGTTGAACAATTTCGATTTTAATGCACTTTCGTTTAATGGAATGGATTTTACCGATTATTCCTCCTCTTGAATGTTTGATGAACCTTCAATGAGTTTGGGATTTTTATGTCTATGCTAGAGTTAGCTAGATATTGAGCTTGACCTTGTAATTTCCACCATAAATTAGATTATCTAGATATAGATAGTTTTATTTATGTGGCTTGAATAATTTTCTTGAGCTTCATGACTTAATTGAATGGTTGATCTAAGATTTTAGTCAATTATTTTGGATAAGTTAGATTGTAATTTCAAAGCTTTTGGATTCAATCATATTTTAGAAAATTGGCCAACATTGAATGGATTGTAATTTAATTGAATTGTTCTTCAATGATTCAAAGATTAATTTGTCTATGAATTAATCGGATTAGACCAACGAAATCAATCTCATTTTCTTGTGTAGTCGGTCATTTGATGAAATGGAAATTGTACTTTAATTCATTTGGACCAATGAGTATTTTCTCGGCCAAAGTTCTATTTTATTTATTGTCCTATGAAGCTTGTTATTTATACATGCATGCGATTGCTACGTATTTGTAATGAGTAGGACAAGAGATAACATGTCATATGCGATTGCGGGGCATTGATGTGATTAGGACTTGATCGAATTATATTTGAGTTATAGATTAGTGAAGATCTTCCTAACTATAATTTTAATATAGTTCAGTCTTAGAAGACTTTCTAAGAATTTTAGATTGAAGATTACATAATAGAATTAGCCAAGAATATTCAAAGGAAAGGATGATGATGTACAATTCCATGGAATTTGTGACCAATTACATATCTTTTGTCTGTTTTATTTTCTGTTTAGTTATTTAAATTTCAGTTATTTATATTACGTTGTTTCAATCATCACCCCCCCTTTTTTGTGTAATTTCTGAAATTTCCTTCATAAGTCTTAATAGCATTTCACTTAGCCTAATTGAATTTTATTTGATACCTCAATCTCTGTGGGACGATACTCTACTTATCACTTTATTACTTGTTGCGACCCAGTATACTTGCTGGAATATTTTATGTGCTATAAAATTATACGCACCAAGTTTTTGGCGCCGTTGCCGGGGATTGATGGTTGTCAAATTGATTTTTCTTTTAAGCCAAAGTGATGTTATTTTAGACATTGTCTTTTCTTATTTTAGTTTTTACAATTTCAAGTGTTTTTAGCTTTTCAAGTGTCTTTATTAGTTTCATTTCTTCTTGTTACCTTGCTTATTTGATATATCTCTCATGTTATTTCTCTTTGTTGTGTGTGAGGTACTTGATCATTTTCCTTGACGAAGGAAATAAAAAAAATCAAAGAGAAAGTAAGGAAAACAAAGAAGAAGCGACGCTAAGCATAGACACCAAATAAAGTCTAGCTAAGGACTTTAAACCAAGCGCTTTTGGGAGGCAACCCAAGTTTTTCTAATCTTTCTCTTTTTAATTTTGTTGTTGTATTTATTTCGTAATTTTAATTTTGTTTTAGTCTTTTTCTGTTGCCCATTTTTTTTTTCTCTGTTTTATCTGTTTTGGCAGAAATTTTGTCATCTTGCATGAATATTCTGTACTGATTGGCTATGGTTTTTTCCACTTTCTTTACATGTTTTTAAACCTTTATATGTCTTCTAGTTGTAGAATTTTATTTGGAGTGATTCGCATCCGTTTTGGGGTCGTTCTATGTCGGTAAAGCCGTGTCGCCAGAAATTCTGCACTGCAGAATTTTGCTACTCTGTTTTGTCCGAATTTGATGCTCACTTTTTAAATTTTTGATGGTGTTTTGGTGTGGAATTATGCATGATGAAATAGCTAAAGTGTAGATTGACTTAGCATGAAGAGAATTTAGTCTTATTTCTCTAAGGAATTCAAGTTAAATGGCAATGACGTTGACTTTAATGAATTTGTAGTAATAGTCTTTTAGCTGTGAGGATTTGAGCCTAAGTGAAAAATGCTATTCTTCTTGTTGTGTGTTCTCTATCATGGATTGTCACTCTAGAACTTGTCTTGAATCTTTGATTGAGGCTACATATCTTGTACATACTTGGAAATGATTTAAGCATTTGTTTCTTGTAACCACTTTTAGCCAAATAGCCATCCATTATCATTGTTTCCATTGTATGCCATTTTGTGCCTTATCCATTTTCTTTCTTGTGTTCTTCCACCACTTTTTCTACCTACAACAATATTTTTTTTTTCTTTCTTCCAACTTAAGATGTGAGGAGTATTTTAAATTCTTTTAAGGAATTGATATGCTGAAAAATCTTGTGAATTTTGGGGTGTTTTGAACTATATTTCTTCTACTTCCTCTCAAGCAAAAGAAAAAGACTGGCCAGTCAAGAAGAAAAAAAAAAGAAAGAGAAAGAAAGAATAAAAAAAAATTTTGCAAAAAAAAAAGAGAGAAAATAATGAAAAAGAGGAGCAGATAGAACATTGAGACCCAAATTTATTTATACTCAATCTCTTATATTTCACTTGTAAATACTCTTCATTTTCTTGAGTTGTTGCCATATTTTGTTTCATTGTTCAATCTTTCCCTTTTTGTTTCCCACTATTTTTCGTACCTACATTACAACCTTGTAAAGTCCTTTTGATTCAAGTATGTATTGGATTCAAGTGGTGGAGATTTAGATTCTTGACAAGCTTATGGTAGTAAATTTGTGATAGGATGATTTTGAGTGATTCCATCTTAAACACTTGAGAGAGTAGAGGATAGACACCTTACCTTGTGAGGAGATTGTTACTTAAATTCATTCTTATCAAAATAATTGCCATGAAGCTTGCAATTTTCTTTAAGAAAATAAAGATTAATTTTTCCTAGCGTTAAATCTTTCCAAATTTTAATTATTTCATTATTGTATATTTTCTACACTTTGCTTGTTGTGTTCTTTAGTTGTCTCTGTTGTATTTAATTGATTTTGCCCAGGAGTGCAAAAGGCCTAGTGTGGGGGATTTGATAACATACTTTTTCCATTTATTTTAGTCCCTATTTTAGTCCTTTTTGCCTCTTTAATTTTGTCAATTCTCTAATTTTATTATGTTTTGGAATTTATTGGGTATAAACTATTTATGGATTGAATGTGTCTCAATTTTTATATTTTTAGAACTTGAATTGTAAAATGCTCAATTTAATTCCTACAAATTTTAATTTTGGAGAGAAAAGTGTTGACATGGACAAAGATGATGATTTGGATGCTAATGTGGCACTTTTTGGGTGATGTAGATGCTTACTAGGATATGCTGGATGTGGGGCCCACTTGAACTCTTATTCAATGCCATGTAGTCAGAATTTTTGGGCAGAAATATTCATTTTCGTAGGTCAAGAAAAGCATGGCTGAAATATTAATTTTGCCATGATATTCTGCTGCTGTTCTGCTGCTGTTTGTCACTTTCTGCTGCAGAAATATTAATTCTGCTGCTGCTGCCATACCATTCTGCTGCTGCCATACTTTTCTGCTGCTGCAGAAATATTAATTTTGCTGCTGTTTTGCTGTCAAAGTGCTGCCATATCATGGAAGAGGCATCCAAGGAGGCATCTAGGGCAGAATATCCCTTTAGGCATGTGTTAGATCAGTTTTATATTTGCAAAAATCAAAATTTATTAAGGAGGCTAAGTCATTTTTCATAAAAGGAGTCCTAGCACCATTTTTCTGTCTTCCTTGGGCAGCAGTGGCTGGGAGCAACATAGAGGCAACTCTCTAGCTTGGTTAGAGGGAAAGGAAGCCTTCCCACTTGGGAATGGCTCCCCTTCTCCCATTTTCCTTCCTTTTCTTGCATTTTCCTTCATAGTTTCTTAGATTTCTGCTGTATTTTCTGTTTTCTGTCATGTTCTTCTTCTCTTCCATGTAATTTTCTAAGTTTAAGGATTGATGTAGTTTGGTTCTATGATGTTTTATTGTTGAACAATTTCGATTTTAATGCACTTTCGTTTAATGGAATGGATTTTACCGATTATTCCTCCTCTTGAATGTTTGATGAACCTTCAATGAGTTTGGGATTTTTATGTCTATGCTAGAGTTAGCTAGATATTGAGCTTGACCTTGTAATTTCCACCATAAATTAGATTATCTAGATATAGATAGTTTTATTTATGTGGCTTGAATAATTTTCTTGAGCTTCATGACTTAATTGAATGGTTGATCTAAGATTTTAGTCAATTATTTTGGATAAGTTAGATTGTAATTTCAAAGCTTTTGGATTCAATCATATTTTAGAAAATTGGCCAACATTGAATGGATTGTAATTTAATTGAATTGTTCTTCAATGATTCAAAGATTAATTTGTCTATGAATTAATCGGATTAGACCAACGAAATCAATCTCATTTTCTTGTGTAGTCGGTCATTTGATGAAATGGAAATTGTACTTTAATTCATTTGGACCAATGAGTATTTTCTCGGCCAAAGTTCTATTTTATTTATTGTCCTATGAAGCTTGTTATTTATACATGCATGCGATTGCTACGTATTTGTAATGAGTAGGACAAGAGATAACATGTCATATGCGATTGCGGGGCATTGATGTGATTAGGACTTGATCGAATTATATTTGAGTTATAGATTAGTGAAGATCTTCCTAACTATAATTTTAATATAGTTCAGTCTTAGAAGACTTTCTAAGAATTTTAGATTGAAGATTACATAATAGAATTAGCCAAGAATATTCAAAGGAAAGGATGATGATGTACAATTCCATGGAATTTGTGACCAATTACATATCTTTTGTCTGTTTTATTTTCTGTTTAGTTATTTAAATTTCAGTTATTTATATTACGTTGTTTCAATCATCACCCCCCCTTTTTTGTGTAATTTCTGAAATTTCCTTCATAAGTCTTAATAGCATTTCACTTAGCCTAATTGAATTTTATTTGATACCTCAATCTCTGTGGGACGATACTCTACTTATCACTTTATTACTTGTTGCGACCCAGTATACTTGCTGGAATATTTTATGTGCTATAAAATTATACGCACCAATGCAACAAGCTCCTTGTAATTGATTGAATAGATCATCTATTCAAAGCATTGTTCTTCATCGTTACCTTGTTCAACTAAATGCACAAACAAAATGATCTATCTTTCTTCTTAACAAAAAGAATGGTGCTCCCCAAGGTGAAAAGCTTGGTTAGGTAAAGCCCTTGTCTAGTAGATCTTGTAATTATTCTTTTAATTCCTTGAGTTCTGTCGATGCCATCTGGTAGGGTGAAATAGAGATCAATTGGGTACTGAGGGCAACATCAATGTTAAATTCTATCTCCCTTTCTAGTGGCAAACCTGGTAACTCATCGGGGAAAACATCCACAAATTCACTCATAATAGGCACTTGTTCAATCGTTGTTGGTTCTTGACTTATATCTTTCGTAAAAGCTATCGTAAAAGCTACAAAGTTTTAACATCCCTTTCTTAACACTCACCTTTCACTCATCATGGAAATAATGTTGCATGGCACATAACTTTTTGTCCCCTTGAAAGATAGTCTGCACATCTCGGCAGGCTAAACTTAACTATCTTGGCAAAACAATCAAGCATGACATGGCAGGATACTAACCAATCCATGCCTGAAATTATGTCAAAATCTGTCATGTCAAGAAGTATGAGATTCTCTATGGATTCTAGCTCACCTACCATGATTTCACATAAATTGAACCCTTCCCTAACCAAACAGTCTCCCCCGTAGGAGTACTCACGAGAAATTGATCATTTAATGAAGTTTGATCTATGGATGGTCTCCTTGCAAAGGTAGGTGTTACATAAGAAGGCGTGGAATTGGGGTCAAACAATGCATGTGCTACGGAAGAATTTACAATGTATTACCTATAACCACGACCTGATGAGTGAAGGCATAAACTCTAGCAGTACCTCACCCTAATGGTGTTTGAGTTCTGCCTCCTTATCCTCGACTATTGCTCTTCTTAGCACCTCTCCCTATGCCACTACCCCTAATAGAAGTGGAGAGAGCTCTGCTAGCAGATGTAGTCTCGGTTTGGAAACGTAATGGATGAATAGGCCCTTGTTCAGAACCAAATACAAGTCATGGACAGTCCTTCTTGAGGTGGCCCACCTAGCAATATTTGTAACATGCTGTAGTACCTCAGAGATAAACCCCTAATATATGGTAATATGAACTCAGAACATAGAGCCTATGACATCTCGATTGCAGGTCAGACTAGGCTACACTGGCCATAGATTGAGTAAGCCCTAATGAGGTAGTGTGTTTCAATTGTCCTCTATTTTGAGACTGTGTAAAAGCAGATGATCTACCGAAACTTGAGGTCTTCCTACCAAAGTCCCACTTTCTTTTCTTCCTTTGTCTATGATTTTCTTCCTTTTCATCCATTTCCACCAATTTGGCCATAACAACAATGGCCGTATAAAAAGGATAACTTTCCATATATAGCTTCAAGAGTGGTTAGATATTATACTAAGTTCCTATGACAAATCTTCTAATTCCTTCCCTCTTATCTAGGTGCATACGAGTAGCAAAGCTTGATAGTCGATGGAATTGAGTATCATAGTCTTCGATAGTTATAGACCCTTGCTTTAGTGTTTCAAATTCTAGGGCCTTGGCAAGTCTTGTACTCTGTGGAATGAAATGGTCCATGAACAATTTTGTAAATTCCCCCTACTCAATCGAAGGAGAATCCCCTGTCCTAGCTTTGACCCAGGTAGTCCATCATTTATATACTTTCCTTTTAAGCAGTAGGTAGCAAAGTCTATACTCTGTATACTAGAACATCCAAGGACCCTGCAAGCTTTCTTGATACCTTCTAGAAACCACATCGGATCCTCTCCTATGTCTTTCCTGGAAAATTTTAGAGGCTTAAATTTCAGGAAACCAGAATACTTTACTTTCTCTGATGACTCCTCCCTACGGGGCATAGGGGAGGAGCTATAGGTGGGATAGAAATAGTAGTGTGTGGTGGAGGAGTATTTGTAGCCACCTGATGAAAGCAACCATGGTGGCTACCACAACGGCATAATTCTCTTGAAATGTATTAAACATTGCCATAATAATCGTCAGATCAACTGGAGGTACGGGTGCCTTCCTAGCCCTCGGAGGCCCATCTGAAGGGCCTTCTTGATATGGGACATGTTTGCCCTCAGCTATATATTAATGTCTTTGGACCTCACAAGCCTATTTGAGGGCCAAGAAGAGGCTTCATCTGGGACTTAGAAGTCACTGATGTCAGTATTTCCTTCTTGACTCATGGAGTAGGGGATCTATAATTCAATAGTGCACCACTTTATTTAAGGAACATTTTAACAGTATCAAGTATAGAACATGAATAAAAGAAGGTTGACAATCCTAAAGGGCCTTTAATGGACCCTCTCTCTACAATTGTGTCGTGGTTCACAATAATATAAGAGACCTTACCAAGGACACCCTGCTCTGTAGCTCGTAGGAGACCTAAAACTCAAAACTTTGATACCAACTTTATCACGACTCGACTAGGGATAGGGATCGGCACAACACATGATGATGATCCATGGCCATAAGCCTTTAAATAAATTAAAAAGAAATAATTGCATCCATCTTAAGACATAAGATCATTCATAATAGAATCACACAATTTCACCATAGTCTTCATGTTTCTAATCATTCCTTTGCCACACAATAGAACAAAAAGAATGAAAAGAAGCATGCTTGGAAACTTCGTGTTCATTACATATGCATTAATTTACATCAAAATAAGCCTTAGGAACCCTACACTACTACAGAGAACTTCTAGAGCACAAAATACAATAAAAATTTCCAAAAAAAAAAATACACCAACCCAACGAATGAAGATGGTTGGGTCCAAGATCTCTGCTACTCCTTCAACAGATGCTCTTTTACTGGTTTAGTATCTGAAAGTGGTGAAGAGGGCAATGTGAGATATGAATCCTCAGTGAGTAGCAATAATAGCAATTTAATAACTCAAGATAAGTTTAGTAATCATAATATTATTATTGATAGCGTATAACAATCATTTTCCATATTCTTAGTCGATTGGGTCATTACGAGCCATCATTGTTGCCAAATTACATGACTCACCAAGCCTTCTCAAAAAACTTTAAGTACCAAGGAAATTGATTCACCAAGCCCTTTCATTACAAAAATTTTGGAGACTTAAGGTCTACCAGATTTCCTTCACTATTGAGGTTGCTGTGATTCCTACTCAACCTAGTCCTTCAATTTATGGCCATGACTTGACAAAGTATTCCACCTTATAAAAGCTTAGGCACAAGATTTGTGCAAGTTCACATATGTAAGCATTCCTACATTATTGCAAGAATTAAAGAATTGGGCATATCATTAATCTAGTCAACATACTGTTTCACTACTTCACTATTAATGTTTGAGACATAATGACGAATTTTACTTATTTATCACATTTAAGGAAATTGGGGGAAAGCTTTCAAACTATGATTATCTTACATTCTAAGATACATTCAAAGGGATGAGAAAGAGACCTACTCATCCAGGGAATAGAAACATTTTTACCCCGAAAGAAAATCCTGAAGGATGCATAAAAGCTTGTCTCATTCACCAAAATACAACACAATAACACATCCTCAGCAGAAGGAAACAAAGAGGCACTTCCAATAATGGGCACCTGGGCACCCAGTAATTGGCCAAGCCATAGGCAAGACTAGACCATGGTGCCTAAGGTGCCATGGTCCCAACTCTCAGGTTAGTTAGGAAGGTGAGCTCCCCTAAGTACCAACTTTGGCGCCCTGGCATTGGACGTTGGTAGTAAAATACGATGCTTCTCTCCTCTACACAACCATTAAACTCTCTTCAATATAATAGCATACTAGATCAAATTCCCCCTTTTTTCATATTATTTGGATGACTAGAAATTGAATTAGAACCCCCTTAATCATTTACTCATCTACCAATAAGCTGAAAGAATAAATTTATTCATAAAGTAAAAGAATAATAATAGAAAAAGAATTTAGGGTTTGAGAGGTCCTAATTCACATTCCAAGTCATTCTCTTCATCATTCAATAAGAATAACATTTAGGAACCTTAATCATTAATTCATATTCAACTCTTAAAATAAGGAACAATCTCCTCTCCCTTTAGGGTTTAGAAATGATAAAGAGAAAGAGAAAGGAAGTAGAGGTTTCACTTACCCAATCTTTCCCAAGCCAGCTTGACTTAATCCTTCAATGTGGGCTAATAGAATCTTTGAGGAGAAGAGAAAGACTTGAGTGAGCATGGGAAAGGAGAGAAATTTCTAGAAGGTAAATGGTGGAGTGTGTTAAAAATGGGGCCCTTCCAGATCTAAGGGGAAGTTACTTAGCATAAATGGAAAAAATGCCCTCTTAGACAAACACTAAAGTGAGGTGGATGGTTCTTGGATAGGATCTTACTAAATCCTTGCCCATACACACTACTAGTTCCTCTAAGGCCCAAATTCAAGAAACCCCTAAATCCTTTGCACAATAAGTTCCAGTTTTGAATTTAGCCCATGTTCCTTAAATACTCTAATTGAGTCCTTTAATAAAATGGACACTTATTATTACAAAATTTTCATATCACAAAAATTTTGGACACTAATAAAATAGCTTAAAAGTACAACAATAAGCCATCCATGACCATATCATATGAGAATTAGGATAATTCAACAAAGAAATATTTTTTAGGGTCATTACAATTACTTCATTGCTTCCCAAGACTCAATGTGTCCACTTAAAATATCATTGAATGAGCCTACTATGGAGTTAAAAGCCATGAGAATATCTCCTTATGTATTATCTACCTTTTTCTACTTAGCTTACAGGTAAGCCCCCTTTAAAATAATTAAATTTCTCCACATGCTCAGTTTAAGAGCATATTTCAGACTCTGAACTTTGTGAATTTATTGGGCAGCAATCACAAGTCCAAAATTTATGACATTTGATTTATCATCCCTAGTATGCCTAGAATATTAGATAAAAATTTCAGAAAGAAATATTTTAATTTGCCCCTCAAAACCACTATTTCACAACTGCAACCAAGACTGTCTCTACAGTCTCAGGGTCTTAATTTTGCAAGCCTTTGACGCACTAATTCAATTCCAAAACTCATGAAACTTGGTCGACATATACATTAATATTCTGAAATCCTTCTTTTAAAGCAAAATTTGGCTATTTAGCCAATCTAACATAGCTTTAAATAAAACTAGTTAGATTGCTTTGATTTCTGATGTAGTTTTGGTTTCTCTAAAATTTGACCTAGCAATGATCAACCTACCTAGCAATGATCAACCTATGTCACCATTACATTAAAGATAATATAGGTTGATCCTTTCGATTATAGAGATTATAGAATGCAATAGAATTTGAAACTTTTTCTCTAAAACCCATTCACCAAAGGATCAACCTATATTACCATTACATTAACCAAGTAATCAAGATGAAGAGATATACCTCTTGTAGCATAGCAACCTTTCTAAGCCAAAGTAAGTATCCAAAATGGGATACCTCTAATGGTAATCAACATAAAATTTCACTAAGGAGAAACCTCTTCAAGAAATGAGGTTCCTTCTTGTTCTTATGCTAACAAGCATGAAGAAGCTATGGAGAAAACCTTCTTGGATGACAGAGAAGAAAACAAGAGTATTTACTAAATAAGATTCTCAACAATTGAGAGAGACTATATTGTGTACCTTTCACTTTCGCTCTTAAAGTGATAGGTGCTACCTCAAACCCTAACGTTCTAATTCTCTTAGTGGGTGTCGTTCCCTTATTGGGCTTCTTAAGGTGGCACCTTAACAAGCCCAGTCTCTTTGAGGGAGAGGGTGGCCAGAGGTTTTCATTTGGACTTTTTTTTGTTTAGTTAGAAATAGGAATATATTTCTATTCCTCTTATTATCTTATCTCCTTTTAATTAATTCTCCAATTTAGGATTAAATCCTTAAGCCCGTTTCACATTCCTAGTGAATTTCCATGCTTGTGACTTATTAGGTTTCCAGTTGTGTTCGCCATTGACAATTAACACTTGATTGTAAATAAATCACAAGCGGTATCTAGCAACACATCGTGACCCCTAATTGACTAAAAAGTCAGTTGTTTGACTTTAAACCTTTTAGCAGCTAAAGCATGTCTATCCAATGTGTCCTTTCACTTTTCAATTAGTTCTTTGTCCTGTGGGATCGATTACTTTAAACTATGTCACTGAAGACCATCTCTATGACAACTCTGCTTTGGCCAAAGACTTCTTAGCGATTATCCCAACAAGTAGCCATAGGTATACTTCCTATTATTAGAATTTGTGAATCATCTGTTGGTTACTCAAACATCTTTGAATACTTCATGATGTACCCAATCACCAACCTAAGGGCAACTCAAGGTAGGTAACAAGGAATGAAGTCAAAACATAGGATCCATATCCAAGATAACTTGAGTTCCTTAAGTCCAAGGATATTTGCATTGTTAGCTGCTATGAGACCTATCACTGACATTTAAATAGGTATTCATGTGATGTCTCATATAGGTCATCTAATGTACTTGCTACCTTTAGCAAGCATTCACATGTTTACTCAAAACATCTCATGCTTATAACTTATAAGGACAGCTACATAATCAAAGTAGGAAGCATAACATGTGCTAGTCTATCCAAATCACTAATGTCTAGTCTTAAGTGATCCTACGACTATGGATAGTTTAGATACATACATAATTATATATCATAGGAATTTCACATTATGATTGCCATGGAAATTTCCTTCATGTTATGTTTTGTGTCAAGGACTTTATTACTTATATTGCAATCTAATCTTGAGTTTATGAATATGAACATAAATAATGAAGAAAAACTATTTGAATTAATAACTAAGTTTGTACATTTGATGCTAAAGGTGATTGCCTTTAGTGCACCTTTCTAACAATCTCCCATTTGAAATAAAGCTAATCGTTTGTATCTGATACCATGGGCATGTGTGTATGTTTCAAACTTAAACTAGGGTAGTGGCTTAGTTTACATAATAGTTAGATTCCTATCAGTGCGAACTCTCTCTATTTTCACATCATTTCTACCACCACTCTCCCTAATCAAGTGGCAATGCCAGAGTACGTGTCTGTATTTCTGACGAGACTATGGCTCCTTTGCTTGTGAAATGGCTCCATTGTTGTCTCAATAGACCGATATTGCATCAACAATGTTGGGAACCACTCCTAGTTCAGTGATAAACTTCTTAATCTAAATTACTTTTTTTGTTGCCTCAGAAGCTACAATGTACTATGCTTCAGTGGTAGAATCTATAGTCATTTCTTTCTTGGAACTTTTCCAACTGACTACACCTTTATTTAATATGAATATATAACCTGACTAGAATCTTGAATCATCCCTATCAGTTTGGAAGCTGGCATCTATATACCCGCTTACCTTGAGATCTCCTTCTCTATATATTAAGAATAAATACTTTGTCCTTCTTAAGCACTCGAGGATATTCTTAACAACCACCCAATGACCCTCACCAAGGTCAAATTGATATCTTCTCATGACACTTAGAGCGTATGATACGTTGGGCCCAGTACACAACATAGCATACCTAATTGATCCTATAGCTGAGGCGTAAGGGATCAAACTCATACGAGTTCCTTCATCTTGTGTCTTTGGACACATAGAATTTGAGAGTGTAATCCCATGTGTCATGGGAATGAATCCTCTATTGGACTCATCCTTGCTAAATCTCTTTAGTATCTTATCTATGTATGTAGACTGCGAAAGACAAAACAACCTCTTAGATCTATCTCTATAGATCCTTATTCCCAATATGTAGGTTGCTTCTCCAAGGTCTTTCATGGAGAAATTCTTAGAAAGTTGATATCGGACATTTTTATATACTTTTTAGTCCCTATCTTAGTCCTAGTGCTATTTCAATGTTGCCAACTCTCCTATTTTATTATATTTTGAATTTATTGGGTATAAATTAATTATAGAATTAATATGATTCAAATTCATAATTTTATCCTAATTAATTCATGTGCTTAATTTCAGATCTAATTATTGGAGAGAAAAATGCTGACATGGACGTTTTGCTTACTTGGAGGCTACCTGGACATGCTGACTGGGCATTGAATGGTTGACTAGGGCTGACTGGATTTCTGGTCCCCACTGTTCTACACTTTACAGCAAAGGGGAATGTAATTTCTGTTTTGACAGCATGGACCTCTTGCAGCAATCAATAACAGACAGAAATAGCAAAGCAGTAGAGTAATTTGTCTGCTGCTGTTGCCACTTTTCTGCTGTTGTCTTGCTGCCCACATCATGGAGGAAGCACCAAGGAGGCATCCAAGAAGCATCTAGGGTAGAATATTCTCTAAGGCATTGAAGGCATCAGTTTTTAAAAATCAGAGGACATTTTTATTTTCTGATCTTAGCAATTTTCGTAAATCTCTCTTCCACTTTGTCTTCCTTCTTCTGTTTTGTTGTCTTGCTCTCATGGAGGGCTAAATCTCTATTGTAATCAGTCACTAGGACCTTGGGATGTTTTAGCTTGAACTGAAAGGGCAAGATAAGTGTTTTATTCTTCATTTCATCTCATTTCGTTTCTGTTCTGCTTATATGTTTATGTTGCTGTCATATTTTGGTTTGAATTTGAAAGAGCATAAACAGATTTATATATGAGATATAACCTTGCTTGACTGATTAGAAAAGTGAGTGAAACGAAATGGCTAGTTAGATGATATTTAACTTGATTTGGTTGAGGCTTTCCTTTGAAATGCGTCTAGTTATAGTTAATGAAGATATTCTTGGCTATAGTTAGTAGTATTAAATTCTGGATGTTACTCTGGAATCATTCTTTTTTATAAAGAACCAATTGGTGAAATGAGAACAAAACTGAATCAATGAGCTAAGTAATGATGGTTACACTCCCATAAATCCTAGTGGCTGGTTGCATGGTTTTCTGTTATTGTCAAACTTGTTCTGCTGATATTTTGCTGTTGTTGTTCATTGTTACTGTTTTGTTACCACTTTTGTTATTACTGTCAACAAACCCCCCCCCACATTTATGTGCTTTTAATTAGTGTTTGGGTGTTCAAAATAACTAATTAGTAATTAGAAGTGAGGTTCCTTGAGTGAATACGACTTGGAGACCACTATATTGCAAGATTGCCACAAATTCAATTATGGGCGATTAGGCATCGTAGTGGCATGAACCAAAAGTCAAATCTTCATGGACTGAAGGATAGAAACATTGTTTCCTATGAGTAGTATGTCATATACATATAACACAAGGAATACATCTGCACTCCCACTGACCATCTTGTACACACAAGATTCATCTAGATTTTGTGAAAAACCAAGCTTTTTGATTGTTTCATTAAATCAGATGTTCTAACTCCATGATGCTTGCTTCATTCCATAGATGGATCTCTAAAGCTTGCATACTTTGTTGCTATCATTGGATCTGAATCCTTCAAGTTGTATCATATATACATCCTCGGTTAGTTTTTTGTTAAGGAAAGTTGTCTTCACATTCATTTGCTATATCCCATAATCATAATGAGCTACCATTGCTAGGAGTATCCTAATGGATTTAAGCATGGCTACCGGTGAAAAGGTTTCGTCATAATCAACACCTTATTTTTTATGATATCCCTTCGCAACCAACCTTGCTTTATAGGTTGCAACATTACCTTCCATGTCAATTTTTTTCTTAAAATCCCCTTTGCATCCGATCGGCTTAATCCCCTCAAGAGGGTCAACCAAAGTCCATACTTAGTTGTCATACATGGAATCCATTTCTAATTTCACGGTATTGAGCCATTTATCAAATTTTGAACTCTTCAAAACTTCATAGGTCATAGGGTCCTCATCTTCTATAAGTAGTACATTATTGGGTTCACTTATGAGAAATTCATATCTCTCAAGAGTCCTTGTACCCATGTCTGCTTGAGTGTCTTCAACTTCCTTAAGTTCAATCATACTCCCACTATTTTCTATTAAGAGAAACTTTTTCTCTAGGAAGACAACATGCCTTAAAACAAACATCTTTTGTTCCAAAGTGTGGTAGAATTGATATCCTCTTGTTTCCTTCGGATATCCCACAAACAGACATTTGTCAAATTTTGCCTCAAGTTTATCTGACATTATTTGCTTCACGTAAGTTGGACAACCCCATATCTTTAAGTAAGATAAGATGAGTTTCTTGTTATACCATTTCTCGAATGGAGTAATATCAACTACCTTGGTTAGGACTCTGGTCAAAGTATGAACAGCAGTCTCAAGTGCATAGCCTTAAAAGGACTTAGAGAGCTCTGCATGACTCATCATAGACCTAACCATATCTAACAAGGTTCGATTTCTCCTTTCAGTCACACCATTTTATTGTGGCATGTAAGGTGGAGTCTACAAGGACAATATCCCAGTGTCCCTAAGATAATCTCGAAACTCTTGGTTCTGAGTATTCACCACCTCGATAAGATCTTAGGGTCTTGATATTTTTACCATGTTGTTTCTCCACTGCATTTTTGAATTCTTTAAACTCTTCAAAGGCCTCAGATTTGTGTCTCATTAGATACACATGCCCAAATCTAGAATAGTCATCGATAAAGGTAGTGAAGTAGGCATAACCACTCCTGGAATGCGTTGACATTGGCCCATATACATTGATATGTATTAGACCCTATAAGATAGTAACACGTTCTCCCTTTCCACTAAAAGGTGATTTAGTCATCTTGCCCTTTAAGCAAGAGATGAATGTGTCATATGATGCATAATCAAATAACCCTAAGTCACCTCCTTTAGGTAACTTATGCGTTTCTCACTTATATGACCTAGATGACAATGCCATAAATATGAGGTTAGTTGATTATCTTGTTTTAGGTGTTTAGATTTGTTGTTTTTGATATTGGGAATCGGGTTAGATGTATCTAATTTTTATATCCCATTGCAAAACATTCCAATGCCATAAAGAATACTATCTAACATTATGTGACAACAGTTGTTACTAAATGTTACATGAAAACCCTTTTTATTCAAACTTGAAATTGAAAAAATGTTTTTAATTAAGGATGAAATGAAATAACAGTTATCTAATTCTAAAATTAAACCACTAGGTAAAGGCAATACATAAGTTCCTATAGCTAATACAGCAACTCTTGCTCCAATTCTTACTCGTAGGCCCGCCTCTCCTCTGGTCAACTGTCTACTATTCTTTAAGCCCAGCATATCGGTATATAGATGTGAGCTACAACTGGTATCTAATACCTAAGTTTTACTAGAAACAATATTTATCTCAATAACGAAAATACCTAAACTAGTTTCGGTATTGGATGCCTTTTTCTTCTTCAGGGACTCCAGATAGGACTTGTAGTTCCTCTTCCAATGCTCATCTTTGCCATAATGGAAGCAAATCCCTTTGGTTGCAGCTTTCACTATGTCACATCCCAAGTTTGAGCATGTGAATAATTCTTTAAACTAGAGGGTATACCCCTATGGTATCCCATAAAATCTCTGATTAATACTAATGCATAACACAATTTTTCAAGAAAGACATTTATACATATAAAAGTTCAACATAGTGAACAGTAAACACAAACCAAATATCTTACAATATGATATTATTTTCCAAGCCTAGGTGACCTATAGAGATTACAGAGCATTCCTAAGCTTTTGGATTCATAAGCCCTCCAGAAAACGTGGAAAGTATCCTTATTGAATACTATTCCTCTTGCGGATTCCCTTTGTTCTCATCCACTGTATCTAAAAAAAATGTTCATAAAGAGTGTGAGTTCATCAAAACTCAGTGACTAAATGACTGTGCAATAATAAATATGTCACAAGTACAAATACCATAATCATAATCACAATAAGAATAGTTATTTTTATATTCAGGGTTTCTATACCTCTGTATTTTATGTTCGAGAATTCAGTTTCCATTTATATTCCCAATCATTACATGCTTTGGTATCTTGGGAAATGAAGCCCTCAACCATTCCATGTATATAATTCCATACATTGGTATCTTGGGTCAAGCCCTCAACCATTCCATGTGTATAATTCCATGCATTGGTATCTTGGGTCAAGCCCTCAACCATTCCATGTGCATTATATACTCAATTCATAATTCTCATCAATATAATCTTAAATCAATAATAAATTTCATTGTATAGCAATCATCATTAAATATGGAATCTAACTGCGATATGAGATGAAATTTATATTGTACTTAGAATAAAAGTAAATAAAGTCGGTTAGCAAGGTCATCCACTCACATAGATTCCGTATCCAAGTCACTTTTCTGAGTTGCTACAAAGAAGAGTACGTAGTTGGATTTCAGGTTCCGCTACGGAGATCAGATATAGAAAGTCAAGGTTTCTTTTGTACCAAAATACTTTCATACGTATAATCACTATTCATACATATGATCACTATTTATACGTACGATTGCTATTCACACGTACGAAATACTATTCATACGTATGGTTACTATTCACACGTACAGTTACTATTCATACATATGAATACTATTTACACGTATAGTTACTATTCATACGTACGAATACTATTCACACGTACGATTACTATTTATACGTATAAATACTATTCATATATATAGTTACTATTCACACATACGAAATACTATTCATACATATGGTTACTATTCACACGTACGATATTATTCATACATACGGTTACTATTTACACGTACGAATACTATTCATACGTATGGTTACTATTCACACTAGAAATAGAGAATATAATCTGTAAAAGAGTACACCAGGTAAGTTCTCAGGAAAGAGTGGAGGGTCATAATGGACACTTAAAAATCAGGTCTTTCCTTAGCCAGAACTTTCCTAGACATGTATTCTTCACAGTTTACATCCTATTTCGGTAACCAAAGAATCAAAATAATATATAGACAGCTAAGGACAGTTTTTCTGATGTGGAAGATCAGCTAAAGCCGTAACCACAGAGCATACTTAAGAAAATAACTTCTAAAATTTGAAAAACATAGAAGGCATAGTTTCCTTACCTAATCAGAAAAGAAAAAGCCCAAAATCTCAGAGGCCTAGCGTCGAAGCAAGAGAAACTTAAGGAAAGAAGAAGAGAAGTTGAAGGTGTGAGTTTAGAAGTGAAATAGAAGAGCCTATTTATAGGAAAAGTCAAGGGTACTATTTGATACTATGCACTAATAAAATATTCAATTTACTATTTATGAAAATGGAACTTAAAGGGAAAACTATCCTTTCTCTTAAACCTTTAAGTTTCTTTTCACTTTTTTCCCTTTCAAATTAGTCCTTAAAGGGGATTTTCTCATATATAACATTATTTTCTCCCAGTTTCTTTTAGATTTCTCTAATACTCAAGCCATATTTTATCCAAGGGATATATTCTATATCCTAACATTTATTATATCCCACAGTTTATACAATCTATAAATAGAAATCTGTATTTTCAACAACATGCACAAACGAGTATACAAAAATTTAAACCGATAGGAAATTTATTTTCGCCAAAATAAATTTATCGTAATTATTGAATACTTATATCTTTAAAATATAGCGGGTATTACACACTACTTCTTGGCCTACTTTTTCTTGATACCTCCCTTGACCTTAATGGGTTTCTTCTCCTTGGAACTTTTCCCTTTAATCTTAGTAGAATCCACCAACATCACAACCTTCTCCTCTTTCTTGATAAAGGCTCAGTTTCCTTGAGTAGGTTGATCAGCTCTAGTATAGTCGATGAGATCTGATTCATCTAATAGTTCATTACTAATGATGTGTAATTATTAAGTAAACTTTGGAAAATTAAATCAACACTTAATTCATGATCCATCGTGAAACCTAACGCTACTAACCTCTCAATGTAACCATTCATCTTAAATACATGTTGCATTATAGATGCCCCTTTTTGTATCTTCGAATGAAAAAGTAAACAACAGACATCGAACCATTTGGTTCTTGCTTGCTCGTCAAACAGTTCCCTCAGATGGAAGATGATGGTGCATGTGTCCATGGCTGCTTTTGAAGCTTGGGTGTCATAGAGGCCAACATGATACATGTTGCTAGCTCATCATCACTTATGCACTTTTTATAAACCGGCACTTGGTCCTTATCAGCGTCATCAGCAGGGGGTTTAGGGAGTGCTTCATCAAGAACATAGGCTATGCGTTCTACCTTGAGAATGATTCTCAAGTTTCTTAGCCAACAACAACAACAACAACAACAGCCTTATCCCACTAGGTGGGGTCGGCTACATGGATCGCCCGACGCCATTGAGTTCTATCAATAACTAACTCTTTAGGGATCTCATTTACCAGAAGATCCCTCTCAATAACCTCTTCAAGTGTCCTTCTTGGTCTTCCTCGACCTTTTTTCACAGGGCTCCAAACCATTTACTCAACTCTCCTTACTGGCGCTTCTAATGGTCTTCTTTGAACATGACCAAACCACCTTAAACAGTTTTCAGTCATTTTTTCCTCAATAGGTACCACTCCAATTCTCCCTCGTATATGATTATTACAGATCATATCTCTTCTTGTATGACTACACATCCAACGCAACATCCTCTTCTCTGCTACTCCAATTTTATGCTCTTGTTGTCCTTTCATCGCCTAACATTCGCTCCCATATAAAATCGCAGGTCTTATAGCAGTACGATAAAACTTTCCTTTGAGCTTATTCGGTACTTTCCGATCACAAACAACTCCTGATGCCATTCTCCACTTTAACCACCCAGCTTGTATCCTATGTGTCACATCACCAATAATTTCACCGTCATCTTGTATAACAGATCCCAGATACCTAAACTTTGACACTTGTGACACAACATTATCTCCAATTTTAACTTCCAACTCGTTTCTAGCTTTTCGCTTGTTAAACTTGCAATGCATATACTCTGTCTTTGTAATACCCATGAAAAATAAAATATAAATGCGTGTTTACAAACTTCTATTACTATTTCAGTATACAGTACTATTCACCCATATAATACTATTTACGTATATGGTACTGTTCATCTATACAATCAAAATGTCAAGTACTAGATGTGGTTTGATCATAAGAGAAAATTAGAAAGAAATTTGTAGGAGAAAATGACATTTTATATTAGAGAATTCCCTGAGGGACTAAATTGAAAGGAAACTAAATTAGCAAATTGATTATACTAGTAGATAAGACTAGTAAGTGAAACTAGTAGATGAGACTAGTAAGTGAAACTAGTAGATGAGACTAGTAAGTGAAATTGGTAAATGAGACTAGTAAGTGAAACTAGTAGATGAGACTAGTAAGTGAAATTGGTAGGTGAGACGGGGTAGATGTAATAGTACCCTTAAATTTTCCTATAAATAGACCCTTCCATTTCACTTTCAAAATCACACATTCAACTTCTCTTCTTCTCTCCTTAAGATTTCTTGGTCCGACGCTACACCTCTGAGATTTTGGGCCTTTCCTTTTCAGCTTAGGTAAGAATACTATGCCCTTTCTATGTCTTTCAAATTTTAGAAGTTATTTTCTTAAGTATGCTCTGTGGTTGCGGCTTTGGCTGATCTTCCACATCAGATAAACTGTCCTTAGCTATCTATATGTTATTTTGATTACCGAAATAGGATGTAAACTATGAAGAATACATGTCTAGGAAAGTTCTGGCTAAGGAAAGACCTGATTTTTAAGTGTGTCCATTGTGACCCTCTACTCTTTCCTGGGAACTTACCTGGTATACTCTTTTACAGATTGTATTCTCTATTTCTGGTATAAATAGTAATCGTACGTATGAACAGTATCTGTACGAAAATAATCCTAACGTATTTTCTCTAATCTTTCATGAAAATCTCCGTAGCGGAACACCGAAATTCACCTGAGTACTCTTATTCGTAATGACTTAGAGAAACGATACTCGTACGGAATCCAGGTGAGTGAAACGACCCCGTTTTAATAGAGTTTTAGCATTACTGGTGATAAAAAGTATGCCGTAGGATACTCCCAAGATTCATAAGGGAAATTGGATTCAGAATGACGAATCTAATGAGATAATTAATCTAGAAGTATGGATAAGACAAAGCAAGTATCTCATGATGATGTGAAGTTTGAATCTTTTTAAAAATCGTTCAATTGTTATCTTGATTTGTGGTTTATAAATCTATAATATAGTTATATATTATACCTATTATATAAATGAATATTACATTGTACTTCTAATTATGATATGAAATGTTGTGCTATTGATTGTGATTGAGCGGGACAGTACCCCCTCTCAAGGCAAGGCAGAAAACCCGGTTCAAAGGGTGTCTTGACCAACGAGTGTGGAGACAACGATTCCCTCAGTAAGGATATAGCCCGGATTGGTGATAAATCCGTGAGGTGCCCTAGCTAAGAGGATGAGGTTGTGCGTCATGGCAAAAATATACAGAATTGGTGAGCCGGCCTGTGTGCGCTATCCGGGATATATTGCCATTGATGAGTACTAGTAACGTTTGTTGAATTGGATGGATTTTTATCTTCTTATATGTAATTTCTAACTATGTCTATTGGTTGAGTTTGAGCCTTTGGATATACTTGCATGACTGGCGATGTATTTGAATTTTATTAACACGAGGCCGATTCGCTCATTGAGTTTAAAAGCTCTCACTCTTTGTGAAATTTTTTTTATTCAGATCAAGTTGCCGGCGAAGAATATCCATTAGAGGAGTAAATCACCTTGGACCTTCCCGCTGTCTGGTAGGCCCCTCTTTTGTCATAGATTATGGTGCTCTGTAATCGTCTAGGACGTCTAGGTCAGGGGTTTGGTATTTAGCTTGTATTTCAGTATGATAATGTATTTTGTATTGATAATCTATTATTTTTAATTAAGAAAATTTGATATATTTTATTCGTATTTATTAAGGAATGGTTATTTTGAGAATATATAGATAATGACTAATAATTTAATTCATGGGTAAGAATTTGTCGAAAGGCTTACAGTGATGGGATATTCATCATTGTGCTGGTCATGTGCCCAGAACACAGGTCGTGACAAAGTTGGTATCAAAGCAGAGGTTGTTAGGTCTCCTAGTGATTACAGAGCAAGGTGTCTTTAGTGGGTCTTCCCATATTGTCGTGACTGCAGCACGACCATAGGATAAAGATCTACCAAAAGCCCTATGAAGTTTAAAATACTTTTCTTTTGTGTCTCTCCTTGAAGCATAATAGTGACGATACATATTATTTTTAATTGTAGAATAAGTTTAGATGGCACCAAGGAAATCAAACGCTTCTGGAATCCGCACAAGATCTGGCAGGGCCCTGGTCCCTCTAGTTGCTCAGTCAGCAGATGCAAGGCTAGAGATGACTAATTGTGCAGAAGGTAACCATGCACAAAATAGAGAGATACCCACTAAAAACCCTGAAAGAAGTGGTGGAGTACCATCACAAATTGACGCAACTGTAGTGATAGAAGTATTAGCTGCAATGCAGAACGAGGTAAATGGGCTGAAGGAACTTCTGATGGGACAGTCATCTGAAGGTGACTCACAGGCATCAGTACATGCTACAAGAGTGCAAGAGACAGACCAGATGCCACCCCTACTCCCTCCTCAAGATTGGGTAGGGACAGAGGTCAAGATCTCAGAATTTATGAAGCTGAATCCGCCAACCTTTGCAGGAGATGTTAATGAAGACCCACAATGTTTTTCTAGATGATTGTAAGAAAATCCTTGACACGTTGGAGTGCCTTGAACCTCGAAGAGTGACTCTTGTTACCTGTCAATTAAGAGGTAAGGTGGACCGCTGGTGGCGAACGTGGAAGAAGGGCATGGCCAGAAATTCTCCACCCCTCAAATGGAAGGACTTTAAAAGAATTTTTCGAGAACAATTTATTCTGGAGAGTATAAGAGAAGCAAAGATGAATGAGTTTGAGACACTCTGTTTGTGGAGTTGTCTGAATATGCTACTCACATGGTCCTAACTGAGAAAGAAAGGATCCGACGGTTTATTAAAGGCCTTCGAGAGTCTCTATTTGATAGGGTGGGATCGAAGATACGAGATTTTTCATCCTATACAGAAGCTGTCGACATCGCCCGTATGATGGAAGAAAGAGATATACTTAAAGAAAAATGGAATAACAAAAGAAAAAGGAAACAAGATGAAAAATCACGCTACTATAGAGAGAGTTCTGCACCCACTAAAACCACTGGACATGTAGCCTCTACCGCTAGTGCACCACAGCGTCAACAAAGTGGCACAGGGGGTCAACAAAGACCCTGGTGCTCTAAATATGAAAGAAGCCACTTCGGAGCTTGTTTTACCAACAACAACACTAAGGTCTGTTACCAATGTGGTCAACAGGGCCACATCAAAAGAGATTGCCCCCAACTCCACAAGAGATCTGGCCAAGGATCAGTACGCCCTAATCAATCAGAGGCCACTATTGCCAACAGAGCCCCTGTAACGGTAGGAGGCAATGGAATCGGAAGAGGTACTGGTAGAGGACAAGGTGGTCGAGGTCAAGCTTCAGCAGGCCGAGGGATCGCTGGAGTATTCGCTTTAACCCGTCAAGATGCTCAGGCATCTAATACGGTGGTAGTAGGTACCCTTCTGATTGAATCAAATTTTGCACATATTTTGTTTGACTTTAGCTCTACATATTCCTATATGTCACCATTCTTTGCTAAGAACCTTAAACAAAAAGTTGTTAGATTAGAATGTCTGTTCTTAGTAACTACGCCTAATGGAGGCACCCTACTAATAGAACGAGGCTACCAGGCTTGCAAGATAAGAATAGAAGAAATAAATACAACAGTAGACCTAATGCTGTTGGATATGACAGACTTCGATGTCATCTTAGGCATGGATTGGCTAGCATCTTGTCATGCCACTCTGGATTGCTATAATAAGATAGTTAAGTTCAATATTACAGGGGAACCTTCCTTCGTATTTCATGGTGAACAGAGTGAGATTTCTAGAAATCTTATATCATTAATGTGTGCCCAACGTTTATTGCGAAAGGGCTGTCAAGGATACTTGGCATTTGTTAAAGATATTAAGAAAGAAGAACTAAAAGTAGAGGACGTCCCAGTAGTCCAGGAGTTTGTAGACGTCTTCCCGGATGATCTGCCAGGTGTACCCCCAGATCGAGAGATCGAGTTTCAGATAGAGTTAGCTCCAGATACTCGCGCAATCTCCATACCCCCTTATAGGATGGCGCCAACAGAATTAAAAGAGCTAAAGACTCAGTTACAAGATTTGCTAGATAAAGGCTTTATAAGGCCAAGTTATTCACCTTGGGGAGCTCCTGTTCTGTTCATGAAAAAGAAGGACGGATCGATGAGGCTATGCATAGATTATAGGCAATTGAATAAAGTAACTATCAAAAATAAATACCCATTGCCTCGTATTGATGACCTATTAGATCAACTTCAAGGAACCAAGTGTTTTTCAAAGATTGACTTGAGGTTTAGTTATCACCAACTCAAGATCAAGGAGGAGGATGTGCCTAAAACAGCCTTCTGTACCAGATATAGGCACTACAAGTTCTTGGTAATGTCATTTGGACTAACAAATGCACCAGCTGCTTTCATGGATTTAATGAATAGGAATTTTAAATCCTTCTTAGACAAATTCGTTATTGTCTTCATAGACGACATTCTGGTGTACTCAAAGTCTTCAAAAGAGCATGAACAACACCTTCGTATTGTGTTGCAGACATTGAGGGATCATCAATTGTACGCCAAATTCTCTAAATGCGAGTTTTGGATTTATCGCGTGACTTTTTTGGGACATGTGATCTCCAAAGATGGCATCCAAGCAGACCCAAGCAAAGTGGAAGCAGTTAAAATGTGGCCTAGACTCACCTCCGTCACGGAGATTCACAGCTTCTTGGGATTGGCAGGATATTATCGTCGTTTCATCCAAAATTTTTCCCAGTTAGCCGCCCCTCTCATACGACTTACTAGGAAAGGAGTAAAGTACCAATGGGATGATGCTTATGAAGAAAGCTTCCAAGAACTTAAGAAAGAGTTAATTTCCGTACCTGTATTGGTCTTACCCTCAGGACCTGGAGGTTTTACAGTGTACTGCGATGCATCAAGAGTAGGGTTGGAATGCATTCTCATGCAGCATGGCCAGGTAGTGGCATATGCATCGAGACAGCTTAAGAAACATGAACAAAACTACCCTACCCATGATCTGGAGATGGCAGCAGTAGTTTTTGCCCTAAAGATATGCAACACTATCTATACAGAGAAACCTACAAAATCTACACTGACCATAAAAGTCTAAAATATATTTTCGACCAAAAGGACCTAAACTTGAGGCAAAGGAGATGGGTAGAATTACTAAAAGATTATGATTGCAATATTCTTTACCACCCAGGCAAAGTGAACGTGGTGGCAGATGCTTTGAGTCGAAAATCTATGGGTAGTCTAGCCCATATAGCAATGACAAGAAGACCATTGATCAAAGAACTACAGGAGCTGAGAGCAAAAGGTGCTACTCTCGAGATTACAAGGACAATATCATTTTTAGCCCATATCAGGGCTAGATCTTCCCTTGTAGACCAGATACGGATATCCCAAATAGAGGATCCTGAGCTTGTCCAAATTATGGATAAGGTAAAGAATGATGAAGCGAATAGTTTCACACTCGACGATGCAGGAGCCTTGCGTCTTGAACAACGGTTGTGCGTACCAGATGTTGGAACTCTTAAATGAGACATCATGGAGGAAGGCCATAATACTGCATATGCTGTACATCCAGGGGCCACCAAGATGTATCAGGATCTGAAACAGATCTACTGGTGGAAAGGAATGAAACAAGACATAGCAGAATTTGTGTCTTATTGTTTAACCTGTCAACAGGTTAAGGCTGAGCATTTAAAGCCAAGAGGCTCGTTACAGCAATTAGAGATTCCTGAATGGAAATGGGAACGAGTAACGATGGACTTTATTGTTGGTCTACCTCGCTCCACAAGAGGTTATGACTCAGTTTGGGTCATTGTTGACCGACTAACCAAATCAGCACACTTTATTCCAGTCAAAACCACTTATGGTGTGGTGACGTTGGCACAATTGTATATTAAGGAAATAGTGAAGCTACATGGAGTACCCATATCCATTATTTCTGATAGAGGTCCTCAATTTACTTCTCGTTTATGGACAAGTTTTCAAGAAGCATTAGGTACTCGAGTGGACCTCAGTACCACTTTTCACCCACAGACAGACGGACAGTCAGAGCGGACGATTCAGACGCTAGAGAACATGTTACCAGCTTGTATCCTAGATTTCAATGGTAGCTAGGACAAGCATTTGTATATCGTAGAGTTTGCATATAACAACAGCTACCAAGCCACTATTGGGATGGCACCCTTTGAGGCCTTGTATGGGAGACGTTGTAGATCTCCGATCGGTTAGTTCGAGGTAGGTGAAGCGAAAGCATTAGGACCCGACTTGGTCCAGGATGCCCTAACCAAGGTTAAAACAATACAGGATAGGATGCGAGCAGCTCAAAGTAGACAAAAGGCATACACTGACCACAGACGACGTGATTTGGAGTTCTCAGTCAGTGATATGGTATTCCTAAAAGTCTCTCCAATGAAAGGTGTGTTGAGATTTGGAAGGAAAGGAAAGTTGAGTCCTAGGTACATCGGGCCTTATGAGATTTTAGAACGAGTGGGAAAAGTGGCTTATCGGCTCGCCCTACCTATGGAACTGGAAGGGATTCACCCTGTTTTTCACGTATCCATGTTGAGGAAGTACCTTCCTGACCCTTCTCACATACTTCACCCTTCTCACAATGATTCTATCCTAGTAGATGAAAACTTGTCATACGAGGAGGTACCGGTGGCTATCCTCGATAGTCAAGTAAAGAAACTCCGATCTAAAGAGATACCATCAGTCAAAGTATTGTGGAGGAATCAAACTCACGGAGAAGCCACATGGGAAGCCGAGGCCGACATGCGTTCTAGATATCTGCATCTTTTCACGACTTGAAGTAATTTAAATTCGGAGGACTGAATTTCTTAAAGGGGGTGATAATGTAATACCCATGAAAAATAAAATATAAATGTGTGTTTACAAACTACTATTACTATTTCAGTATACAGTACTATTCACCCATATAATACTATTTACGTATATGGTACTGTTCATCTATACAATCAAAATGTCAAGTACTAGATGTGGTTTGATCATAAGAGAAAATTAGAAAGAAATTTGTAGGAGAAAATGACATTTTATATTAGAGAATTCCCTGAGGGACTAAATTGAAAGGAAACAAAATTAGCAAATTGATTATACTAGTAGATGAGACTAGTAAGTGAGACTAGTAGATGAGACTAGTAAGTGAAACTAGTAGATGAGACAAGTAAGTGAAATTGGTAAATGAGACTAGTAAGTGAAACTAGTAGATGAGACTAGTAAGTGAAATTGGTAGGTGAGACGGGGTAGATGGAATAGTACCCTTAAATTTTCCTATAAATAGACCCTTCCATTTCACTTTCAAAATCACACATTCAACTTCTCTTCTTCTCTCCTTAAGATTTCTTGGTCCGACGCTAGACCTCTGAGATTTTGGGCCTTTCCTTTTCAGCTTAGGTAAGAATACTATGCCCTTTCTATGTCTTTCAAATTTTAGAAGTTATTTTCTTAAGTATGCTCTGTGGTTGCGGCTTTGGCTGATCTTCCACATCAGATAAACTGTCCTTAGCTATCTATATGTTATTTTGATTACCGAAATAGGATGTAAACTGTAAATAATACATGTCTAGGAAAGTTCTGGCTAAGGAAAGACCTGGTTTTTAAGTGTGTCCATTGTGACCCTCCACTCTTTCCTGGGAACTTACCTGGTATACTCTTTTACAAATTGTATTCTCTATTTCTGGTATAAATAGTAACCATACGTATGAACAGTATCTGTACGAAAATAATCCTAACGTATTTTCTCTAATCTTTCATGAAAATCTCTGTAGCGGAACACTGAAATTCACCTGAGTACTCTTATCTGTAACGACTTAGAGTAGCGATACTCGTACGGAATCTAGGTGAGTGAAACAACCCCATTTTAATAGAGTTTTAGCATTACTGGTGATAAAAAGTATGTCGTAGGGCACTCCCAAGATTCATAGGGGAAATTGGATTCAGAATGATGAATCTAATGAGATAATTAATCCAGAAGTATGGATAAGACGAAGCAAGTATCTCATGATGATGTGAAGTTTGAATATTTTTAAAAATTGTTCAATTGTTATCTTGATTTGTGGTTTATAAACCTATAATATAGTTATATATTATACCTGTTATATAAATGAATATTACATTGTACTTCTAATTATGATATGAAATGATGTGCTATTGATTGTGATTGAGCGGGACAGTAACCCCCTCTCAAGGAAAGGCGGAAAACCCGGTTCAAAGGGTGTTTTGACCAACGAGTATAGAGACAACGATTCCCTCAGTAGGGATATAGCCCGGATTGGTGATAAATCCATGAGGCGCCCTAGCTAAGAAGATGAGGTTGTGCGTCATGGCGGAAATATACAGAATTGGTGAGCCGGCCTGTGTGCGCTCTCCGGGATATATTGCCATTGATGACTACTAGTAACGTTTGTTGAATTGGATGGATTTTTATCTTCTTGTATGTAATTTCTAACTATGTCTATTGGTTGAGTTTGAGCCTTCGGATATACTTGCATGACTGGCGATGTATTTGAATTTTATTACCACGAGGCCGTTTCGCTCATTGAGTTTAAAAGCTCACACGCTTTGTGAATTTTTTTTATTCAGATCAAGTTACCAGCGAAGAATATCCACTAGAGAAGTAAATCACCTTGGACCTTCCCGCTGTCGGGTAGGCCCCTCTGTTGTCATAGATTATGGTGCTCTGTAATCATCTAGGACATCTAGGTCAGGGGTTTGGTATTTGGCTTGTATTTCAGTATGATAATGTATTTTGTATTGAGAATCTATTATTTTTAATTAAGAAAATTTGATATATTTTCTTCGTATTTATTAAAGAATGGTTATTTTGAGAATATATAGATAATGACTAATAATTTAATTCATGGGTAAGAATTTTTCGAAAGGCTTACAGTGATGGGATATTCATCATTGTGCCGGTCATGTGCCTAGAACATGAGTCATGACAGTCTTACTTCTGCTCAGACGAAAACCCTTCGATTCCAAAATAGCTCTCCATAACTCAAGTTTAACATTAATCTCTTCTCTTGACTCTACTATGAGAACAACATCATCAGCAAAAAGCATGCATTTAGGAATTTCTTCTTGAATATGTTTTGTCAGAACATCTAAAACTAAGTCAAACAAATAAGGGCTCAACGATAATCCCTGATGTAGGCCAATCTTAATAGGGAAGTCTCTAGTCTCCCCACCAGACGTTCTCACACTAGTTGTAGCTCCCTCATACATATCTTTTATAACTCTAATATACGCAACCCGTACACCTTTCTGTTCCAAGGCTTTCTAGAGCACCTCTCTTGGTACTCAATCATAAGCTTTTTCCAAATCAATAAACGCTATATGCAAGTCTTTTTGTTTGCTCCGATACCTTTCCATCAACCCTCTTAGCAGATAAATGGCTTCCATAGTTGATCGCCCTGGCATGAATCCAAATTAATTTTTCGAAATACTCATCTCCATTGTTAACCTACGTTCAATCACTCTTTCCCATAATTTTAGAGTGTGACTCATAAGTTTAATCCCTCTGTAGTTTACGCAGTTCTGGATGTCTCCTTTGTTTTTGTATATAGGCACTAAAGTACTTCTTCTCCATTCCTCCGGTATTTTCTCGGACCTTAAAATCTCATTAAAGATCTTAGTTAGCCAGATAGTCCCCTCATCCCCCAAACACTTCCAAACTTCAATAGGAATACCGTCAGGACCAACGACTTTACCATCATCCATTCTTCTTAGAGCTTCCTTGACCTCATCAACCTTAATCCTGCGATAATATGTCAAATTTTGTTCTCTCTCCAAGGTTGTTAAATCTTCCCTATTACAGGTCGACTCTGCTCCGTCATTAAAGAGCTTGTGAAAGTAACCTTGCCATCTGTTTTTAATATCTCTATCTGTAACCAAAACTTTTCCTTCTTCATCCTTGATACATCTTACTTGATCCAAATCTCTAGATTTCCTTTCTCTAGTCTTCACAATCTTGTAAATATTTTGTTCCCCTTTTTCGTTCCTAAATCCTTGTAAAACTCTTCAAATGCTTTAGATCGTGCTTCACTTACTGCTTTTTTAGCCTCCTTATTAGCCTTCTGATACCTTTCCCAATTTTCTGAGTTATTGCTCAAATGGATAGCTTTAAAGCAATCTTTTTTAAATTTAATCTTTTCTTGAACGGTCTCATTCCACCACCAAGATTCCTTATCTCTTTGTCTAAAACCTTTAGATTCTCCTAAGAGTGCTTTAGCTATCTTCCTAACCCTGTTGGCCATCTCCTCCCATATGATGTTAGCATTTTCTCGTAACTCCCAAGACCCTTCCTCCCATAGTCTTCTCTTGAAAGTCTGTAGATTCTCCCCCTTTAGCTGCCACCACTTTGTCCTAGGGTTCATCACCTGTCGATGCTTTTGTTTCCGACCCTTAATACTCACGTCAAGGACCAAGACCCTATGTTGAGTTGCCACGGGCTCCCCAAGAATAACTTTACAATTTTGACAAATTTTCCTATCTGGATTCCTTACCAAAAAGAAGTCAATCTGTGACCTTGAAGCTCCACTCTTGTATGTGATCAAATGCTCCTCTCGCTTCTTGAAGCAGGTGTTGACAACCTTAAAATTATAAGCCAATGAAAAATCGAGTATAGACTGTCTTTCCTCGTTAAGCTCCCCGAAACCAAAGCCACCATGAACTCTCTCATATTGTCCTACTTCTTTCCCAACGTGGCCATTAAGGTCCCCCCGATGAAAATCTTCTCTTCTAAGGGTATGCTTCTGACCAATCCCTCCAAATCTTCCCAAAACTTTTCCTTAAGATATGCATCCACCCCTACTTGGGGTGCATAGGCACTAATGATATGGATAGTATCTCTTCCAACAATCATTCTTAAGCATAAAATCCTATCCTCAATCCTTTTTACCTCCACCACACTCGGCGTCCAATCCTTGTCAACCATGATACCTACACCATTCTTTGTCCGTACTTTTCCCGTGTACCAGAACTTGAAGCCTGAACCGTCAAACCTCTTAGCCTTTTCTCCAACCCATTTAGTCTCTTAAAGGCACAAGATTTTAATTTTCCTCCTCTTCATAGTGTCTACAACCTCCATGGATTTCCCTGTCATAGTCCTGATATTCCACGTACTGATCCTGATTTTGCTCTCCTGGGCTAGCTTCTTTACCCTCAACCTTCCAGGAACATGCCCTTGTGACACTACATCCGATCGATGATGCAGTGGCTCTAACTCATTTGACACTGTATTCGAGCCATACCGCGTTGCTTCCTGGCAACGACCTAGTATTAGTAGACCCTTGCACATTTAACACTACATCCGAGTGCCAATGTAGCGGCTCTAGCTCACTGGTCACTGTACTCGAGCCATACAGTGCGTTGCTTCCGGGCAATGTCCTAGCATTAGCATAATAGTGTCGTTGATCCATATTCATGAGAGATTCGACAAAGTTTTACGTTGGCTGTCGAGGGCCTAACACAACCCTCCTCCTTTACCCGGGCTTGGGACCGGCTATAAAACATAGGCGGAGTTTCTCAAGTTTCTTAGCCAGTTTAAGAAAATTGTCGTAGTCAACTTATTTGACTCAAGAATTGATCTCAAATTCACGATGGATGTCATGATTCTATCAACCTAGATGTAAAAACATGAGCATGTTAAAGTATGTACATGAATGCATAATAACAGTATTTAATATATTGCATTATTACTCCCATTATTTTAGTACGAACCCAAAATAAAGACAAAAACCCCATTTTGGATCCAGGAGAACCCTGTTGGAAGTTCTCCTAGTGGGCTTAATGTCCAAACCTCACCTTGAATGACCTTGAAGAGAGTCCAACAAGCCATCTCAAATCAAATGGTAGGTATCTCATACCAGTTGCATTGTGTATGTAACTATTAAGTAGTGTTATCAACTGTTGATGTATGTACTAATCGTTAGGCTTGTCAATTCTTGACTCATACACATCATATGTAAATAGCCCAACCTAGTCTCTATCCACATTGACCTTGGAGAGAATCCAACATATCAATGTTTCTAGCTAAAGTTGGCCTATTAATCATAAATCATATCTCAATGGTTTGAACACGTTCAATTTAAAGCCAGGCTTGGAGAGAGTCCAATAACCCAAGCTTGAAGAATATCTCTAGTTTGCCCTATATTAATGGAAAGCTTTAGTTTTAATATTATTTGAGGGTTTTCTTAATTAGTCTCATCAGATTTTAAATTAGACATGCATCATATGTGAGATCTCATTAAACATATATAGATTGTAAACTATATGGTGAGGTTATGGACTTATCTATTGTCAACTCTTTGAGCCAAATGAGATGACTAAGGCAAACCTAAGTATATGCATGATTTTACAATGAAGACATAAAAACTCTATTTCTACTCTTCATATGGGCTCAGTTCCTCAGCTCCGTCTCCATGATTTTTTTTTCTTGCATCTTATTCCTATACTAACCTTATATAATCTATGTACATTGTTTAATGAGAAACCTCAAGTTATATTTGAGGGGAGTTAGGTGAGAAGAGCAGTACAATAAAGAAATAGAGAGAGAAATGGTACACAGATCCTATTTACCAAAACCATAATTTAAAAACATGCATGAACAATTTATACTTGGTAAAAGTCTATGACCAGCCATCATGACATACATACATCTTATCATGCATTGTCTATCAAAATAAATGTATAATGGAAGTCAGCATTTAAGGTCTACGTAGCGTTAGAATAATTTCATCACATGAATTACTTCCACTTTTATTTTTATCTCAATTAAAAAATTGCTTGTTTCCTTGTTTAGAATTAAAAAACCCTTTAATTCTAGTTTCCTAATCTAATTAGGCAAAATAAATAAATCTCAATTTAATTTCAAATTGATTTGTTTCCTTATTTAAATTAGGAAAGTAATAAAGATTCTAGTTAATTCTAAAAAGTTTGTTTCCTAATTTAAGATAAGAAAATAATCGAGATTTAAAATAATTTATTTATTTATTTCCTAAATCATATTAAGAAATCAATCAAGATACAATCTAATCAATTAATTAAATTATTTTATAAATCATATTAGGAAACTAATCGTGATCCAATCTAATCAATTTATTTGACTATCAAATTAATTGATCTTATATTGATTACTATTCATTTTTTCATTGATTTCTCTTAAATCAATCAATCAAGTTAATTAATTTATTTCCTAATCAAATTAGGAAAATAATCATATCTCGAACCATTTAATCTAATTGTTTTGTTTCTTAAAACATATTGGGACACTAATCAAGATCAATTACTTTAACCTAATTCAGTCTTGAATTCGATTTTTTTTATTTTCACACCAAAATAAACATCTACTAAAAGAGAAAAAAATAGGGTTTATGGATCACAACAATTTTTATTTTAAAACCCTATTGATGAAAACAAAATCTTTTTCTTTCAAAATGTTCATGTTTGGCGTCAAAATATGTTCTTCAAAAAAGCAAAATTCAAATCTCAACAAAATTTATAAGAACATCTCATGGTCTTCCATACAAAATTTGAAAGAAAAAGAAACAAGCATCACAAAATGTTCATGTTTCAAAAACACAAAAACATGTTGAAATCTATTATACTCATACATTCTTCATTTTAAAGTAATGGTAACTATGAGCGGTATCTGATACCACTATTGGATTTTATAGATCATAGAACACAGCGAAATTTAAAACTTTTTCTCTAAAACCCATTCACCAAAGGATCAACCTAGATTATCATTACATTAACCAAGTAATTAAGACGAAGAGAAATACCTCTTGTAGCACAACAAACTCTCCAAGCCAAAGCAAGTATCTAATGGAGTTGCTTCTTGTTCTTGTGCTAGCAAACACGAAGAAACTATGGAGAAAACCTTCTTGGATGAAGAAGAAAAAAACAAGAGTGCTTCCTAAACAAGATTCTCAACAATTGAGAGAGAGAGAGAGAGAGAGAGAGAGAGTATATTGTGTAGCTTTCACCATCACTCTTAAAGTGATAGGTGCTACCTCAAACCCTAAAGCCCTAATTCCCTTAGTGGGGCGTCATTCCCTTATTGGGCTTTTTAAGGTGGCACCTTAAGAAGCCCAATCTCTTTGAGAGAGGAAGCAGCCAAGAGGTTCTCATTTGAGCTTTTTCTTGTTTGGGTAGAAATAGAAACATATTCCAATTCCTTTTATTCTCATTTCTCCTTTTTAATTAATTCTCCAATTTAGGATCAAATCCTCAAGCTCGTTTTACATTTCTAATGAATTTCTATACATGTGACACATTAGGTTTCTGGCTATGTTGACCATTCACAATCAACACTTGATCATGAATAGATCATGAGTAGTATCTAGCACTACATCATGACCCCCAATTGACCAAAAATTCAGTTATTTGACTTTAAACCTTTTTGTAGCTAAAGCGTGTCTATGCAATGTGTTCTTTCACCATCTTATACCTACTTGATTCAAAGTATGGCCTATGTGTCAGCTCCCACTATACTTGATTATGTCAAGTCTAGCTCAAGTAGTCAGTTCCTTGTTTTGTGGGATCAATCACTTTAAACTATGTCACTGAAGACCATCTCCACAACAAGTCTACTTTGGTCAAAGACTTCTTAGCGATTATCCTGACAAGTGGCCATGGGTATACTTCCTTCTATCAAAAGTGGTGAATCCTCTATTGACTACCTAATATCTTCAAGTACTTCACATTGTGCCTAATCACCACCTTAAGAGTGACCCATGGTGGGTAACAAGGAATGGAGTCAAAACACAAGATCCATATCCAAGATAACATGAGTTCCTCAAGGCTAAGGATACTTGCACTGTTAGTTACTGAGACTTATCACTGACATTTGAATAGGTATCCATGTGATGTCTTATGTAGGTTATCCAATATACTTGTTACCTTTAACAAGCATTCTCATGTTTATTCAAAACATCTCATGCTTACAACTTATGAGGATAACTGCTTAATCAAATCAAAAAGCATAACATATACCAGTCTATTTGGATCACTGATGTCTAGTCTCAGGTGATCCTACTTTTTTACATATATAATTACACATGATAGGAATCTCACATTATGATTGTCATCATAATTTACTTCATACTATGTTTTGTGTCATGGACTTCATTACTTATATTGTGATCTAATCTTGAGTTTATGAATATGAACATAAATAATGAAGAAAACCTCTTTAAATTAATAACTGAGTTTGTACATCGGAAGGTAAAGGTGATTGCCTTTAGTGCACCTTTCTAACAAGTCCCCCTTTAAAACAATTAAATTTCTCCACATGCTCTGTTTAAAACCAAATTTCAGACTCTGAACTTTGTGAATTTACTGAGTAGCCATTACAAGTCCAAAATTTATGAAATGGATAGCATCCCTAGTATGCATATAATCCTAGATAAAAATTTCAGAAAAAATATTTTAATTTACCCCTTCAAAACCACTATTTTACAACTGCTACCCATACTATCTTTGTAGTCTTATGGTCTCAGTTTTGCAAGCCTTTGACCCAGTAATTCAATTCTAAAACTCATGACTTGGTAGACATATACATTAGTATTATAAAATCCTTCCATAAAAAATTTAAAGCAAAATTTGACCATTTGGCTAGTCTAACATAGCTTTAAATAAAACTAGTCAAATTAATCTGATTTCTAAGGTAGTTTTGGTTTCTCAAAAATTTGACCAAGCAATGACTTCCCAAACACTATGAAACTATCTAATCACTTAATGTCTCATAAAAATTTCAAGCCAAAAGAACTTGATTTAGGTATTTTTCTACCTTAGAAAGTATACCAGCAGAAAAGAAATCTTATTTTGGGCAACAAAGCTAATCAAGTGAAATTGGGATGTCTAATGAAGTTGGATTCCTATAAATTTTTTGTAAGCATGTTCCATGGTATCAATACAAGTGGTATACCAAGTTTCAAATCAATTGGTGCTCATTTAGTGCCATAAACAGATAAAAAAAAATTTTAGCAGTAACAATGACAGAAATAACACTTAGTAAATTTCAATTCCATAATTCATCCCTTGTACATTTTCTAAGTTTTGGCTACCAAATTCAAGATACTATAAAGTATGGCTTAATCATTGCTCTCTTACCATTTCTCAGCCACTTTCTTCTATTACTAAAGCTACATATTCCAAATTTTCTTACTCAATTATACAAATAAACTTTCTCCATCTTACTATCACATATTCCTTAACTTTAATGATTCACAGCAAAATGTCAGACTTAGAACACATATATTCTCTGTATAATCTTGTAAAAAAACATATATATAATTTTAAATCTCTTCCTATCTAGCTCCTATCGCAAGAACAAAAAAAAGATAGACTCTAAAATCAGAAAATTTTGCAGAAAAAGAATCATAGAATCAATCCCCTTACCTTTCCATCTTGGATCTCCATTTCCCTCTTCTTCTTCTCCATCTTCCTCTACTAGTGTATCAAGCAACTATGAGTCACCACTATGGTAGTCCAATTCAAGATGAAAGCTACCCACACCGTCAGACAAGGAAGAGGAATGATGAGATTCAGAAGTTGCTTTCTCTTCACCATTCTCTCTCTCTCTTTCTCTCTCACGGCTCCGATCTCGGCTCAAATGAAAGGGATAATTGAAAGGAGGAAGAGAAGGGGAGGAAGTGTCATACCCTTATTTGGACACGTGACTAACATGATACTAGGGATATGTTATCCCCAGACCATAAGACTACAATGTTAAAACTATAAACATCTCTAATATTTTACTAACAAACATCAAACTTCAGGACCTAGGTGACCTATGCGACTACAGAGCATACCACCCTATATTGAAAAAGACTAGGAACTTACCAAGGAGAAAGGACATCATAAGACCCTCGCCATTCCTCAAACGATTACTCTTCTACTAAGCTGTAATTGGAAAGTTAGCTACAAAGTGAGTATAAAACTCAATAAGTAGATAACTATATGATTAGATATCTATGAGTATACGTGGTGGTTAACATCGCCAGTAACAAGCTCATGTGGATACTGAACAACACCTCAAGCTCTGAAAATCATGTTTTCCTGACTCCCATAAATTGACCTAGTTTCCTTGGGGATGCTTGTTTCCTATTATCGGTTCACATATGAAAGGGACATCTACTGTGCCAGTTGGTCTCATCCTAGTACTCAGGATCCCTGACTGACATTTATGGTCCATGGAACTCTGGACATTCCCTAGCTCATCCAACAAGCTATCTAGCTATCTACACATTCTTGTGTGTAGGTGTGTACAAAGAATTATTCAATTGATTGTGTCTTTAATATACTATATGTTTGCATTCTACAACTTTCCTACTTGTCAATTATTTAAGTATCTATGAACCATCGTGCACAGCCAACTAAGATTCAATGGATCTTTATCTCTAGGTTTCAATGGTCGACTAGCCTTTCAACTCTCTTGACTAGTGAACCTCTCATCCATGACCTATAGCTGGACCTAGTGTCATCTACCCATAGGCCCTTAACCGAAGAAGGAATCACTTATAAACAACTATGGTTCTCATACGACTGTATGCATCGTAACCTCATGTGTGTAGGATGTGTGAGCGTAAGACTCCTATACTGAAACAGACGTAAGATGATTCTAGTACATGCTCTAAAACATACTAGGAAATCTTTATACTGAACTATAATCAAAATTAACTACACAGAAATCATGAAATCTCTAGGCCTCTATGAGTACTTAGCCGAATGCCTTAAGCTCACCGAACCTCCACAACTATGTCCTCGTGACTCACCGAGCCTAAGGCTTCTATGTGTCATGGATCTTAACACCTAAGGCTCACCGAACCCCAAAAGTCTCTATGGGCCATAAGCATGTACTTAGCAGTTAGGGTACACTGAACCCCAAAGGTCTCTATGTCTTCTACTAGCCTCTCATGCTCAGGACCACCAAAGCTCCTTAAGTTATTCAGGTCTCTATGGTCATCTAGCTTTTTAGCTCTCTCGACCACTGAATCTCCTCTGGCCATCTAGGTCTCTATGGTCTCATGATTCTCTAAGTGTAAGTTCATTATGTACAAGCACAATCATCATCATCACAATGTACAACCATTTTTAACATACACATAAACCAACAAGCATGTACAAGAACTTAGAATAACAAAAAACCATGCATCTCATATAGGTTCTATGTTCTTGCATTACTGACTCTAGATCAAACCCTTACTTTATTATTTATAGGCCTCATGCTCTTACTAGGTCTAGCTCTTGACCACACCCTAGCTCTATGGTGCATATAATTTATAGCACATAAAATATTCCAGCAAATATACTAGGTCGCAACAAGTAATAAAGTGATGAGTAGAGTATCGTCCCACAGAGATTGAGGTATCAAATAAAATTCAATTAGGCTAAGTGAAATGCTATTAAGACTTATGAGGGAAATTTCAGAAATTACACAAAAAAAGGGGGGGATGATTGAAACAACACAATATAAATAACTGAAATTTAAATAACTAGATAGAAAACAAAACAGAGAAAAGATGTGGATTGGTCACAAATTTCATGGAATTGTACATCATCATCATTTCCTTTGAATATTCTTGGCTAATTCTATTATGTAATCTTCAATCTAAAATTCTCAGAAAGTCTTCTAAGACTGAATTATATTAAAATTATAGTTAGGAATATCTTTACTAATCTATAACTTCGATGAAGTCCTAATCACATCAATGCCCCGCAATCGCATATGACATGTTATCTCTTGTCCTACTCGTTACAAATACATAGCAAACGCATGCATGTATAAATAACAAGCTTCATAGAACAATAAATAAAATAGAACTTTGGCCAAGAAAATACTCATTGGTCCAAATGAATTAAAGTACAATTTCCATTTCATCAAATGACCGACTACACAAGAAAATGAGATTGATTTCGTTGGTCTAATCAGATTAATTCATAGACAAATTAATCTTTGAATCATTGAAGAACAATTCAATTAAATTACAATCCATTCAATGTTGGCCAATTTTCTAAAATATGATTGAATCCAAAAGCTTTGAAATTACAATCTAACTTATCCAAAATAATTGACTAAAATCTTAGATCAACCATTCAATTAAGTCATGAAGCTCAAGAAAATTATTCAAGCCACATAAATAAAACTATCTATATCTAGATAATCTAATTTATGGTGGAAATTACAAGGTCAAGCTCAATATCTAGCTAACTCTAGCATAGACATAAAAATTCCAAACTCATTGAAGGTTCATCAAACATTCAAGAGGAAGAATAATCAGTAAAATCCATTCCATTAAACGAAAATGCATTAAAATCAAAATTGTTCAGCAATAAAACATCATAGAACCAAACTACATCAATCCTTAAACTTAGAAAATTACATGGAAGAGAAGGAAAAACATGACAGAAAACAGAAAATACAACAGAAATCTAAGAAACTATGAAGGAAAATGCAAGAAAAGGAAGGAAAATGGGAGAAGGAGAGCCATTCCCAAGTGGGAAGGCTTCCTTTCCCTCTAACCAAGCTAGAGAGTTGCCTCTATGTTGCTCCCATCCATTGCTGCCCAAGGAAGGCAGAAAAATGGTGCTAGGACTTCACATCAGAAAAATGACTTAGCCTCCTTAATAAATTTCGATTTTTGCAAATATAAAACTGATCTAACACATGCCTAAAGGGATATTCTGCCCTAGATGCCTCCTTGGATGCCTCTTCCATGATATGGCAGCACTTTGACAGCAAAACAGCAGCAAAATTAATATTTTTGCAGCAGCAGAAAAGTATGGCAGCAGCAGAATGGTATGGCAGCAGCAGCAGAATTAATATTTCTGCAGCAGAAAGTGACAAACAGCAGCAGAACAGCAGCAGAATATCATGGCAAAATTAATATTTCAGCCATGCTTTTCTTGACCTACGAAAATTAATATTTCTGTCCAAAAATTCTGACTACATGGCATTGAATAAGAGTTCAAGTGGGCCCCACATCCAGCATATCCTAGTAAGCATCTACATCACCCAAAAAGTGCCACATTAGCATCCAAATCATCATCTTTGTCCATGGCAACACTTTTCTCTCCAAAATTAAAATTTGTAGGAATTAAATTGAGCATTTTACAATTCAAGTTCTAAAAAATATAAAAATTGAGACACATTCAATCCATAAATAGTTTATACCCAATAAATTCCAAAACATAATAAAATTAGAGAATTGACAAAATTAAAGAGGCAAAAAGGACTAAAATAGGGACTAAAATAAATGGAAAAAGTATGTTATCACTCTAGGGCCTTTGGTCATATGTTCTTGCTAGCTCGAGCTTTAGCCACGCCTTCACTCTAAGGTCTCTTGGTCTTGGGCCTTCTATGCAAGTTATTTACTCTATGTAACACATACTAAGATTTACACATATATGTAATAACTCATGCTATTTTCACACAGTGCCACACTCTCTCCTTATCTAGGTCATGATTAATTAGAGCAACATACTTTTCACATTGCGGCATATATCTATGGGGTATAGTTCTCTAATTCACAAATCCTGAGCAACCATTGGCCAAGGTCATCGCACTCATCTATGTGCTCTAGCAATTTCACTCTCAACACTCCCCTTGTCTCACTTCTTTTCCTTTTTTTCTAGACAACATAATGGCTATGTTGTTATACTCATGTTTTCTCTTATCTTTCCAGTTAATTCTCCTAGGTGACACTTGTTCCTAATGCCATATGCCTCTAGGCATGCAAAACTTATCGATCATAACTTAAATTGATGCCTTTCTCATCCCATGAATCTAACCCTTCTCCTATGGATTTGCAACAAACTTTCATGAAACCTAACTATTGATATGTGTTAAATTTCTATCTCTTCAAGTGCTAACTCAAATCACCAAGACTCCATCCTTCATAAGGCCTCACATTGTCTCATGTGTCATACTTTTAGTGGCATAAATTCAATGACATATAACAAATAACTTGAATTTATCTTCTATAAAGTTAACTACTTACCTGACTCCAAGCTAAGACTGCCATTCTCTTCCATCTTGATCAAATATTGAATGATCCTAGATGATTATGGAAGCATTCCTATTGATTCCATCAAGCAAAGAAAACAAAAGATGTTACAATCACAAAATAGGAAAAAGCTTGTTACCATCATTTTTAACCTTTAGTTATTCTATTAGCCATATCTTTTATATGGTAAAACATTTGCAATTGAAACTTATTTATTGAAAACTAGACTCAAAAGGCTTTCCAACAATACCTTATTTTCTAAAAATGAAGTTTAAATGAGAGAGATATGACTATTTAAAGTTCTGAAAATTTTCTTTTTGTCATGCCAGAGCTGAGAGATGGATTCTTAGCGCTCGGCGCTGTCATTTGAGGATAACACAATTTCTTATTATGCCTTGTTTTTCCTCTAAATCCCTTTTTTTTCCAATCCCAATCTACCCAAGCTTCATCCCCAGTGATTTAACTCGCCAAAAGTAAGTTTCCTAACAACTAATAACACTTCAAAACATCAAATACAAGTTGGGTTCTCAAGATTCACAAATCTTTTCTTTAAAACCAAAAAATTCCTCTATGACAGCAAAAAGTGTTCTTCCTCCAAATTCCCCAATTTTAATCTATGATAAAGCACATAAATCACACATTTAGTTTCCCAAACAATTATTGTACTTATGGGAAGAGATTTGATGCATTAATCAACCCCAAAACATGAATTTCAAAGAAACATTCAAGAGGAAAAGATTCAAGAAATTCATCCTCAATTTCATTCTTTCAATAACTCAAATTCCTCTTAAAGATTCAACACCATTTAACAAGGAGTTCTCTTTATCAACAATTTAGAGCAACAATACAACACCAATTAATCAATAGAAACATTATACACAATTTTCCCAAACTACTAACCTATGTTTTCTTCTTGTAAGATGAGAAAGAAGAAGAAGAGCACTAACATATCACATCTCCTAAGCTTCAATGGCTTTCCTCTTCAAGCAAAAAGCATGGATGGGAGTTGAAGAAGATGGCATGGAAGAGGTTGGCCAAAAGGGAGGGAGAGAGCTACAAGAGAGTGAGGAGAAATAGATGGGAAAAGATAATGGTGAGTGTTTTAAGTGAGTGTATATGTAAGGCCCACCTATTCTTTTTTTAATTTGGTCCCTTTGGTAATCACCTCAAATTAAGACCTTGCAAGAAAATTGGGAAAACTTTGATCATAGTTAGGGCACCCAATTACACTTTCATAAAATACACATCATCGCATCCTATTTTCATTAAAAATACTAAAATCTCGTGTTTGTTCACTTTAGTCCGTCTCGATGCCTCAAAATCTACTCTAGCCTCAAATCCATCATATTTAAGGTACCAACCTCATGATCATCCTCTTAGGTTCCAATCTTCCTCAAAGGTTCCTATTTGGTCCTCTCTCAAGAGTACTTCATATTTTCTTTTTCTTTCACTTTAGTCCTTGAGCATCCTTACTACACTCACTACTTATGTTTTATTTTCTAGTGCAATTTAGATCAAGAGCAAGTCTTAGTTCTTATTAAACTTTAGGACTCTTCATCCTTTTAGTCAGAATTCCTTAATTCACGTAAAATTTTCACCTTTACAGATTTATATACTTTTAACTGTACCATAATACCTGGGGTATTATAGGAAGAGTCTTCTCCGGTGTAGTGGTGGCCGATGGTGGCAACCACGGCAGTCTCACTACAAGGAATTAGCTATATAATGATGGACAAAATTTGTTAGTAAAAGACATAAATCTGTGAGTATAAACCCAAATGACCTAATACCCACAGTAAAAAATGTCCTCAGTTTTTCAGACTTTTACCCACGAATTTTCTTACTACTGGTATACCTTATACCCACAGTTTTGTAGTTGTCAAAATACTTACAGAACATTTACCCGTAGATATTTTGTTGTCACTAAAGGCTATATTGGTGATATCTCAGAAACCTATAGTGACGAATTTTTAGTGTAAGTATAACATATTGTGATGGAAAATTTGGTATCACTAATGTCTATAGTGACATTCTTTATTAATTATATTTATCATTTCCTATTATTTCAATTCTTAATAAATTAATTCTCATCAAACAAAATAAAGAAATAAATATGCAATCTATTTGTAAATTCATTTTAATATTGAAACTCAAATAATCTTGATACAAAATAAGGAGTCTATTTAGTAACTCCTACACAATATTCTTCCAAAAATACAACAATCAAATAAGAGAAACTAAAAAAAAAATTCTAGGTGAGTCATGTAAGTGCTTATAAGCTGATACATTAACAAAAAAATCTCTTCTAAAAGATGTCCACTTTAAATGCTTGAAATTGGTTGCCCTTGATATTCACATGCAAGTTAATAAATACAATTTTAAAAATGGTAATACATAGAAAAATGGAACATAACAAATTTACAAGACCAACTTTAATTCACAAAATGCTAAATAGATATACCATCTTAATTTTCATTAGAATTGCTTGAACTTGAGGATCACATATTGCCTTTAGGGGTATTGGTACTATTAGTTGAGACCTGTATACAAGACAACAAATAAACATTCTATTATTAAGTTTTTTAAATATAAAGTTTGTAATACCCACCAATTTTATATTTATATAATTGACAGTATTGCGGTATTTAAATATTTTTGTGGGAATTACGCTATCTTTAATGCAATATTTAATATCGTTATTTTTATTTTCATATTTCCAATTATTTAATTTCCATAAATTGGAGGAATACTTCTTGTAATTGATTTATGGAGTTGATATTATGTGATTGGATTGAATAATTTGTGGTGATGCGGTATTTTTCTGTAAAGTGTGAAAATGTGTGAATGAGGGATTAACTGAAATTTATGTGGTTTATTTGGAATTCTGTTGAAGTGGGTCAAGTGGGTTGGGTGTAGGGTCCATGGGTTAACCCATGACCGACCACCCAAAAAAGGGTTTTCTCACCCTTTATTCCTTTATTTCCAACTTAGTGAATTTAGGGCTTTGGAGAAGAACTACTTTCCTCTCTTCTCTCTCTTTAATCCAACCTGTGTTTTCACTAATTAAACTTCAGTTTTTGGTTGCTTTTCGCATCTCTGGACAATTCTAGGACTATGTGATGATGAGTTTTGGGGGTTTTACATGAAAATTTTGTCTCTTTGTCTTCTTTCTTGAACTTGTTCGGTTGATTTTGGTATAATCTAGTTCATGGTGGTAAAACAAACAAGTTTCACAGATTAAAATCCAAAAACACGTTCTTGAGAAATTTCTAGAGGATTTGGAGAAATTCGTGAAATTCGTCTGTTTTGCATTTTAATTGTTATAAATTGGTCCATGAACATCATTTGGACATGGGAAACCAAAGAAAGTAGAGAAAGAGTACAAATCAGGGATTTTTGATGGATTTCTCTCTAAAATTCGTAAAGAACAATGAGGAGGCAGAATTTCTGGATCGCCAGAACCACTACAAAATGTATAGGCTTGGCGCTGCAAGCGCCAAGTATAGAATTTTGGGCAGAGAGTTAAAGCCTTGGTGCCTCATGCACCCCAGGTGGCGCCCCAGGTGCCCTTGAGGCTGAAAATTGGTTTTGTGTATGTTTCAAAAGGGATTTTGAAGGATCCTTTATGATAATTGTTGGGATTTCATTTAGGTGCTTTGGTAGGATTAATTGGCTCTATTTTAAGACCCCGTGTACAATAAAACTTTGTTGAGGCAAAGGTGAGTGGTGGACCTTGCCAAGTTATTTTTATTTTAAGTACAATATAAATCCCTCCTCCCTCATTGTGGAAAATAAGTTAATTATACCTTTGTTTGACAATATATATTGGAAAGTGAAGAATGAGTGTAGAATAATTATTGTCATTGCGATGTGGTGTGTTGTGTATTGGTGTTCTTGCATCCATCCATGAAACCTAACATAAATGGAAATGTGTGGGAAAGTATAGGCCTAGCCTTCTGCAGGATGTGGGATATTCAAAGGGGGTTAACCTCTGAAATACACTCATTGAGGGTTGGTCTTCAATGAGTAGAGTGGGTAAAATATGGCAAGCATTACATATGTTTGATTGCATATTGTAATTTATTGTCTTATTTTAACATTTGTTGTATATTTAGATGACTTTCATTGGTGGCGGTGAGTTATGGTATTTGTACTTGTGCATTTTAACCATTTTTCTACACAGTCAATTGCTCACTAAGTTTTGATGAACTCACGCCCTTTGTGGTAACTCTTTTCAAATACAGAGACTTGGGAAGAGGAGTTGTTACTGGAGAGTTAGCAGCTCTTTTGGAGATATACTTCTCTTTGTGTCGGTGGGGTCATGGAACCAAATTTTGATAAGTGTAGGATATCGCTCTATGGTCTATTAGGCCACCTAGGTTTGGGGTAGGAAAATTGTACATTATAAATTTGGCTGTAATTTATCTTTGTACTATTCATGCTGCATTCTGATATTGTAGGATTTTCTATACATAGGTGAATGTATAATATTCTACTTTTATGATAATAACTGCCAATATACTACTAATTGTGGATATCCAGGATTGTTTGTTGTGGTAATGAATTATTCACGCTTGTTAAATAGGTTGAATTTTCAGGGTGTGAGAAAGTTATATTCAAATATAGTATCAATATTGCATTAAATAATCTTTTGCATTAAATTCAAAACATTTGTCAATATAGTTTCAACAGCCTTAAGTTCGGCCTTTACTTCTGTATCCTTAAGTGAGTCAGTAATAGTGCTTTTGAAATTTGGAATCTTTTCTAAACAACACACACATCCATTAGTAATTTAATAATCTCAATGGAGTGAAAAAGAGATTTTAAAGACTTAAAAGGAGAAAAAAATTTAAAAAAACAGGAATGATTAAGGTATCTTAAACAATTTTAGAAGTTCTTAATTAAGTTTTAAGCAACATGGTGTAGGATTTTAGAGCTTATAGAATGTAGTGAAATTTAAAACTTTTTCTCTAAAACCTATTCACCAAAGGATCAAACCATATTACCATTACATTAACCAAGTAATAAAGACAAAAAGAAGTACCTCTTGTAGTGCAGCAACCTGTCCAAGCCAAAGCAAGTATCCAAAATAGGATACGCGAATTACACTAAGGAAAAACCTCTTCATATAAGTTATGGAGAAAACCCTCTTGGATGAAGAAGAAGAAAACATGAGTGTTTCCTAAACAAGATTCTCAACAATTGAGAGAGAGAGAGTATTTTGTGTGGCTTTCATTATCACTCTTAAAGTGATAGGTGCTACTTCAAACCCTAAAGCCCTAATTCCCTTAATAGGCACCATTCCCTAATTGGGCTTCTTAAGGTGGCACCTTAAGAAGTCCAATCTCTTTAAGAGAGAGGCGGCCAAGAGACGTTCTCATTTGGGCTTTTCCTTATTTAGGTAGGAATAAAGAACATATTCATATTCATTTTATTCTCTTATCTCCTTTTTAATTAATTCACCAATTGAGGATCAAATCCTTAAGCGTATTTCACATTCCTTGTGAATTTCTATGCTTGTGACCTATTAGGTTTCCAGCTATATTGGCCATTCATAATGAACACTTGATTGTAAATATATCACAAGCTGTATCAAGTAGTACATTGTGACCCCCAATTGACTAGAAAATCAGTTGTTTGACTTTAAAACCTTTCTATAGCTAAAGCGTGTTAATATAATATGTCCTTTCACCGTCTTATACCCACTTGGTTCAAAGTATGGCCAATGTGTCCGACTAGACTTATGTCACTCTCCCAAGTAGTAAGCTCCTTGTCCTGTAGGATTAATCACTTTAAACTATGTCGTTGAAGACCATCTTCATGAAAAGTCTGCTTTGGCCAAAGCCTTCCTAGCGATTATCCTGACAAGTGGCTATGAGTATGCTTCCTTCAATCAAGAGTGGTAAATCATCTGTTGACTACTATCACCACCGTAAGACTAACCCATGGTGGATAACAAGGAATGAAGTCAAAACATGGGATCCAAATCAAAGATAACTTGAATTCTTCAAGTCCAAAGATACTTGCACTGTTAGCTGCTATGAGATCTATCACTGACATTTGAATAGGTATCCATATGATATCTCATACGAGTCATCCAATGTACTTCTTACCCTTAACAAGCATTCACATGTTTACTCAAAACATTTCATGCATATAGCTTTTGAGGATAGCTGCTTGATCAAATCAAGAAGCATAACATGTGCTAGTCTATCCGCATCATTGATGTCTAGTCTTAGGTGATCCAACGACTAGGGATAGTTTATATATATATATATATAATTACACATGATAGGAATCTCACATTATGATCGTCATCATAATTTCCTTTATGCTATGTTTTGTGTCATGGACTTCATTACTTATATTATGATCTAATCTTCAGTTTATGAATATGAACATAAATAATGAAGAAAACCCCTTTGAATTAATAACTGAGCTTGTACGTTTGATGCTACAAGTGATTGCCTTTAAAGCACCTTTTTGACATATGGTGCAAATAGTATACATGAGGCATAAAAATCTCCTTAAATATAGAAAGCCGATCAAAGAAAATTATGAATTCAAAGTACCTTTCCTACAGATAAATTGTGGCAAGCATTGATATTTAGCATTTTTTTTTATAAATTTTAGTCCTAACTTAGTCCTATTGCATATTTGTTGATGAAAATTCTCCAATTTTATTATGCTTTGTGATTCATTGGGTCTAAATTAATTTTGGATGGAAAATGAATTATTTTCATAGTTTCAGGACCTAAAATATTCAAGACTCAATTTAATCCATTTGGGTATTATACAGAAGTTGATTTTGGAGAATTCTTGTTGAGGTAGACAGTTTTCCTGACTGGATGCCACTTCATTACTGACTGGACCTCACTTCATTGTCGATTGGATGCCACTTCATTGCTAACTTGATGCGGGACTCACTCAATCATATGTGTCCAGCACTTTTTTGGCATGCATGCACCTCCTCTTTTCCCATTCTTTGCTGAAATGGAAGCTTCCCTGCATACACTTTTTCTATACCAAGAAAGTATGTTCTGCAGCCCTTAATTCATGAATCTGCATCAACATTTCAAACCACCTTTGGCAGCAATAGAACAACAACACTTCAGCACCCTTTTGGAAGTCAACTTGAGGGCATCTAGGGTAGAATGTTCCATAGGCATTTTGGCATTAGTTTTGTAATTCAAAATACATTACACACTTGTTGTAACTTAGAGAAATTCGCAGCTCACATTTCCTCTATTTTTCTCTCTACTGTTTTGGTGGTTTTGCTTTCATGGAGGGCTAAAATATGTTTGTAATCAATCTTGGTTGGAACTGAAGTTATAATTTGAGTTCACGTGCTTAATGAGATAAGTATTGTTTTATTTATTCCATTTCCATTTCTTCTTTGCCTCTGGTTTATGACTTTTGTTGCCCTAGTTAATAGAGCATTCTCATTTTCTGGTTTTATATTTTACGTTTGAGGAGTTGTTTACTATATCTTGTTGAAATAGTAAATGAAATGGAAATAGCATGTAATGATGGTTACCTTGCATGAATTTGATTACATTTGCTGGAGTTACACACATATTATGCTAGAGAAGTTTTTTTTTATCATAACTTAGTGTGACTTAGTCTAGAAGTTCTTCTTAGACACTTTATTGTTTATATAATCAGATGATAGATAGAACAAGGACTTAATATTTGAAGAAAACTAGGAAGATTACACCTTTAGGAAAGACCAAGGCTGGTTGCATATTCTCTTTTACTGTCAATCCTTTCTGTTATTGTTTTGCTACTGGTTTGTTACTGGTTTACTGCTCTTTTATGCTATTGTCATAACAACTCCTTGTGTTAATTATGTTTTAATTAGTGTAATCAGTGTTTGAGTGTTAGGAACAATTGATTAGTGGTTAGAAGTGAGGCTCCTTCAGTGAATACGACCTGGGGACTACTATATTGCAAGATTGCCATGAATTTAATTCTGGGCAATTCGGCATCGTAGTGGCGTGAACCAAGCATCATTAGTTCACCACATGAACCATTCTACACTCTATAGGAATATCAAGAGTTATGAACATATGGTGGAAGAACAACATCATACTTGTCATATACAAAAATAGCTACATTGCATGCTACAAACAATCCTTATTTGACAAAATTTTCTTTACTTTATTCTCTGGTATCTCCCATAATATAAGAGTTTTCCCTAATACAATGAACATCAGGATCATAAGCACTTAGATCTAACTTGCTTCCATCAAGACATTCATACAGCTTACTATTTTCATTAGTAGTAAAGTATAACTTCAAAGCAAAGTGTGATGTGAAAGAAAAAGTTAACTTACATGCATAATCATATTTCTAATGACAATACTCACCTTATTAATTCAACAACATTTGCATCATATTGCTCAAATATTGTTAGAAAATAATTATCTGAGAAAGGCCTGTTAAAGGAAATAACAATAATTCAAAAGAGTTAAATATTGCTCTAATTAAAAATAGGGACATGAACAGTTTTTATGGATTAAATCTACTTACTGATGCTGGATTTTAGAGATCATAGAAAAGAAAAACAAAAAACATACACGTAACAAAATATAAAACTTTTTCTAAAACCCATTCACTAATGGATCAACCTATATTACCATTACATTAACCAAGTAATGAAGACAAAGAGAAATACCTCTTGTAGCGCTGCAACCTCTACAAGCCAAAGCAAGTATCCAAAGTGGGGTACCTCTAAAGGCAATCTATGTGAAAATACATTAAGCAAAACCCTTTTCGAGTAACAGTGTTCCTTCTTATTCTTCTGCTTGCAAGTATGAAGAAGCTATGGAGAAAACCCTCTTGGATGAAAGAGAACAAAACAAGAGTGTTTTCTAGACAAGATTCTCAACAATTGAGAAAGTGTCATATACGTGTGGCTTTCACTATCACTTTTTAAGTGTTAGGTGCTACAAAAAAGCCCAAAGTCTTAATTCCCTTAGTAAGTGTCGTCCCCTTATTGGGCTTTTAAGGTTTCACCTTAAGGAGCCCAATCTCTATGAGAGAGGGATGGTTAAGAGGTGTTCTCATTTGGGTTTTTCCTTGTTTGGGTAGGAATAGGAATATATTCCTACTCCTTTTATTCGCATATCTCCTTTTAATTAATTCTCCAATTGAGGATCAAATCCTCAAGCCCGTCTCAAATTCTTAGTGAATTTTTGTGCATGTGACCCATTAGGTTTTTGGCTATGTTGGCTATTCACAATCAATACTTGATTGTAAATAGATCATGAACAGTATCTAGCAACTCATCGGGACCCCCAATTGACCAGAAAGGTAGTTGTTTGACTTTAAATGTTTATGCAGCTAAAGAGTGTCTGTGCAATATGTCCTTTCACCATCTTATACCCACTTGGTTCAGAGTATGACCTATGTGTCAACTCCTACTAGACTTGATTACATCATGTCTAGCCCAAGTAGTCAGTTCCTTGTCCTGTGGGACCAATCACTTTAAACTATGTCACTAAGGACCATCTCCATGACAAGTTTACTTTAGCCAAAGACTTCTTAGCGATTATCCAGACAAATGGCTATGGGAATACTTCTTTCTATCAGGAGTGGTGAATCCTCTATTGACTAATCAAATATCTTCGAATACTTCACACTGTGCCCAATCACCACCCTAAGAGTGACCTATAATGGGTAACAAGGAATAAGTTAAAATACAGGATCCATATCCAAGATAATTTGAGTTTTCAAGTCCAAGGATACTTGCACTATTAGCTGCTATGAGACCTATCACTAACATTTGAATAGGTATCCATGTGATGTCTCATGCAGGTCATCCAATGTACTTTTTACCCTTAACAAGCATTCACATGTCTACTCAAAACATCTAATGCTTACCGCTTATGAGGGCAGCTGCTTGATCAAACCAAGAAGCATAACATGTGCTAGAGCACCTTTTTTGACAAACTCTCACTTACGTTAAATCTAGTTTCCTTTGTATCTAATACTATAGGCATGTATGTATGTCTCAAACTTAGACTGAGGTAGTGGCTTAGTTAGCGGACCAACTAGATTCCTATCAGTGAGCACTCTCTATTTTCACATCATTTCTACCAATGATCTCCCTAATCAAGTGGTACCGCCGGAGTACATGTTTGGATTCCTGTTGAGACCATGGCTCCTTTTCTTGTGAAATGGCTTCATTGTTGTCACAATAGACTGATACTGCATCAACAATGTTGGAAACCACTCATTGTTTAATGATGAACTTCTTATTCCAAATTGGTTCTTTTGTTGCGTCAAAAGCCCTAATGTACTCTTTTTCGGTGCTAGAATCTATTGTTTCTTGCTTGGAACTGTTCCAAATGACTGTACCTCCATTTATTATGAATATGTAGGCTGATTAGGATCTTGAATCATCTCTATCAATTTGGAAGCTAGCATCTGTATACCCACTTACCTTGAGATCCCCTTCTCTATATATTAAGAATAAATCATTTATTCTTCTTAAGTACTTAAGGATATTCTTAACTGCTACACACTAGGGTCAGACTGATATCTACTTATGACGCTCAGAGAGTATGATACGTCGGGCTTAGTACATTACATAGTATACATGATTGATCTCATGGCTGAGGCATAAGGGAGCAAGCTCATGTGAGTTCTTTCATCTTATGTCTTCGGACACATAAACTTTGAGAATGTGATCCCATGTGTCATGGGAATGAATCCTCTCTTGGACTCTTCTATGTTAAATCTCTTTAGCATCTTATCTATGTATGTAGACTATGAAAGACTAAGAAACCTCTTAGATCTATCTCTATAGATCCTTATCCTCAATATATAGGTTACTTCTCCAAGGTTTTTCATGGAGAAATTCTTGGAAAGCCAAATCTTCATAAACTGAAGGACAGAAATGTCATATCCTATTAGTAGTATGTAATCTACATACAACACAAGGAAAATGACTGTACTCCCACTGACCTTCTTGTACACACAAGATTCATCCGGATTTTGTGAAAAATGAAACTTTTTTATTGTCTCATCAAATTGGTAGTTCTAACTCCTGGATGCTTGCTTTAATCCACAGATAGATCTTTGAAGCTTGCATGCTTTGTTGCTTTTTTTGGATGTGAATCCTTCTGGTTGTATCATATATACATCCTCAGTCAAGTTCCCCTTGAGGAAAGATGTCTTCATATCCATTTGCCATATCTCATAATCATAATGAGCTGTTATTGCCAAGAGTATCCTAATGGATTTAAGCATGGCTACTAGTGAAAAAGTTTTGTCAAAATCAACAGCTTGTTTTTTATGATATCCCTTGGCAACTAACCTTGCTTGATAGGTTGCAAAGTTACCTTCCATGTCAATTTTCTTCTTGAAAATCTATTTGCACTTGATGGGCTTAATCACCTCAGGCAGATCAACCAAAGTCCATACTTGGTTGTCATACATGAAATCTATTTTTAATTTCATAGCGTTGATCCATTTATCAGATTCTGAACTCTTCAGAACTTCTTCATAGGTTGTAGGTTCCTCATTTTCTATAAGTAGTACATCATTGGGTTCACTTACAAGAAATCTATATCTCTCAGGAGCCCTATGTACCCTACTAGTTCTACAAAGCATTTGTGCTTGTACGGAAGGTTTGGCCATTACTCTTTTTGAAAGAGTAAATGGCTCTAGCTCTTGAGCTGGTAGATGTTTTGTATCCATCGGCTCTTGAGCAGGCAGTTGTTCTATGTCTACTTGAGTATCTTGAACTTCCTCAAGTTCCATCATGCTCCCACTATTTTCCATTAAGAGAAATACTTTCTCTAGGAAGACAACATGCCTTGAAACAATCACCTTTTGTTTCAAAGTGTGGTAGAATTGATATCTTCTTATTTCCTTAGGATATCCCACAAACAGACATCTGTCAAATTTTGCCTCAAGTTTATCTAACATTATCTACTTCACGTAAGCTAGACAACCATATATCTTCAAGTAAGATATGATGGGTTTCTTGTTATACCATTTGTCAAATAGAGTAACATCAACTACCTTGGTTGGGGCTCTGCTCAGGGTGTGAATAGTGGTCTCGAGTGCATAGCTGTAAAGGACTTAGGGAGCTCTGCATGACTTATCATGGACCTAACCATGTCTAACAAAGTTTGGTTTCTCTTTTCAGCCACACCATTATGTTGTGGCATGTAAGGTGGAGTCCACTAGGACAATATCCCATTATCCCTAAGATAATCCTAAAACTCTTGGTTTAAATATTCACCACCTCGATCAGATCTTAGTGTCTTGATACTTTTACCAAGTTATTTCTCTACTTTATTTTTGAATTCTTTAAACTTCTCAAAGGCCTCATATTTCTATCTCGTTAGATATACATACCTATATCTAGAATAGTGATCGATAAAGGTAATGAAGTAGGCATAACCACTCCTGGCGTGCATATACATTTGTCTACATACATCAGTATGTATCAGACCCAATAAGTCAGTTGCACTTTCACCCTTTCCACTAAAAGGTAATTTAGTCATCTTGCCCTTTAAGCAAGAGATGCATGTGTCATATGATGCATAATCAAATGACCCTAAGTCACCTCCTTTATGTAACTTACTCATGTGTTTCTCACTTATATGACCTAGGCGACAATGCCATAAATATGAGGTTAGTTGATTATCTTTTTCAGGCATTTAGGGTTGCCATTTTTGATATTGAAAATCTAGTTAGATGTATCTGATACATAAATCCCATTGCATAATATTCCAATGCCATAACGAATACCATCTAACATTATGTGACAGTAGTTGTTACTAGATCTTAAATGAAAACCCTTTTTATTCAATCTCAAAATTGAAACAATGTTTTTAGTCAAGGATGGACTGAAATAACAATTGTCTAATTTTAAAATTAAACCACTAGGTTAAGGCAATACATAAGTTCCTATAACTAGTGAGCAACTCTTGCTCCATTTCCGACTCGTAGGTCCTCCTCTCCTTTAGTCAATAATCTACTATTCTTTATGCCCTGTATATTAGTATATATGTGTAAGCCACAACTGGTATCTAATACCTAAGTTTTACTAGAAACAATATTTATCTCAATAATGAAAATTCCTGAAGTAGTTTCGGTATTTATGTCAAGTACGCATTATGTCGTGTATGGTAATTACTTTGCTCCTATATACCGAGGTGTGGTACTCCCTATTATGGTTTAGCTGTGGTGCAAATCTCATCTATTGTATTAATTATTCTTTCTACTATGAGTTGGTAGTATATAGACAGTTGCAATGTTGGGAAATAATTTGTGTTGTTCCACATCCTATATTTTTGTATATATGTTGTTACTCACTAAGTATTCAATTACTCACACTCTTTACTCTTAGATCTTTCAGAGTCTGTAGTCGAGGCATTTGGCAAGTACGACGTGTAGCGAGCCCCTGAGTTGCCAACCCCCTTGAAGTCTTGGGTTGGTCTCTGTGTTTGACTTGGTAATTCATTTGGATATCTAGGCATCGCTCTTTGACTACATAGGTAGCCTAGGACTTTTGTTATGTAACTGTGTTATGATTTTGGTTGTGGGGTTTCTCAGGGGTGAACATATGTGGGATGCCATCTATGCTTTGTGTAACCATTAACTTTTAATTGATGATATGGAGTAGAATTTCTCTTATCTTGTGTGGCTAATGAATTTGAGTATTCATTCTTAAGTAAAGAAGTTTGTGGTTAATTGAGGTTATTAGGCTATGTTGTTAGGCTTACGGTGTAAGTGGAGTCTCATTACCGTCTTAGTCACATGTTGTGTTTTGGGAATGTGACAAAGTTGGTATCAGAGCATAGGTTTTAGGTCTCTTATAAGTCACAAAGCTAGGTAACCTTGGTCGAGCCTCCCCTATAGTCGTGAACTGCAGCATGACTATGGGGTGAGGGTCAGCTAAAGGTCCTGAAAGGGTGATGGTGTCCTTCCTTTCGCATCTTACCCTCTTAGGTAGTGATGGCATGTTCTCGAGCTAACTGAGTAATGTTGTTGTAGATTTCTAGGACCTCCAATGGGAACTGGAGAGCCTATTGAAGCGAGGAAACAATACTCGATATTCTAGTCTCTTAACCTTTTAAATCCCCTAGGCTTATATGAGTCTTTGCACTCTCTTGGCCTTTAGGACCAATTGAACCTCACTATTTAGTAATTATCACCGAGCCCCTAAGCTTCTATGATTCACCAAACCACAACCAATGACTCCTCTATGATCCTAGAGACTCCTAGGTTTCTTGGTCATCGAACCTCATCCTTTCACTTGTCTTTGGGTCTCTATGATCAATGAGGTTCCAAGCATGGGATCATCAAGCTACATACATTTCTCTAAGCTAGGTCTCTGTTAACAATCACCCCGTGGGCATCTAAGGTTCACTAAACCTCTTAAGGCTATCGAGTGATACACCTATATATGTGTCACAACCTAAAAATCGGGCACGTGACTGGCGTGGATGGTGCTTAGCCTGCACCACTGCAAGCCTAAATTTTACCATGAATTCAGATACTTTTGCTTAACTTAACCATTCTTAGATTCATAGCAAATTGAGTTTGTAACTAGAATTAAGAAAATTCTTTTACATTCATAAGCTACCATTCGAGCATTTAATTACATATCATCATTACACTTAACATACTTTCAATTACAATCCATTGTCTTTGTGGTAGTTCTTACTATCTTTTACATGAGTATATATCGTAGCATGGCCTACCCGATTACAGAGCATTACTAAGAATACCTATTCTAACATAACTCTAAAGTACCTTACCTTACCTGAACAACAGGAAGGTACGCTCAACACGTATGTCGTCAATTATAAAATCTTTTGTACCTGAAACTGTGAGGGGGTGAGTCCAACCACTTGTCTCACTAAAGCTATTCTACCATAGTGAGAAAACATATAACATGTAACTAAGCATGCAATAGATAAGGTGTAGACAATAATTATGGGGATACTAACGTATAAACAAATGTGGAAGGTTCGTTAATTACATACACCTTGATAGACATAGGGCAATCTTAGAATACATTAACATAATGAGATTAGGCTTAATGTGCGTCCATATATAAAACTTCTTCTATTTCTTCTTTGACTCATAATTGCCAAAATATTAAGGGACTATGCTGAGAGCATAATGTCACATATAAGCAACAAGCTACCAGAGTTTATTCATAATATTTCACCATAAGAGTTGAGCTTACAATTTATTAACATGGAGATCATATTCGTAAACATATCAAATACAACGATTTCATTGCAAGTCACAACATTTAATCTTAATTGTGACATATTCATATATCAGTCAAGCACGCTTAATTGATTGGCTCGCTATGGGCCATCACCATAATTGGCTCCGGAAACCCACCAAGCCATCTCAAAAACTCATGAGTCACTAGAGAAGTCGTCCCACCAAGCCTTTTCGCTACTTGGGTCACTATGAACCGGTGGCTCACTAAGCCCTTTCGCTACTGGGGTTGCTATGAGTCCTTATCAACCTAGCCATTATCCCACTATGGCCATAGGGTTGCGAGAAATAAATTGACTGCATCATGAAAGCTTATGCAGTAATTTTGTGCGCAACACCAATCAGACATAAGAATACATGATATGCATTATCAACATATATATATTTATATATGAGTGTGCTTATTTAGTTCTCCATAACCATGAGCATTACATAACACGACAAGTTGACAATTAGTCATACCCATGCATCATGGCCTTGTGCTTATAAAGATTAACTTTTACACCCTTATACTATATGCTTAAATTTCAAAATGACTCATGATGATTTCTCACGCAGTAGGATTGCTCACATACATAATTCATGTACTTGCATGTTTATTTTATATATAATGATTCATAGCGTGTTCATACATATGCATATGGTCAAACATACACATTTCTATAGAAACATATTGCATTGACAACAATTCCCAATTAATTTATATTTGAAGTACATTTAACTTTCTTGTATGAACATTCCATTGATTCACTTTTATGTTAATCTACAAAGTGGAATCATAATCTGTCATTGTCATCCTTATGGGGTTCAAGCCTCATAATCCCAATTTAGTTTAGATAACAACATGACTACTTGTACAAATATACATATAAGCACTAAGGTAGGATGAGAGCTCCCTCACCTTTGCTCAAGTTTTCCTACTAAGATTCTTCTCTTTGAGGATGGTTTGCAAGTCCCAAGCTGACCCAAGAGGTTCTAAATCATTTCCCAACATCTCAAGAGAGGATCAAGAAGATGGTGGAAGAAGGAAATCTTCCCAAACCTTGAGTGTGTGGTGTTGCCGCTGGCTAAAGGGGGAGACACGTGAGGGGAAGGAGGAGAAAATGCCTCTAAAGGAATGAGTATGTGTGTGTATATGTAAAAGTGTATGTGGGGCCCACTACCTCTTATTAAAATAAGGTCCCTCTAGTGGAAATTTCCAAATTAATACTTGTAAGGAAATTTTGAGAAAACTTGTAATTTACACCTAAGGCTCCCAACTACACTCTCTCAATGTACACACCATCACAATAAATTTTCATCAAATTGCCAAAATTCCACATTCCTTCATTTTAGTCCCTACCCCCTCAGTGTCTCACATTCTTTCTAGCCTTGGCCAGAAATTTCAAAGGTACCAAGTTCACAATCTTGCCTTTATGAGGTCAATTTCCACACAGATTTTTCTATTCGATTCTTCTTGCAATATTTCTGTATTTTCTCTTTTCTCTTCAATTTAGTCCTTGGACATGTTTCTTACTCTCATTACTTATGTGTCCTTTATTGTTACAAATTTCTCAACCCACGACATGTCTTAGTTCATATAAACCTTAGAGCTCTTTGCTTCCCTCATTGGAACTCCTTGATTTTGCAGAAAGAAAAAAAATTTCCATCCTTATAATTTTGCCTTTTTTTAATTGCACAGTAATACCTGGGGTGTTACAGTATGTATTCATAATTTTTCGGTGGTTAAGCTCAGGGTGTAACATTCCTCTCCATGTGACCCATCTGGCCTCAGTATTCACATATGGTAATTCTACCATGATTAACATCTATATGACACCCCTGTACTCATAATATCTCGAGTAGCTTCTGGTCAGAGATCGACCCCCTTCCTCTCAATTACATGCTCATAGTGATCTTCCCTTTTTAGGGAACTCACTAACTCATGTACATGCATATCTCTTCTTGGATTTCATGGGCCCCTATGATCATCGAACCTCCATCATTATCTATTTATCTAATTCTTTCAAAATACTCAGGTGCACCTTCCTTCTACTACCCCCTTTACACTGATGCACATCGCAAAATCAAGATTACCTTAACTTGGGAAGCTTTCCTTAGTCTTCCCTTAATTTTGTGCTTATACCCTCTAGGGGTCATCTGACTATCTATGCAGCCTATTATTCTCTACCTTGCCAGATACTTAGTGGTATACATCCTCCATTCTAATCCCACTAGAACACTTCAAGCCCCACATACCCCTGTGAGTTGTCCCAAAACCTTCTTGAACTTCTGTCTACACTAAGGAGACAGACTGTATGCATACGGGATTCTACATTCTAGTTTTAGTGGTACCTTGTAGCCAAACTAAAGATGATTAAGACATGATCCTAATAACACTAACAATCCTAACACCTTGCTCTGTAGTCCATAGGGGACCTAACGAACCTTTGCTTTGACACTAACTTTATCACGTTCCAAAATCCGAGCACGTGACTAGCACGGTAGTAAAGATGTGCCCTCCCTAGACCGTAAGCCTATTTCCTGCCCATCGCACTATGGAACTATCTACCATGCCTGTGGGTCTCATCCTCACACTAAGGATGTGGTATCAATCCTTATTTTCACCCATTATACTTGGGTCATAAATGAGCTTAAGTAGCTGGTATCATCTAGTCTGACACCATACATCATACATACATACTCGTATCAGTCATAGGTTCAAGAACTAGAATTAACATATCTTAGTGTAACATTAAAATAAATCATTCACTTTATCTACACAACAGGCTTGTGAAACTAAACAAGTTAATCTTAACACTTTCACTTATCTAGGTCTCTATGAACCCCTATCGAATTTGATTCTCAAGGTTTGATAGACCTCTCAACAGTTTAGCTAATCTATGTAAACATATATGTATTCAATCTTAATGCCTATCCATACATACATCTAGGTATCTATGAACCCTTACCCCAAGGGTGGTTTAGATTCACCGAACCTCAAAAATTGGGTCTCCGAGATACACTGAACCTCATGGTCTCTATGCCTCATTAGACCTCTAGACTTTTAGGATCCACCAAACCTTATAGGCCTCTATGAATCGAAGAGTCTCTGTAATGGCTATGATTTTCACTGAGCCTCCTAGCCTCTATGGATGGTGATCCATCAACCTTCTAATCTACCGAGCCTTATGGCTCTATGGACGATTATGCATCATTGGTCTCTACAGTCACCTAGCACTCTGGCTACCGTGACTATCGAACCTTTTGCTTACAATTACAAACATGGGATGCATTCCCATACAAGCATTACATATAATTCATCATATCATTTATAGACATTCATCCACACATAGACATATACAATCACAAATGTATGGAAAGTCAACTTTCCTAACACTAGACCACATTCATTCTTGGGTCTCAAGCTGATGTATTTATCATCTCCAGGCTGCAGCCTCACTCTTAGGTCTCAAGGCCCCAAATCCTTGTGTCCTCATTTCTAGACCACACCCTCGCTCTAGGGACTCTTGGTTTCATGCTATTGCTAGCTCTTCCTTTGGACCATACCTTTACTCTAGGGCCTCTTGGTCTCATACTCTTGCTAGCTCTAGCTCTAGACCATACCCTTGCTCTAGGGTCTCTTGGACTCATACTCCTAGCTTTAGCTCTCGACCATACCCTTGCTCTAGGGCTTCTTGGTCTCTTACGTATTCCCTTTTACTCTACTCATGGCATAACTTTTCTAGATTTTCTAGATCCTAATTGCATTCTAGGATCTCTTAGCTTCATTCTTCTTCTTCTAGTTACCAGACCCACATGTTTCCCTAGGGTCTTCTAGATACCGAACTAGTTACTCCTTCTACCCTTGTCAACTATCCACCTTCCATGATAGATAATGCTACTCCAATAATTCGAGGGAACTTGGGTAAGGTTGGCCACCCTCAAGCCTTGTTTGGTTATTTGATTGAGTCTTTATTCCCTGATATACATGCCTTCATTTATTTTCTAATTTCACCTCACAGCTATGCCTCTATGCCAATTATACTCTTAGCACAAGTTATCTAGGGTTAATATAACATATGGGTACTTCACTTACCCAGTATCATAATACTCCTATTCATTCTCCTTAATGGACCTTTGCGTAATCACACGAGTTTCACATTATGTACTTTTGCTAGGCATAGCTCTCATGGTACTATCTAATCTTAAGGGTGAGATTTCTTTTTAGCATGGAATATTGTCAATCATATATAACACATTCTCAATGTAACACAATTTACTAGCATCTCATGTTAACTAAAGTAAACTTAACTACTTACCTCATTTCCAGGCTAACACTATGGTGCTCATCTACCTTGATCAAGAATTAAATGATCCAAGGTGATTGGGGAAGGATACCTATTGATTTCATCAAGAAAAGAGACCAAAAGATGTCAAAATAATAAAATAGAAAAATGTTTGATATTGATTTTGACCTTTGGTCACTCTTTTCATCATAACTTCTACTTAGTAAAGAATGTTTGAATGAAACTTATCTCATTTGAAAGTAGACTCAAAGAGCTTTCCAATGATATATAATTTGCTAAAAAATAGAGTTCAAATGAGAAAGTTATGATCATTTGAAAAAGACCTGAAAACTAGCACTACAACAACCAAGACTTGTGCAATTATGGATATTGCCACTGCAACGGTGGTTTTCACCGCTGTAGTGACAAGCATCAATAGCAGATTTCACAGAAACACAAAATTTGTCCTATTCTTACTTCCAAATGCCATTTCTATGATACCAAACCTCTCCCAAACAAATTTCTCAAGCTTAGGGTCATCAAAGGCACATTTTCAACAGCTTAAAGCCTCTAAAAACATTAAATCTTCATGCTTAGTTTAGGAATTTCATTGAGGTAAAAATTTTTTACCGAAGGTTCCCATTTTCATTTTCCTCCATTCTCACCACAATAATCCCTTGGAAACTAGTTCTTTTACTCTAATGAAGCTCCCAAACTAACTTAGGATCAATGAGAAGTGGTTTGGTATCTTAGAATACTTATGTTGAACCCAAATTTTCCATGGAGTTTTCTGGTGAGGGGAGCAGTTGCCGGTTGTCGTCCTTCGCCAAGGATGGTGGTGGCATACCCATGGAAGCTCCACTTGGCCATGGAGATGAGAGGGACATGAATGAGAGTGAAAGAAATGGGAAAGGAGAAGGTGAGGCATGAATGATGGAGGAAGGCTGAAGTGGTGAGGTGTTGAAGGAGTTTAATAAAATTTCTAGGACCATTTTGCCCTTCTGACTCAAGAAAGTATGTTTTTAGTCCTTGGGCAAAGGTGAGATTTCATTAAAACATTTTATCTGCACTCCCAATGCCACTCACTTCAATCTCCTCACCCCACATGGTTCAACTCTCCATATTATCACCAACACCTCAACTGTCAAAGTCTTTTTCCTTAAAACATAATCATTCTAGTCCCTCTCAAGGATCCTTATGCAACCATAGTCCTCTTCCACTAATCTCACGGCACTGCCCACCTAACTCATATGCACTATCTTATATGGGCAAAAAAACTTTAAAAGGGTCAAAATTGTAAAATATAATATTTATTTTTGAAACAATTTATTATTCCTCTAAAATATTTATACCACATGAAAAAATATATTAAAATTAAATAAATTATAGTAAATTAATGTTTTGGTCATTGAAAATGTGCTTTTTCTTGATTTGGTCCCCAAAAGATTTTATTGTAATATAGTCTCGAAAAATCATTTCCCAATAAAAAATTAACCACCCAAGCACCCCCTTAATTCTATTAATAACATGACATTTTAGTGCTGACATGGACTTTTTACTTATTTTGCTTTGGCCAAAAAAAAAAAGAGAAACGAAAAGAAAAGAAAAGAAAAAGAAACTAAAATGCGATATTGCTGCAAAGGAGAGGGAAGACCGGATAAGAGATAATGATCCGAAGAAGGAACAAGAATCAATCCATCGCCCCAAGGCCTCCCTCATTCTCTGTAAAGCATCTCTTTCTCCAACAAAGAATGCAGAGACGACAATGCCTCTCTTCCTAGTCCTCCTCTGTAGTTGGAAAGCAAGTACACTGAGCAGAAAGAAACAGAGGTACCATCAGATCCACCTTCACTTGGTCCATGAAGCTCTCCACCACTTGGTCGTAGCTAGATTACCACGAGAAGCGCAGGAAGAAGAACTAATTCAGGAGCAAAGGACACAGGTGAAATGGGACAGAGCTCAGAATCTTAATATAATTCATGGAACCGCTTTTTGAAGAATGTGGTCAGTCCCAAAAATGAAAGATTCTATGAACCAACGCCTCAATAATGTATTCGTTGACTATATTTAGAGTAAATAAAAGCTCACCAAAATAAGTGTTTTAGCCAGGGTCTGCTTAGACATTAATGTTAATCAGAGCCAGACTAAAAAAGAAAGTGGAAAGGCAAGACATGGGATAAATTTTGCATATAACACAGATTTGAAAATTCCATCTATTTACATTATGATCAATGTAACTACATATCCAAATTACATCCATGTTCTAATATAGTTGCAGAGATATTTACACTTAAATTGATTTTGCTTTTGCCTTGATCATATGTCTACAATTAATATCAATAATTCAATTGTCAAATCCTAAACAATCCACGTATCTAAAGGAAAGAAAATAATATGGTGAAGCCACTACGATAGGAGAAAATGATTCTAGCAATCCTTTGGTCTGGAGTACTCTGGGGGCAGAGATGGGCACCTTTCACTCATGTGAGGATACGGTTGCATGGTGTTGTACCCGGGTAACTCCATCCGATACTTCCCTTTAATCTGACAATAAGGGAGCGTCACAGTGTCTCCATCATTGCACCATTTCGGCAAGCGACTTGAGTTGTTCTCAAAAAAATTGAGCATGTAAGCATCTTTTATCTGCATTTATGGCACAAGGATAACCTTATATACTAACCCAATCTTATCCTTGAATATCAAAATTATCAGATAGGATATAATACTGTGATTCATAGAACAGCAATGAAATATACGATAAAGCAACATTAATCAAATTTGAAAAAAAAAAATTCGGAATAAATAGTTCAATCCATCCGATGCAGAAACTACAGCAGTACAAACAGGTTTCTTTAACTTCCAAATCATTTCGACATACATTTTTAATTGATATCTGCACATCCAGTGCAGAGGACATCCACTTGCTTCATAAAGGTGGCAGAAATTTAGTGGATGGTGGTTTAACTGAAGTAAGAATGTAAAGGCACCATTGTATTTGTAAAATGCACAGCATCAAGAGTCAAATTTGTACGAAGAATGCAATGCAAAAACATGCCTCCGCAGATATATGTTTGATCTTGTATCTATAGGCTATATTTTACACTCCTCCAACCAAAATACTCAACAACTCAATCAACATCAATAAAATATCGGGAAATTTCCTAAACTAGTGATTGTTGTGAACAAAACTGGACTGCAGTTCAGCAAGTTTATTACTAGAAAAGCACATAACTGCACATATATAAACAGCCAAGATAACAGATTCAATTTAATCAACCTTTCCTATAGGTATTTGGCAAGATAATAATCCAGAATCTACTGAAATATTGCAACCCCAAAAATGAAAACCAGACTACTATGAACAAACTCACTGTAAACTCTGTGACTTGAATAGAGCTAGCAATTGAATCAAACAATCCTGCCTCCTTATACATCTGAAGAACAAAGGCTACACAAGAAGTTGACTTCCCATCACTGTAGATCCAGTCGTCCTGTTCTGGAATTGTCAGTAGTTCAGCAAAAGATGATCCACGCTTTTCAACTTCTACTAAAATTTCTGGAAGGGAAAGTCCCTGCACATACCAAAAAAAGAAAAAAGTTTCTCACGTTTAATGAATGGTGAGATTCCAGGTAATTACAAAGCAGCCTTATATAAGAGATACAGATGCCAAGTATGCCACATATATAAATGTTAAGTGTTAGGTACCGAGTGTAATGGGAATATTTTGTATTGTTACACGCTGGGTAGTGAGAAAAGGGTGTGTGTGAGCATGTGATTCTCTTAGGAGGGTAAAGAAGGGATTTCAATAGGGGACAAGCAATATAAAAGGAGGGGGAAGAGAGAGAGCGATCAACATGAAGAATATTAGAAATGGAATGCTGGGAAATATGGAGACTTACTGGTCAGGAGCCTAGCTCCGGATAGGGATCATTACTGGTGTTCTGATCTTTATTTTCTTTATTGCTGAATGGGACTTGTGCTTTAGTTTGAGTCTTTATTTCTGTTGTTTCCATTTTCCTTTGAGTTCTACCATTTTCTTTTCAAAGAGTATGTAATCGTTTTATCTCTATAAATAAATTCTATTTTCTAGTTTATCTGAATTTGGGTTCCTAACATTGAGTGCCCTAGCAATATTTGTACTATGGGTAGAAAAACAATCCAATAGCAATATGCAACTGCAAATGGATCTTAAACATCTCATCCTCTGTGATAGAAGATACCAATTCAATAGTGTCATCAGCCAAAATTTTTAGCATCATATTCATATGGAAACAAGAAATAAAGATTGCGGTATACCTTAGTTCCAAGTCGTTTGTTCAAAGCTTCATTCCACATATTAGCTGCATAATCAGGTTGGAGTTGATTCCAAACAGTCATAACAGAAGCAACCTGCAGAACAACACAGCTAATGGTCAAAAGACTCAACTCTTTCTAAGTTTTGCAGATTGCCAATAAAACCAGAAGCATTTTTTCATAGGGATGAGAGGCTCTTCCCCACCAAAAATTTTAATGCCATGTATATTTAGTTGAATAATTCTTTTTCCCCTCCAACAAAAATAATTTTTTTAAAAACTCACATATTTAGGTCATAGAGTTCATAGACTATTTAGTCAATAGCAATAGATTCATTGGGTAATATGTATTGAGGTTAAACAGTAATAATATATATATATATATACACTTTTAGTGAAGATGTTTTATATACATTAATTATGAGGTGAATATAAATGCAGAATTGTTTTTTTTTTTTTTCTTTTGGGGGGGGGGTGTGGGGGGAATCAAAGCAGAAAAGCTGATTAAGATAATTACCAAATGAGCATCCAGAGGAGGTGGATAGTTCCCACTTAAAGTATCTATCCAGCTGAAAATCATATTATGATAACCATAGGGTTGGCCTGCGATGCTCCTTGCATACTCCCATGCAGCAGTCTCATTAAATTTTGCTTGAATATCAGGGTGTAAAGGCAGCAGAGCAATATGGGGGTTAGAATTATCTTTGTTCAGTTCAAAGTCCCACCACTCATCCCATGGTAACAAAGCAATAATATCTTCCCCCTGAAACAAAAAGAAAAAGAAAGGAACGAATAAAAAACGTACAATTTCACTGCAAATCATTTCTACAAAAAATAAAAAATGACCAGCCATTGCTCAAACTATCAAAATTAGTCACCTATCAAAAATGAAAATCTATATATTTAACAAGTTTTACATTCATCTGAGGTATGGAAATTGTTGTGGATCAAAAACTATTATGTTTTAAACAGTATTTCCAAATGTGGTATAGCATTTCTCACTAAGTCTATTACAGTTTAACCTCATAATACTGATTTAACAGCTTATGTTCTCAAGTCTGAGTTATAAGCAAACAGGAGCAATTCAAGAGAAACAGATAATCCCAAGGTACAACAACAACAACTACTACAAAGCCTTATTCTACTAGGTGAGGTCGGCTACATGAATTACACGACGCGATTGAGCTCTATCAATGACCCACTCTTTAGGTATCTCATTTATCAAAAGATCTCATTCAATGACTTCTCCAAGTATTCTTCTTGGTCTTCTTCAGCCTTTTTACACAGGACTCCATACCATCTGCTCAACCCTCCTTACTGGTGCCTCCAACTGCCTTCTTTGAACATGACCTTACCACCTTAAATGATTTTGTACCATTTTCTCCATAATCCCAAGGTAAAAATACAAAATACAAATAAATAGCTACTTTTGGCATCAGATAAAGGAAAGAGAGCATAATGACAAGAAAAGAGCTCTGGGAAGCAAGAATAAATCATTTAAATGAATGAAGAGATTAAGAATCAAAACCTAGAAACCTAGTTTCCATATTCTGTCTTTGGCGCATGAGGTTGCTTCCAAAGCAGCAAATGCATCTTATTTTGAAAATTCCACAGAAAACAATTGAGCAGCACAGTGCTTTCTAAACGAGTAGGAAGACTACTATTTTAATCAAAACAATAAGGACTGAGTGATGTAACATATATTTAGTCTTAAACCAACAGATACACTTCTGCAGTTTGGGCAACTTAAATGGTTTTACCTTTTCATTTTCATGTCCTGATTCACCAACCCACAGCTTTCCATCCAAATCCTTTAAGCAAACAGCAGTGTGACCAGCATATGCTCCACTGACCCATTTCTCTAGAGTCTCAAACCCACCCCAGCGACCTCGAATTTTTGAAATGGCAAGGAAATCTCCAGAATGAATGTCATTAACACTGATATTTGTAACCCATGGCTGAGGACGGTCTTCAAAAAAAGCTCCCATGTGTTTCTTCAAAAACTCAAGATTGGAGTTCTCACCCCATGCAGTATTTGAAAACAAGGGATAGACATCCCACAATGCTTGAAGGGTTCCCAGCATCCCAGCTTTCATGAGAAAAATCGATATGCCCCTGTTTTTTACCTGCTAGCAAAGAGACTAAGGATCCCTTCGTCCAAATGCACGTTTCAAAATAAAGCATACCACAAACCTAGCAATTATCTACTCAATGAGGCCACTTACATACTCATACTCAGCTTTCTCCTCCCACTCTTTGAAATCCAGTGTGTGCTCCCGAGACCAGAAATAATAGTCCCATATTACACGATATGGAGTGGCAAAGACATAAATATCCATACACGTCCAACTATGAGCATTGCTAACCTGGTTGAGAAAATAGATATAATCAGCTGTGTTAGGAATAATAATAGAAAATACTTCTAGGTTCTACCTAACAACTTAAGCTTTTGAGATATTTAGATATTTGGCTCTCTGACATGGCATCATATCATCTTCAACTAAGTGGTCAAGAATTCAATGCTTGCCACCTCCATTTGTTAATTAAAGTAAATATTAGCACAAGGTAAGTTGAGACAACGATTTCCCCACACTTCAAGCACATAGGGATTTTGTGAAAGTGGGGTATGTTAGAGTTTATAGTCAAAACCAACCCTGTATTTTCTCCAAACCATGTAAGATTTTGGGATATTTAATTCATGGACAAGCCAGCCTTCTCTGAACCTCAAGTCACCAAAAATAAATAAATAAATAAATAAATTTAAAAAAGATAGAGACAAAAAAAAAACCATAGAATCCCATAATCAAATAATAATTTACTATACCAATCAGCAGTACTAGATGTTGTGAACTTAATCTATACAAATGTAACAGCAAGCAGAAACAAATCAAAATTGAAAATCTGAAGTGCCAAAATATTTCAAATCTTAATTTCTTATTGGAAAATACCCCAACTTATGTCTTGTGAATTCCAATTCCTTCTAAACTATGCCACATCCTTCCCTCTCCTCCCTAAGAAAAAAGGATCACCTGGGGAAGGGGGGCGGATGAAATTATATGAAATAAAATTATGATTATTTGATTGATTAAAAGAAATGGGGCAAAAACCTAAAGGCATTAAAAGGAGCTAGGGTCAATAGAGTTTGGTAAAATTTAAAACCAAAAGGCACAATTGAAAACATTAACAATGATTTCTCAAACGAATGCAAAACCAAAAAACAAAACAAAGCAAAAAACCTTGGATCCAACAGTCAAGACTTTAAGGAGAACATGAAAAAAAGAGAGGAGGTGATTCAATCTATTTCAATGCAGATAAGTTGGATATTACAATCTATGTTACAAACTCTCTGTTCCCGTGCAAATACGTACAACCAAAACCTTGTAACTTCCGAACATTGCATATGTAGCCACATAGTCTACGTCAAAATTAAAAAATCGAATATCATTGCCGAAGAAGCATGAATAATGTATGCCGAATATTAAAAACTGACCGCAAAGTTAATAACTGATAAGATTAAAACCAATATGACTGAAATTAACCTCTTTTAAACCCTTAACTTCAGCAACGTTGTTTAATTCTTGAATTTTTATTCTTAACAATAACACCTAATCATAATTTTGATAATAAGTACCCTAGATGTCTTAAATTTCAGAATCATACAGATTGACAAAAATAAGAAAACCAACTTCTAAACCAACCTTCAAATGAAGGGTTCCGCCACCAAATTCGCTGCCGCTCTTGTTGTGAAACTCGATCCATGCCGTGTTCTCGTAGAAGCACGCTCCCTTCCATTCCAGGGAGTCATTTGGTGACGAAGCAGCACCCACGAACGAGGGAAGAAGATCGACTGCACTATGGAGAGAGTTGAGGATAGGCCAAGAGACCTGTCTTGGCAGAAGAGGAAGCACGTCATGAGGTTGGAATGGGGATTTCAAAGCAGATACTGGGAGGCCTAAGATAGATATGAGGACGCTGATCAAGCACATCATCTTGCGAAGCAAAGATTTTGGGGACGAAGCCATCGCGGGCCACGCAGCAAAAGGGAACGTCGATTATCGAAGAGAAAACACAGTATGCTTTTTTTTACACTTTACGTTTCATTTTGGCATTCCAAATAATAATTAATTAATGGGAAATTAATGTTACTCCCTCAAGTTTGGAATATTATCACTCGCCATTCTTCTCCTTTGAATACTCGCTGTCCTTCACTATTAGAAAGCAAACAAATTATAAAATGAATAAATCATTCAGTTGGGGGCACGAAACATATTTTGGTAATCAATATTTATTATTTTAAGTTTTATTTTGATTATTTATATTTTAGAAGTTTTATATTAATTTTTTATGTTTCAAAATCTTACTATTGTAATTATTTTTGTCATAACAGCTAATTTATACAACAAGATTAACATGTCATTTACTAAATACTAATATGGCCTATTTACATAGTTGTTAATTTAATATTAGTATTTCATGTGTAATTTTCAAAATTCCTTAAATGCTGACATGGCCTATAAGAGAGGAAGCATAAGGGCATTTTGGCCATTACACGTGGGATATTAATATTATGTTAGCCGCCACATAGATAGGTCATATCAATATTTGAAAGATGACGCGATAACTGTCATATAAAGTTAGAGTTTTAACCCAAAAAAAAAGACTAAAATAGTATTTTGAAATATAGAAGACTTATATGAAACTTATGAAACACAGATGATCAATTTGAAAGATTTTCAAAAGTTTCATATTAGTGTTCTACATTTCAAAATCTTACTATTCTAATTATTTTTTATTAAAATCGTTAATATATATAACAAAGTTGACATCTCGTCTTCCAAATATTGATATAGCCTATCTAAATAGCTATTAATTGAATATTAATATCCCATGTGTATTCTTAAATTTCTCAAAAGACATGGCCTATAAGAGAAGAAGCATAAGAGTATTTTAGGCATTAGACGTGGGATATTAATATTATGTCTGTTGTCACGTAGATAGATCATATCAGCATTTGAAATATATTGTATCAACTACATTACATAGACTAATAGTTCTACCGAAAAAAAGATTAAAATAGTAAGATTTTAAAACATAGAAGACTAAAATGAAACTTAAAATAAATGATCAAAATATCATTTTTGCCTTTAGTTGGTCTCTATATTTCACATTAATTTTTAATATAATTTTAGATATTTTAATAAGATTTTATGCTTATCAAACATTTAGAATCATACTTTGGGAAAAACTTAAGTGCACTTTTATAATTACTATGATGCTCTTCAATCAAAACAAGTTCTCCAAATCATAATACAATAATTGTACGGTTTTAAAAAAATTATATTTTTTATAATTCGTTGCATGGTTAATTTTTCAAAAGTTTTTACACATTTTTTACTTTCAGTAGGAAACATCATAACAAAGATATAAGAACTTTAAATAAGTCCTCTTCTTATACTTTTACTATTAATTTGACAGTAACGTTTGTTAAATTGCCAATTTTTTTTTCCTCAAGTTTAGTACTAAAGGGTATTTATTTGCACCTAATAAGAGTCTAAATATGATTTGTTTAGATTTCATCTTATTAAGTGTATTTGTTTTTTCTTAATTAAATACTTAATAGTTCTAAATGCATCTTAATCAAATCTCATGAAAAATTTAAAATTTTTTTCAGACATTAATTACTCTGCATACATTTTTTTTATTAACATGTAAATAATTTTAATTATTTAATATTTAAATTTAGAGATAATATTTTAATATTGAGATATGTATTTAGATTAAAATCTTTTAATTTAAAAAACAAAAAACAAGACAAATGTCCCCTGAGTCAGCTTTCACGTGACGTGTTCAGTTACCTAATTTTCCAATCTTCCTTCACTTACTAATTTAATGTCTTGCTATTCATTTCGTGATTGCTTACATCAATGGGCTAAGAAACCTCAACCACGTTAAGCAGTGCCCGCAATACATACTGCACAGCCGTTTCTGCTGTTTATGGCTTCGACTGTGATATGTTATCAACCATAGGTAAATGGATTTTATTTGAGAAATAGCTAGCTTATTCATGTCCAGTGATATCATCATACGTTTCTATTTTCTTTTGTATAGCTTTAAATATGTAAGACCCTATGTTTCTTTTCTGAAATGGGCGCCTGATATGAACCAATCCTTAGAAAAAGCAGAGAAGGAGATTGAAGACCAGACTATTTTGGCTTGGTAGAAGAGGTTGCTGACATGGCAGGGAAAGAAATGGCTAACGCGGCTGAGCAGATATAGGATCACGTGAATACCAGATGGAATAATAGAGAGAGCTAGATTAGGGGACCACAATTCTGTAATTGAGTTTGTTATTCAGAATTTTATTTTTGTTATTTAGTGAATATGGGAAGGAAATATAATAAGCTGAACTGTACTCCTCCACTAGACGAAATCTGAAAGGTGAAAACTACAAAGTGAGTTGAAGTAACTCAATAAAAATGTGTATGCATGAGCTTATTCGCCCATACATACTTATTAGCTCATTTTAGAAAAATTTACATTTAAGCACATAATACTAGACTCATATACAAATGTGTTGTGCCTCGTAATTGTCTAACTTTGCTCGGAACCTCTCAGACCTATGACCTAATCCTCTAGGTCATGGGTAGCATATCCTCTGACAGCATTACACACAACATGTATGTACCTTACTTTACTTGGGTTCAGATACTAGAACAACATAGTTCTCTGCAAACATTTATAAATGCAAAAGAATATCCTTGCATACATGTAGGATAAGGCATATGATTCCTCTACACAATATATGCATTATTCTACATTTAACTTGTGGCATCAATTAGATTTACTTCGCATACTCAAGAATACATACATCTCATATAACATGTGAAAGCAGAAATACATTGTCCATTAGGTCGCCCGGGAGACTCACTCATCCATTGAGTCTCTAGGAAAGGTTAACTCACCTAGTTCTTTCACATGCCAAGACCTGGGCATATGACCGGTACTGAGGAAGACTTAATCCCTACTCCATAAGCATCATTGACTACCTAAAAACCCCCATGCACCAAGTATTCAAATCAACAATTTAAGTTAATTATTCTTTTAAGTAATATAATCACTAAGCTTTAAGTTAAAACTTCTCTTTTCTTTTTCCACAATTTCCAATATACTAATTATTCTTTTCCATTCAAGCCTATTCAACATAGCAATCATTCTCAATACTTATATCATTGACAACAATAACATATTTTCATATTTACTTGTCAAAATTCCAATCTTTTCATTGATATAAGGATTCATTTTGTTTTTGCCACATCATATAAGTTCGCATATATGTATATAATCCAACTCCTTCCAATCAGTACACAAAATCTTAGTTAACCTACTTGATTACAAAACCATCTAAAAAGCAAAAAAGAAAGGAAGACAAGACTACCATTTCTTGAACAAAGGGGAGTTAGGCACAATACTCAATTCAATCATTGTGGTTCCTTTGCACCTAAAAATGTTGGAGTGTGAATCATGCTAATCTAGTGAGGAAACCACTGCTCTATCACAGCCACACACAATATATCTATTCATCTATATATATATATATGCAGTTGATTTTATGTCGAGACCCATCTGGGTATAACCACTACATTAAGTACGATTCATAGCATAGTACTAACAACATATCTTTGCCATGTCATGTATATCACATCAACAATACATTCCAAACAATTATAAGGCACACAACATAAACAAATTCCTATACCAACTGGGTTGTCTAGGGTACCTTTGGATCGTTGTCTGCGGCCCCCACCGCATCCTCCCTTATTGCTCCAATGATAAGAGCCACCCTTGTCGCTCCATTTATATCATTACATGGGGTGTACCATCATGCCTTTTCTTTCCGGTCAAATACAATCACAACTAAGAATCATGTACACAATTCAGTCAAAGCATAATTAGCACAATCCCAACACCACAATATATATACAACATAACCCAAAACAATATATAGTATCATTCACAGTATCACAAAATATCAATTATTATATTCCTCAGCAAATGCTATTATCAATTCAACACCTTTATTATTTGCAATAGATTGGATACACAACCATGATCTCATATCTCAAACATAAAATAAATGCTCATCCATAACATATCTTGATACAGTTCATGAATCATGCATAATTCATCTCAAATATAACATCATTCACAATCCCACATACATCGTCACTCATTCAGCACTACATACATACAACTCATTTATGATTGCATATCATCCTTACTAGTATTCATCATTATTCACCCAAAAACCACATGAGTAGTTCCCACATTTTCCAAATATTAGCTCAGCCACAATTCTACAAATCTCATCATACATGTGTGGGTAGCAACTTCCTCATTTCTACATGAAGTTAGCGTGGGTGCATATATATATATATATATATATATATATATATATATATATATATATATATATGTATCCATATATATATTTATACCTGAACTCTCCAATATAAAAGTTTCATAAAATAGTATGATAACCGAGAATATGTACATATATACTCTTACTTAAACAACTTATAAGTTGACACACGCATATACATACATACCTTAAAATTCAACTAATCAAATAATATGTATATTGATGTATTTATATGTGTGTGCACATTCCTTCTATACACAACTTCATAAGAAAGAAAACATATATACACAAACTCGCTTCCTAAGTTGTCTTCCCAATAATTGGTATATATATATACACACACATATATACATAAAAATGACCATGCACCTATATACATAAGTATTCACAAACACACATAGGAATTGATCAAAGGGATCCACACACGTACTTCATATACACCAGTATTCTTGGCCAAAGCCTCATTAAACATCTATAATCATATCGCATATATTTACAAACATCATCTACTTATATCATTTTTTACACAGATGCACTAACTTGAATTACTTACCAAACACATGCATAAACATAATCTTTAGACCAACATTCAAGAAGAAATATTAAGTCTTGTACTTAAATCAGTGGTATATATAAAAAAATACATACAAGGTAAAATAGAGATCCCCTCACCTTGGATCTAAACCAAATATACCTTTTAATTCCAAAGAAAGGATACCAAAAGTCTCATTGAAGGCCTAGAGAACAAGTCAAATAAGAAATAACATCAAATCAGAATATAAGTTACCAAACATTTATCCTTGTTCTGCTTTGAAGCAAATTTCGAGTCCATTCTTTAGAAAAATTCTGGTATTGACACAAAACCATCCTTATGTGTTTACATACTGAGATAAAAATTTCAAATCAAAATTCTATTATTTGGCCCCTCTAAATACTCTTTTAGTGACCATAGGTCAGAACTGTCTTATTTTAGCATAGTTTTTGTTTTTCTATTTAATAAGCCCATCATATCTTAGTCAAATTCTATGAACTTTTGCAGATACTTTGTATAATGTCTTAGCTAAGTGCCATAAAAATTTTAGCACAAAATAAGATCATGCGAGTAGTGTAACTGATCCTCATTATTAGCTGGTCAAATTTAATCCTGAATTGAGTTAGGTACTGCTTGTATACTTTATTTGACTAGGCAAAATACTTTTGGAAACTTTGCAAATTTCCATTAGAGAGTTCCTCACAAAAATTTCAAGATCAAATGACTTCGTTTAGTCACCTAAAATAGAAAATTTCAATAAAATAGCACATTAGAATTTAAAACATTTCCCTTGAGCATTTTTTTTTTTACTTAGCTACTAGTTTTCTAACTCAAAATGCTAACCATCATCTTCTTATTCATCACATACTTTGGTAAATATGAATTTTGATGCATTCATAAACTTTTACTAACAATATTTTGAAAGGTATTTTCACTAATTAAGCAACTATTCTATTCAAATCAACACTTCTAGACAACACTTGGTTTAAATACATAAGCAATCCCAAATTTTAGTAATATGAACTAAACATTTGTAGCAAAATAAACTTAAAACACCATCTGTCATCCTCTTAGATATCTCAACCTTCCTCACTCCATTTTTCTGATATTCCTCCTTGGTCAATTATACAGTTAGCCTCTCAAATCAAAATTTATAATGCCAAAACTTCTTCTAGGATAAGGTTTAGCTAATTTCTTAGAATCATTTGTCATGTTAATTCCGTGACAATATTGCACCTTTTTGTATATGCTTTGTTTAATCCAAAGCTTTCATCCATCCTTATTATGGCAAAGAAACTCAACCAATATCCATTCTTAATCTCGCACTATAACCATTATAGGCCTTTTATTCTATCATTTTTTAATTAATTTTTTGTTTCATTCAATGCCAATCCAGACTATCAAATTCTCCGTTCACAGCAGCGTCAGCCACAAAAATCTAAAAAGCAATGAAAGTATACAATTACCTCTTAATCCCATTGCTTAGCTCATCAGTCGCCCCTTTCATTCTTCTTTATGCTTGGTGTATCCCTTTACCATTGTTTACAAATTCTATAGAAACTCATTGCCCAAAATGATTTTAGGGACTGGAATTTATATAGAAGTCAAGATGGTGAGAAGACATCATGCGGGAGATGAGATGGGGAATGATTCGAAAATAGAGTAATGTTTCCTTACCCATCATTGTAGATATTCGGTGCTGCTGCGGACTGCCATCGGTGAGCCAAAATTGAGGAGGAAGAAAGACATATGTGACGACAACCCAAGGCATGGCACTTCATTCTTTCTCGCTGATGCATCTGTTCTAGCTCGCCCCTCGATTGGCATTGCATCTCGTGGAAGGAAAAGATGGAAGAGAAGAATAGAGGGGTAGGAAAGATTGGTCGACAGCGAGGTGGTGGTCAACAACAACCACCATACATGGCTTTCTCTCTCTCTCTCTCTCCCGTTCTCCTTAGTTCTAGGTGGTGGTCAACAACAACCACCATACATGGCTTTCTCTCTCTCTCTCTCCCGTTCTCCTTAGTTCTGCCTCATTCTTCTCTCCATCTCTCTATTCTTTCACACAAAGAAGAAGCTTCCTTAAGAAGTTTGGATACAATCTAATAGTGAAATGGGTGTACACGTGTCCCTACCCCATGACGCATCATCCTCAATTAAAATTTAAAATCACTCTAAGCCACACTAACTTGTCATAGTAATTCACTTGGGTCCTTATTTAAATTCCTAAAATTTTATATTTAACTAAATATTTTCCATCACCTTACATTCTACCTTTCCACTAAAAAAAATCTCCACTCAACTCATTAAAATTTTTGAATAAGTCCTTAAGAAGTTGTTGACATATTATTTTCAATTGCAACATAGTCCTCAATGTTTCCAAATTTATAATTTAAGTCCTATAAATTCACATCAGGTTTAATTAAAGTAACAGCCCAGCATACTGAGATGTTACAACTCACCAAGCCCTTTCATGAAGTATCTTACTTACATTTTGAAATATATGTAAGTATGCATGTTTATACTATCATTAATTATCTTAAGGAAAATAACCAAGATAGGGTAGGAATTCCCATCACATTGACATCTAATCCACCCGTACGTGGTATGCATCTTACCATCCCTTATTCATTTCACAAATGGAAAGGGAGCCTGAAACCAACACTCATTACCATTGCTATACTTCCTTCGTACCTAAAAAGTTGAGGCATGAATCATACTGACCCAATGAAGAAACTCTACCTTACCTCAACATGTAAACATAAAGTAGATAGATGTATATATTTTTGGAAGAATAAGCTTATAGTCAATCATACAATTGGAAGTGTACTCACAACATCATACCGTAAAACCATCACCAATTCTAAATACGTCACCATACACCACTACAATGCACAAGCCAAAGTATTCCAACACAACCACTAGTATCATCTAGCATAAAGATCTACTATACAAGTCCTACTTATAGTCTTGTTACAAGATCGAGACCATCCATGAGTAATTTATATACTCAAAGAGCAAACAACATTATCAAACATGCACATTCAAAGATAATTAACATCACCAAGTATTGTTAGCCATAGGTTAACCCTAACCTTATGCCTCTGATTCACCCAAGTGCCAACACCACGGCATATTAACATCACCACAAGTGCCACACCGCAGCATAAAATAATTTACCGTAATATGCCAAGGAATAATGAATGATTTACCAACAAGTTCCATCACATTGCTCACACAACAACTCTAAATTCTTAAGTGTTCTATCTAACTACATAGCAACTCAACCCATCATCAACACAATATAAAACTGTTAACCCTAAGTCAGGAAGGTTAAAGACTCGGAGACTCTACTACTCCTTGTACATAGACTTCTTGGATTCTCAAAGACCTACAAGGGATACACAAAAGAGAGAGTGAGTATAAAGATACTTAGTGAGGGAAAAATTCAAACATAGAATGAAAATACAACCTATGTACCCTTTATGGGGGATGGAACCTTAAATGAAGTCCTATTGTTCATCATATATACAACCACCACATCATCTACATGGTACTAGAATACCAATCCAATCTAACTACCATAGTTCAAACATCAATAAATTACTTAGCCATACCAGCTTCTTGTTTCATTCATGATCTTCATAGTTGAGAGGGCCACACAGGTTTCTCACTATGTCCTGATCTTGCATAACTAAGAGAACCACACAAGCTTCTCACTATATCCTTATCTATCATAGTGGAGAGAGGGCCATATAGGCTTCTCACTGGTTCTCATTAATAACCATATACGAATAGGTCATAATCTGATAGGGCCCCACTGACTCCTCATTTCATTCTCACTTTTCCATGATAGAAAGGGTCATACAGGCTTTTCTTAAAAAGCATTAGTCTAGTGCGAGAGAGCTACACAGTTCTTCATATTACCACTAATCCATTCTTAACAAATGAGCTAAATAGTCTTCTCACATAATGTCATTAGTCATAGTGCGAAAGAGCTACATAGCTCTTCGTACTACCACTAATCCATTCTCAATAAATGAGCCAAATAAGCTTCTCACATAATGTCATTAGTCATAGTGCGAGAGAGATATATGGCTTTTTGTACTACCACTAAACATAAGTATATTACAATCATAGTCACAAGATAGACATGGCACTCCATGACCATTTCTAGCAATTAGGAAGCCACACAAACTCCCTTATGTGATACATCACACACATTCCATATGCAAGCAAGGAATTGAATTCAACATGCATCCATATTCCAACACAATCAAGTCAAAGGAAATAAATCCTATGAGCAAAAGAGCCCAATCACATTTCCTAATACAATACAATTACACTTGATGCTTATAAGCCAAAGGGGTAGTCCTCTAATGGAAATACTCTTTTCCCTCATTTTTTTTATTATCCAAATTGCAATACCCAAGCAATTAGATACACATATCATCCATAACAATCTTTATACATACTTGTGAGAAATAATGAACAAGATTTTAATCCTTAACTACAATTTAAGTGATACTCACATACAAGCACAAGTCTTAATACACTAGAAAAATATAACACTACTAAGGCACAAACATGAAACAATAATACAGTAGAGTTAGGCCCTCACCTTCAATCCGAGCTATGCTTATCTACCATGGTTAGTCTTAAAAGATGTGGAAGATGCACCAAAGAATCTATCCCTATGAGATAACTATGTAGAAACATGTCAAGGTCACAAAAGAGGAAAATGTTTAGCATCAACTCTGACCTTTAGTCACTCTTTGGTCATAACTCCTAGATGGTAAAGAATTTTCAAATAAAACTTATATCATTAGAAACTAAACTCAAAGAGATTTGCTAAAAACATAGTTTTGATAAGAGAGCAATGACTATTTGAAAATTGATAAGAAAGCATTTTGTGAACCAGTGCTACAACACCTAAATCTGGCATTGTAGTGGTAGATCTTGCACTGCAAGGGCCAGCGGCAATGCTGCAGCAGTGGAAGGCAGACCTGCAACTCTAGATTTGGAAAAATGGTCCCTTCTTGGTTTTCTCTCATTCCCAACTTAACTCTCGACCTTTTTACATGATTCTTTCCATCAAACTTCAATTTTAAATGTTAAAAAACATCCCCAAACCTAAAATCTAAGTTGTTTTCAAAGATTTTACCCCAAATCACCATTTTCTCCATCAAAACCTAGCTTTTTCTCTCACGTTTTGACAGAGAGTTCAATCCACTCAAAATCCCTCTTTTGAAATGACTTTCTATGAATTTCTTGTTCCAAATTCATCAGCATAGCTAGGAAAAGGATTAAGGACACACCCAAACTAAAACACTCCCATTCAAAACCAATCTTAGCCTAAATTTCCTTAAACTTAAAAATATGTAGAAGAGATGAAAAGAAGAGGACTTCCATGGTTTACTTACCTCCAATCTGAAAATGCAAGTTACGGTCAAGCTACTTAATGAATTTCTCCACCTAAAATCCATGCAACAAAAGGAACCCTTTGATCTGGCATTGTAGTGGTAGATCTTGCACTGCAAGGGCCAGCGGCAATGCTGCAACAATGGAAGGCAGACCTGCAACTCTAGATTTGGAAAAATGGTCCCTTCTTGGTTTTCTCTCATTCCCAACTTAACTCTCGACCTTTTTACATGATTCTTTCCATCAAACTTCAATTTTAAATGTTAAAAAACATCCCCAAACCTAAAATCTAAGTTGTTTTCAAAGATTTTACCCCAAATCACCATTTTCTCCATCAAAACCTAGCTTTTTCTCTCACGTTTTGACAGAGAGTTCAATCCACTCAAAATCCCTCTTTTGAAATGACTTTCTATGAATTTCTTGTTCCAAATTCATCAGCATAGCTAGGAAAAGGATTAAGGACACACCCAAACTAAAACACTCCCATTCAAAACCAATCTTAGCCTAAATTTCCTTAAACTTAAAAATATGTAGAAGAGATGAAAAGAAGAGGACTTCCATGGTTTACTTACCTCCAATCTGAAAATGCAAGTTACGGTCAAGCTACTTAATGAATTTCTCCACCTAAAATCCATGCAACAAAAGGAACCCTTTGATCTGGCATTGTAGTGGTAGATCTTGCACTGCAAGGGCCAGCGGCAATGCTGCAACAATGGAAGGCAGACCTGCAACTCTAGATTTGGAAAAATGGTCCCTTCTTGGTTTTCTCTCATTCCCAACTTAACTCTCGACCTTTTTACATGATTCTTTCCATCAAACTTCAATTTTAAATGTTAAAAAACATCCCCAAACCTAAAATCTAAGTTGTTTTCAAAGATTTTACCCCAAATCACCATTTTCTCCATCAAAACCTAGCTTTTTCTCTCACGTTTTGACAGAGAGTTCAATCCACTCAAAATCCCTCTTTTGAAATGACTTTCTATGAATTTCTTGTTCCAAATTCATCAGCATAGCTAGGAAAAGGATTAAGGACACACCCAAACTAAAACACTCCCATTCAAAACCAATCTTAGCCTAAATTTCCTTAAACTTAAAAATATGTAGAAGAGATGAAAAGAAAAGGACTTCCATGGTTTACTTACCTCCAATCTGAAAATGCAAGTTACGGTCAAGCTACTTAATGAATTTCTCCACCTAAAATCCATGCAACAAAAGGAACCCTTTGAAATGGAGAAGGGAGTGGAAGGGATGAGGGAGTTTCATAAATGAAAAAAGGAAAAATGTGTTGAAGCACTTTTTATTTTCTGATTTGCTTCCTTCATTAAAACAGAAACATAAATTCCTTCCTTGTTCCCACACTTAGGCAAAATTAAGGCACTTTTTCCTTCACTTAGAATCATTAAAACGCACAAGGTAATTTGCACATATCAATAGAACCCACCTGTTAGACCCACATAACTATTCCTTTCCATCCTTACCATAGGCCACATTCTCTTTTTCACCCAAGCCCTTACACAAAGACCCTTGGGTTAGAGGAAGTCACCACTTCCAACCAAGCTCAAACTCACCTTTGAAGAAATCTTGAACACACAGTCATCATAAGGAAATATCCTATACTCAACTCGAATTAATGTAAGGCCATGCATCACAAATTTTTTTTCTTTCCAAAATTTTCACCAACATAAACACAACGAGATACATTTGTAAGGAATAACAAGATTTCAAGTATCACAACACATACTATCACTGACATCTCAAAAACCATAGATATTACAATAAGGGTGTATATATGTCTGTGTGTATGTGTGTGTGTGTGTGTGTGTGTGTGTGTGTGTGTGTGTGTGTGTGTGTGTGTGTGTGTATGTATGTGTGTGTGTGTGTTTATACCAAGTTAATTAAGAATGAATTATGTAAATCCTTGAATGTGTACATGTAGGTGCACCCATGCTAATTTTTAATTGGTCTGGAGGTGGCACCACTTACATCCATACATTCCATAAATCCAAAATTTTCTGAATTGCTATAGAGAAGAGCATGTACGGACTCCTACTAGCTATGGATGTTCTTCCTTGTTTCTCCTTAATTTGATTCTTTTTAAAAGATGGGAGAAAGGGAATTAGGGTTCCATGGGTGGTCGAATAGGATAGATAGAGGGAGAGAGAGATCACCTTCCCTTTTAGGTTTTCTTGTAACTAATTTGTTGTTTGAATTTTTATTTGTTTTAAGAACTTTAATTTAGTCTTTTGTTTTACCTTTTAGTTTATTAACTCTTTCTTTTATTTCCTTTAGTTATCTTCTTAACTCCCTATTGTTTAACTTAATTTAAATTACTTTAGGTTATTTTAATATAGATTTGATTTTAAATATTTAGTTTAAGTTTAAATTTAGATTTGATCTTGCACCTTAGTTAGTTTAATTTGTATTTAAATTTTAAGTAGATATGCCATAGGGTACACCCCTATCCATTTTTAATTTGGTAAGTTAGATTACTTTTTATTAAATAATACATTAGATTTTTTATTTTCTTATCTTAATAGTTAATTTAAAATTTAAAGTTAATTTGTTTAAGATTTGATTTGGTCCTATGGCTTATCTAACTTTATTTTAAATTTCTAGATTCTCCTCATTACTTATAAGGTGGCACCTAATATATAGGGAATGTATTAAATTTTATTTCATTTATTAACAATTATATTTAGATGTCCCATATCCTAATCAAACTAATTATTGGTTCACGCCACTACGATGCCGAATCACCCAGAATTGAATTCGTAGCAATCTTATAGTATAGTGGTCTCCAAGTCATATTCACTCAAGGAGCCTTACTTCTAATCACTAATTAGTTATTCTAAACACCCAAACACTAATTAAAAGCACATAAATGTGGGGGGCTTGTTGACAGTAATAGCAGAAACAGTAACAAGACAGCAACAATGAACAACAACAGCAATAAATCAATAGCAGAACAAGTTTGACAATAACATAAGACCATGCAACCAGCCACTAGAATTTATGGGAGTGCAACTATCATCACTGAACTCATTGATTCAGTTTTATTCTCATTTCACCATTTGGTTCTTTATAAAAAATGATTTTAGAGTAACATCTAGAATTTAATGCTACTAACTATAGCCAAGAATATCTTCACTAATTATAACTAGATGCATTTAAAAAGAAAGCCTCAACCAAATCAAGTTGAATATCATCTAACTAGCCATTTTGTTTCACTCACTTTTCTAATCAGTTAACAAGGTTTTGTCTCATATATAAATTTGTTTATGCTCTTTCAAGTTCAAATCAAATCTGACAGCAACATAAACATGAAAGCATAACAGAAACGCAATGAGATGAAATGGAGAATAAAACACTTATCTTGCACTTTTAGTTCAAGCTAAAACATCCCAAGGTCCTAGTGACTTATTACAATGAAGATTTAGCCCTCCATGAGAGCAAGACAGCAAAACAGAGAGGAAGAGAGAGTTGCGAAAATTGCTAAGTTACAGAAAATAAAAGTGTCCTCTAATTTTAAAACTGATGCCCTAAATGCCTTAGAATATTCTACCCTAGATGCCTTCTTGGATGCCTCCTTGGTGCTTCTTCCATGATGTGGGTAGCAAGACAACAGTAGAAAAGTGGCAACAGCAGCAGACAAGTTACTGTACTACTTTGATGTTTCTGTCTGCTATTGATTGCTACAGAAGGCCCATGCTGTCAAAGCAGAAGCTACTTTTCCCTTTGCTGTAAAGTGCAGAATAGTGGGGACCAGAAATCCAGTCAGCCCTAGTCAACCAGTCAATGCCCAGTCAGCAGTCCAGGTAGCCTCCAAGTAAGCAAAACATCCATGTCAACATTTTTCTCTCCAATAATTAAATATGAAATTAAGCATATGAATTAATTGGAATAAAATTATGAAATTGAATCATATTAATTCTATAATTAATTTACACCCTATAAATTCAAAATATAATAAAATAAGAGAGTTGGCAACATTGAAATAGCAATAGGACTAAGATAGGGACTAAATAGCATATAGAAATGCCCGATATCAATTATCTTTAATTATCTTATGCTTTTCTTATTCCCTATTGGTTTCTCATGCTTTCTCCTTTCCCTTTTTTTTTTTGTTTAGCTTACCTAGTAGGTGGGCTTCACGCCACCCATCTCTAATTGGGCCCAAGGAAAGAGCTTTTGGGCTTATGTGCTTTAAGTCTAATGGTTTTATTTGTTTGGCCCTGATCACTTCTTTGTATATGAGTATTAGTATTTTATGAAATTGAGTTTAGGTCAATTTATTCCTAATTGGGCTTTAGACTTCTTGTTTTGTCCTGGGCCCTATAGTTACTCTTAATCCACATTGTACTCGACTCCACTCAGTTCCTATGGCTTGTCATTTTCGTCCTTTATGTATTTCACAAATTTTCATTAATGTAACACATACAACAATTATATCTCAAGTAATATCATATAGTTATCATAGTAACATACCCTACACTAAGACAAGAAGAAAAAGATACCAGAGGTATCACATTCTTTTAATGATTGAGTTGCTTTTCTAGATTGATGACTATCTCCACAAACTAACATGGGTCCTTGCAACATGCTTTATCTTCAGTTGCATACTTCTTGGGAAAACTTCCCGAGGGTCAACCATCCCAAAATTACCCCAAGCTAAGCACTCTTAACTGTGAAGTACTTATGATATAAGCTCCCAAAAAGAAAGGTGCACCTTGTTGGTATATATAACATCCGGTTTTTTAGGGTTTACGATTTTTTTCTTAGGTGCATGCTCTTGTGTTACTTGAGGCATTTATTAAATTTTTGTAATGTGACTATTTAGCTATGTTGTATGCTTATACTCAGTATCTGGTATATTTTGAAGTATAGTATCTTACCTGAGATGTGTTAAGTATGGGAGATGTTGACCTTGGGATAGTAGAGGTTAAAGGACATAAGAGGGATTTTTTTTTTCTCGTTACTTCTTATAAACTTTTCTTCTGAAGCATATATCACCTTTTACACACCCTTCATGCTTTCATTTTTCCCCCATGATCGTCAGTGCTCTTACTCCCAGCAGCTCTCCATCTCCCTCTCTTCTAGGCTTAGGGTAGTAGTCTTCCTCTTCCCTTGAGTGAAGATTCAAGACTAGTAAGTGTTCTTCCCTATTTCTTCCTCTCATTTTCATAACTTATAAACCTTAGGTGAGTAATAAGGGATGTTCAAAAAAATGGAAGTTGGGTTTGGTTTTAAACTCTTCCCTTACTATTTTGTGGACATTGATAGGTGTTTTCATGAGTTTAATTGTGAGAAAAATCATATTATGGTTAAACATTTTTCAAAATTTGAAACTTGGTGAGTTTGGGAAGGACACTTGGCTATTTTATCATTTTTAGTGATTCTCTTGTCTTGAGCATGAACTTCTGGACTATTTAGTGTATGTGCAAGTCCTTAGGTGATAGGATTTAAGTTTGGATAGTTGTAGGTTGGAAAGAGTGATTGATTTTTGGGAATTTCATAAACTGGGGTGATCAGTCGACTGTCGCGTTGGAATAAGTCAACTGATTGCTTCAAAAACTTATTAGGTTCAGATAGTAGCTCATCAGTTGACTGATGAGGTACGATCAGTCGACTGATTTCCTTCTGTTTCTTATCAGTAAATTTGAAACCCAATGATCAGTCGACTGATAAGGTACTATCAGTTGACCTATTCCTCTCTATCATCATTTATTAAATTTGTGATTCTGGGTTAGTCAACTAATAGTCCGATTGCTATCTGTCAATTATTAGAAGATTTAATATTTAAGGATCAGTCGACTGATAGGGTATTATCAGTCGACTAATCTTTCCTTGTTACTGGTTGGTAAATCTGACGATTATAGGATCAGTCAACCAATAGGTCGTTATTAGTCGATTGTTCACTTCAGGGAATGGATGGAAAGGTAATTAATTCTTCCTTTCGGATCACTCGCATGTATGATAAGGTATAAACATGGATTTTAAGTGAGTGGACAACTTGTATATTGATTAAGAATGTGAATATAACTTTGAGATTCAAGAGTGCTATTAGGAAAAATGGAATGAGGTGTCCATTATGCAATTATGGTAATGAGGCTTCTAGTAAGGATTTGAAATTGTTGTGACCATGTGACCATGTGTCTATGTGATAGTCATTGATTTTATATAAGGAAATCCTGTGAATATAAATATATGCTTGTATATGTACATATGCTTTATGTCGTGGTAAAGCATTTACCTTATTCATAGTACCAAGATGTGGTACACATCATGACTAAACTATGTCGAGGTGTGACACTTATAATAATTTAGTTGTGGTGTAGCCTTCCTTACAATTAAATAACCATGGTGTGATACTTGTGTGTTGGAATAATTACCTTTCTACCTCAAGTAGATGACACCAGGATATCGATGTGATTCTCCAATCACAGTTGTGATTTTCATATTGCTATGTTTAAGTTGTTACTCACTGAGTAGTTCCTTACTCACATCTCTCACTCTTGAATCTTTCAGGGCCCGTAGCTGAAGAAGGTGACGCGTATGAGGAGTCGTGAGCCTTGTGTTACCGACCCTTTTTGAATCTTTGGGTTAGTCTTATCTTGATTCATTGGAATTGCTCTGTGACTATATAGGCAACCTAGGACCTGTTTGTAATTAAATCATAACCTTGGATTATGGTGATTCCATTGGCTAACGAATGACTGGATGCTATCTATTCTTTTGTAAAACTATAAATATTTTGATGAATAGGATGAATTATGCTTGTTGCCATATGTGTTGTGAATTGAAATCATTTAATTGAATTATTTTTGAGAATCCGATGGATAATGTGGTTATTGGATTACGTTATAAGGCTTATGGTATGCGTGTGAATTGTCATCACCGTGCTAGTCACATGTGGTGTTTTGGGGATGTGACAGTATAGGTAGTATCTATCAAATCCTTTAAGCTCTCCTCAACTGTATAGTCTCATACTTGCACAGTCTTGGAATCCTTAATTCTACAGTCTTATACCTATACAGTCTCAAGATATCTCTCATTCCAATGTGGAGTTAGTTCATGTTAGCCCTAATGTATTATGCTATAAGTTTTGATGATGACAAATATGTGAGAATTATAGTATGACTTAATCTTATTGGCCCAAATGAATGATTTAATCTTCTTGGCCCAAATGAATGATTTAATCTTCTTGGCCCAATATATGATTTAATCTTTCTTAGCCCAAATAGTATGATTTAATCTTCTTGACCCAAATGAATGATTTAATCTTATTGGCCCAAATGCATGATTCAATCTTTCTTGGCCCAAATATATTTAATGCTTTATATATTTAAATATAGTAGTATAAATTGATTTTTGATAAAATTTATTGATTGTTGTAATATAATTTGAAAAAGAATACTTTTTCCTGTACCACTTTTGAAAAAGAAATTTGATTGTTGAAAAAGTATGATAAATTTTATTGGTTGTTGTAATCAACTTTGAAAAAGAATATCTTTTACTGTATCACTTTTGAAAAATAAATTTGATTGTTGAAAAAGTATGATAAAGTTTATTGGTTGTTGTAATAAACTTTGAAAAAGAATATCTTTTACTGTAGCACTTTTGAAAAAGAATTTTGATTGTTGAAAAAGTATGATAAAGTTTATTGGTTGTTGTAATAAACTTTGAAAAAGAATACTTTTTACTGTAGCAAATTTGAAAAAGAATATTGATTGTTGAAAAAGATTGATAAAGTTTTTTTGGTTGTTGTAGAAAGGTTGAAAAATGATGATGAAGCTTACTGTAGCAATTTTGACTAAAGCAGTCACTGTAGCAGCAAGGTTTCACTATATAAAGGGGACTTCACAACACCATTTACATCAAGCTTCAATTGTTCATTTCTCATATTATCTTGAGTTTCATTCTCTCTAAATTGCTAGAGAAATATTCTGAGCTTAATTTCTGCGTTATCTACACTTTGAGAGTGTTTACCATTATTTTCCTTAAGCCTTTAAATTTAATCTCTCAAGGATTGGTTCCTTGAGTTAGTGTTTGAGAGAAAACACGTTGTAAGGGGGAGAGACACCCTTGAGGGAGAAAAGTATGTTGTAGTGGTTTGCAAGTACTCGGATTAAACTTGCAATTATAGTGGAAATACTCAAGTGGTCTCTTGAGGACTGGATGTAGGCTTGGGATTAGCCGAACCAGTATAAATCTCCGAGTTTGCTTTCTCTATCCCTACTCTATTTACATTTGAAGTTAATTAATTAATGCTTTGCGTTTATATTTGATTTCTACCTCAAGTATTAATTAATTTGTGTAGATTTATATTTGCTCCTTAATTCCTTGCACTATAAAATTATTCATCTTGATAAACATTTTGATTTTCTGAATTAAATTATTATCTTTAACATTATCCAATTTCAGAAAATCATTTTAACTTCCAATTAAGTTTTGTGAAAATTTTTATAAAACCCAATTCACCCCCCCTCTTGGGATCCAACC